>OY728151.1:2051570239-2052205239 GCA_963277665.1 Viscum album
TTAAGCTGGATTAAAGGGAGAATTTTTTTTGTGGAGTGTCCAAAGAATTAGTGTGAGTATTATGGAATCATAGATGCATGTATGAGAAAACATGGGTGAGTGAAATAAAAATATATGTTCAGTGGCCAGATCTTTTTGACTTAGAGTCTTTGAAAATATTGGGAGTACCACTAAAGGACGAGCTATTATAAGGTGGAGATATCGTAAGATCATGATATTTTCTAGATATGTATCATTATTTTTAGGTACTGTTTAATGTATTTTTGAGTATATTTGTTTGATATTTATTGTGGTTTTTTACATAAAATTTCATAATTTTTTATGATGAAGTGGCAGTGCTCTATTGGCGATTAGTTTATCCAAATGATGTTCCCCAGACCAAAAAAACATGTGATCCCAGGTAGAGTGGATTCACAAGGATGGTGTATTGTATTTTGAAAAGTGCACCACATTAATAGAAACTGTACCCCCCCCCCTAAAGAGGTGTATGTTTATGGTACATAGTTTGGAAAACTACAAACCCCTTTCCAAGAATACAATGCACACAGTTTTAATTAATAAAAAAAAATAACATTTTGAACTACCCACACACCAAAATTATTCCCAAATAGACACACATAAACCCCATAATAATTTACCTCAATTTTACAGGATCTTGGACTAATTCATAATTCTTCCAAACTTAGTTCTTCATGCTTTAGTGATGGAATTTATGATCTTTACCACCTAGGTATGTGGTTTCATCCTATTTATAAATATATATCTCTACCTCATACAACACATCCTAAATAAAAGAGAGATATTGTCCGATTTTGGTTCATGATCTATGTTTAGGTTTATTATATCATGACTCCTTTTTCATGATATTAGTATTCACATCTGAGTCTCGTTCTTCATCGTTATTACAGTAGTTTCGCTTCAATTTGGTAATTTTTATTAGAAGGCAACATTAGTTAATTTTGATGTATGTGGTATATTATTCAAATATCATATAATTTATTTAAATTTAGAAAATGACATTTTTACCTAGAAATAATTAATTTTTTAATTTAATTAGTTATGTATTGTAGAATTTGGGGATATTGAATATATTGAATTTATATAATTAATTTTCGAATTATTTATAAGGCTATTGGGAACATTAAATTTAAATAATTAATTGCTTATTTAATTATTTTTTTAATTAATTAATAGGGATTATAGTTATTATGTGATTGATCAAATTGGATTAATTAATATATTGAATTAATTAATTGGAATAATTGGAATAACTAATTTATAAATTAATTAATGAGATATTAGTTATAAATTATATATTGTTTTTATTTATTTACCACCTGACAGGAAAATAAATTTTTTATTAATGAAACACTTTTATGGAAAATGTGAGAAACCAGTGTTCAGAAACGAAAATAAATAGACAACCCATTAAATAACCAATTATGATGATTAGATTTTATCTCCAAACATTGATTCAAGGAGATAATACTATCCTCAGTATCGGGGTCATCCTTCAGAAATTCTTCAAAATGATCTTCCAGTTTGTCCAATGCGTGAATGTACTCTTCTTGTTTGAGCTTCCCATCATTAAATCCCTTAATCAATATTTGATCATGTTTTTCAATCCAGTTACTCTGCTTTTCATTTGTAATATGTGTGATAAATTAATTGAGGATGTAATTAATGAGGTAGATGAGATTATTTAATTATTTAATTAATCAATGAAATGATTTTGAATGTGAAATTGAAATATTGGGTTGATTAATTTGTGAATTGATTAATGTATGGTTTTAATACATGTGATATATGTGATAATTGTGTGTGTGACTTGGTATTCAACTTTATAATCCCATAGTGTGAATTTTTATGATGAAGAGTAATTGTGGAATTCAAAATTGTGTTGATAGGTTGAATGGTCATAATGGAATCCATATGTCAGTTGACATAATTATCTGTAACAATTCCATTCATATGTGATAATCGTACGCGGGACATGGTTAACTATCTCAATATATCATTATGTTAACTGAAATTAAGAATGGTAAAAATGGAATACAAATGTGATAATTTTGTTTTAAAAATTGTTTTCTACATCAATATCCCAAAGTATAAATTGAAATAATGAATCATAACAATGGAATTCATAAGTTATTTGGGAAAATTAATGTTAACAATGGAATTCATATGTGAATTGTGATAATGGATATTATTAATGGAATTTAGATATATGATATCCCTTTAGGATAGCTCATACTCTAGGATAGTTAAATATTAGTATTGAGAGCTTGGGTTTCCTCACGAAGTAGGGGGTTATGTGGTTAAATAAATTGTAATTGAATAAATGTAAATTGTTTACATTATTGATATTTTTATTCTTTATGGAAATAAATACACAATTTTGATTGGATATTGTTTTATAAATTGATGGTGGTGATTTAATAAGTTATACTAACTCCATAATTGGGCACGTTGATTGGCACACAAATAGATTTATGGGTGTCTTGATAGTTTAAGAGAAATGCCCAGGTATTAGATGACTAATTTGGTATGGATCATGGATGAGATAACCTGATGTGGTTCGAGACCCATAGGGGAGTTTTTAGTGTCTTTTTTATTTTAGGGTTTTCATATTGACACTTGACATATACATGACATGGAATATATACTATATTATTTTGATATTTTAATTTTATTTTGGTAATATTTTAATAATGATATTGTTCAGGCTATATTTTATCATTTGGTTATTGTTGTTTATTTCATAAAAAGTTTTACTCTCATAAAGATTGTTCAATCTCCCCATGACTTCCATTAGTCCCTTTCAACTAGTCGACATCCACAACTATATAGGTAGGCGCACAATATGTCATGCGACACACCAGATTGGGGTAGTAGTGTGTGACACCCAGGCCTAGGCGTTACATTGAAAATCAATTTCCTTATTGGAAATATCATATTTAGTATCATGTACTTGGTATGATTATTAGTTATACTGAAGTAGTTAAAGAGATTGTAATTGTAATGTGAATGGTTTGTGATGTTATAATAGTATTTTTTGTGTTAAATGTCAGAAATTGGATTGAATTGAGGCTGATGAAACATAAGATATGATTTTTCATATTTTAAGAAAGGGGTATTGGGTAACAATATAATGAATTCTATGTAATTGTTTAAGTATAATATTTATTTATTAATGTGCATATAGTTTTTAATTCAATGATTATTTTATATGAATCATAAAATATTGAAATGTATTTTGAAAATATGTATTTCATTATGATTTAGAAATGATATGTTGAATGGTGCTGAAGACATAGGAAGTTGATTTAATAGACATGTGTAATTTTGATTAAGGGATGGTAACTCATAATTTGTTCTTCATATTGAGAAAATTGTGTTTATATCGTATAAAAGAATGGTTGATATGTATATATAAAGATAGATTGTAATGTTTTCCATGTTACTGATTGTTGATTTGTTGATAGAGTTTTATATTTTACCATGGATGATATTTAAAACATCATATATTTACATATTATATGGAGTAATATTTGGAATGAGGAAGAATGCATTTTTTCGAAAAGGATTTATGGTAATTCAGTTTATTACCATACATCAAGTGAATATAATATAGTAGTATTAACATGTTTTTTTATTTGATAAATATGATCTAATTTATGATATTTTGTGGTTAAATACATTATTATTCTTATGAAATTTAGTTACCTTAGTAAAAATGTTACGAATATTCATCTATAATTTGGGTTATATGGTTAAATATTTGTAGAATTTTTTATGTTAATCATTAAATGAGGTTTTAGAGATTTATTTATTATGTCCCCATATGACGATTTATTCAAATTGGATAATCGGTGCTATGATATATGTTGTGATAAAGATATATGGAATGGAATATGATTATATTTATGGATATAATGACATTATAATAATTTTTTAAGAAAAAATCATCATAATTTATTATAATTATAGATGAAGTGTAAATTTATCAGGGGACCAAAATTGGGGTGGTTGTTATAAAATCATGTAAGTACACATTATCATAAAAATTATACATCTTTAGAAAAAAATGTTTGGAAATAAGATATTGTCCTGTTACAATCAATTTTGATGATATCATTTGTATTTTTCATGCCTACTTGGTTTATGGTTTTTTGATTGTTAACAATCTACCAACCATCTTCTCTATCAGACACCATTAGAACATTATAGCAATATTTCTCTTCAATGTATATGTTTTCAATTTCCTTATATGTTCCCTTATATGGAAACCTTTTTATGAGTTACTTTGGGTAACTGTTATATTTCTATCATTTAATTTTTAAAGAAATTATTATTATTCATTTTTATGATGTGGGTTTCTACAAAAGAACATTAAAATTATAAAATATTGATAACAAGACAAATTTTTAGGGGGAAATTCATTTTAAGGGGGATTGAATATAACAACATAAGATTTCTCAATTTCTTTTGTGAATTAATTTAATATGTTATATAATTTGTTATTCATACAATTTTGAAGGTATATTTTTTATAAGAAATCACTAATATTAGCTTGTGTTTCACCCAAATCCATGTTATAATTGAATTACACATAACTCATATATTATATTGTGGTAATGAAAAAATATGTTTTTCATGCTTTATAGATAATGATAAGATTCATCAATTTCGTGAATTACACACAAGGCCATGTTTTCCTAAACATATATATATAATTATGATTGGTATAGAGATATTATTACAATTACCACCTAGTTGGTTTAATGGATGTTATGAATATGATTATTGAAACAATTAATATATTATTTACACATGTATATATAATAAAAACATTGGTTATTAATTAGATTGAAATTATTGTACTAACTATTTCAAAATAAAGAAAAAACTTTTCTAAGAAATTTATTTTACTATGTACAGACACCATTTTATCTCAATAAATTTAATAAAATTTGATCAATGTTTTCAATAATATTTATATATTATATTTTATATATTTTTTTTATACACATACCATTTATTTTACTGTCATAAGATAAGAATAAATCCAATCATATGAATAAAAAGAAATATATTTTCAAAGATTATTTTTTCCCATTTTTAATCAAGATCATATTATAAATATTATTTTTGAAATAAATATAATTTATTTTGTCATAATAACATTTTTTCCATATATCAATAAAAATTTACATTTAAATATTTTTTTTTTATATAAGTACATATTTAGATGATTTGGGAATAATAATGAATTTTAGTTGAAAATTGTTTATCATATAATTTATTTATATAGGTAAATTAAAATTTATATTGGTTTTAAAGGATATTATTATTAGATTTACATAAAATAATCCAATTTAGTTGATTGAAAATAAAATTATATTGAAATTGGATATAAATACATTTGAATCTGGTGATAATTTTTCTTTAGAAACCTTTTTTCTTATCTTGTCAATGAGATTAATTTTAAATTAATTTCATCCAATTTTGTGATGAAAATTTTAATAAATGGAAACCATATTTTTAGTCAGCATAATTTATAATTTTTAATAGGGGAATATTATTTTGGACCCAAAATATTAGTGAAAGTAATAAATATAAATCACAATGATTAATTTAAAAATGAGTCTACGTAGTGGTTAAACATTATCTTAAGTAGAATAATATCTATGGAACATGTACAAAAAACATTGTATGGAAATATTTTGATAAAATCCTCCATTTAATTAATGATTTACAATTAGTTGACATCAAAAATTTAAGGGAGACATCCCAATAATGATTATTTTTTATATTTATAAGAATGTGACCCCTCTAATATAAAATGGCATGCAACCCATCACATCCTCACACATTTAAATCCCATTTGAATCATTATACCCCCCCAAATAATACATAAAACTAATTCCTGTCAAAATATATTCCTAAATTTGGTAATGAATTTAACCAAGGAGGCCATTTAGTGCAATCATAAGGGAGATACATGAAAAAAAGAGGTACAGTCCATCAATACGCCTATCTATTTTAGTTCATTATCTATTCCTTCATTTCTTCTTATAACATGCATATATATTAAAAAATGTATCCTCAATATAATGATATATTTTTATTCTATGATTTCTACCTACAACTACACACACATTTATCAAATGGGAAACAATCATATTGTTCGTGTGTATGACATACTACCATATCAAAAAATAATGTCCTTTGTTTTTTACATTAACCCATCTCATGGATAGAAATTACGATCGAAATATAGTTTTTATATGATTTATAATAAATTCATTTTTACATTAATTTTTTTAATTACAATATAATATATAACATCATTCTTTTAATTTTATGTTAATATGATAACTTCAGTTAGGGACATGTGGGATATTTCCTACTTTAAGCGATGTGATATATTCACAAATTTCATAGAATATATGAAAGATGTGTTCAATAAATTTATATAATTTTATGAAAAAATTATTCCATTTTATTTATAATATATATATATATATATATATATTTCATTTTCTTTATTTAATTATAAATTACATGAAATAAAGTGTTTAGTCAAATGTACAACCTACCATCTCAATGAAATGTGTATTGCATTTCATATTTATATATTTTATAGATTTTATTAAAAATTTATATACTGAATGTAAATGATATATAAAACACGTTTTATATTATTTAAAAATCTATATAACTATTTATGTAAGAGGAACAAGAATAACAAGTCAAATCATGTAAGATAAAAAAGCAGTTATTACCAGAAAAACATTATTAAAAATGAATTTTTTATAAAATGATAATATAAAGTACTAAATAAATCATATATTGTATGATATATAGTGATATATTTTTTTGGTAGTTTTATAATAAAATTATATTAATTATACATGAGGTTTTATTGTGTAATAATAATTTCAATACATAATTTATTGGTTTACTCATGTCACATTTATTTAAGTGATACAAATTCCTTATTCACCACTCATTTATTTTATGTGGTGTATATACCACTCATTAATGTATTCTATTATTATTATAATTAAATTTATGATTATTTAAATATCCATTTTATGATCTTTTTTCATGCTGTTTATGCTTAATAATATACTAAATCGTTAATATTATTTGGACTCAATTTTACTTTTATACGATATATGTCATGTTATGTACCTATATATTTATATGAGATGTATATAATTTACATGATATTTTATATCTCAAATATATTTATTTTCATGATATTTTAACATTCATTTAATATAATTACTTCTATATGATTAAAATTCGATGTTACAAAAGTGGCAACGTTTTATTACTACAATCTCATTGTTTATCAAGATTCGCTTTGATTATTCATCCATTGATGAAATATTAAGGTACATACCTCCCTAACCATAATTAGTTTCTTATAAAATTGTTATCCATGATATCTAAATGCACTTGTACAATTTTTTAACCATGTGTTATATAAGATAATTAAGATGTTCTTTTTATGAAATTCCGATTGTATTTCTATATTTTGTAAAAGATAAAATTTATCCACAAATTGATGTTATCTAAAACAGTTTTGAAAAATATTTTAATACTATGTGTACAAAAAAATTTTAAAAATATATGCCTTTTTATTTTGGAAGGGGTTTAAAGGGAATATCCTTGTCATTTTCATATTATGGTACTTCCATATATTTTTTATATTGAAAACGGAATGCATGGCATGCACATATTTACCCATCATAAAGACCATAATTTCTATAAATCATACCTTCAATGCATAAAAGGTTGTTTCTTAATTAAATATTTTCCTTTAATATTATATAAAATCATTATTTTATTTTTGTTTTACGGAAAAATGTTTTCAAATTTTTTTTATTATTTTATAACTATTTTTGTAGAGGAAGTAATATTTTAACATGAAATGTATTAAATGTTTTTTAATGATTAATTTACAAGTATTAAATTTGTTTCATGCAATAAAAAAATTTAAAAATGATTTATTATTACGAATTGATTTTTAGAGAAAATTTATTTTTCTAAAATACATTATTCTTTTGATCATTCAAAATCATTCCCCATCTACGTTTACATTAATGGAAATAGTATACTCTTTACAAGGGATATGATACAAGGAAAGAATTATTATTATTTATTTGAATAGTATATATTAATATCAAAATATGTTTATGGTACATGTAGTTAATCCATGGGTAATAATATGGTAAAAAAATTGAATCTTACTTCCTTTAATGGGTTATTTTATGATAAAATGATTGGGAAACCTGTATCTTTTTCACAGGTAATAGTATGTTGAAATTTATATAATAGCCATTAATTTCATGGATTATGATATAATGTTTATAAAAACAATCTATTTTTATCATCCATGATATGGTGAATGTTTTGTAATATTATGTTACCTGTATTTTTTATATCATTATGTAACAGTTGGGATATATATATCCCTTCAAATATTTAGGTAATGATAAATTATTTATGAGATCAAAGTATATATAGGAGGTTATCCTAATATCAAAATAACATGTTACTTCTAAGGGAATCCCAAGCCCAAAACAAGAGGGTTCCTGGGAGGGAATCCCAATATTGAAACAAGAAGGTGCACAAGATGGAATATGAAGCCCAAAATTAGATGGTACATGGGGGGCATAACAATCCCAAAAAAATGTAAATGGGATGGAATCTGAAGGCCACAAAATTAGGGTATAAGGGAGTCAATACAAACAATATAACTTAGGGTACTTGGGAGGGAATATGAGGCCTGAAATAATAGGGTATCTGAGTTTGAATTAGTAGCCCGAAATAAGAGGGTTCACATGAGGCCATACAAAGATAGATATAGGTACATGGGACTTTCTGAAGCCTTACATGGTATGAAATCTTTGTTGGTATCCTAGACATAATATTTTCTATTATTATCTGTTTGCCAAATATTCCATATCTTATTCCTATGTTATGCTTTGATGAAATATGCTCCTAAATATCTTATGATTCATATATTTTGAACATCCAAAATACCATCCATGACTCATGATTATTATCTCTCATATGGATTAAATGACTTTTTAATGTGATGGTCATGTTCTCAGCCTGTTATACTCTTGGTATGATTATGTATTTCCATTATTTACCCTTACTGTGCATATGAGTTCACCCCTTTCATATCATTCCATTACCCATGTTTTATAGAGTGGTTATAAGAAGGAACACAAATGGAGAATATCCATCATGTAGACATGGAAAATATTTCAATAATATATAATATTATGATTCTATATTTCCAAAGAAACAAAATTAAAATTGTCCTCACGCATATACTTTTGTAATGTGCTTAATATTCGTAAAAAGTGATATAATACCAATTTATGTTATGTTTAGGTCAATATATTAAGGTATTATTTAAAAATATCATCATTCTTCATAATTTGATATATTTAAGTCATAGATTAGGTGTTTTTTAATCAATATTGATTTTTCTATAAAAAAAATTCGATTTTCTTAAACAATTTTATTACTATTGACTAAATATATATTTACTAACATTTTTTTTATAAAATGGTTTGAATTAAACCTTTTTATCATTTTCTGAAAAATTTAAATTTTGACCCTTCCAAAAAAAGTTGAAATGATATTTTTTATCCTATAATACAGAAGAATTTTTTTTCTATCTTTTTGAAAATAAATGATTCAAATATTCCATTACATATATAAAATTTTATTTTCACCAAAAAGACTTTCATTTATACGTTCATATCTACTGAAAAAATTAATTTACATCAAAATTGAAAAGATATTTACCTTATTAATAATTTATATTGGTCATTAAAAATCTATTTTCCTTATAAGATAAATAATTTGATGATAATTATGTATTAATATGGATATTATACAAATATAAAATCCATATTTATTATCTATATGGTATATTTTTAATATAAAAAGAAGAAATATTTATGAAACCCATTAAGTTTTAGGGGTTATGTAATAATGAATTTTTTAGAATTCTATTGAAAATATATATACTGTTTTTATTATGTGATTGGTGGGTCCAATATCACCCTCCAATGAATTGTGTAATAATTTATATTTCATGACATTAACATGAATATAATGGAGTGTTATCCCAGTTCATTAAGGTATTTTTTCCACTATGTTAGTATTGGGAGTGAGCCTTGGGTAATATAATAGTTTATAGAGTGATACCAATTCACTATGACATTCTGTGAAATGATCCCTTACTAGTATGGAAATAATATTCTATTATTATATGTATTCCATTATTTATTTTCTTTTTCATATTTTATTATTTCATGGATCATATTCTCTGATTCCCTTTTGAATCATGTATTATATACAACTATTATTTAGGACCTTATATAATATAATGATATTTTATTTTCAAGATATTGATTTAAATTTACAATATCATCATAATAAATGCTTTTTATCATGTTATTCTTGTAATATCATTGAAATTTAATTAATTTATCCTTATTGAGTATTTTAGATAAATATTGTGATGATTTATTTTTCCCATGGTTAGAGGAAACATATTAAATGAATTAAATATAGAATGAATACAAATTTATGATGTTGATGACCTCTTATGAAATAAGAAAATGTGGGTATATGGGAAGAAATTATTGATATTTATTAGCAAGTTGTTTGAAAATCATGGATGCTAAGTGTTTTACCTAAATCTATAAAACACTAATCATAAAATATACATGGGTATGAATGTGATATAATAATTCATTTTAATGTTTTTTTATTTTTATGGATAAAATTGTTCATATTTATTGGTATCAAATCCAATAATGTTAGTTTTTTATTTCCAGCATCTCATATTTTTGTGTAGGTTTCGGGCTGTTATAGTGGGTATCATGGAAGGGTTTATAAAATTTAATATATATTTTTTGTTCTCATTTTATTATATCTTAATATTTATTTATATAATCATGGGATATAATATTACGGTGTATAATCAGTTTATATTCTAAGACACAACTTGTTTATGGTTTTAAGGGTATGAATTTTAATGTAAATGGTGATATTTCTAGAAGACGTTTTTATTATGTCTGAGGTAATTTTGCATGTTATATTTACCATGTGAAAATTTTATTTTATGTTCAATGATAATTTCATTTTGAGTAAATAATTATGATGTTATAGATATATTTTATGGCTAATAGGATCATTTATTTTTCTTAATTATGGGTTATTAAAAAGTTTGAATACAAAATGAAATGATTAAAAAAAAATTGTTCGAAATGTTTCATTAATTTTTTAAATGATAGGTTATTTTGATGAATTTTATATATTCATGAGAACATTATAATGAGTATATTATTATTGTTTTAGAAAAATGGTGAACCATTCACTGATTGATAACCCTTCACATATGGGAAGAGTGTGAGGTTTGAACCCACAACTAAAGGAAGAAAAGGCCGCATTACCAACCAATAGCCCATGGGATGTCACAGTATATATGAAATAATTTCCATTATTTTAAAATATATTAAGGATAATTTTTATATTCATTTTGGGATCATAAATTTTTTATTAAATATATGATTGTTAATTTATTTTGTTTTTTGTGACTACTGTTATTTTAGGAGATGTTCAAAATTTTGGGAACCCATTATGATTAATGTAAATATAATAATATTGAGTTTTATTTGAAAAATAAAGGATCAATTGCCTTTTGGAGACATATATGATTGTGGATTTATAGTGATTCAGGTTATTTATTTAAATTGGATGCATATCATGGAAATAATATGATCATGGAATGAGAATATTGGTTGATAAATGATTAATCTATCTAAGTGTATGATGTGATCAAATCCTTCAAATTTTATTATTTCAAACATATTATAGAATATTATATGTATTTTATGGAATTTTATTTTCTAATGATATATGTCAAATTTGTTTTATTTTTATTAAATATATGATTTTGATTTATTTTTATTCATATGAATGTTTATTCATTTTAAAAATCATCTTAACATCTGCTTACCGTTTTGTGTTACGTAAATACCAAATGATA
Organism: Viscum album; assembly: GCA_963277665.1. Classification (NCBI taxonomy): domain Eukaryota; kingdom Viridiplantae; phylum Streptophyta; class Magnoliopsida; order Santalales; family Viscaceae; genus Viscum; species Viscum album. The sequence continues at coordinate 2,051,582,334 of OY728151.1, forward strand.
GGAGGAACTCGTTGTTTTGTTGTCGATTATGAGATATATTAAATCATTATTTTGGTTCTTCATAAATTAAAAATACAACATAAATACTCACCATATGGAGAAAAATATTAGATTATGGTAGAAATTTATTAAAAGGATTAAAATCTACTTGACATGTATATATATTTCTATATAATATTAATCTAGATAATATTAAATTTTATAATCCATAACTAAAGGATTTGGAAACAAAAATATTATCCATTTACATTATTCGTTTTGATATCAATGGCCTTTTATTCCACTATAAATTTATGATTTATTATGGTTACATTTCTCATGATCATGTACTATATCAATCTACATCAGTAATTAGAAATTTTTTTTTTACATATCATTCTATTACATTAAAATTAAATTCATTGAATGAAAGAGCATAAAATATGAAGATATGGTTTATTAATTGATAGGATAATGTAAAACACCATTATTTTTATGAAATATTTTCCTTTACATAATTTTATTTACCTGATAGATTGTGTTTCACCCAACTGCATGTCTAATTGAACAGTGTAACATTATTAAAATATTGTTTTACTATTATAAAATTTTTTAATAATTTGAAAGGTATGAATAGTATTATCTAGAAAATGATATATATATATATATAATGGATCTACTAAATACATATTTAATGAATAACTATTTTCAAATATATACTCAATTTTTAGTGATGTTACATTATTCTTTAAACATAAGTTTTCATAAAAAAATTTATTGATAAATTATTAATATTAAATTATGGAATTAATATATAATTTTTTTAAAAAGTTTCTTTTTTTAAATAATTGTATCAAAATTATCTTAGCTTAATATTTTTTAATTATTGGTAAATTTTTATTTTCTAGTAAATAGGAAAAAATAATGATTTTTTAGAACAATTTTTGATTCAAAAAATTGAATAAAACCATTTTATTTTAGAAATATCAAAGTTTAAATTTATTTATATTAATACTTAAAAATTTATTTTAGTTTTAATAATTTATATAGTTTAATTTTTTATTAAAAATAATTTATACACAAATGTTTGGAATTATAATTTATTTCATTTCATTTTTTTAATTTAATTAAAAAGTATATTTTTTCACCTTATATTATTAATTTTATTAAAATGAATATAATATTTCGTTTTAGGATGTGAATAATTAGTAAATATGTCTCTTCTATTTTTGCAAATATAATTAATATAATTAGTAATTTTTATTACCACCATAAAATGTAAATCACAGAAATCCTGATCACAACTAAGTGATAAGGCCATAATTATTCATAAAAATTATTATCGAATCAATGAAATATGATAATTAACAACTAATCAAAAAAATAGGGTTATTTAATTGAATATATTCAATAAAAATGACTTTTATGTTATTTAAACCAAACAATATGACCAATAGATACTCTCTTAGTTAGATATATGATTTATGTGTTCACATCGGGATAAAAAATTATTATGAATGAATATTAATTGATACATTGTTTGAAATGATGTTATATTCATGATATTAATTTTTTTTAAATTTTATGAAAAATGTAAATTATATTAAATACTTCTATAATGATGATGCATTAATTATATAATTAATTGATAATAAAAATGATATTAAATTTTTTAAAAGTGACATAATTTGAGATATTAATAGTTATAAATTAATTGTCAATATGAACACATAATATTTTTATATAATAAAATAGTTTATTAAATTTTTATTTCTGTTTTTAATTTTGTTGTCAACGTAAAATATAATGTCAATATTGAAAAAATCAAATTTTATGGATTTAGTATTTTATTAATTAATTTAAAAATAATAAAAAAATGTAAAGAATAGAAAAGGGATAATATATGGTCAAAATATTCATCACATTTTATTTTAAAATTCATTTAGATATTTTTGGATCCATAATTATCTTTATATACTTTTAACTTTTGAGAAATTCTAAAAGAACCCCTCAAATTAATTATAAAATAAAACCATCTCCCTCACTAATTACTCAATTATACATTCATATATCAACCATCGACAATAAATATATCTTTTAGTCATCATTAGTCACATTTTGGAGGTTCTGATCTACTAAAAATAACATCCTTAGAACCCTTTAGACAAAATCTGGAGTTGTTTCAAAGAAGAGGTGATCACTCTTACAAATAAGTTTCTTATTATACTGTTGTATCCATAATATAAATCTATGATATATAACATAATACAATTACTATTTTATAAATAATATTGTGAATGTTTTTATGATAATGAAAAATACCATTATAAAACCAATTCCCTCTAAAATATGTTGTGAATGTATCACTCTTGTGTACATATGACCTACCGTCACCACAAAATGATACAATTCATTTTCCATTACCATATTTAATTTATATTATCTTTTATGGGTTTATAGTTTATATATTATATTTAATAAATAATTTTTATTCTACAATAAAAATATAATATATACAATATTTCTATCTAAACTATTAGAATATAATAATCTCACTCATGAATAAATGTGCACGATCACCTACATAAATCATAGTGATTCGTTTTTCAATTTTACATTACCTAGAATGTATGTATAATGGAAATGATGGTTATATGTGATATACATGATTTAGTAATTATTACCAAGTGGTGAATAATTATTTTCTATTCTTTTGTTTTATCCTTTATGAAATGAATAAATGTTCTTGCGTATGTTTGACCCACCAACTCCATGAACATTGATATTAATTTTATAAAGATATCATTAGAGATGTAATTCATATATATATATATATAATCAATATACATGATTGGATAACAATTTTAATTATTCAGGTATATATGTATAATAATTTTTATTTTATTATACTTAATGATAATGAAAATTCAAAATATATTTGACCTAAAGAGTTTTATTTTTATCTCTATTTTAAATTTATAGGAATAATACCTTATACACTAATTGTTTATTTTTCCCGATATACATACTATACATTAATTTATATTCATATTTGTTTTAGGAAAATTATTGTATTTATATATCCATCTATGTTTATTTTTATTATGGATTATGATTGAAATGAAACCCAAGTGTTATGGGTTTATTGGATAATATCATCATTATTCGGGATTGTTTATATTTAAATATATAGTAGGGAATTAATATCATCTATTTCCATGATTTTCAAAATTATTTAATTTCCTTACTATTCTATTATAATATATTAATGTCATTTTTACTTAGGTTCTTTTATTTCAATTTTTTTTAATTAATCTTTCTGTTCATTTCCCAAAATTGTTCATTGTTCATTTTATTAAAAAATTAAATGAATTTCTTTTGATTATGTTCCATGAAATGATTTTCTCAATCATCATTATGAAATAATTATTTCAATCTTCAATTTTAAGTTTATTATCAAGGAATTTGTATCATTTATATGTGGATAACTTCTTAAAAAAATGTTATTATAATGGAAAAGTTATTTTCTATAAGAATTATTCTAAATAATATTTCAAAATCAATTCTATGTCTAATATTTAATCCAATTAAGATAATTAAGGTTTACTATATATATTATTCAACTTTACCATCGTTATTCTTTCACTAGATGGTTTCTGTTTATGGTGAAAATATAAATTGTTTATCAAACCAATTTCAATTCATGAGATCCATTATAATGAATGTTTTATGATCCTATGGAGCATCATGTATGGTATTCATTATTTAATGGGAGGGACCTATATATCCATCCAATTAATTTAGTAAACAAAGACATCTAATGGGATAAAAAAATCTAGAATGTTGTGTTAACCTTGTTTAGTAGAAGACTTTCTAGACTTTGATAGTCTTGAGTTTGGACCATGGACACAGTGATGGTTTAGGGAGTGATCCCAATACACTATGATAGTCTTGGGAGTGATCATTTGAAACGATGAAGGTTCAGTTTGGTATGTTAATATATTATGCTCGTCTAGTAAATGAGCATATAATTTTATGGAAATGATTTCATATGCTTACGTGTCATACATTATTGAGTGTATTATGAATATGTAGTGTTATTGTGTCTCGTGATCATTACTTCCATTATGAATAATGTCTTATGAACTACAATGATTTATTCCATGAATGATGATTATATTATATTATTTTTTAGGATTTCAAATTCAATTTTTAAGCTCTTATTTTCATACTATTTTTCACATGTTATTCTTATATGATAATTGAAATCACACTTATTTACATGTATTGATTATTTTATATCTCTATCCATATGTTTAATTTTCCCAAGGTTATTAGTAATTATGCTGAATTAATTATTTGGAAAAGGATTCAACAGGAATTATCTTCATGATATATTTTGAAAAAACAAAATATGTGTATAGGTGGTGATAATATTAACCATTATGAGATAATTATTTGTGAAGCCAGGACATTAAGGGTATATAATAATTCAATAAAACTATAAAAGTAATAGTTCCATAAATATTTATGTGATCCGATATTTAATTTTAACATTATTATATTTTGTTAGTAAAAATCTAATTAAATTATCGATATCAATGTCATGAATGTGAAGTTAATATTTATTACACCAGATTCAGATTTACAAGTCTAGAGCTATTATAGAGGGGGTTTATCTCATATGATAAGCCATATCAATTATTAGATGATTTTTAATCATATAATGGAAGTGTCATTTGGATGTGGAAATAATGTATAATCGATAATTAAAGTGTAATGTCTAGATTAGCAAGAGATGAGTTAAAAAACAATGAATAACTTATATTGATGGTTTGTTATATAATTTTTTTTATTTTTCAGTAATCATTGTGACTATTTATTATAGGTCACATTAAATTAAAGAGATAAAAAATAAAAAATATATATATATTTTTACTTGTAGATTGTTGGAGGAAAAATGATAACTTATATCAATTTGATGACAAGGAAAATACATTTCTATTTAGAGTGAATTAATAAATACTTTTTTGAATAATTATATTAGCCATATCAATAATCATATTACAAATAAATAATCATTTATAGAATTAGTGAAAATTTATAACTTTATTTGATGTTGTGAAAATATTTATAATAATGTATATGAGAAAATATTATTCTATGCCCTTATCTTCCATAGAATAATGAAAGATCAGGTTTGTTGAATTCGGATAAAATAATTTTTTTTTTGACTAGGAAGGAACCAATGGCAAGATGTATTTTATCTTTTTTATGAGTATATTACGATACGATGTTCTATGATTATATGATTGAATATTGAAGTGATCAACTTCGTCTAGGTTTTCTTAGAAGTTCAAAAAATTAATTCATAATATCTTGGAAAATTTTTATTTTAGAAAATAGAATTTAGAAAAAATCTTATAAGGTTGAAGAAAACCTAAAAAAACGTTGTATTAAACATTATGTGTAATCATTAAGAACCACCCAATAAAGGATGTTGTAAAATTTATATATTATATATTAAACAATATTAAAGAATTTTTTTCTAGATAATGAAAAATAAAATCACCCTTAATGATAAGTAGTTCAATAGGTTATATATATTAAAAATATATTACCACATACTTTGGCAAAATAGAGTATTCCATATGAAATTATTCATGAATGGAAGCCCTATTTTAATAATCAAATAATATTTGTAATAATGTGTTTCATCTAAAATAATTATGGTGATCAAGGAAAATATGTTGCATCAGGAAATGAAGTAATATTCAAAGGATACCAAATAATTTTTAGAGAAAAAAATTGTGCCAATAGTATTCTAAAAAATTGGATTACAGTAGTAATGAAAATGTTTTAGAGAATAAAGAAAAACAAAATTCTTGAATTATTTATTTTGATGATTTTTTTGATAACCATGAATATAAATATAAATATATGATAGGATCTCAATAATTTATAGAGAATAATGATTTATAAAGTGAATATGTTAAAAATTAACGTGGATAAGTGATTCATGTTATTATTTAACAATGAATGAAAATGGATAAATTTTTTCTATGTAATATTAATAGTGAAAAATATTCTCTTACTCCAAAGTGAAGGATGAAGAGTTTAGATAAAACAAATCTATTATATTTTTTTTGAAAAAAATTCATTTGTAGAATTGGGAAATTATGAAACATATGTGAATTCCATGAATGAATAGTTTGGTCAAATTTATAAAAATAAACCCTGAGATCGTGAGGATGGAATAAATCAACATAATGTGATTTGTAAAAATTCTATATTCAAGAAAAAGAAAGATAAAAATTGGAAGATAATCTAAAAAAATAAAGAATAATATTTATGAGATTATATATATATCATGGTGTTGATATTGAAGTTAATTTCACATTAATGGAAAGAGTGTGTTCTGTTAGACTCTTAATAGTTGTTTTAGTTTAATTAAAATTATGAATAGATCATATATATGATAATATATAATTTATGAATGGAGTTACAAATGAATATGTATATATCTAACCACAAGTTGTATTTATTCCTAATAATTATGATTCTTAAGAATTTAGTTTGAAAGATGAATTGGATGGCCTACGTATAGGACATATTTTTTGTTAGGAAATCCTAGATTCATTCCTAAAGAAAATGGAATTGAAATTGTATGCGGCTGTTGACAATCATTGTTTAAAAGTCATAAAAGATTATTGTTTCATTTTTTAGTGACTATAGATGATAATATGTTCTATTGTAGTATGTTTATTTATATTAAATCAATTACTAAATTTTTCTATTTTAAATTTATGTTGGAAATTATTGAATTGATTAATTATTTATTGGGGATTGAAAATTTTAAAGACTAAGGGGAGACCCAAAATACATGGGTCATGTCTGAAAATGATGTTTTGATGAAATTTTGGACATGAGATTATATAATATTTTCAAATGTAATTTTAGTCAGAAATAATTTACAAAATACTGAAAATTGATGGGGATTAATCTATACATTTCTGGTGAAGCATCATTGGGAGATTACAACATTATACTACCACTATAACAAAAATGTTTTTTTGTTATATTTTTTGATTTTCATTCCTAACATTTTTTTAATAAGTAACATCATTAATATGTGATTTGAATAACGAGGCATTTTCAATGAAATCTAAATTAAATTTTTTTATCTAGAATAGGTGAAAACATTTAATTATTAATATATTATTCTTTTGATTAAGATGGTGACATTATGTACCAAAAATACTGCAGTTGGATAGTTTTTTTAAATTGGATGAATTTATGTCGGATTGTTTATAATGAAATATGACTATGTTTCTAGAAAAATTTAAAAAGTATAATATATTTTCTCCACTAATAACAAATTATATCTTTTCGAGAAGGTAAATAGTTCTAATACATTATCTGAGATGTGAAATAACCCATGATGATTCAATGAAAAGAAATAAAATACCATTCCGTTGTCTAAAAAACCAATTTGACACTTTCAAATGATAAACATACTGATTCTATATCTTTTCATAACATATATAGTGGAATTCAATTTATTCAAATTTTAATTATTAAGAATTCAAGATCATGTGGTTTATATTTTTATAAAATAATTGGTGGATTATGTGATAAAAAACTATATGTTAAACCACAATGTTCAACAACTCACCCAAAGATTAGGAACTTGATATTCCCTTATCCCAATTTAACATAGTCTTATATTTGGATCTTATTGATATTTTTAATTATATATATATATATATTTTAAAAGTAGTATGATATGGGATATATTTTCCATACGGAATGGAAACAATGTAGAAATTATCAGAGAAAATAATGGTCTTATTTTATACATTTAATTATTTATCATTTTTGTTACCCAAATATTTACATCATGTAATCTTAGATATTAATTTAATTGAATTTTATATGATCTATAACAGTGGTATCATCACGTAATATATAATTTGTTTATCATGAAGATGAATCCTTTGAATTTTATTATTAATATGGGAGTAATGGATGAACACGAAATAGAGAATGGTTTTTTAGAACCACAATGTGTATACTTATAGGTGAATACATTATAATCATACACATTAATGTTTAACGGTGTATATTTATAATTTAAAATCAAAATGGTTGGAAACAAAAAATGAAGCAGTTATTTTTAAATTGTCATGACCTGTTCTCGGGGCCCGTGTCGTAACTACCCCAAGCCCACCTTCCATAGGACAGGGGTTGGGGACTAGCACCAAAGGCGTAAATCCCGAAAACTGGGAAGGCATTTCCTTTATAAAAGTAAACAAAACACTACAGAGTACAAGCGGATGTAAAATACAAAGTACAAAAGAAAGTGCTGAAAAGTAAACGGGCCAGAATACAAACCCAACTGAAACTACAGCTACAACTGAACAAAATTACAAAAAAAAAACAACTGGAAGAAAGGAAGCTGATCCTAGGTCATCCTCCTTGGATCTTACCTGAAGGGTAGGTACAGATAGTGCAGCTCCTGGATCATCCACCACGGATCCTACCTGAAGGGTAGGTACAGATAGCACAGCTCTTCAATGATCTCACCCGTCGACCCCCTCCGAGTGTCCTCTATCCATGAAGTCCACCTCCGGATACGAACTCGTTGTGTGGTCCACCTCCGGGTACTGAATCGTCGTGTAGTCCACCTCCGGGTACCATCCAGTCCTCGAACACTCGGCCTTCGTCAGCACTGCCCATTGTCTGCAACCAACACAACGAGGTGCAGGCATAGCCCGTGTAGGGGTGAGTATAACGATACTCAGTAGGGACCCCGAGACCCTCAAGGTCTCACTAAATCCAACAAAGATAACCACAATGAAGATCTCAATAGATAACCTTTTATTAGGTATATGCCCATACATATACCTAAGTTATCAAGTAACCCATCTCAATCATGAGGAAACACAAGGATTATGAAATCAACGGATAACCACTACCTAGGTATATGACTATACATATACCTATGTTATCAAGTAACCCATCTCAATCATGAGAAAACACAAAGGTCATAGACTCAGCTCAAACCAGGATTTTCATTATCGAAACCGTAACTGCTGAAGTGCTCTGTCTCTGGAGTGTACAGTGGTTCTGTCATGACTCCGAGGTACTTCCCACTAACCTAAGAATACTGAGGTACTCCTCCTGTTAAGTACCGCAGGCCAGCCACCCAAACATAGTAGTGCTTCCCGCTGGGGTATGCCACCCAAACACAGTAGTGTACACCCCCTAGTAGCCTACATAGGTACTCTCCAGATGAGTACCGCAGGTCTACACTGTAACACAGGTAGTGCTCCGTCTGCCATGGGTCTGCACCCAACCAAAGTAGTGCTCCGTCCACTGGTATAGTCGAATCACTCCTAGTCGAGTCAGTCAAGCAGTCGTCAGGTCTCAGTCGGCTACACGGTCTCTGTACTCCACATGCTCATCTCTGGGAGGGTCCGCTCCATGAGCTACAGGTCGATAATCCATGTATCTCAATGTTCCATGAAGAAGTATCTCAATGGACCGCCTCATCATAGGGGTCTCAACGCAACAGACGGCGCGTCCATCGGACGCCCGGTCTGTGAGTTACAAGCCTTTTTCATCCCTGGGGCCCGGTTGGTTTCATGTGAGAACCACTACGGCCGTATCTCAACAGACCCCGAACTCTCATAGGGTAATCTCAGAGGTACAGTTTCTCATCGTGATCACAAATGCCACTGTCGGTTAGTCCAATGGACGCCCGGTCTGAAAGATATAAGCATTTCCGTTCCAGGGGCCCGGTTGGATTTCGGGTATAATCCAACCAGGCCACTATCCAACGGAAACCAAAACTCGGGCGAAGTATGCCAAAAAGTTCCGTATCATCAAGAGGAAATCAACGAGATAGACAGCACGTCAATCGGACGCCCGGTCTGTGAGTTATTGGCTTTTTCGTTCTAGGGGCCCAGTTGGATTTCATGAGCAAACCAACCCGAACACACTCTGATGGAATCCAAACATCAAGTGGAGTAAGACAAAAGATCCGTCTCACATAGATGAATCCATCAATGTCGACGACACGTCAATCGGACGTCCGGAGCTCAAGTTACAAGCATTTCCGCTTCGGGGGCCCTGTTGGTTTTGTGTACGAACCAACTCGGCCAAACCCAAAGTATTCCGAAACCTTGAGTGTGATATGTCAAAACGATCGTCTCAATCCAAGGGTCGCATCGCAACTGACAGTGCATCAATCAGAGGTCTGTAGCCCATGATATGGTCATTTGACCGAAAGAGATCCGAAAACGGGGGGTCTGGGCCCGGACCCACCCGGCCTAACCCCACTTGGGTCAGCCCGAACCGGGTCGACTCAACCTAGGTCCGACCCATCTGGGCACGACCTGGCCCGGCCTGGGCATGACCCGGCCCGGTCGGTGGGTCGACGCGGCCGGTTATGACCGAGCGGAGCGAAGCAGGGCGCTGCCCCCGCGTGAAGAACCGCGGCCCCGCCCGTGCCAGCGGACGTGGCAGCCGGCCGCGTACCGCCGCCCCCCTCCTGTCTCGCGCGGTCTTGGGACCGCGCTCCACCACCGTGGCTTCAGCCGCGGCTGATTCTTCTGGCGGCGCTCTGGGTGCCGCCGCCCCCGACCGCCGGCGCCGCCGCGCCCGCTCGGGCTTCCGCGGACCACCGGACGCGCTCCTCTGGTCCGATTCGCCTGCAGTCCTCTCTAGTGATCATCCTGGGACCCGACCATTTCTGCAAAGATCCCACAAAACCAGTACGACATTATTTTTAATTTTCCAATGCGGCACGATGGCGCCGTGGCTTTTTCAACTTGATCGGCGCGGTGCGACTGCGCCGCGCTTCATAACCCTTCTTCATAATTTCCGCGCTGTGCAATGGAACTGCGCCACCATTCACGTGACACAACAAATTCAAAAAACCAGGGGGGAGGAGGTTCGGCCGTGTTCGTGCAGTCCAACCTCCTCCCATTATAATAATAGCCAACAACCATTTATTAGAAGTCGATGTACCGCAAAGAAATAATTCGTGGACAAACAACAATAATACTCAACATCAATCCGCATGAACAAACGATCCGCAGATCAACCAGGAATTGGTTGGTCTGCCCTCGTCGTACTTTTCTCAAAAGATAAGAGAGCACCAAATAAATTCCCCTACCACTTGCGAGCTTGAACGGAGGTTCGTCGAACGAGGATTTGTCGTGGAAAAACCGTCGCGGAAAGAGACGTTGCAGAAGGAGGAAGTCGCGTAATCGGTTTCCGAGAACTCGGCATTCTTCGTTGGACACTAATGTGTTCTTCGCATTCTTCATCGAAGATGAAGAAGTTCCTAAAATCCTTAGTCTATTCTCCGAAAAGCTCCACCATGAGGTTCCAACACCAAATAAAATAATCTCACCTCTTATTTTATTAACATAACATAACTTTTGGATTTCAAGAGTTTTAAATTCAAACATCACACTTAACTCACATAATTAATAACAGAAGTTGTCAAAAATTAATGGTGAGTTGAGGGGTTTAAGAATTTGAAGGGGTGGGGCTCTTGTGGGCCCCACCACCCACATATCATCTCTTGGGATGTTGGGTAGTTACCCAACTTCCACCCAAAGCCTTAAACCATAAAAATTGCAGTTAAATTATAAATTAAACTTTCACAATTTTTATCATCTTCTCTCGTGAAAACAAAACTCCGGAATAGGTGTTCCTAAGCAATTACAGGTGTTGTGGTTCCATCGGTGCCCTCAGAATTAGATTCCGAGCACCGGTTCAAAAGTTAAAAAAACCTGCTCGTTCGTTCACTGAACGTACCGGAGCTAAACTTCAGAAAATAATTCCGGGCACACCGGGCCTCAGAATCAGGTGCCGTCAGAAACTACGTTCTTGTAAAATTCCTTGAAAATTATGAAAAAAAGTCATTAAAATTTCAGGGTCTTTACATTTCTCCCACCTTAGGGATTTACCTCCCCGTAAAACATCAACACAAACTAGGTTCACAAAAGTGGTACAGAGCACGCATCTGAGCCTTCCACTCCCATGTGCTCACCTGGAGGTTCCCATACTACCAAAGAAAGTGCACCCGAGGAATCAATCGTCCTCGTATGATCTGCTCTTGTAGATCCTCGATCCCCACTAGAACCTCCGTGAAAGAAACCCCATCTCCATCGTCCAGCTCCCCATGGTCAATGATATGCGAAGGGTCGAGCACGTATCTCCTTAGTTGTGATACGTGGAAGTCGTTGTGCACCTGGTGCAACTGAGGTGGAAGGCTCAAGTGGTAAACCACCCCGCCTAGCCAGCTGAGGACCGAGGAATGGCCCACTGAACCTTTGAGAAAACTTGCCACCTTGGCCACATCTCCGTAAACCTCGTTGAGGTGAGACCCGTATAAGGTCGTGATCGTCATCCTAGAACTCTAGAGGTCTCCAATTCTTGTTAGAATTGAAACTCAAAATGACTGCTGCCATGAGGGTAAGGTTGACCGACTCAAGATTGATCGATCTCACCCTCCTGTGCATGAGATACCCTGTGCTGCCTGGGGATTCCTTTATTGCCGACCAAGGAAATCACATTCCGATGTCATAGATAAACCCTAACCTTTTTGCCTAATATAGTCAATCCATGTATGAACTGGGGATCCAATCCATACTCAGACCAACCCCGTAAGGCCTCGATGATGCCACCAAGAGATTCCAACTGAAACTCTCGCCTAGAGTGTCTGACCACACCATCGGTGAAAGTGTGATTATCGAGTCTTCTCCCAAGGTATATCCAAACGTCAGGGTCAATTCTACGGCTTACTGGAAACCCTAGGTCTGGGAAAAAATTTGTGGAAGGAATGATTCATATCGACGTCCAATACTACGGTAGCTAGTAGTGGACACAGAATGTCCATTGAATCATTCTTAGAGCCATCAGGTCACTCTCCCTGACTGCATGCAGTTACTCTCTTCCTCCGCACTCCATCTCCCTGAGCCTGGCGGGGACAACTAGGGTGGGTGGTTTAAAACATACACCACCTAATGCTGCTCTCCTAGCTCGTCCTCCATGTCTACTACTTTGCAAATTCATCTCTCCATAAATCTTCCACTTCTTGAAACATTTAACACTCTAAAGTCTCTAAGACTGGCGCCAGCTTCCTGTTTCTTACCGCACTATGCAGTCTTTATCTACTCCTGGATGATCTGCACTTTCAATGCCTACGATCTGAATGAGCTGCTAAAATTTCTTTTTTTCCGAAAAGAGAAACTCGGTCTCATCCCCTGGATGAACCACACCCATTGCCTAATACAGTCATTCCTGACATGAATGATGCATTCATGTCATGGATGACGTCGTAAGGCCTTGACGTAACTACCAAGTGATCCAACCATCACTCTCTCCTTTAAGGGTCGAGTCACGCTGTTGGCATTAGTGTGAGTTCACTGGGTCTCCTCCAGTAGAAATATCGAAAGTTAGGGTCATGTAAATAGATTTTTAACTGGAACATCTCAGTATCAACCAAACAAAAGGACAGGAAATCAAACATCACAAAGATAAGTGTTTTTTATTATTGCAGCTCATAGTTCAAAGGCACGAATACAAAAACAAAATGGAACTAGAAGTACAAGGGACGTATCTACTAGTTCCGCTCCTGTCCACATGCTCCCAGATCTCTACTGGCTTGTCCACCGCTCGGTTGTTGCTCAAGCACTCGTCGCTACTTCTGCCTCATTGGCTCCCCCAATGCCTATGGATTGACAGTGTGGGGAGTCGGACAGTCACGTACCAGGTGACCCTTCCTGTCACATTCATAACACTTCCTACTCCTCATACGGCTGGCTCTGGCCCCACCTCAGGTGCCCCTCACCACCGGTCCTAAAACCTGAGATATCCCAACTATTGGTCTGTTCCACCTGGACCTCTGCATCATCTGTCTACTACCCACAGATGACTCGGCTACTGATCGAAAAACACGTGGCAAATGAAGCAGCTCCTGAACAAGCTCGGGGTGTAGAGATACTAGAACAAACTCCACCCTGAAGAAGGTCTTTATGTCTTCCCTTGAGAAGGTTATCCCGTAGAAAAACTAGAACAAGTGGCTCCACCACCTTCCTGCTGCTGCCTGAAGAAGGCTGGAAACAAAGAGCACCATGAAGTCTGCAGGAATCCCCACTAGCCTGAAGACTCTCACCACTGCCTCCAGCCAATCCTCAGCCACCTGCCGGTCCGTCTCTCCCCGGAACCTGGGTGGCATCTGGCGCTGGAACTCATGCAGCGTGCTCAAGTGGTGTGCATTGCCTACTGCTGGGGATGGTGACATCGGTGGCCAAATGTATGGTAGTACCGCTGGTGCCTCAACTACAAGAGGGCCATGTACCGAAGCCTCATCGCTCGACAAGCTGTCAGTACGCACATCCCTCTAGGCTCTAGCTAGTCGTCTGTGAAAAGGCATCCTGAAAGAAACATCGTGACATGGTCAAACGATATACCTGGTGAGCTGACCTGGTTTGAGCTGATATTTAAATAAAACTTCTGGAAACACACACGCAATCCATGTGTTCGTGCACAAAGTCAGAATTCCGTTGTCAGGGTCCTGTTGTATGGATACATCGGCCGCCCGCACCAACATTGGACTCCCTTAACTGAAGAACACACTCGGTACACTTAACACTATTTCTTCATAGAAATAAAATATCAGAGTAATAAGTTATGCGGTAGAACTGACTCCTCTGATACCAATTTGTCATGACCCGTCCTCGGGGCCCGTGCCGTGACTACCCCAAGCCCGCCTTCCATAGGCCAGGGGATGGCGACTAGCACCAAAGGCGTAAATCCAAATAACTGGGAAGGCATTTCCTTTATAAATGTAAACAAAACACCACAGAGTACAAGTGGAAGTAAAACACTAAGTACAAAAGAATGTGAAGAAAAGTAAATGGGCCAGAATACAAACCCAACTGAAAGTACAACTGCAACTGAACGAAAGTACAATAGAAAAAGGAAAACAGGTGGAAGAAAGGAAGCAACTCCTGGGTCGTCCTCCTCCGATCCTACCTGAAGGGTAGGTACAGATAGCGCAGCTCCTGGATCGTCCCTCACAGATCCTACCTGAAGGGTAGGTACAGATAGAGCAACTCCTCAATGATCTCGCCCATCAACCCCCTCCGAGTGTCGTCTCGCCGTGATGTCCACCTCCAGATTTAGACTCGTCGTGTGGTCCACCTCTGGGTACTGACTCGTCATGTAGTCCACCTCTGGGTACCATCCAGTACGCAAACACTCGGCCTCCATCAGCACTACTCGTCGTCTGCAACCAACACAACGAGATGCGGGCATAGCCCGTAAAGGGGTGAGTATAACGATACTAAGTCGGGACCCTGAGACCCTCAAGGTCTCACTAAAACCAATAAGGATAACCACAAAGAAGATCTCAATAGATAAACTCTGCTTAGGTATATTCCCATACGTATACCTAAGTTATCAAGTAACCCATATCAATCATGAGGAAACACAAGGATTATGAACTCAACTCAATCCAGGGTTTTCATTATCAAAACTGTATCTGCTGAAGAGCTCCATCTCTAGAGTGTACAGTGGTCCTGTCACGACTCATAGGTACTTCTAACTAACCTAATACTGCTGAGGTACTCCTCCTATCGAGTACCGCGGGCCAGCCACCCAAACACAGTAGTGCTTCCCACCGGGGTATGCCACCCAAACACAGTAGTGCACACCCCCTAGTACCCTACAGGGGTACTCTCCGGACGAGTACCATGGGTCTACATTGTCACACAGGTAGTTCTCCTTCCACCATGGGTCTGCACCAAAACAAAGTAGTGCTCCGTCCACTGGGCTAGTTGACTCACTCCAAGTCGAGTCGGTCAAGAAGTCGTCAGGTCTCAGTCGGCTACACGGTCTCCGTACACCGCACACTCATCTCTGTGAGGGTCCGCTCCATGAGCTATAGGTCGATATTCCAAGTATCTCAATGTCCCACGAAGAAGTATCTAAAAGGACCGCCTCGTCACAGGGGTCTTAATGCAACATACAACACATCAATCGGACACCCAGTCTGTGAGTTAGTAGCATTTTTCGTCACCGGGGCCCGGTTGGTTTCGTATGCGAACCAATCCAGCCGTATCTCAACTGTACACCGAACTCTTATAGGGTAAACTCAAAGGGAACATTTCTCAATGTGATCACCAACGCCGCTGATGGTTCATCAAACGGACGTCCGGTCTGAAAGATATCAGCTTTTTTGTTTCAGGGGCCCGATTGGATTTCAGGTACAATCCAACCCGGCCACTATCCAACAACAACCAAAACTTGGGAGAAGTATGCCAAAAGTTCCATCTCATCAAGAGGAAATCAACGAAGCAGACGGCGCATCAATCAGACGCCCGATCTGTGAGTTATTGGCCTTTTCGTTCTAGGAGCCCGATTGGATTTCATGAGAAAACCAACCCGACCGCACTCCGATGGAATCCAAACCTCTTGAGGAGTAATCCAATAGATCCTTCTCACTTATAGGAATCCATAAAAGTCTATGGCACATCAATAGGACGTCCGGAGCTCATGTTAAGTGCATTCTTGCTCCGAGGTCCTGATGGTTTCGTGTACGAACCAACCTGGCTGAACCCAAAGTATTCCTAAACCTTGAGTGAGATATGTCAAAAGGACCTCCTTGATCGAATGGTCGCAACGCAACTGACGGTGCGGCGATCGGAGGTCCGTAGCCCATGATATGGGCATTTGACCGAAGGAGATCCGAGAACGGGGGGTCTAGGCCTGGACCGACCCGGCCCAACCCCCCTCGGTCAACCCGACCCGGGTCTGACCTGGACGGGCATGAGCCGGCCCGGCCAGGGTGGCCCAGCCCGTCCTGGGCTTGA
Source organism: Viscum album (assembly GCA_963277665.1). Lineage (NCBI taxonomy): Eukaryota > Viridiplantae > Streptophyta > Magnoliopsida > Santalales > Viscaceae > Viscum > Viscum album. The sequence goes on from OY728151.1 coordinate 2,051,599,208, forward strand.
CCTGGCCCTGTCGGTGGGTTGGCTCGGGTGGTTACGGCCGAGCGGAGCGAAGTGGGGCGCTGCCCCCGCGTGATGAATCGCGGCCCCGCATGGGGCCGCCCGTGCCGGCGGACACGGTAGCTGGCCGCATACCGCCGCCCCCCTCTGGTCCCGCGCGGTCATGGGACATCACTCCTCCACCGTGGCTTCAGCCGCGGCGGATTCTTCTAGCAGCACTCCGGGCACCGCCGCCCCCGACCACTGGCGGGGGCTTCCGTGGACCACCGAGTGCGCTCCAGTGGTCCGATTCGCCTGCGGTCTTTACCAGTGATCATCCCAGGACCCTAACTTTGCTGCAAAGATCCCACAACGCCCATGCGGCTTCGTTTGTCATTTTCCGGCACGGAGCGACGGTGTCGTGTCTTGTTCAACTTCATCATCGCGGCGCAACGACGCCTCTCTTCTTAGCCCTTCTTCATAATTTCCATGCTGTGCAACGGCACCGCGCCGCCTTTCATGGGCCGCAACAAATTCAAACAACAAGGGGGGAGGAGGGTCGGCCGTGTTCGTGCGGTCTGACTTCCTCCTATTATAATGATAGCAAAAGACCATCTATTAGAAGTCGACGTACGACAATGAAATAATTCGCGGACAAAAAACAATAATCCTCAACATCAATCCGCATGAAGGAACGATTCGCGGATCAACCTGGAATTGGTTGGTCCACGCTCATCGTTCATTTCTCAAAATATAAGAGAGAACCAAATAAATTATCCTACCTCGTGCAAGATTGAATGGAGGTTCGTCGAACAAGGATTCGTCGTGGAAAAATGGTCGCAGAAAGAGACGCCGCTGAAGGAGGAAGTCGCATAATCGGTTTCCGAGAACTCGACATTCTTCGTCGGAGACCAATGTGTTCTTCGCGTTCTTCGTCAAAGACGAAGAAGTTCCTAAAATCCTTAGTCTTTTCTCCCAAAATCTCCACCACGAGGTTCCAATCCCAAATAAAATAAGCTCACCTCTTATTTTATTAACATAACATAACTTTTGAATTTCAAGAGTTTGAAATTCAAACATCACACTTAACTCACTTAATTAATAACATATGTTGTCAAAAATTAATGGTGAGTTGAGGTGTTTAATAATTTGAAGGGGTGGGGCTCATGTGGGCCCCAACACCCTCATAACCTCTCTTGGGAAGTTGGGTAGTTACCGAACTTCCACCCAAAGCCTTGAACCATAAAAATTGTAGTTAAATTATAAATTAAACTTCCAAAAATTTTATCATCTTCTCTCATGAAAACGCAACTCCAGGACATGTGTTCCTAAGCAATTTCCAGCACTGCGGTTCTATTGGTGCCCTCAGAATTCGATTACGAGCTCCAGTTCAAAAGTTAGAAAAACCTGCTCGTTCGTTCACTAAACGTACCCGAGCTAAACATCGGAAATTAATTCTGGGCACACCGGGCCTCAGAATCAGGCACCGTCAGAAACTGCGTTCTTGTAAAATTCCAAATAAAAATAAAAATTTTCCTTGAAATATCTGGGTCTTTACATAAATCCACTTTCATTTGTTTGTATTAATGGTTTTGTATTTCAGGATTTGTTATAATGTTTCAATTTCATTGATGTATCTTAACGAATCATTATGTTTGTGAAATTTTACTGGATAATTTATTTTAGAATTTTTTAAATTATAGAGGTATCACTGTGATAGACTTTTCATTTCATAAATGTTGTTAAAATCTTAAAAATGGTGAAGGAATACTATGTTAGAGTAAAATGGGATCATAATGAGATTGGTGAGTACTCTATGAAAACCATTGTCACACCAAGAATAATATTGATGTCAAAAAATTACAATTTAAAATTTCTGTTATATTAAAATGGGGAATTTTAAACAGAGATGCTGGAACCACAACTACTATATTTCCACTAGGAATGGATTTTTAGAATTTCACATAAAATATGGCTACTATTGGGACACACTATTGACTTAGGGATTCAACCTGAATAAATATAGCATTCTTATTAGTATATAATTAAAGGGTTTTTCCATGTAGTGAAATTTAAGACCACACTGTAACTAATACTATTCAGTTTTGAGTTTCTCTGGGTGCCCACACAATGATAGTATAAGTCATGTCATGAGATAATATTAATTGTTTCAATGATTATAGAGTAATATTAGTCAAAATATGAACACAGAGGTCACACATTTATATATCAAGAAATAATGAGACATTTAATTGAAATAAAAATGTCATTCTATGAATCATCACATCATTTTATGTGGAAGTGAATTATCAGAATATAAATTTGAATTTTAATATTTAATTAGGAGTATTTTATTATAGTAATATAAATAATTAGTAATTATAAATTCTAAATTAAATGGTATATACAAAATTTTAGGTGAATTCAAGATATGGATTTAAATATATATTTAAATATATGTATAATTTCAAATTCAAACTGTCCCTGAAAGTAAATATGGTATTTGTCCCAACTATGATGTATAAAACCAAGAGTAAAGGATTTTAGTGGATAATTTTGATCATTATAGTGATCTAAATATTATTGAATTTTTAAATTACATAAGTGAAGTTTGTGATTCCAAATTCATTGAATATAATGCTTCAATGTTGGTATGATTTTTCATATATATAATAAATATTGAGGTGAAGATGGTTGAATAATTGGGAAATAGCCTTAAAATTATGTGTTGTTATATTTGATCTATATATGATCTAAAATAAATTCAACTTAATCATTCTATCAATAATGAAATCAATGATTAGAAGATAGTAAGATGTTAGGGTCCTTGGTGGAGCAGTGAGGTCTTCCTAACGATATAATCACATACAAGTGAAGTAGTCATTGATCATTATATGAGAACATAATTTATAGGATCTCATTATTTTATACCTATATAGTTAAAAAAGTAAAATCATAGTGTTCGTTATCTTTTTATATTTGAAGTTTATTGATATTAATAATAATATCAATGGAGTATTTTCCAATATGAAGAAAAGATCTTATTTGATCAAAATTTGAAATGAAATGTGTTCACAAAAATTCACCCCACATCATTGTGGATTATAGGGGCATGTGTACATTTTATTCTTTTATTTTAGGTAATATTAACCCATAATTCTTTTTAAACAACATTTCCTCGATTCACTCTATCCCATAACACATGGAAAATTAATAGTGAACCCCATATCACATTAACCATACTCAATGTATTTTATACAACACGTAATCTATTTAATGTATCATATACAATGATTGTCATTCTAGTTAAACCCTTAGTGAATCGTTTACTACACCTTATAATAATTCATCATATAGATTATACAATATTATTGTATATATTAATGAATCACATTATTCATCTAATAATTCATCAGATTATCAATTCATCACTAAATTCGTTGAATAAAATGATACCATGATAGAACATCCATAACAATATATTATATGATAGATCACATCAATATGATTAACAAGATTCTCTTGTGGTGTATTCTAAAAACAACTTCTATCAATTCCCCAATAGAAAAATCTAATTCTATAATGCATATATACCCATCCCATGATGTATCCCATACAATACTGGATGAACATTTTAAAATGTGAAGAGTAAAAATAATTCTCATTTTATTTTTTTTGTTTTTCTTAATATTATAAAATTATATACAATTTTTATATATAACTGAATATATTATATCGGTGTAGGAAATAATATAGTAAGAATAAAAAATTGGATTGTGGGATAGTATAATTTCATGAATTAGTCAAAAATCCTGAGGCCAAATAGAAAAGACTATATTAATTATTTATCATATTTTATGTGTAAGATTCATATTATAAATTCAGAGCTGTCTGATGGATTATAGTGAATAAATATTTTATTATTAATTTTCAATAATTTAATGACACATGATATTTTGTCAATATATTGAATACATTAGTTACTACACATCATGTAATTATAAAAGGGAGTGAAATGTGCTATATTTTGAATATTATCATATAAAAGGTATAAATCATATAGTTAATTGAGATTATATACCATCACAAAATATTTTGATTGATAATTAATGTGTTGAAAACCAAATATATTAGTTGATTTAAATGAATATTATATCTATATAATTAGGTTGATAAATATTTGTAACAAACTATCTAACAACATTGGAGGAATATTTATGCATATCTATTTTATTGATTATGGTTTTATATGAATTTTAGAAGAAGAATGAAATTATCGAAGGATAAAGAACTCCATGATTATGTGAAGAATAAAAATAAAAATATTATAATTTATTTAATTAAAAATTATATTTCAACTATATAAAATAAATAATTTTCCTATATAATAATAAAAAACATTACAATGTCTCTTATTTCGGATGTAGTAAAATTTCTTACGTAAAATATTCTGAAGTTTAAAAAAATATAGCATGAAATTTTTATAAATATCATTTAAAATAAATTATATTCAGGGTTCACATGTTATCCTGGAATATCTACTCCTCATTTATTAGTTAAAAACAATATAATGAAGAAAATACCCAATTAAGCTCTTAGTAATTCAACCAATCATAGTTGTGAATTATATATTTTTAGTGTCTCGTAAACACATTAAATCAATGATATATTTATGAATCTATATTATAAAACACCATTTAGTATCTATACATTATAAATAATATCTTCTATGAATATTCATTTGTTATCAATTTACTATAACTTTAATAATTAATCGTGAATAAGAATTTTAATGATTCTCTTTTATAAAAGTCAACATATTATTCAACATTACAGACCATGAGTGAATTTATGCCAGAAAATATATAATATATTTCAATATAATCTATCATGATAAAATTTATATAGGTAAATTGATTATGAAATTTAATAAAATCTATTATGAGAGTAATTTATTTGAACAAAATTGATGTTTTGTATAAAATTGATAATTTTTTTATTAATATTGAAAATAAACAATCCATTTTTACGGGATTTAATAAAAAATATATAACATTTAATTTTCTTTTGAAAACTGAATGTAATTAAGTAATGAGGATATTTTGAGACTCAAGGTGGCTAAAAAATTCTTTTTTGGTCAATACATAGTATCATATGATTTTTGGGGGAATATAAAATTTATTTAAGATTAATAAGGATTTATCATGAATTACATTGCGGTTTAATGTGGTGGAAAATTATAATTTCCATGTTTCACATGGTGAAATCAAATATAAAAATTTTTTAATTAAGGTTATGTATTTGATATGTGGAAATGTTGATTACAATGATTAGGGTTGAGTATTGTTTGAATGATATACATATACTATGAAAATTTTATTAATGATTTATCCATCGAGAAAGAAAAGAAATCAAATATACTCTTTTTAGACTCAATATTCAGTGCTAGAATATCAATATTATTGATTTAGTAAAATATGGATCAATATATATTATGATAAATATCTTTGGCCTATTTAATTTTAATAACATGTCTGATAACCAAAATATCCAAAACCATGGTAAATTGGTCAATGATGGTAAATTTCAATCAATACTTTTTATAAATACATTATATTAGTTCATTCTCTATGACTTGGATAATATTTAACAAAATGACTGTATAGTCACCTATATTGGTAGAAAATAGTTTGAATACCATTTATTTCACATTATTTATTTTCCTACATATATAAGAGGTAAATAAGTAAATAAGATCATATATTTACATTAAAATGTAATAGAGTGTAATAATAATAATGTAAATTTTGACAAACTCCTTTTAACTCACTCATAGTGGTGTTTTAAATTTACTAGGATCATAACGTGATATTATATACAAGGTTTACATTTTTTTACCCTTCATAGAAACTAATTTTTTCTTCATTATAATATTGTTTTCTTGTTTATTCATTGATTTCATACTATAGAATATGAAATAAAATAAAATAAAGGAATTCATACATTTTATGGAAAAAATGTCATGTATTGAAAGAAATTCAAATCTTCTATTCTAAATCTCTAGGATTTGATGATCAATAATATCATACATTCATTTATATACATCTTTAGAGTGATATTAACCTTGATGAAAAAAATAATATCAGTTATGAATATGATTAAATGTTAAAAATGAAATATTATATTCTTCTTCAAAATAAATCATCACTGATATGGGTTTCATGACTATAATAGAAGTCTAAAAGAATTCCATATATATATATATATGAATGTTTTTGAAACATTGCTGAAAAAATAAATAGTAAATTTTGAATATTTAATAATAAATAGTGATGAAATTATTTTTGGATTATTAACTAAAAATAAAAACATTATAGATAATATTAAAATAACTGGATATACACATAAATGATTCATTATTATTTAAAAATTATTTTGAATCCTTCTAAATAGATTTCTATTTTAATGTATTAACACTTGAGGAGAGGTTTTGGGATGATATATATGGTATAATTAGATCTTAGTAAATGATAAAATAGAAAAACATTTAAAATAAAATTAATTTATGGAATCAAATTGACTTTAATTCAATGAATAACTAGTAGTTGAAAACGAATAAAGGAGAGAAAAAAATAATTTTTAATATTATTATTTGAATTATGATATTGAAGGAATTAGGTCGCCAATTTAAAATAATTTCATAATTTTATATGTTATGTGCTAATGAAAATTTAGCATAAAATATTTTCCATGCGGATATATTAAACAATTTTTCAAGGGTTTTCTTAGATGAGACACCGGCCACCACCTGATATTTCATTTTTCAATTTCCTATTGTGTTCATTAGATTTATCCAGACATAATAAAAAATAATAGGAAAGAGATGTATGTTCAGAACATTAAAACATGTCTATTAAATTTATAGTTATTTATAAGTGTAACTAAAATATAGAATATGTAAATATATATATTTAAATATATAGAGTTTCTTTATTCAAATTTATGAAACTCGATATTATTCTTGAAAATCAATCATTTAATTAGATTCAAATTTTAAAATTAATAAATGTACATTATTAAAGAATAATGAAGTTAATAAAATATATAAAATATTTATTTATTTATATCTTTTTAATTGTTATAGTAATTAGTTATATGAATTTAGATGTATTTTGAAAAGTTATTTTTCTATAAAATTTGTTTTAGAAATATTTTATAATTTTATTTATAAGTTAAATATAAATTTTCAGACATATAAATTAGGAAAAATAAATTAATTTTCTAGATTCATCATATCAAATATTATGTGACAATTTTTTTTTTGGAATATTAATGAAAATCTATTTTTATATGAATAGTGAAAAATCTCATTTTTACAAATATCCTAATATTAATGAAATTATTAACAAGCCTGTATGAATTTAAAATTTATGAAACCTTTTCATAATTAAAAATATTATTTTTAAATTATGGTTTAAATTTTAAATTGTTTGGTTTTAATTTAAAAAACCCAAATTTGTTATTTTATAACATAAATTGTTTTTAAATTTTATTTATTACATTATATATTTAATTTTTTTAATTAATTTGTATCACTATCATAAAATTAATATAATATAACAGAGATAAACGTTTTAATCAATAGTTAATTTTTTTCTTATGATTAATTATATTTTTTTTCAAAATAGATATTTAACCTTAAGTAAATACTAGTTTTCACGGTAATAGTAAAATAGTAAAACGGGAAAATATAAGATTACATGATCTCTAATATTTTTAGAAAATATTTCCGAATTTGTGTATGGGTAATTTATTAACCAAATAACATAAATTATGAAACATTTCTTATATATTGATCCACTTTCCTTTGAGTGTGACGTCTCATTATTGAAACGTTATATGTATTTACAAAAATGGAATCCATTTCCACTTATAAAATGGGCACTTCTCTCGTCACCAACCCTCATTCCATAACCACCATAGATTGGCCCAACATCTACACGAAATGCTCTTAAATTTTCTTATACACCCTAATATTGTTATTTTATCCTCAAACTACCAAACCTCATTGTCTTATCCTCATTTTCAAGGAAGTATATCCAAGAGGTGTGGTTTAAATTTCTATTTTTTCTTTTCAGATTTTTATTTATCTATTTTAATGAATTATAAATAAAATTAATGTAAAAAATCATACAAATATAAAATAAGTATCATTAGTATAAATTTATGTTGTTTTTTTAATTTTATAATCATTATAGGAATTTCCTTTATATTATGGAAAACAAAAATATCATTCATGCGTTATGCCGACTAACACTACTATAACGCAATGTGTGTTTTTTCTTTCCCATCCAAAAAAGATGGCCCATTAGGGAATAAAATTTATATGTTTCAAATTTTTGGAATAATTTAAAAAATTTAATGATAATCCATAATAATCCTTTTATGCATTATATTTAATAATAATTCATGATTTATTGATATGTGTGGACAACCACCTTTAGGGAAAAGTTGATTTCTATTTTTCTATTAATCACCTCATTACATGGAATTTTGTGAGATTTTTCGTAATTAATATATATAATACATGATAATTTATTATTTTTTTGGAATGAAAAACTAGAAATCCTGTTTAAAATGTGGAAAAAAATCATGGTTAACATAACCGTGCAAAACAGTGTTATAGGTGGAAACCGATTTGTTCTTACTATAAAATAAAATTATATATTATAAATTCTACTTCATCATCCGAAAAATTATGATAAATCCAAATAATAAACTCAAAATAATAGTTATTATACTATTAAAATAATATTACATATAAAAGAACATATAATTTTTCATTAATCATGTTAGCTTATTTTTTGGAGCCATTTAAAAAAATACATGAAAAACACAATGAAATGATTTTGTTAATTACTATGAAAATTTAATTAAATGTTTAACATGATATAAATAAGTATATAATTACTTTATATGTAATTAAAAATTTAAAAATTAAGTCATTACACAAGAAAACAGCCATAATTCATTATGAATCATTAAAATATTCCCGTCGGCAATTTCATTATTTAGGGTCATAAAAAACTCACAATGAATGAAATTATAAAATTAGAAGTTATTAAAAAGAATAAATTCCATTAACATTATGATATATTAGTGACTATTGTTTGAATAATAATGATTACTAAGATCATTTTTATAACACTAGTTCTAAATGATCATGATTACTTCACCAATCATTGATAATAGATTACAGAATATTATTATAAATGAAAAAAAATAATTTTGAATTTAAATTATAAATGGTCATGTATATGAATGTGGTTATAAAATTGGGGATTATGATATTTTGGATTCTTATAAATGGTCATATAGTCATATGTAAAATGGAGAATCATTTTATGGACATTCATGGTCTCATTTATAATTATTTGAGACATGTTACATGGTATACGCCATGATGCCTTCATATGGTATTCAATTGATTTAATACCCGAAAAATATTCAATCAATTATTTCTTTGAAATTATTGGGATATAATAAACGAAAATGTTTTATTTTCATTAAAAAGATTTTGACTCTATTATTATCCTGGTAGTAATAGTTTTTGGTAACTCAATTTCAATTCAACGTGTTAGGATCATTCAAATGAACATATTTAAAATATACATGGAAAAAGATATCATGTGATTTTATTATATTATATTCTACCACTATTTATATTTTTACCTTGTAACCCCCACATTTTTCTAAAAACCCATTCTACTTTTCATTATATTTTTGACTGATTCAGTAATGGATATAGCTCTAAACCCATTCGTTGACCATTTCAGTCGAGAACTTTATTGATCATTGATTTTTTTATTTTCCACAAGGATTCATTTAATCCTTATTGGGATTTTTATTTCAAGGATGATCGTACCATGATTTAGGACTATGGGTCGAAATTAGAATAATAGTATCCATATTCTTTGTGAAAAAAGGGTATTCTTTTTTTTTGTTTATCTTTTTGGAACATTATATTTGAACAATGAAGCCTCGTATCGATCCTCTAAAATTAGGATACTTGAAATTAGTGGTTTTTTATGACTGGAAAATAGAAATCACCAGAGCAATGACTTTATCGTTGTAAATTTCCAATTTGGGGTCATGTTATTTACTTCAAGGGTGAAAAAACATGGTCTAACATTGATATTAAAAGTAAAAAATCTCGCTACTGAGGTTTTAGAAATTGGAAAATAATTCTCATTTAGAGAGTCTTATTTTATATAATTATTCAATTAGGAGATGCTTTTAATAGAATCTGATATCATGGAATCCTAGATCTCAATCCCATAATACCAAGATTATCAAAATGGGGAGTTAAATTTTTTCCCTATAATCTGAATCAAGGCATTTCACATATCTATGTTAGACTTCAGGGTTTGAAAAAGATATACTGGCATCCTATTTTCCTCAATGATATTGATTCTTACATTGGAACTCCTATTAAAATTTAACACAAGACATTGGAGGGAGTTCTTGGGTACATTGATAGAATTTTTTGTGAGGTAAATTTGGAAACCAAAAGCCCTAATAGCATCAATTTTCTTACTTATCAAAATAAAAATGCTTTTTTGAGGAATATGAAAGTGTTACTCAATTTTATTATGTTTGAATATTTTTTTTAATTTTTTTGTTAATTTTTGGAGACATTAAAAGAATGTGAATGTGGCCTCTAAGGACATGGATTGGAATGTAGTTGATCAATAAAAAATAACAAGAATGTATTTGTTGAGATAGAGTTATCTTAATAGGATCTATCTAGTCCCTTCAATATTGCAATTCTTATTATGAAATCATAGGATGATTTCCCAGAATATGTTGAACAGGGTAGTATACATGATCATTTATGTCTTCCTGCTCTGATTGGTCCTAAAATGAGCAACACTGTGGGATCCAATTACATGGAGGGGAATAATTTATTCTTAAACTTCTCAAATGAGATTTTTAAAATGGGTTTTATTATGAAAAAGAAACTGGATTATTTATATTTGATGAAGGAAACCGAGATTGTAGTTTATGGGATTGTTTTTTTATTATAGGAATGTGAGTATCATTTTGTAGTTGTCAACCAAATTGATCTTTAAGTACCTTTCATGTTTATATATTATTTTATTCCGAATTTTGTTTTGGTACCAAGGGAACTTGTTGTTGTTACTTTAACTTTAGTTCAGTATGTAGTTATTGGGAATCCTTCTGGTGGTTATATCAACCAATATTTTCATGGTGGAGAATTCAATATTTCTATTCTAGTTAAATATGATATAAATTATTCTAGTGTATTTTTGGATCCATTTATTCATTGTGGATAATCTAATGTTTGTTTCCCTATTGGAGGTTTAGGGCCTGCAACCCTGGAATGAGATATCTCTGATGCGAAGCCAAGGTTCATTTCTAATCAATGAAACAACACTGGTGGCATTGGAAAAAAAAGTTCAATGCCATTCACTGTTGGTAGAAAAATATCTATTAATTCTGGAAATTATAATGCAACCAATTTTGATATAATTTATTTCTTACAATGAGTATCTAGCCCTAAATTAATTATTGGAATACCTCTTATATCATGAAAAAAGAAAGTAGTAATGGTCAAATGGGGGTTCAGCCCCGGTATTTTGTCCAAATGATGTTTTTCATCTATAATTTATCAGGTTTGGATAACTTGGAAACTATTAGGTCCCTCAGGATTTTAATTATTAAACACATGCATCTTTTATTGGGTTATCCGACTATAAGAGTGTTTTTTCCCACATTTCTAATCAGGGGAACATTGGATATCATTTGGTTGAATCAAACAGATTCATTTGAGAGATAAAAAATCCTTGGATTTTGGATCACCTCTATTTATCTGATATTTCAACGGTTTATAGTAGTGATCAAAATGTCACATGATCTTTTAATTATTTAGTATCTCCAGATTTCTACTCCTATGTCTATGCTTAAAACTATTATCAGAATATAAGTAATTTATGGATGGATATTGAATCTCATAATTCAATTTTTTATGGTCCATGGAGCATTTTTTGGGGATTTTAATTCCATAAAGCATGAAGATGAATAGATAAGTGCTATGAAAAACTCTTGATAATCTTGATAATTATTAAATTGCATTGATGATAATAGTATATTTGAATCGAACATGGTTGGATCTAAATACATATGGGTAAGGAAAATTTTTAATAGGTTTTTTGCAAGCAGAATTGATAGATCCTTTGTCAATTTAGCATGTCAGATGTTTCTAGAATCCATATCATGCATGAACCTATATAGATTTCTATCTAATAATCATCCCATATTATTTTATCTTATTGGAAAATATTTCAATCCTATGTTACCTTTTATATTTAAAATTACTTGGATCAGTCATATTGAAAGTAGGAAAATTTTTAAATAGACATGGAATTCAATTAAATACAAGAGTTATGATTTTGATTGTCTTATCTAACTAAATATTCTCAAAAGGAACCTGAAAATATGGTGAAGGGACCATTTCAGTTCTCTTGATTTCAAAATATCCTTCCTCACATTTTCTCTTTAGCAATTATAGGAACAAATCACTCTCAATAACATCACTAATGGTATTTTAGGGGAATATGACATGGAATCCAAATTGAATACTCTTTGTAATCGCAAGTATGATTTGTTAAAAGATAATTTTTTGTCTAATTGGTTGAGTGATGGAGATAGAAATTCAATGTTCTTTGACTCTGTATATAATATCTGAAAATTTTTCTCACCTCTCTCCACGATGAAAAATGGGGACCATCTTCTTGATAATAGGATGGATCTCTTAGAGCATGCGATTTCGTATTTCAAAGATGTATTTAATGGGACATACATTCTCATAGGATATAGTGGAGGGACTTATTCCTAAAATTGTGATTCCACAATATAATTTTATTCTTACCATGAATCACTTTTATTTTGATATAAAATAGGTAGTCTTTATCCTCAAATATGAATGATCTCTAGGTCTAGATGGTTTTGGAAACTTCTTTTTCCAGGATTTCAAAGATATTATTCAGGATGATGCCTACAAGATGGTTACTCACTTTTTTAATGGGTTTTTCTTCTTTATTTATTGAATAATCAATTTCATTCCTTTATTCAAAATGTTGATAATTCCATTGAAAATCACAATTTTTGGCGGGTTTCTCTGGTCAACAACATTTATAAAATAATTTGAAAATTCACGGAACAAGGATGGACTCAATTTCAAGTATGATTATGTATTCCAATAAATTTGGTTTTATAAAAATATGATACATTTATGTTTATCTCATTATCACCATAGAATGTGTTAAAATGAGTATGAAATCCTCTAGAGGTATAAATATTTATCTCAAACATGATGTTATAAAAGATTTTGAAATAATGTATTGGAATTTCAATTGTTACGTTCTTCATATATTTGGATTTTATTGTGTTTTATATTTCATGGTAAAAACTAATTTTTAATTGTTATCATTTGATTGTCCTAATTAATGGGGCTCATGATGGTCACGTCAATTTATGTAGAGGTGTCAGGCAGGGAGTTCCACTTTCTGCTGCTATTTTTTACATTTGGGAATATTATCATAGTAGGTTACTATCCATTATAGATGGAAATGGAAAAATAAAATCTATTAATTCTGGTATAGGAATTATTTCTCCTACTAATTTTTATATTAAAATGATATCATACTCTTCTCCCATGGGGAGATAATCAATATTGAGAAAACATTCATTACATTTAACACTATAAAAAATTATTAGGGTATGAAATATATTGGATCAAATCATTTGTTTATTTTGGTATGAATTTATATTCTTCGATAATGAATGATATTTTTAGGTAGTTTGGACTTCTTGAGGTAAATATTCCATTCACTATTCTGTGGGTTTCTATGTTCTGGTGGCATCCAAAATCTTCTTATATTTTTTATATTCATTTCAAGGTTTGTAGACAACATGCTACATAGAAAGGAAAAAACATTCCATGGTTAGTTAGGATTTCTATTAAAAGGTTGTAATTATATCAAAAAAAATTATTCATTTATGGTTTACAACTAGCTGGTCTCTTTCATCAAGATAATAAATTATGCAATAATGAATTTTATTTAGAGTGGAAATATTATTTAACATAAATTGGCCACATTTTCAGGGAGTTCTTGTTTTAAAAAATTTGATAAAGGGTTTTAGGTATTATGAACCATGTCAACATCAATGATTCTTTATTGAATTCATTTATGAGAGGCTCATTAATAGACCTTCGAAGATCTTGCTTTCCTCTTGAAAAAATCAGTAAATATGCTCAAAAATGGATTTTTTAATCATCTATACTCTACTATGTGGCCTGATTTTAAATCTATTGATGCTTATATTGATTCTCAATGTAGATGGATATAATCAAAGAATTAATCTCTTTACTTTGGGAAAATTAATTGGACTATAAATTCCTTATATTATACCTTATGGAATGAAGATATTTGTCTAGATGTGGATATCACTATCAATGATCATCTTGATAACATGGAGTGGCTTCCGAATTACATTACAAATATTGTGAATAGATATTTCTTTTCCAAAATTGTCGTTTTTTGGGCCTAAGAACCTACTAATAATAAAATAATCTATACTCTTTTATTTTATTGGAAATCATTATAGTGCAACAAGGAATATCAATGGATGGGCTAGCTTCATAGGATATTCCATAGACCTTTTCATTCCAGGCTTTTCTAGGGATTGGATCACAAAAAAAAATCAAATTTATTATCATCTCCATTCCTATGGAATCTCTATTTGTCATTCATGTGTTTGGTTTCATCAACATAGGGAGGACACAAATCACTTATTTATTAGTTATGTCACTACTTCATCAATGTAGAAAGTAGTATATGAACTTTTTTAGCCCCAATTACTTATAAAACTTCTATTCAGGATTTTATCAATTCTTATTACTATGTTGTTCTATCCAAATAGATACTAGATTTATTCCATGTTGTTTTGGCCAGATATCTTAATTTTATTTTGCATGATTGAAACAGAATAATTCAAGATGGATTTTCATTCATTACAAGTGCTTTAATATTGTTTATCATTGAAGTTGTTCATGAGACCTCCACTTCAAAGCAACAATTATACATCAATTCAGTTCATGACATGTTGGTTATAAATTTCATTGGTTTCAATGAATTATCTTTGTATTACCTTTAATCTTTTGATGTATTCCAAAAATAACCATTTGTTGGTTGGATATAACATAACATTGAAGGATCTTTTAGAGGCAATTTGGTTCTCTCTGTTTATGGTGATATCTTCAGAGATCATTGTTGGGGGATATTCATTTTTCCTGGTTCCTATGATTTTTACTCATCACATGAGTCATTGATGCATGCTATAATTGTAGTGGTTAAACAATCCAAGAACAAAGGCTGGAATAATATAGATCCAGAGATTGATTCCACCACTATTGACAGTTCCACTAGGATGGGACCGTCTCATTTATATTGGAATCTTACTAAAAGGTGGAGTAAATATGTGGATTCTATTTTTCTATGGATCATATCATCACTCATATTTATACAGAATGAAACTCATTGGTAGATGGTCTTGCGAATAAAGGCTTCAATGGTGCTGATTATAAATGGGATATTTTGGTTCTAGATGATTTTCTACTCCTTTTTAACAGTGATGATGGTAAATTTCCCATTATAATAATCATGTATATAGGACACATTGGTTTAATAAAAAATTCGTTGTTTTTGGGAGAGGTCTCATCATACCATAAAAAACCATATAATCCAAATTTGAAACATTTCATGATTAATGGTGTATGTTTCATGTAAGTGATACTGATAACAAAACTATACTTTTGTTGAGTTATAAAAATTTATCATGAAAACTATTTTTCTATAGTTGAGTTGTCCCAAAATATATTCTAATATATGGTATTTTATAATAATATTTTGTAATATGATGTTCTTATATAAAAAATAATTTATTATACTTTTTAAATTCTTGATTTTCAAAAATTGTATTTTTAATGTAATTAAAAGGTTCATTCCCTTTCAATATAAAAATGATTCATAATTGGATCCACATTTCATATAGAAAATTTTATTTTATTTTCAGTTTTTAATTATCGAAGATACTTTTTCAAAGAAATTGAATTGAAAACAATTCAACATTCCATTTCAAAATTAACATTTCTATGTGAAATATAATTTTATATTTTACATTAATTTTTAAAAAGTTATAACAACTCTTTAATTTTTGAACTCCATTTTGATTTACATATTCATTAATATTTACTGTAATCAATTTTAAGGTACATTAATTATTCTTAATTAATTACATATATATATATATATATTTATATATATAAAGGGTTTGAACATGTGGTATCAACCAATTATATTTTTTAAACTACATATGTGATACTTTTTGAACATTTTTTATTATAAGGACGTTTTTTATTTTTTTCAACATCTTTCTAGTTTTCCTTTATAACAGTTGGGGTATATTATTTTAGAACCATACACATTCTTTATGTTGGTGGATTATATATCATTCTTCCCTATCAAATAATTTATCTATAACAACTTTTGTTAATAATTATTATCCACAATAAATATACATAATTGTTCTTCCAATTCCTATTCTATATGAATTATCTATTTTTCATTTAATATATTAATGGGTGTCCACCTAATCACCATGCATGGATCTATTTGGGAAATCTATTTTCTAAACTAATCACTATTTAAATATATGGTGTAAATACCATATTCATAATTATCATCATTTATTGAAATTTACCTTTAATTTTAGAAAATATATTTGGATACACAATTATTTACAAGGTCTTAACTTGGTAATGTTATTGGTTATTTCGTTATGATATTCCTTTGTAAAAGGATAGGAAACAAAAATTATTTTTGTTTTTTGTATTTGTGTGTGGTTTATTTCAAGTGTCACTCATGAGTATAAATTTTTATGGATGGGGTACAATATCACCCAATTGAATAAATTTATTTTGAATATCTCATCAGATATATAAATAACAGTACAATTGATTTTCTTGTATGAATGAAAAATTATGGTTAGGCTTCTGAATGTAATGTTCTCTATATTAATGATTGATCCTTATTTTTGATTCATCGTTATGTTATGGTCTCAAAACTCATGTTGATTTGATAATTATTCCACAGTATTTGGATTGATAATTTTTTCATCGTATAATTATTTAATATCGAATTTTTTGGGTATAACATTATTATTTTTCTTGATTAACGCCATATGTTAATCTTATGATCTCATATGATAATATATTATTATCACCTATGTTTACACTTATAATGAATCTTATCAAACAGCTGTATTATGTTTCAATATTCCCTAGTTATTATTATATGAAATGTATTTGATATCAAGGAGAGTATCTTATGCGGAGAATCAGTTGTAAATATTTAATTTTAATTGGATTAATAATTATAATATATGGTGGAAAAATTGTTCACAATTTAAAATTTATATGTTTTGTGAGGTAGTTTTGTTCCTAAATCAATAAAACTCTAAAAATAAATGGTTTTGTAAATTAATTATAATGAAATATTTACTTTACATAATGTAATTATATGTTCATGTATGTGGGCCTAATATATTTAATATAAGAGTAGGGTTATATATTTCATTAGAGATTATGATGAGATATGTTTTTGAAAAATTAAGAGTCTATATTTTAATCAAAGGATGAAAATTTAATATTGATTGTAATTGTAATTTTATATATAATTATTTTGGACGGTTGGGGTAATAATAAAAGGATTAAGGTAAGAAAACATTAGGGAACAACATAAGGATAATTCTATAGGTTGGATAACATCATGAAATTTTAATAATGTAGAGACAATGTGGTTTAATAGGAAATAACATCCCTATAAAGATTATATATGTTCATATAGTATCATAAAATGATGTAAAAATGGGAGACATCCCAAAAAGGGTGTAGGGTTATTAATATAATATTTACCTAGTAAAGAATAATGAGACATTTTTAACTCATTTCTTGACACACCTGATGAATATGATTTGGTAAAAAAATTCTATTTATAAAAAAATATTAATGGTTTATTTCATAATTACATTAGTGGATTAGGTTTAAAATTATGAGAGAGAGAAATAATGTTACCTAGGTAAAACTATGACTGTCGTACGATGAACCAAGTATGTTATAGATAAAATGAAAATTTCATAATATTAAATAAAATTTTAATAGGAGAATGAATATTTATTAATACTTCATATTCATAGTATCATATACATTGATTTTATTGGATATATTTATAATCAATTTTAATTTTTTATTTTTTAGAAACATTATCACAAAAAATTAGGTTGAGAAAGGTATATATCTAGAAATCACTAGATCATTCTACTATATAAGGGAACATACATAAAAGGTAGATAATTATATTATAAGATTCGTTTAAGGGAAAAAGGTGAATTTCCATGTTTTACCTATGATAGTGGTGATAATATCTTACTATAAATAAATTCTAGATATAAATTTCTATTTTCCCTTATGATTGATATTTATAGATCATATTCATTAATTTCATAAATATTAGGAAAATTATATCCATGTCGTTATGATTTTTATTCAATAAGATTTTCAACAATGGATGAGAAACGTCTATTAAATATTTTTAAAATTAATGAAATGTTATTTTATGAAAATATTTAATTTGGTGGAAATAATTGGAGAACAAATGATTTAGTTTTGAATACTTATTAGGTTAAATATGCACATTATGATTTGATGAGAATGGATTTAGTGATTTTGAAATAATAACTTACAAATATTAGTGTCCTTGGGATTTATAATTTAATCATAATTTAATTGGAAATGATTATAAAATTTTTTAGATAGTGATTTATAATGTAATTTATACCATTTTATACCATTTTATGGATACATATAGTTGTAAATTCAAGAAGGATGGTTTTTTCAATACGGTTTAAAGTATTTTAATTTCAAATTGATCTGTGAGAGTTATGTTATAGAGACTGCATTATATCGGTATAAACATGCATATGTATATGATTGTATGAATTGAAAATGTTTTTCAATGAATGATATGTTACATGATATATCATAAGAGTCTATAATGGATGTTATATTATTATTTATACCTTAAAAAATTAATATGATTATAATAACCTCACATAATTTATTCACTGAGTAGTAATTAATATTGAATGAATGTAATTTATTTAGGGTCTGTAACAATATGATATTTCATTATATATTCTCCTTAAATATGCACTGTGTTAGATAAATTACTCCACACTATAAAAAGTATGTAAAATTGAAATATGGATATGTTTAGACTATTAATACATTTACATTGAATAATAATGCACAAATAGTGGTAACAAAATTACAGAATATATAAACATATATAGGATATTTTATAAATCCTTACAGAATTCATCCTTGTAATTCTTTTCCAAATTTAATAATAGAATATAATAATAATATTGATAAATTATGGTTCTAATAAAAAAGTATATTAATTATTTATTTATATAATTTTTATAATTTTATTTAAATTAATAATATGAACAATTAGTATTTTAAAAAGTAACTTTCCGATTAAAATGGGTTTTTATTATTATTTATAATTATAAGAAAAAGTTATATATATATGTGTGTGTGTGTGTGTGTTTTAATCTAAAATTGAAAAATATATAAATTATTATTAATTCAAAATAAATTATTATTATTAGGATGATTTTTTTATTGTTAAAAAATTATTTATTTTAGGGGAAAATTGAAAAATAACTTTATAAAAAATTACATAACATTTATCACATTATGAGTATATATTTATGAACTACAAATTAATGATTATTTTTTGTAATATGAATTATTTATTTTGGAAGTGGATTTTTATTTTCTTCTTTACATACACAAAAAAAATATTTTAGAACATATGTAATATTTCTCAACAAAAAAATTAATACATTATATATTTAGTAATTTGAATTTTATTATTCTTTGTTGTAGAAAAATAATATAATAAAAAGTATTTCAAATTTGGAAGTAGTAGTTTAAAATTATATAATAATAACCATTTATTTTTTGGAATAAATGTTTTGATACATTTGGTAAAAACATATTACCCAGATAAAACCACAAATTTTAAAGGTAATGAATCTGATATTAAAATACCATGAAACTGATTAAAAATATGTGAGTTTAAAAAAAACATGTTTTGACCTCACACATCACCTTTCTTGAACCTTAAAAGGATCTAATTGTGTTCCTAATCACCACATGCTAGATACATGCACTTGGGTGTCCATATAAGAAATAATGGGAACTATTTTTATCCAAAGACATTTCTCATGTGCCTAAGAAAAAATGGAATTATAAATCCAAATCATTGAACAATGATAATTTCATAAATCAAACATGGTACAAAAAATAATTATATTCCAATGGTCCTTAATATAATGACATTGATGAGATAAGAGTCCATCTCTATGTGAACAACTGTCACAACTAGCCCAAACCATGTGAATATGATGTCGACTAGGAGGAGCTATCGAGCAATATGATGCCCTAAAATTTTAATGAGTCCAAAAATAGATTTCATACACATAATGTAATGTGTTGTTTGTGAAAATGTGTCCTGTAAAATACCCCCATGCACCTACCAAAATTATCTCACCACACAACCATTAGTTAAAAATTAAAAAAAAAACATTTTTATGAAGCATTTTATATGGAAAAAAACTTTTATAAAACAAACCATTGATTATTCTTTAAAAAACAACATCCCAAGACTTAATAACATGAATATAAAATAATTTGGAATAAATAATGCTAAATATCCATGAAATCCATGCATTTTAAAAATAGTGGGATTTTATGGAACTATCATATAGGTCATAATCACTAATGACATGAAAATTGGTTGATATATGGAGTCTATGATACAAGTTAATCGAAGGTACCAAACCATTATTGTCTAGGTCCCTAAAAATATTTACCCCATGATCTTCCCCAGGATCAATAGTTCAGTATTTGATGAAATGGATCTCAATACAAATATTCCAAATTATATTTTTGGTATTTCATTGAAATTTAATGTTGATAAAAAATTATAATAAGGAATACCCCAATAATTTTTTTTTCCTATCACCAATATTGAATGAGTAAAAAATTATAGATTTCAATTTACCTGATAAAAAAATATTTATTCATTTCCATTTTCAAAAAAATAATAGACTTCTCAAGAACATTAACATTACCATGAGATATAGTCTATTCGAGGGAGACAAAAACCACAATAATGTTGGAATAATAAAACATTCATGTTCATTTATTGGAAATGAGGATACCCTTTCCCCATATGTTTTAATGTATGTAGAACATCAACAATTACCTATCAAATACTATATATTAATAAAGAAAACCCCAATTGTGTTCTCAAATATATAGGGGAAAAGTGATCAAGGATATATCTATAGAAAAAGGAGAAGTTAATAATAAATTCATTGATATATTGAAGCATTCCAACCAAATAGATATATGATCACCAAATAATCGTGGGGATAGACATCTTGAGTGTTATAGAGGTTCTTTTTTAATACAATGTTGAATGAGTATGTCATCAAGGTTAAAAACACCCAACATAATTATTTTTATATTCCATTTTTTAGAATATTATATAGGGTCACATAGTTAGGCCACATGGTTAGAAAAATTACATGTTGGGCATGTGGTTTCTAACATCACTATAAACGTATGTTCTAATATATCTTGGGAATGGGTAAATTATTTTAAAAAATATGTGTAAACTGCACGAAAACATGTATACCCCAGTTGAATCTTCAACACATGTTTATTGGTAACTCTCATAGATAGAAAATTCATGCTCAAACATTAAAAATATACACTAAAAAAAAATCAATTTTCATGGTTATGAATTTGTTAAAACAAATAGAGTACCTAAACTAAGAAGATAGCATTTTTTCACAAGAGCACCAAATTTTTTACTCTGACTCCTTAATTATGGTAGAACATCAAAATAGATGAGGCTGGATCAAAATAAAAAATAAATTTGACCAATAGGGTTTCATATTCTCCCCAAGATGAAAAATATATTTTTATAATGTTATAATGATTCTATATGTCTAAATATATTTGGTCGTTGATTGCACAAAAAGTAATCTAGGTCACATGTACCGTTTTTTCCCCTCTATTTGACCAAAAAATATGGACATAGGTATTTCTTTCATCAAAAAAAATTCTTGATGATCAAAAATCTGTAATGGATGTGCAACCACTATGTTATCATGTTCAATATGAATATACACTAATCTATCACATGGTGCATATATGAATGAAAATTATTTAACTAAGAAACATGGAATATGGTTAAAAAAATGATATGTGTGATTGTATGATCATCTGATATGAAACCATTCATCATTTCTCAATGATCGTGAATTGACCAACATACAAAAGAGACAGATTACTATTATTTTTCTATTATTGATTTCCCTTCTCGGGTGAAATTCTACGGAAAACTCAGTCACCAAAATTTCATTTTATTGGTCGATGATGGTGACCATCCTATGATTTCATGAGTCTCTATGATGTCTCTAACCTATTTATAACTATCTTAGCATTATTTATTATATAATAAAAAATAATACTTCCTAAAAGTGACCAATCACTATGAAATACCTAATATAAATGATATTTAAGTATATTCACAGACATTTCTTCAATGGGTTACAACAAAATTGGTGTATTTCTCGGTCTAAGAATCCATATGAGAACAATACACCGTGATAATGTTTTTTTGGTTTTCTGTAACCACATGATATACTTTAATAAAATTGATTTAAATAATTAGTCTCTATCATATAAAACAATGTAAGAACCCCATGTAGTTTTAGGATCATTTATATGTAAAGGTACCCCATCACTTATTCCTTAATTAATACCTTAATCGGAAGGTTGTGAGATTACATAGTTGTCCAATATTAGTTCACACAAAATAGAATCAATTCCAATAAGTTTATAAAGTATTCTAATCTCAATTTCTAGGTTTATATAACATCATGTTTAATATAGGATGGGTTGGGATGAAAAAACATTCAGTTATTTGGTGTTCCAACTTGATTTTATTATGTATAAATTATCATGAAATGAAATTTACAATTAATGGTCTAATTATTGGACACCAATATCAATTTGAAAAGTAAAAATATATTTTTTATTCCATGGATGCATAGTATAAATAAATCCTTAACCAATATACATAAAATTTATCCACAATGATATTAGGAAAATAAACCTAATTTAAAAAAGAAAATTTATAACACTGGACTGAAATCATTTCTCCATGGAATCTTAACCAATAAGGATTTTATTAATATTTTGTCAATTATTTTCATTTACATTTCTATGAATGGTATGATAATCAAATAATTGAATAAAATTTTAAACATGATGAGAAAACATACCCATTATCATATTCTAGTTTCATCTCATCACATGAAGAAGTCCCATCAAAGGCCACTCCTCCACTATTTACATTAAGGGTACAGTAGGTATCTTAAAACCCAATTCATCAAAAACACCATTCCATTTTCTATGTGTATTTAAAATACCGAAATCAAATGAATTAATCTGTTGTACCAATCATATTTTCTGTATTTTTATGTCTCTTAAGGTTAAAATATACATTAGAATATTATTTTCTAAATACAATGTGGACTACGTAGAAAATATTTTATTGTTCTAAGTAATAATATTTTTCATCAATTATTCCATCTCAATTATTAAATAAGATAGTTTTTTCAAATATGGTAATAATAATAGATATCTATAGGCCATTTCCTACATCCCATATATCATTACATATTCTTATTTTGGTTCATGATGAATTACCGTGAACATAATAACCCACAATTTATCATTCTATTTAAAGTAAAAAAAATATATTATTAAGTCTATCTAAATAGAACATGCTTAGATACGTAAAAAAAATTCATATAATCCAATGCTAATCCAAATAATTATTTGATATAGAACACATAATGATGTTGTTAAAAATGAATAACTACACGAATATTCATAGAAATCACTACGATTTACCTCTCATATAAGGAAACACCTAGGACATTATGTAATCAAATCAGAATCTCATATTTTGATAGATCCACATATAGATGTTGTTATATAATTATTTTAATGATGATTTTCACATGATATCTATAATCCACCTCTCACATGGAGTCTAAAAAAATGAAATCCACAAGGTCAATAATTAATATTTTTATGAATAAAGTAAATATTTAGTTCATAAACTCCAAGAATACCACATGAGTGTTATTAAGACGTAATGGAACAAGATGGAATACCAACTCCTAAACAATTTCATAGGTATATATTTATCTCAGATAGCCACCTAGTGGTACCAAATAATAGGTCAATCTTATCAAACCATTGATATCCACTTTTTTAATCCAATAGATAATCAATTCAAGGAATGTGGATTTTTTTCATTATAATAAACATATTAGTATTTAGGAAAACAACATAAAGTATTAGGTTTCAATATAAATTATTTGAAATGAGCATTTTCAAATCCCCAAGTTTAAAACTATTATCAATAAATAACATAGACATAAGATTATCAAAATGAACCTTAATATCATGTAACATAGTGGGTGTAAACTGATTTGATAATTTATAAATTGGTATCTTATAAGGAATCATATCAATAGTGAAATTGTTCTCCCTTTTGAATGGTAAACCTGTAAAATAATTACGATAGACCTAATAGTACTCACTCACCAATATAGTATGTGGATAGTTCAAATGTGGGTCAATGGATTCATGACTCAACCTAGACAATTTTCTAGAGATCATTCCCCTATAAAGAATTAAATTACCATATAACCCTACTATAGAATCCCACGAACATTTAAAGACCTAAGGGATTCTATAAAAAATGTAATTGATGATGATTAGAGTGAATCATGAAACTAAATCCCACATATAATCGTTGCTAATAATATTTTTGAACATTTCATTATTAAGAAGAAAAAAATATGGCACATCTTTGATGTATGGAATTGTCACCCAACCTACTAGAATTTAATACAATACTTCATCCTCTATCCCATGGGATTTCAAAAATGTAACATAAAAAGATCATGATCCAAATGTAATCCCAATATATTAATCAAAATATATTGTCTAAATTAATGAGATAATGTAATATCATACAGTAATATAACAATAAAAGATTAAATAAACATGGTACCTATCATAATAGTTTTCCCTGTTTTAGATTCCATTAGTTTATACTTTACTATATAATGATAACCAAGAATATCTCATCTTTTTTCTCTCATCACAGACTGATTATTTTATTTTTTATAATAGTTGGTTCCACATCCTTTCATTATAATATAATCAAAATGAGAGCATGTAGTTACCAAGGATTCAATCTTTATACCTTATGGGGTCTTTTAGTATAATTAAAGGAGATTACTAGACTGTAAAAATATCTATCATGATCAAGGTATAAACATAAAATAAATCATGGTGTGGCCATATATCCCCCACTAGACGTTGACCACACATCTTTATCTATATTTATTCATTACACAATTTCAACTATATAATGTCGCATTGTTTAGTTCCACATATAGATATAAGTCACATCCAAGATTTCCCATATAGTTATCAAAACTCCACTTTGAATGGGTTTCTAGATATTAATATTTCTATAATATGTTCTTTATAAAATGACTCCAAAAATACTAAAATCACAAGGGAATAAAAATTGAAAAACATATTGGTGCTGAAACAATTTTCATGCCGTTGATCATAAAAAATTTCAATCGAATAATGTGTGGGTGATATGTGTAATATTTACAAAAAGGGAGTAGAATACACCATAACTGAATTATCCCCATGTTCCCCAGTCAAAAATTAAACAATACTATTCAATTGTAAAAATTTTATGATAAAAATACAAATTTATGATTTTCTTGAATATGTTTGAATTAATATACTCATGCTACCTAACATGAATAATGTAGTCCCAAGGTTTTCATCCTGTATTTCAACTATATATGCAGTGAAAATCATCGTTGATACCTAGATCATCATCCAGAAGTGTAAAATTGATTGTATCGATTAAATACACTCTTTCAGTTCCTAGTTTTCCTTATCCCCATGAATTATTGGTTGATTATTATTTGTATATTATGAATCATGTTCTATAGTCCACTCTTGATTTCAAATACCCACATGACCAGAATCATAGATTTTTTGGATAACCGCTTCCACTAATAGAGTTTCTATTAGAGGATACATCTACTGATCTTTTCATGAAACTTATTCTCCTTGATTCAGAAGGTATCATTTAAGAGGAATTGTTTAATAATCATAAGAAATAACAACTAATTCGTTTTGGAACAAAAATTTGAAGAAAAATATAAACCATAAGAATCTATTTTAAATTCCAATAAAATAAAATTTTATGGAAATAATAGATTCATCCAATGATATATGGTTATATTTTAATCCATCTTAAGACAAGAAAATTATCATCTGAATAAAACTGAAATAGAATTCATTTATATAAACATAGAAACTTTCTCATGAATGATTAAAATTAAGCGGGAATCCAATGTAACTAATGATCAGATATAGAAGTGATATACCTATGAAACCTTCCACACATACTAACATGGATTTGATAATCCGACTGTAGCAAACACATAAACACATAGAAGAGTTCCTTTGATTGAAATTTATAATGAAATTGGCCATTTCATCCTGATAAATTTCAAAAAAATGGACCTACCTAAAGAATGAATCATATTCATGATCAACATACGCTAGTGGGATGCACCTTGGGATTTATATTTGAAATAATGTGAAGCATTTATCCTCGAACATATTTCTTTTGTTCCTAAAGAGATATATAAAAATAAATCCAAAATAAAAAAAATAAATTAGATTCCTAAAGACAAACATGAGACATGACATGAAAAATACCAAGGGTATAGAAAAAATTAGAATCCATGATCAAAATACTATCACAATGTGTACATTATCCACCACTATCCCATACAACCCAATAATGCTATCAAATAAGAGTATCCCCCATGCAACCGGACCCCCATCCCTTTTATTGAGTCTTGAAAAAAATTTCTACACGTTAAATAATTATTTTTTTTATGTGTGATGTAATCCCTAATGAATACCACAGTAAATCTATACATGTTTTCACACCAAGAAAAAATTAGTGATGCTTTTAAATTAGAATAATTTTTCTAAAATATTTCATGTGGAAAATAATTTTCATTAAAATTCCATTTTATTGTTCTTTTAAATATAAATCAATATTATATACATTATGAACATGGAAATAAAACATGATTAATTAAATTATGGGTAATGTGAAATATTTACATGCATCGTATAACACATGTGAAAGTAAAAAATTTTAATTAATGTAGTTTCTATTAATAATGTGGAAATATGTTGTAAGACATGTTATACAACATTAAGACATCCAAAGATGAAATTTGACCTATCCATGGTCCTAATGAAACATGTACTCCAAGAACATCCCCAAATTCCAATATTTACAATTACGTTCAATATAATCCAATACCTATATTTTAGATTAACATTGGGTAATTTTATTGAAAACACAATGTTCATAGAAACTATTATCAAAGAAAAACCAATATGAATAATTTTTCCATCTCTACCAAAAAATTTTTTAATGTAATAGGTTTAAATTTATCCCTTAACTACATAAAATCAGTCATTTAATTTTTCAAATTAATATGGAATAATAAAAAAAATTAAATAATGAATCAACTGGATATTGAGACCCAACTCGTGAACAAATAACAAATTGAAACGTTCAAATTTAATTAATAGAAAATAAAATATCTAGAAATAAAAATAATAAATCCTTAAAATAAATAATTATTTACCCATAAAACCCTATAGATCCAATTATTACATCATATTTGTGTTCTAGTATGTATTTTAGAATGGATGTCGATGAAAAAATGATTGAAACGTAGATAAATTAATTTTAATTCCAAAAATAAATTGAAGAGATCTACCAAAGTGGATCAAAGGTTCACTAAGGAATCAAAAAGAGAGTCCAATATAGTATTATAGAGATTTTTATTCAAGATAAAGATGGAATATACTGATATTAATATATATATATATATATAATGGAATCAGGGAAAA
This sequence comes from Viscum album, assembly GCA_963277665.1. Classification (NCBI taxonomy): domain Eukaryota; kingdom Viridiplantae; phylum Streptophyta; class Magnoliopsida; order Santalales; family Viscaceae; genus Viscum; species Viscum album. Next base: position 2,051,627,535 of record OY728151.1, read on the forward strand.
TATAGATTTTAAGATGTTTGAATTTGGTCGCACAGTTTGATATCATAGTTTGAAAAATCATGCACTAACCATGTGGTAGATAAACTCTTTTGAGTAATAAATCACAAGGCATCTTGGGGATGGCCAAATCGATTGAAAAAACATATTCCAGCTATTCAAAACACCCTAGACAAAATCAAAATCATATGTATGGATTTTCCAGCAAATCCATTGGTATAAAAAACCATTCTCAAACTGAGAGTATCATCATTAGAACCAACAAAGTCATTTTATGTTTTTAATGTATAGTTCCAAATACTACTGTTCCTACACCATGAACCAATATTTCTTCCAAAAAAATCAAAATTTTTAACCCCCGACTCCAATAATTTTCTTGTATGTTAATCTGGATAAAACATGCTTAAATATAAACAGATCTATGACCTAGATGAGTTCATAGATGGAATGTGTTGTTGTGTCCTTCTTCTTCCTTATCAGTTCTAATTTACATTATTTGTCAAATTTTTAGGATAATTTGATTATAAATACCATCAATCATTGAAAATATTTGGAATTTACAAAAAATATATAACATTCCACTTATATAAAGTTCACTCCCCTCATAAATTCCCTTCACAAAATAAAAAATTTAGTTTGGAACAAATATTACTAAAATACTATAATGAACTATTATAAACCTTTTTAGTTTCTAATATTCTAAAAAAAGAATCCATAAAGGGAATATCCCTTATACATGGATATAATCCATAAATTGTGGTGTGCATTTCAAATTGAAACCTTAAAAGTTCCTGTTATATATGTTAACTTATTCTGCATCATATTGACATAAACTATATTAAAACTATTAAATTAGTATGATCACTATATTTTTTTGTAATGATGGTATAATCATTAACCACCTTTCAATTTTCATTTATGAAAAATGAAACCCTCATTCATCTATTGGATAAACTGCTTCCACCACTATATAGTGGGTTTATATTTACCACACCAAATTAGATGTATGGTAACAATAGTGAATTTATTATATATAAATATTTTATCTATAACACATGTTATATTCTATAAGAAAACACATCATTATTCTTTTTCCATATTCAATGTAATATAAAATCATCAACTATGCTTATTTTCGGACTACCACCATCTTGGAATAATTATTTTCTATTTTTATTTTAGTCACCACCTTATATGGGAGGGGAAAATAATGTATTTAATTGTTAAATATTATGTTTATGAAATTAATAAAATTCTCTAAACATATAATTTAAAACCTATAAACAATAGGTGATGTAAATTGATGTGGTCAACTCACCTGTCCAATAGAGTGTTCAATGAGGGAAAACGACTTCATTATTCTATTTAATAACCACAGATATTATATATTATAATTGTAATTATTTATAATTGTGATATAGAATGATTATTAACACTAAATAAGATCATTATTATTCTGTTATAATAATATTTCAACTAAAACATCATATAATATTATATTATTAATGGTATACTCATGTTTGGGAAGGTTTAACCACCTACATCAATAAGGATGTAAATTTATATAAGGTATTACAATAAAAAAATAATTACTTTTATAATATGATATTAATTAGTAAATAAGAATTTCATTTCATGAATGTTAATATACAAATTTATCTTATTTTATTATACATAAAAAAAATTTCTACGAATCATAGAAATATGTTTACCTATAAATTCTTGTTTATGGATGATAAAACAATATACCATAGAATGATATTATAACACTATATTTAATTTTAAATAATCAATTAAAGTACCATTGTGATCTAATAATGATTACCTTTTGGAGAATAATGATTAATAAGACACCTTTTATGAAACTAATTCTAACCGATCAATATTAATCACACACTATATATAAAAAAGTTAATATCTATCTAATAAATGTAGAAACTTCATATAAGTTAATTTCATAAAAGCATATATATATATGAATAAATTTTAGAATAGGTTATTATGAAATTTTATATATATATAGGAGAATAGAGTGAATTTAACTAAGATGATAAACAATGTAAGGGTCTTGTTGGGCCTAATTTTCATTATTTCAGATAGTTGACATTTTATACACCATGATTCCATTATATGGTATTCTATTGATTTTCACTACAATGAATTCTATATAATTTATTTAAATATAATTAATTGTGTATAATAATCCAAATCATGTTATTTTATAAAATTTTATTTGACTCAAGTGTTTCCCCTATCATTAGAGTATATTTTAAATTAATTTTTGTTTGATGATTTGATATAATTTTCCAAAACATATTTTATATAATTTGGGTACATTATTATATTTTATTTTATTGTGTTTCATTCACTAGTTGTTTAAAATTATATCATATAATCTCCTATTCAAACATATCATGCTTCATGGTATATGCTTCTTATATGGGATGTTGATAATTCAAATCATCATTCATTAATGATAATCATTTATATTGATATTTTTTAATCATTTATTTGGTTCTCCCACTGATACATTATATTATATGGTATCTTATAATATGATTTTGGAAACAAATTTTTCCTCAAAAATAACGTTTTATTACTATTATTACAATCATTTTATTTAATGATCTTATTTTCAAATTATTAACATTATTTATTTCGTTTCCTTATCAAATGTTTTATCATTGGATCAAAATTTCCTTAAAAATTATCATTTTTTTTCAACGCCTGATTATCAGAAATTATATTATAATATTTAATGTTTTACAAATATTCTATTTCTCCATTTTCTTTGTATCTTTTAAATGTTACCTATATGTTTTCATTTTAATCCAATGTTATTTTTTTCCAAAATGTTCTTTTGTTTTTTTCACATCTATTTTTATTGTCATCTTCTAAAGTAATTAAAACCATGCGAATTTTTTATATGATTTAAATTATCATTAATATATATATTTATAATTTTGGGGAAAGATCGTGTGGTCTAAAAAATTAGAATCATTATCCATTATGGTTTGATACCATAATAAAAATTGTGTATAAATTTTGTTCTCTATTTATTTCAACATCCTTCTGAGTTTATTTTCTTAAATTTGGGATATGTTCCTTTTTCAATAATACAACCCACTTCTATATATTAATTATTTAACATTCTCATCTATAAATGATATAGTCCATCACTTTTTTACCTATCCTTCTATGATGACAATGTATAACTTTTCTTCCAATTTTATTACTATATAAACACCTTGACATCCATTTCTATAATTAGTGGGTGTTAACAAATAATATATACCAAATTGTATTGGGGAATTTTTTTGACCCTAGTACCTTTATAAATATAATGAATATAGAATAATATATATTATATTGATTTATTGGTATTTTCCTTGAAACTTACTAAATTTATTTAGATACACATTTATATCTATAGTTGTACATTGTTAAGATTACTGATGAGTTCTTTATAAGATTTAATTTAAAAATGATACAAAAACCGTTTTAATAATATATGTTCTTTGTGATATGATTTATTTCTAGTAGTACTCCAAATTATTAATGATTATTGGTTGGATTATATATCACAAACCAATTAATTAGTTTAAGGTATATATATCATTTGATAAGTAATTTTGAATATTGTTTCTATCTCATATTAATTGGAACTAGTGTTTTGGAACATGGAATTAATTAACCCAATACTAATATTTGTTAAATATTTTTCTAGTATCATATTGTTTTTCTCCCAAAGACAATGTTTATTGTCTAATTATTATATACACATTTTTATTAAAAAAAAATTATCCTTAGTTCATTAATTATGATATATGGTTTCTTGGGTACAAAATTATTATGAATCATTATTATACCTATATTCTAATCCAATGTTCACTGATGAGATTTTATTATCATAAATTTATTTACTATGACTTGTCATATGATATCATCCCTTTATTTCATTCCATTTCTATTTGCTATGATAATAATAAATGTATGAAATGTCTAAGGGAGTATCTTATTAGGGGACATAGAGGGAGATGTTAATTTTTTCTTATTTAATTATTAGTTTACTATCTAGTAGTAATATTTCTATTAAATAAAAAATTATTGCTATTTTTTAGTTAAAGTTGTTTTCAAAAACTCTAAACATAAAAAGACTTTCAAATTAATTATCATGATATATTTTATTTATTTCATTTAATTTTATAGTCACATGTTTAGGGATAATATAAATGGAATCAACACATGGAATAAATAACTTTATATAATTTTATTATATTAGTTTAGGAAAAATGTGGTCTTAGAAATATTAACAGTTGTTGATATTTTATGGTTGACTATAATAAAAATTGTATATATAACCATTTACGTATATTGAGGTTGTCTTCTGTGTTTTATGAGAATATAAATTTAGTTGAATATATATGGTTAGGTCTATGATATTATTCATAGAATACGATAATTTCATGAAAATTATTTGAAGTTGAGATTGTGTGGTTTTCCTAAAAACAAAATCCCAATCTAAATAATAAAAGTTGATGAATGATCTAAAACATATTTACCTTGGGGTAATAAACCTGAAATGTTAATATATGGTATTTAGTCAGTATTCATTTGGTGCATGATGAAGAGACTAGACATCCTAACAGTTGTGACACTCCAAGCAGATATTACATAGATAATCACATTAAACCATTATTAAGGATTGTTTTTACAATAACATTAAGGGATTATATGAAGATGTGTGTGATAAAAAAATAACATAACATATATAAAGAAAATATATGTATACATAAAACAAGAGTGAAATTATTATAATTAATGTATTAGAAGTGGAAATGAATGTGTCATTGGAGAAAACATCTTGGGATTTAGTTTTCATAATCAAATGATCCTTTACTCAAATATTATGGGATATAATCATAATTAAATTACTTTCTTATGAATATGGTTAATGTGGGTCTTTTAGATGATAATGGGAATGGTATATATCTAAAAATAACTATTACTTAAAAATGATTAATGTAGCATACAGAAATGTCCAATAATTTTACGATGTACTTGTTATTGTAGAAAACAAATGAGTTTCCCTATATTACATAAGGATACAATTATGATATCTTATAATTAATTGATATTTAATACTCATAGATATTTTACCACGTGGGTGGTATTTATAATAGATATTATAGTTCATTTTAAATTATTTTATAATTTTTTGGAAACATCAATCGATATTTATCTAAAAATATTTTCATTAATTTAATGGAATCATAAATTAAATGGTTTTAATAAACATAGAAGGTGATTTTATGATAAGGTAATGTTTTGGGTATATCTATCAAAGAACACATGATTTATGTATGATTAATTCATAAGAATAATTTTCACTAGGTGTTTAGATAATACTGGGTTGACATAGTTAAAAAAATGTTAGTATAAAAATGTTTGTTACCTTCAGAATAATATGAAATTAATGATTTTTTATGTTAATACCATATTTGGGATTGTCGTTTATAATGGCTAGTGTTTGATTTTTTTTCATTTAAGGGTTAATCATATTAATAAATTTTATTGGGAAATAATGGTTTTTTATACAATGGTCTTGATATTGAAATGGTCCTGGGAGAGATATTTTAGAAAAACATAGGATTAGGGTATATACATACCTAGATACATGACTATATGAATTGAAAATATTGTTTTTAAAAAGATAAGTAAATTGACAGATCCAAATATTGTATGGTATATTCGATATAAGATTTTATATCCCACATGGAGAATATGTAATAACACTTTCACTAATGTTCATTAATGAGTAATAATTAATTTGTGAGGACACAACTTATTTAATGGTTGGAGAATGAAATAACGAAAAATTTCTTTATTTATTTTCCATATATAAATAGTGTGTTTTATTTCTTTCTCTAAATAAAAAGAAAACTAAATCAATGAACAATTTATTTGGAATTCTAAAACATAGAACATCTAATTATTTTCAATGCATTTGGAGTAAAAAAATTAAATAAAATACTAAAATATATATTTATATAAATAATGGATATTTTAATCAAATTTACAGGATTCATTAATGGGTTAAATAATTTATGATTCTATGTGGGGAATGTTTTATAAAATAAAACTATATATATTATTGTTTAAATATTATTTTAATGTAAAATTTTTATTTAATAATATTAGCTTAATTATTGTTTTAAAAGAAATTACATCAAAAAAAAGAAATTATTTTTGGTATTTATTTTCCAAAAAAAATACATTTCATCTATGAATTATTATTTTATTTTAATAATAAATGTATATGATTAATAATGTAAAAATCGAAAAATAAACTTAACTGTTTTATTTATCACAACTACAATAATTTATAATTAATATATTTGGATTTTTAAGGATGTATAGATTTTTTGATGAATAATGAAATACCATTTCCTATCCATAACAATAAATTTTTGAAATTACCAGAATATATGTATTTTTTTTAATTCATGGAACATTTTTCAAAGACTAAATATTAATTTTATAGGTTATATTATAATTTCAAAAAAATTTGTTTTAATTAACATACATATATATTAGATTTTAGACCATGTGTTATATTTTAAAAAAATATTATTCATATTTTTAGTATTTTAAAATTTATATTAATTTCTTTTATAAAATTAATTAAGTAAAATGTATTTTACATTTCAAAACAAGATGTTCAAATATTTTTATTGCTTAAATTTTTTGGTAATAAATGATATATTACCCAAGGTAATAACTTGATACCATGGTAATAGAAAAAGTGTAAAATTTAATGACTCTAAGAGTAAAAAGTGAAAAAAAACACTTCAAAACATGTGGGAATGTGTTTTTGATGAATGTTTTAACCATATAACATGTATTAAACGTTATTTTTAATGTTTGAAGCCACATTCTTTGTCACAAACCATCCCTCTGGGCCCATATCATGACTACCCAAAGCCCGCCTTTTATAGGACATGGGTTTTCGACTAGCACCAAAGGCTTAAATCCCTAACAATGGATGGTATTTCCTTTATAACAGTAAAAAAACACAATAGAGTAGACAAACGGATGAAAAAAACTATGTAAAACTGTATACAAAAGAACTAATGGAAAGTAAAGGGGTCATAAATACAAGCCCAAAAGGAAAGTACAAGTACAACTGAAATAAAGTACAACTGAAGAAAAGTAAAGCATCTATTGGGTCATCCTCTGGGGTTCCTACCTAAAGGGTTGTTACAGATGGCCGCCTCAACACTCTCATCTATCCATCTCATCCGTGTACCATCACACCATGTTCTCCACCTCCGGGTATTGTCCAGTCCTACTACTCTCTGCCTTATTCAGCACTATCTGTTGTCTGTAACCAACATAAAGAGGTGAAGGCATAGCCCGTGTAGGGGTGAGTATAATGATACTCAGTAGGAACCCCGAGACCCTCAAGGTCCCACAAAATAAAAAAGGATAAACCACAAAATATTAAATCAACGAATCACATTTACATAGGTATATGATCATACATATACCTATGGTAACTTGTAACCCATCTCAATCATGAGGAAAACACAAAACTCATTGACTCATCTCAAACCAGTATTATTATTATCGAAACCATAGCTACTAGAAAACTCCTCCTATGTCGAGTACAATGGGCCTGTTGCGACACTGAGGTGCTTCTTAGTAACCTTGGATTGCTGAGGTACTTCTCCTGTCGAGTAACACAGGTCTGCTGCCAACTACCAGTCACTCCTCTACGGTGGGTATGCCACCAACTACTATGAACTCCCCCTAATAGCCTCCAATGGTACTCCTCAGGTCGAGTACCGCACGTCTGACGCCAACTACAATGTGATCCTCTGTCATGGGTCTGCCACAAACTTCCAGGTTCTCCCCACCGGGCAGCCCGTGGGGTGCTGGCTTGGAGCTGGCCAGGGCGCTGGAGGGCCGCGGGCAGGCAGGCCGCACGGCGGGTAGGTCGTGGGGAGGCGACGCACAGGCAGGCCTCGCGCTGGGTAGAGTGTTGGGGGGCCGCAGGTAGGTGGGGTGGGCGCCGCTCGGACCATCGATGGTCGGCCGGAAGCATTGGTGTGCAACGGTTAGAGAGGGCTTTGTTGTCGCTGCCTCCTTCATTGTTACTGACGTCTTCGTCGTTGCCTCATTTCCATGCCATAGATCTCCCCAAGAAGTAAGAATTGACGAAGGATTTCGGCCATGTTAGGATGGCCCACATCCATCATGTTTAAAGTGATATCAATTGGTTTATCGAAATAGTAACGACGAATATCCATTATTTACAACCACTCAATGATTTCTTTTCAAAAAAATGACGAGAAAAGAAAAGGGATAAAACACAAGGTAAACCCTTCCCTTTGTTTCATCATTCATTGACGTCGAAGAATAATAAATAAGGAGTTCGTTATTCATTGTGTTCTTCACGCTCTCCCAATCTCGGCTACGTCAGCTATGGAAGATGCTCTATGTCAGTAGGATTCGAGGGAGGAAGTATGAGGAAGAAGTCAAAGAAGGTCCTTGTCATTCTTCATCGGTGTAGCGTTCTTTGTTCTTCATTGTGAGCTTTTCTCCCAAGTTCATCGTCTCTACTTCCAACAAATATAACATTCGAACTAAATAATTGATTGAAATAACCTATTAATTTTGATGGCACAATATTTGAATTGGAATAATTAATTTTATTGGCTCCCCTTAATTAATGTGGGGAATTGGAACAATTAATTAAAGGGGTGTTGGCTCTATAATGGTGTAGAGACTCCAATATTGGTGGAACCATTATTTGAAGAGGGATGGCTTAAATAAAATAAGTGGATTTGAAGAGTTTCTCCAACTTAAATGGGTGGTTCCAAGGGGATAAAAGCTCAGGTGGTCCGCAAAAAAATTATCCGTCGAAGGGAGGTTATGTTCGGGTGGGCCCCACCACCATAACCACTCATTAGAGGTTAAGGTGTGGTGGTCTCCCATATCCAACCTCCCCTTGGAGGTATTATCCTCCACACACCAAAAGGAGGCTTAAATAATATAATGTTGGTGCACACTTTATTTTATAATTTTGCATAAAAATCCAAAAAACTAACTTTTATTCTTGACCAACTTCCATTGAGGAGAAAGTCTTCATAAGTGAATACTGGAAATGCGGGTTCAATGGTGCCCTTAGATTTCAGTTCAACGCACTGGATCAAAAGATATAAAATCTAGATCGTACATTTATTGAACGTACCTAAACAAAACATAAAAAATTGATTATAGGTCCACCGGGCCTCGAAATCAAGTGCTGTAAATTTTTGCGGACTCGTAAAAATACCATGTATTTAAGAATTAAATTTCCATAAAATTTCTAGGTATTTACATTCACCACACCTCAGGGATTTATGACCTCATAATCTACAACTCGATTTATGGGAACAAATGGGGGTCCTGGGAACGTATCTGAGAATCACGCTCACATGTGCTCTCCTATAGGTTCTCGTGCTGTCATCGAATGTTCACCAGAGGTATTGACCGTCCGCATAGGACCTGATCCTATTGATCCTCTATATCCACTGGAACATCCGTGAATGTCTCCCAATAATCGACATCCAGCTCTCCATGGTCGATGATATGGGAAGGGTCATTTCAGTATCCCGTTAACTGAGATACGTGGAAGATGTCATGCATCCGGTGCAAATGAGGTAGAAGAGATGAGTGGTAAGCCACCACACCCACTTTGCTGAGGACCTGGAATAGTTCGATGAATCTCGGAGATAACTTTCCTCCTTAGAAAAATATCTGTATAACCCGTCGAGCTGAGACCCATAGAAAGATGTGGTCCCCATTCTCGAACTCCAGAGGTCTTCGTCTCCTATCAGCATACGACTTTTGTCTGCTCTATGTAGTCTTCATCCTCTCTTGGATGATCTCCACCTTCTCTGTAGTAGCTCATTCCATCTCTGGTCCCCCACTAGTGCAGGCTCTACAGGAACAGTCCAACACAAGGGTGATCTGCAAGGTCACCCATACAATGCCTCGAAACGTGCCATACTGATGATGGAGTGATTGTTTTTTATTATATGAAAACTACACCAAAGGAAAGTGATACTCCCAACAGCGACCGAAATCGAGGACACATGCACATAGCATGTCCTTGAGGGTCTAAATGGTCAACTCAGTCTGGCCATATGTCTGAGGATGGAAGGCAGTGTACAAGTGAAGTTGTGTCCTAAAAGTTTCCTGCAACCCCTTCCATAACCGGGAAGTAAATCATGTGTCATAGTCTATGACAATTTATGAAGTTCCTCCATGTAGTCCCACATTCTCTTGCCCATAGAGGTTTCCCAATATCTCTTCCAAAACCTACTCTCTGATTGGTAATATGTGGGCCTAATTGATGAGTTGGTCAACGATCACCAAAATAGAGTTGTGACCCTATGATGTACAAGGGAGACCCATCACAAAGCCCATGGATATCAAATCCCACTTCCACTCTGGGACCAATAAGGGCTGATCCAAGCCTACGCGTACATGGTGATCTGCCTTCACTTGCTAGCAAGTGAGGCACCATGAGACAAACTATGCTACCACCTTCTTCATACCTAGCCAAAATTACTGTCTTTGACATTCCTGGTACATCTTCGCCACTTCTGGATGTACCTCTAGAGGGGATGTGTGGAACTCCATCAACACATCCTCATGAAGTGCCACTAGAACAATGGTACGTCCCCTGAAGAGGATGATTTGCTCTCCACCTTTATAGAATCCATCATGTGCCTTCCCTATTGATATCTGAGCATATCATATCTCGCTGTCATCATCTCCATGTTGTGCCTTCCGGACTCGCTGAAGAAGTTGGGGAGTGACCGTAAAATACTGTATATAGGCTGCTCCATCTCTATCCACAAAGGATATCTGTAAGGTAGCCAGCTTCTCTATCACCTATCCTAACAGCTACATACCAGATCTCCTACAGAGATAATTTTCTACAACATTCCCCTTCCCATGAGTATAGACTATCTTGAAGTCATAGTCATCGAGGAACTCAGTCTATCCCCATTGTCTCTTTTTCAGGTCCTTCTCAGGGTAGATATACCAGATACTCTTTTGGTCAGAGTACATCATAAAATGATCGCCCATCTGATAGTGTCACCATATCATTAAGGAGAAGACCACTGCGGCTAACTCCAGGTCCTGGGTAGCCCATTTCTTCTCATTCTTTCTCAGGTGATGAGAACTATAAGAAATAATTTCTAGCTCTTGCATCAAGACACACCCATGTCTGGTCCTTGATGCATCGCAACAGACTGTATACCATACACCTTCCATTAGAAGTCTCATGATAGGGGAAATAGTTAGCCTCTACCTCAGCTCCTGAAAGCTCTGCTAGCATATCTCTGACCGCACAAATGGTTTCCCCTTCTTCATCAAAACTGATAGTGGTTCGCCACTATGAAGAAATCTAGAATGAACCTCTGATAGTATCTAGCCTAACCCAAGATACTTTGTTCCTCTGTCACACTCTTGGGTGGATTCCAAGCATGTGCTGCCTCTATTTTCACTGGATCCACTGAAACTCTAGTCTCTGAGATGACATGTCCCACGAAGTGAACCTCTCGAATCCAAAACGGGCACTTTGAGAGCATACAATAAAGCTGGTGCTCTCGGAGTCTTTCCGGTAGTACCTGAAAATGGTTGGCATCCTCCTCCTTAGTAGTCAAGGGGATTAGAATGTCATCGTTGAAGACTATGAAAAAATGATCTACGTAAGGGTGGAATATCATGTTTATGAGACTCATGAATACTTCACAAGCATTTGATACACCAATGTGAATAACCAAGAACACTTAGTTATTGTAACGACACCTGAATGTTGTTTTCTTCCCATAATCATCTCGAACTCTGAGCTGGTGATAGCCTGATCTCAGGTCTATCTTTAAAAACCACCGTGCTCCCTTCAGCTGGTCAAAGTGGTCATCAATCCTCACGAGTGGGTATGTGTTCTTTACGGTAACCTGGTTCAGGTGACGGTAGTCGACACAGAGCCTCATGCTCCCATCCACCCTCTTGGAGAACAGAATCAAGGCTTCCAAGGGAGAAACACTAGGATAGATGAATAAATTCCCCATTAAGTCTTGTAACATCGTTAGGGAAAACACCCGCGTACTATTCCACCACTAAAGGATATGTCGGACTCTCCACATAAACAACACCAAGGGTAAAGCAAGCCAACTGGTGAGTGATCAGAAGCACCCTCCTCTGAGTAAGTCTTCCCTCTGCTGAAAGTTCTCCATTATCACTGGTGAATGTAAACCAAGTCTATCCATGCAGAAAAACCACATTTTTGTCCTAATACAGTTGATCTAAGCATGGAATATAGATAACTAGTCCACACACAAGATGATTTCTTAAGGCCTCAACGACGCTACTTGGAGATCCCAGCCAAGGCTCTCACCTCCTATAGTAAGCTCACATAGCCGTTACTAGTGTGTAATCATCGAATCTGATCCAGTAGGAGTATCCAGTCGTATGGATTGAGCTTAGAGCTCCATCAGAATCTCTAAACTCCGAATGAGAGATGTGCCAATGAAAGGGTGACTAGAACCTGTGTCTATAAGAACTACAACTAAAGTAGAGTAGAAACAGATCATAGCTCAAATAATCTCTGAGGAACTGTGATCATAATCCTCACATTCTAGGAGCTAATCTCTCCCTTATATAACTCCTCCCAACAGTTGGAGTGGACCTACTGGTGGTGGTGGTGGTAACACCTCATAACGTCATCCACCTCTAGTTGTACATCCAGCTCATGTGCCACGTCCGCCTCCTCCATGTCGGCCACCTCGATCGAACCTATGACTCTTCCTGATAGGTCTCTCAATAGGTTGTTGATCATCAGAATAGCGGGTTAGGCAGTCCTGAGCCACGTGACCTTGTCCGCCACATGAGTAACACAGTTTTCTCTTGGCATGCCTTGCTCTATCTCCACGCTGTGTTCCTCGCACAACTGATTCTGAGTCATGGGGTCATCCACATGTAGTTCTGATCATATTGGACCACAACGACATTTGTCTACTTCCATCCATAGAAGAATCCGATACATATTGGTTAGTGGTGGGTCTCCCCGTCTGTTACTTCTCCGTAGAGAAACTCTCCCCTTAGAGGGATCTCTCTAGCACCACTGCCTGCATCGGGACGCTGAGTGAGATCATTGGAGCATTGATCTCTCTCCTAAGACCCTACTCGATGGTCAGGGCCCTGAATAATGGGTCTCATACCATATCCAGGGAGTAGAGTGAGAGGTCAGAGAACCTCGATGAGTACTATGCTACGATCATTCTACCATACAGTAGATGCAGTAGCTTCTGTATCTCCACTGCTCGAAGGGTGGCTGGGACAAACTACACCTTAAATAGGATCTCGATTTCTATACCTAGTAGTGTAACCTCATTATCCACATGGGGCATTAGGATCCACCATCTTCCTACTGCTTCCTGAAGGAGACTTGCGACTCGGATAACCATGAAGTCGGCTGGCGTCCCTACCATTCTGAAGACTCTAACCACACCCTATAGCCAATAATTTATTGTCTATGGGTCCATATATCCCCTTAATCTGGTTCACCTCTGGGACTGGAACATGTGAAATGTGCTGAAGTGGTGTGCATAATCTGCTACTGGGGCTGGTGGAATCGGTGGTCCAACAATAGTAGTTCCACTGGTGCCTCCGCTGGTAAAGGGACCTGCACAGAGGCCTCATCGCTCGGGGGGGGATGTCAGTACATATGACTCTCAAGGCTCTAACTTGTTGTCCACGGGGAGAAATATTAAAATAAATAGATGTTTCATGGTCATAAAATTATATCATGTGAGCTGTCCTAGTTAGTCTAACTTAAAAAAAACATTTCAAAACAAACACACAATCAGTGTTTTCATGCCCTGAGTCGGAAATCAGTAGTTAGGGTCCTGGTGTGTGGATACGCTGGCCGCCTGCACCATAAATAAACTCCATGAACTGAAAACCACACTTAGTTCCCTTAATAATATTACTTCACAAAAAATAATGATCAGAGTTCTATGTTAAATGGTAGAACCAACTCATCTGATACCAATTTGTCACGACCTATCCCCTGAGGCCCGTATTTTGACAACCCAAATCCATCCTTCCATAGGCCAGGAGCTGAAGACTAGCACCAAAGGCATAAATACCTAAACTGGGATTGAATTGCCTTTATAACAGTAAACAAACACATCCGAGTACACAAATAGAAGCAAAACACAAAGTAAAACTGTAAACAAAAGATGTTCTGGGATGTAATGGGGATAGAAATACATGCCCAACTGAAAAGTACAAGTACAAATAAAATCAGGTACAATTGATGAAAATTAAAGAAGCTACCGAGTCGTCCTATAGGGTTCCTACATGAAGGGTAGGTATAGATGGCCTCCTCAGTACTCCTGTTCATCTGTCTCCTCCATGTACCATCACACTAAGTGGTCCACCTCCACATACTGTCCAGTACTGCTACTCTCTGCCTTAGTCAGTGTTGTTTGTCCTCTCCAACCAACACAACGAGGTGTGGGCATAGCCCGTGCAGGGGTGAGTATAACGATACTGAGTAGGGATGCTGAGGACATCAAGGTCTCATAAAATCCAACAAGGATGAACCACAATGAATTAAATCAATGGATAACCATTACTTAGGTATATACCCATACATATACCTATGTTATCTAGAAACCAGTCTCAATAATGAGGAAAAATCAAAAGTCATTGACTCAGATAAAACTATGATTTTTATTATTGAAATGACAAATGCTAGATAACTCATCCTCTATTGAGTTTAGTGAGAATGTCACAACCCCGTGGAATTTCTCACTAACCTTGGACTACTGAGGTACTCCTCATGTTGATTACTGCGGGTCTACTATCAACTACTAGGTTCTCCTCCATTATGGGTTTGTCGCAAACTACCAGGCACTCCCCCTAACAGCGTGTAGCGGTACTCCTCACGTTGACTACCACGAGTATGCCACCAACTACTAGGTGCTCCTCCGTCGTGGGTATGCTGCAATCTACCAGGTTCTCCTTACTGGGCTTGGCAAATCACTATGATCCAAATCGGTCAAGTTTTCCTCAGGTCTTCCAGCTACCAGGTCTCTACACTCTATCTACTTTTCACTAGGAGGATCTAATCAATGAGCTACTGGGTAATAATCCAACTATCGAAAACTTCCATGAATAAGTATCTCAAAGTTCCAACACTTAATTGGGGTCACAACGCAATAGAATGCGTGTCAATCGGATGCCCGAACTGTTAGTTATTAGCCTTTCAGTCCCGGGGGCCTGGATGGATTCGTGTATGATCCAACCTGACCGTAACTCAAATATTATATTAAATATATGGGGCTATTCTCTAATGGATGTCTTCATTATGAGAATACTAGCTCCACTGATGGTTTTTCAAATAGACTTTTGTTGCCAATGATATGGTCCAAGGAAGTAAAGGGTTGGAAGTGGGATCAGGTCCGGTCCACTCGGATCGGACCATGTCGGCCCAAACCAGTCTGGGGTGACCTGGTCTGGGTTGACCCTAACCGTTGGGCGGGTCCACCCGCTATGTTTTGGCCCAATCCACTAGACCCCGCCCAGCAGGCTGCGAGGGTAGTTCGGCCCAGAGGTCGCCACGTAGGTGACTCGACCCGAAGGCTGGGGTCAGTTTGGCCAGCGCAGCGAGGGGAATTGCTAAGGTGACTTGACTTGGAAGGTTGGGCTGGTTGGGGATCCATCAGGGAAACCATGCGGTGCACAGGCTGGCCGTGGGTGAACTGGGCTGGGCGCGGCAGGGGTCGGGCATGCCGCGGGGGTGCCGGGTAGGGCGCAGGGGCATCAGGCAGGCCACGACAGGGGCTTGGCAGGTTATAGAGGAACCAGGATGGCACTGGGCAGGGCGCGCGGGTGCCGGGTAGGCCACGACAGGGGCATGGCAGGACGTGTGGGTACCGAGCGTGGTGCCATCAGGGAACCGGGCTGGGTGTCGGCGTGTCATGGGAAGACATGTTGTATGTCGGGCATGTCACGGGGAGGCTATAGGCAGGAGGGTAGTGTGCCATGTAGGGCGCTGGGAGGCCGCGGGTAGGAGGTTCGGGCACAGGTCGGTCCTGCGGTGGCGGCCGGAATCTTCGATGCAGGCCGAGGGCGGTGTGATTCATGGAGGTCGTAGGTAGTCCGACCTTTGTCATTGCAGCCTTCGTCTTCGTCGTCTCATCACCGTGCTGTAGAACACCACAAAAACAAGAATCGACAGAGGATGTCGGTCCATGTTAGTTTGTCCCACATCCTCCGTGTTTAATGTTATATCAATTGGTTCATCTAAATAGGAATGATGAATATCAATTATTTACAACCATGAAACGATTTCTTTTCAAACAATGATGAGAAAAGAAAACAGATATATGAAAAGGTAAACCCCCTCCATTTGTTTCGACATTCGTTGATTTTGTGGAAAAAGAACGAAGGAGATCTCCGTTCATTGTGTTAGTCACACTCTCTTAATCACCGCTTCGTCGGTTGTGGAAGACGCTCCACGTCGTTAGGATTCGAGGGAGGATGTCTGAAGAAGATGTTGAAAAAGGTCCATGGCTTTCTTCAGCGGTTGATCATTCTTCGTTCATCTTTGGGATCTTTTCTCCCATGTTATTTTTTCACAAGTTCCACAAAAAAAGAATATGCCAACAAAATGGTAGATTGAAATATGATATTAAATTTGTTGGAACAATATTTGAATTAGACTCATTAATTTCCTAGGATCTCCTTAATTAATATTGATAATTGGCGAAATTAATTAAAGGGGAGTTTGCTCCATAATGGGGAAGAGGCTCCAAGTGTGTTAGCCCCATTAAGTGAATAGGGGATTCATAAATTAAATAACGGGAGTTGAATAGTTTCTCCACCTTAAAAGGGGGTTCAAGAGGTTACAATCCTTGGTGGTCCCCACCCAAATTATCCTCACACGGGAGGTTATGTTCGGGTTAGCCCCACCTCCATAACCCTTCATGGGAGTTTACGGTGTGGTGGCCCTCCACCTCCAACCTCCTCTTGATGGTTTTAACCTCCACAAACCAAAAGGTGTCTTAAATAAAATAAATTTGTTGCACACTTTATTTTATTGTTATTTTTTTATTGAATTCCAAAACCTAACTTTTATTATTGACCAACTGCCATGGAGGTGAAAATATTCTTAAGTGAATATTGGGGATGTGAGTTCAATGGTGCCCTCATATTTTAGTTATGAGAACGAGTTCAGAAGTTATAAAATCTCACTCGTACATTTACTGAACTTACCAAAACAAAACATCATAAATTGATTCAGGGAACATTGGGCCTCAGAATCAAGCAGGGTAAAATTTCATGTACTCAAAAAAATCCCATGTATTTATGAGAAATTTTCCATGAAATTTCTTATTCTTTACATTTATATAGAGGGAACAACCAATTTCGAATTTTTTTAGGTATTTGGAAAAATTCCTTCCCTTTTTTAATTATAAATGGAGTACAATGGTCATCACATCCACTCACACCATAACCCTCATTTTTTGGACTAAATTAGAGGTAAACTGATCCTACACACATCTACACAAATTAGTATTGTTTTTTTATTCTCCATAGTCTATATCTCAGAGGCTTTATCCACTTTTTAAAGGATGAAATCCATTAACTGGGGTGAAAAAATTATAGACACACATTTCCCATTTATATTCATTTTTTCACTTAATATTCTAGAATTTAAAGTAAAAAATATTAAAATTATATAATAAGTATAATTTTTATAATATTATTTTATTACATTAATGGTGTAACTATTCTTCTACTTTAACAATTCGATTTAGATAAACAAAATTTTTATTCTCCTATTTCATGGACAACTTCCTCTATGATGTAACACTTTTTTTCTTTACCTTCATACAAGGATTTTCATAATAACAAGTTTAATATATTAGTCTGATATTAAGTGTTTGTTTTATATTATATAATGAAAAAAATATAACACATTTTCCCAATTCTATGATAAAATAAACCAAAATCCATTTGTATGGGTAGACAACAACCAAGAGGGAATGATTGATATAATATTTTTATTTCATCACAGAATTAAATGGATGGTCATGAGAATTGGGTATTAGGATATATTTATGTTTAATAATATATTAAGGGTTTTTAAAAAAAAACATGATTTCCAAATAACAATATGACTAGTAAAAAAGCATGGAATAATCAATAGTCTAGAAGAGAGGTCTTAGAGAAAATAATATTTCTTCGCAATAAAAAATATGTTATTACAATTTTTATTATTCTAATAATACAATAAAAATATGATATAACCCATAATATATAATATATAATATCTTTATGCATTTAGTATAATAATATTAAAACTAAAAATCCACATAATCATATATTAATCATGATATATCAATGATTGGTTATGTTCAATCACATTCTTGAACAGTACATTGAATTTATAATATAGATGACTATGTGAAAAAAAATTACCAGAACAGAATGATGTATATAATTAAATAGTTTTTTTAATGATTATATGAAAAATTTAACTAATTTTTAAAGTAAATACTCTCCGTTCACTAATAATAATTGAAATTTCCCCATGAAGAAATTCATATTTAAATATCATAACCAATAATCCTATTTAATGATAATTAATAATTTAAAATATATATAGAGAATAAATTCCAATAACCATTTATATGATAATGATGACATTTTTGTGTATAATTTTGAAAAAAACACTTTTATCAGACATGTTCAAAAAATATACCATTACATACATGTGATATTGAAAATAGATAATAAATAAATAATATATAAGGAGAGAAATATTTTAAATTATGTTTATAAATGTATACCTATATTATGAATTTTATTAAATATATTATTATGATATATATTTTTGTTTTACAAGATCATACAATTCATTTAGCTATATGGGGATACAAGGTAAGCGATTTGTTGGTCTAAATTCGGTATCTTTGTGATATATAACATATTATCCTATAGGATTCTATTGTATAGATTTATTTATTTTTCATCCATTTAAATTTAAATATTTTATTTATTTTTAATTTGTGGGAAATAATAAGAAAAATTTGGTTTTTTTATTTGGATAATTTTTAATAAAGTGTTACCCTACTCATAAGTGTTTTTGGTAACTTTATTTTATTCTTTCTGTTCTGTAATTTCTCTTGAATTTTTTTCAAAATAAATGGGATAATCCTTACCTTTCATTATATTCTGTATAATTCTATAATTTTTTTTAAAATTTCACCCCAAATCCTCCTACTAAATATTCCATATTTCAAGGAGTATTATGCACAATGTTAAGTCAAGTATACTTTAATTAATTAATAATGTTATATGTTATTTTTTTTCTATGATTGGGTTGTAACACAATTATATTTAATTATATTTTATATTAAAATAATCTTTGGGAAAATTATATTTTAATAAAAATAATTTTTATAACGCCTATTACAATTTCATCTTTTAATAGATGTATTTTCAAAGTATTAAAAAGGTATTTTTATTAATTATATAATGTTTTACCTTTGGATCCAAATTTTATATAGAAAACATTTGGGGCATTTCATGTCCTAGTTTATGGAGATTCTTTTTAAAGAATTTTTTTAAAAAAAACATTTTACATTAATGTTTCAAAATATACGTCTAATAATTTCATGAAATTTGTTTATTTAAAAGACAATGTTAAAAAGTTTATGAAAATACCATTTATGTTTTGCCATATATATTCATTTTCAAAATCAGTTGGATTCAAACTCATAGGACAAATGTTATGTGAATTATTTATTAATAAATATATATTTATTGTTTGGTGGATTTATGATTTGGTATAAAATCATTTTATTCTTGTTATTTCATTATATGATACCATTAAAATCAATATCTTGTAAGACTGTTTCTCATCTATGACAATAAAATTACATGTTTCCTTTATTACATAGGGGATTTGATATTTTGAATCCAGTGAGCATCTATCTCTCAATGGATTATGTAACATCAATCTCTATCATGGATATGAACCAGTTTTTCATTTTTATTCATACCAATCCACCATGAATATGTATTAAATTTATTCAAATTTTTTTATAATGTAATAAACTATTTTCCATTTCCATCATTGAATAGTTTTCTCCAATGATTCATAAATCCATTGACTGAGGATATTATTTTCTAAACCGTATGACATTTTTCTATATGATTTAAATATTGAATTATTTATTATCTATATTGAATTGTATATTACTAGAAGGTTAATAAATGTATTTTGTTACCAATTTACTTATAATGAGATATGTTGTTATGATTATTACGGTATTCTTAATGGGATTCAAAATTAATAATAATGTATACCAAGTTTTGTTTGTTATTTTTTATTAGATTTGTTTCTATGGGAACACTTAAGTATAGTTTCTAATAGATGGGGTCATGTATCACCCTCCAATGCATTGGTTTAAGGTTCATATCTTATGACATAGGTAATCATGCATATTGTTTTCTTCTATTCATGGGAACTAATGGCATAAATCATGAAATTAATGTACCCTATAATAATGTGTTTTCTATATTTACCATTAATCATGATGTTACACTATCATGGATCATGTTTATTATATAATGTTTCCAAAAAAATTGATTCATGAATTTTTACTCATGTAATGATTTTTTGTCTATTCTTTGTTATGTGTATCGTTTTTATCTATCGCATTTAAATCCATATTAATATCATATTATTAGTGATATTAATTGGTTAATATTACACATGTTTACCATTATTGGGCATCTCATGTCAATCCTTTCCTATGTTTCCATTTACCTAGGTTATGAAGATAATAAACATAGGAAATGTCTGGAAATGTGTCTGATATAGAGAGTTAATATGATATAATTAATTATTTATGGATTATTGAACATATTATATAGTAAAAACATTTTCATTGCTTAAAAATATGACGAGTTTCATTATTTAATGTATTAGGCGAAGTATCTAAAGCACTAAACCTAAAAGATTATTATAATTTATTTTAATGGTTTATGTCCTTTAAATCATGAAATTATGTGAACTTTTTTTAGATATTGTATAAAAATAATGAAAAATATTAATAATTAAGGGTTATAATTAACACTATTTCATACTGACGTATTTTATAAAATATATATAATGATCAGTCGTAACTGAAGACAATTATTAAACAAGTTGTCTTGTTAGGGCTCCAAATCACATATTATTTATATATACTCAATAAATTATTATAATTTCCGAAATATATTGTGATGATGAGAGTTTTAGTTATGATTAATAATATGTTATGAATATCATAGTGTTAATTGATTCCAATATGTTCTAATGATGGATTTTGATGATGAGACAAATGGGGTTGAGATGTAGCTGGAGATCTAATAAGTTAAATGTATTTAATTTATAGATAGTTCATACCAATGTTGATCAATTTATATAATGAATAAATAAATAAATAGTGGTACTATATAGGCTAGATGAAGAAATATAATGTATTGTGACCTTACATTTTCAATCAAAAATATTACATCTTATTAGATGAATATTCATTATATTACATTTCAATTAACTCTGGATTTATTTATGTTGATACTATTTGGAATATAAGAAACAAAAAAATTATTTCACAAAAAATATAAATAAAATCCCACTTATTACATTATAAATAGAACCCTTCATAGACCTATCGTATTTAATACCTTTATTCAAATTCAAGGGAAATGAAACAAAAGAAAACGGTAAGTATAGAGTATCTATAAGAGTTGACAATGGAGTTATTAATTATAAACAAATAAGAACATGATATTATTGTTATATAAATTATCTTAATGTATTAGTACATTTTAATATTTGTCAAATTTTACAATATTTAGTCATTTCATAATACACTATAGTTTATATGATAAAATTCAAAAGATAATAAAATTACATGAAACCTGAAAGCTTAAAATAGGAAAAAGTCATTGAGTTATTGCGTACACATAATCATAGTAAGTATTTTATTTAGTATTAATAGTTCATTCCCAAGGTTATCATTATAAAATGGGTTCACTCCAAAATCTATATTAGTTTCCAATTTCACTCACAAGATATTAATAGTGGACATTTATCCTTACTGATCAATGTTCACTTCACATTATAATCTTGATTATCTCATGAAAATTAAATATAAAGCTAATTTATTTGAGGGAGATATTGGTCTCAACTATTATACACTAATAATCATAGATACATTTACCGAAATATCATAATCCATTCAACATATCAAAACCCTTGAAAATAATTGGGATTCATAAAAATTTCATCATTGAATGACCCATGAAAATGAAATGGGTTTCATGAACATTTCACATTTCATCATTACATAACCCCTGAAAATATTTATATTTCATAATAAATTTGTCATAATATTCATAAACCATCCATATAAAGAATATAAATTTTATAATTGTTGTAATATCCATAGTAATTCCAAATTAACATCAAATAATTGAATCATAGATGAATAATGGTTTTAGTAGATAACATGGAACATTTCATATAAAAAATACACATTTTATTTCGAAATCAAAAGATTTTAAATACTAATACTAATCTGTAATGGAAAATAATTTCTTTTAATGGAACCCACTAAACATGTAAAGGATGATTCAAAGAAAAAATTAGCCATAATGAATGGAAAACCCGTTCAAGCTATATTAGTTAAAAATAATATTTCATCTATGCATTTTTTTAAAAATCCAAAAAGTACCTCATTTGTAAAATTAAAATATGATACATGTTTCCCCATACTTTTTTAATGATCACAGATTCAGGTTAATAATTTAAATAATAGTGTAAATATTTTATGATATCATTTTATTATATAATGAATTCTTCAAATTGTCTATAACTGTTGAAATAGTGAACCATCAAACCCGATTCACCATTGAGGATGATGTTCCCCCAAAAGAGAATCACTATTTAGGATGGGTCATAACTTGAAATGAATCACTGTTGAGGATGAGTCAAGAACATGAATGTATCACCACTGAAAAAGAGTCACCACCAAGGTTGAGTCATCGTCAGCCCTAAAAAACCGAAGGACTTCAACTATGGCTCAATATGACCTGTCGTTAGACAAGTCATTGTTTGCGATGATTCAACATTTAGATGGGTCTCCATGGAGATATGTCACCATTGATATTTAACATACTACCAGATGAACTTCCATCACATAAATCATAGTTGGATTGTCTCACTGCCAAATATGAGTCACCACCAGAATGACCCACCATCATTATTATGTAATAATTATATTAAAAGTTTCTAATGTCTATACTATAAAACATTATGTTGAGTACTAATTAAATTATTATTATTATTCAATTTTCGGAAATATTAATGTCTCTATCAAACCTATGTATGACGAGGAAAAAAACATAGATGATTGTTCCTAAAACGGTATCTTCATCTAAAAGTGATATATATCCAAAAAATGTGGAATAGTGCATGATATAAAAATATTTTAATGAATTCATTCATGTTATCCACGTAGAAAAATATCATCAAGTGTTATATTTAGTGGTGATATTTACATAGTTCATCTCTTTGAACATGAATATGAACGAGTAATGAATGAAAAATATATTGATCATTTCCTATAATTATAATAAATAGATCTACCAATGCTATATATTAATTCTTTTTACGAGATATTACCTTGGCTCTTCTACAAGACACATTCAGGGAGACTCAATATTTCACAGTAAAATAGATCAAGTAACACTACATTCTCTATAAGTTTATACAATCTCTTTTTGTTTGGTAAATTTAATAATTAGATGTGTTTGGTATTCTCTTATTAATAAACACATTCATTCTCTAAAAGAATAACTATATGATATAAGATATATATTTTACTCTCCATACATTTTTTTACCCATGGTGTGTTAGAAGAGGTCCTTGGGTGGCCACTAAGTGAATAATTACCTTGATTAATATGGATGTTGTCCCTTTATGTCCTATATAGTAGGTTAGCTATTGTATGTTTACCAGATCATGGTTTTCTATCATTATTATATTTGTATAGAATTGTTATGACTTGTGATTTCTAGGTGGAGAGGATGTAGTCTCAACTTGACACTGATCCAATTATTCTTAATTACACTATGAGTCTTTGAATTTATTTATAAATTTAATGTTTTAAACTATATTGTTTTAATATATAATAAAAAGCAACACATTAATATTTAATCATAATTAATTTTTTAATAATTTTTTTTATTATGTAAATTTATTTCTATGTTTAAATAAATTCGCATACATTGATTTGAATGAACACTATTATGGCTATGAAAAATCATTTAAAAGATAAGAACTTATATCTATATTATACTTTTACTGAATAATAACTTTTGATTTATTGATTTTGTGTTATTAAATATTTTTTAACAGAAATTTTATTGCGAAATGAATTCACCCACTCTGGATTTTATCACAATGACCATGGCTTTGAATCAAAGGATTTCAAAATCATTTGAATATTTATTTTAGTTGTTCTTTAATGATAATAACTTAATATCAAATAAATATTTAGTTCATTAAAATGATATTTGAAAAGAATGTTCCACTATAAATAAACCACATTTAATTAATGGTAATAATTATTCTCAAGGGAAAATAAAAATAAAAATTCATTTAGAAAGCATGTGTTTTGAACTGTTGATCACTATACTTGATAAATATGAATTTCCTACAAATTATTGAGCAACATGGGTTGATGATAACAAAATTTAT
Source organism: Viscum album (assembly GCA_963277665.1). Lineage (NCBI taxonomy): Eukaryota > Viridiplantae > Streptophyta > Magnoliopsida > Santalales > Viscaceae > Viscum > Viscum album. The sequence continues at coordinate 2,051,652,427 of OY728151.1, forward strand.
TATAATAATAATAACAATGACACAAATTCTATTTACTATCATTTATAATATTTAGAGTTTAATTATATTTCTTCATGTGAAATTGAATATGAAATTTGATAGAAAGTAGTTTTTTCTCATGAAAGAACAACTAATGTGAATGAAAATATATTAAACACTTATACAATTATATATGATAAATTTATGAAAAATAATTATGAGATAATTTCTAATATTTATTTTATTTTTAATTAGATAGTGAATACAATGATATCCTTGTGAAATATAGTTATAGGGAAAAAATAAATTATGGGACTATTGAGATGTCTTCTAGAGAGATGGGAGGGAACATTGGTCTCAAAAATATAGTCACATGATATCATTAGAAAACCATTCATGAAATTGAATGGAATGCTAATAATGTATGAAACATAGTATATAGTTAACCAATAATAGCAAGATAAACCTAAGAGAAAATATTCAACCATAAATACCAACACATCAAAACAGAAACAAAAAAGAAAATGAATAAGATAAAAGATCATGTGCTGAAGAATCACCATCCCACATTGATGAGAAGATAACCCATCTACCTAGAAGGTTTATGAAATTCAATAAAGAGAGTAAATTCATCAGGAAACAGAGTTATAATGGAATGTATGAATATATATGGAATTTCATTAAATAATATGAAATAGATGACAACTCAATTGAAATTACTTCTTATGAGTGTAAAATAAATTAAAATGTTATGGATTTATATCCGTGGTTAAAATAAAAATATATGTATAATGATAAAGAGAGGAAATATAAAAAATACTGGAAATCCAGACAATGTTTCTCTGAGGACATCTCTAGTGACTCAGATTCATCTCATGAAGAAAATCCTGATATCAAAATATGTGCTTCATGATAAAAATATTTTAGGTATGTACTATCTCTCATGTATATAATTCATGTCATTCAAGAGATTAAAATGATGTTGATATTCAAAAATAGGTAATTTTGTAATATTTAAATATTATTCAAGACACTTTCTTTTTCTATAATGATAAATACAAAATTATAAATAAAAAACATTTTATATATTCTAAAATAAAATCTTCTTTTTATATAGAAAAATAAAATAATTATCAATTTTTGATTGAAAAAAATGAACTAAATTTTTTAAATGTATCTTAAAGACATAGTTAAAGAGAATATATAATGGTAAGAAACTCTAGCTAAAATGCTTGGTAAAAAATTTTCACCTATGATTATTATTGGTCTACATGAAAATAAAGATTGAACAAAATTTTAACTTAAATTGTTATTCCAAATTATAATTTTCTAAATTCAACATCTAGTAATTATTCATGAGGAAAATAATTTGTTTTAATTTCAAGGATATGCAATATTATTAGTCGAATCCCAACATGTAAATATGGGTTCTTGGGGCTCTCATTACCAACTTTTCAAGAAATATGATATTTTGGGTACATAATTTATTAATGGTATATAATTTTTATATTGGGAACATCAATGAAATGATCTGGTAGATGTCTATGCTTTCTATAATGTATGTATTCTAGACATATTCTAGTATAATACTAATTCAAAAGATCTTAATAATGGATGATGGTGTAAATTCCTAGCTTTGGTAAAGATTCTAAATGTAAAATAATTAACCTTGGACAAATAGATAACTCAAACAATGTTTTAATTACTATTGTACATTTTTTTGATGGATTAATATACAATATTCACTCTATCTCATATCTATGTGATGATTGTTTTCTGTGAAATTTGATTAAAATTATTATAATGTTTTTTATTTTAAATTTATTAAAGTTTAATTATTTTATAAATGAATTTGTATATTTGGTTAATATTAATGATTTCAATTCAAAAAATGTTACATATGTTATTATCATTCATATAGAAGGTGGGATTTCATACAGGATACTATTCTACTATATAATTAAGTCACATAGAATGTTTACTATGAAAGGGTTTGTTAGGAACGACCAAAAATAGAATTCACATATTAAATAGTCTTTAACCTATGTTAAAAAGGTATGAAGCACAAATTACCTTTTAAATAAAATAAAGAAGATTCAACATATAAACCACATTAAATTTTTAACATGGACATATTTGGACCAAATTGAGTATCTAGTTTAAATAGGAATCATTTTTTCCATTTACATATAGGTTCCTTTTCACAGTACACTTGGGTATTATTTTATACTCGCAAAAGTGAAACATTCTATTATTCTAAAAAGTATTCTGGATATGTAGAAAACCTATATGGATATAGAATTAGGGATTTAAGAATTTTCCGTGTTCATGATAGTGAAAATAAATACTTCGAATCATTTTTCTCAGAAAATAGAGATAATTATAAATTTTCTACTTCAATGACCCCTCATAAAAATGAATTTTTACAACGAAGAATTTTAACACTTTAAGAGATATAATATAAAATGATTAATTAATATCACTTACATTTATACATTAGGGGATACACTCTGAAAATAGGCTACTATATAAATAATAGGTTTTTAATTACAACTATTTTAAAGAATAACACTTATGAACTTTGTAAAAATAGAAAACCCATGGTTATTTACCTTAGAGTCTTTGTTTTAAAATTCAGTATTCCTTCCACTTAGTATAATTTTGATTATTTTTTCCTCTAAAAGTAATGATAGTATTTTAGTTTTTTATTAAACATATATTAAAACTTTTCGTGTGATTTAAATGAAGAACTAACACTTTGTGGGAACATTTTAATGTAATGTTTGATGATACATATCCAAATAAACTGAAAACTCCTGCAAAAAAACATGAGGACTAGTTATACACATTTAACACAGATGAAAAATATTCTAATACTATTTTAAAACAAGAATGAAAAAAATCTAGTAATGGGTAACTACATCAACCTAATCCAAACCCTTTGGAAGACCATGAGGTTGCACATCCAACATCTCTACTTAGCTATGTGTTGGCTAGAGACCATACTTAGTGTTTGTATGTGTTCTCATTTTCAATAGAATCAAATAGTGTGGCACATATTTTCATTTAAAATTATTTTTAAGTATATCAAGTATACAAAAAACATAAGATTTTCCTACATTAGAGGAAAAAATTTTACATATTTATTCAGATGTTGATTTTTGTGGTTGTATGTTAGATAAAAACACACCTTTTGAACATTTCATATTTTTCGTAATTATCTAGTTTCGTGGAAGGGTAGGAAAAAACCCAGTATCACTTTCCACTACTTGAGCTGAATATATAGTATTAGATAAATGACATGCTCAAATTTGGGGATGAAACCCACTTTTCTAGACTATGGATAACTATGCTAATAATTACCTATATATTTTGGTAAAACAAGTACTATAAATATCTCTAAGAGACTTGAATCTCACAATAGAACAAAACACATTGATGTAATATATCACATATGTATATATAATTCTCGAAATGGTTATTTAAATCTTGAATATATTGGAACCGATCATCTTCTTGCTAATATTTATACTAAGGCATTGTATTTTGAGAGAAATAAATACATAAAACATGAATTAGTAATGATTAATTTTTGTTATACATAATTGTATAGCACTCACCATTAGAGTTTAACAACCATTGTAAATACTCACCATTGGTGCTTACTCATCAATGGTGATAACCCACCATTGGTGTTTACCAACAATTGTATGTTTATCCATTTTTGGATGTTTACAAACTATTTGAATAACCCACTGTTGAAACAATGCACTGTTGGAAACAACACACTGTTAGTATTGACCCTCCATTAGAATTTAAGTCACTTATACTCATTTTTATTTATTAGTAATTCTTCCATTTTTTTCAATGTATATATATATATTCTTAGTTCTAAATATGTAAATGATATAAATTGTGAAATTGTATATTCTTTTATCACTCTTCCACATTCCCAAAAATTCTCAATGACAAATTCTCATCCAAAAATTAGTCTTCCCTCAACCTCATTTGAGCCTTCCACATTGTTCGTAATTATTCGAGTGAAGTGAGAAGAAGTGAGTTCTCCTAAAAAATCATTTCCTTTGAAAAAGAAATGATGATAATCGATTCAATCATCTATAGATCCCCGGATCCGACATCTTGTGAAGTGTATAGCAGTTCCTGATAATGATGTGAAATTTGAGTGGTTGACCAAAAGAATATCATTGGTTCAAAAAGTCATCGAAGACCAAGGATGGGTAAAATGGTTATTGAGTAACACAATGTCATTATATCCTAGGTTAGTCCATCATTTTCATTGAAATTTGGAGTTTAAGATTGGAGAAGATAAGGATTGGGTTCAAAGTGTGATAAATGAGGATATTTTTATTTTAATTCAAGTTAATGGTATAGATTAATGAATTTAACACCTAATGGTTCTTAAAATGAATCACATTGGTTGATTCCAAGTTATAGTTACAATTTTATATTTGAGAATTCCATATCAGAGATTAGTAGAGATGGGACATTGAGTAGACATGCTACTACTGAGGTACATGGTGAATGTATTTTGGTGTAAATGTTTATTTATCCCTTATTGTGATAGGTACAAGTTGAATCAATAATGTTTGATACTAATATATATATCTATTATACACTAGGAAAATAGGATATAAAATCAACATGTGTATGCATTTTATAGTTTATATAATAGATATTTTTAAAAAATATCATCCATATTAAACTCTCTAATTCAGACTTATTTAACATCTCCCATACTGGGGTCAAGGGGATTGAAATATGGGGAAGAAAAAAAGGATAAAGGTGGAGGATTTTGTTTTGAAACTATCATTTGTAAGAAAATAAAAATAAATTGAAACCCATGGAAGGTGAAATATGTTGATAATGTTGACATGATTTATGAGGAATTCAATCATGTTGATCACCCAACAAGACCAAGGAATAACGTGGATCCTATTTTTGAGGAAAATTATGTGACAATGTACTCAAATGAGGAATAAGAAGATGTTTTTTCTTTACATAAATATGAGTAGTTATTCTATGTTGTTGAGGTTAGTTCCCATTTCTTTCCTAGAATCATTCCTTGTGCCAATTTATGTTTATCCAGTCCTCCTAATTCACTAAAAGTTAGATATTTAGTTTTAAAAAGGATGTGAAGAGGAAGAAATTGTTTTTTCTAGAATATAAAGGAAAAAAAATAGTTTTTAAGATATTTTGATGATGAAAATATTAAAAATGGAACTGATAATCAAAATATTTATATTATTGAGCATGATGCAGAAGAGTAAGAAGACAATACAGAATTAAATGATTGTGATGATGAAAAATAAGAAGGAAAATATAAGTAATTTGAATATGGAATGTTGATGGAAAATATTATGAATATTTTAATGAATGTGGTTGTGACCATGATAGGGCTGATGATCATGAGATGCCTCAGGCACTTGACTCTTCTCTAGGATAATTTTTTTTATCAGTCTGTGGAGAGATCGAATATAGATTAAGATATTGAAAGTTCTATTAGAGATGGGTTACAAGAATTTGTTGATGGGGATGAATCCTCAATACATATTAATCATTATGTCCAGCATGTTGATGGTGAATCTTTTGATCATGTAATTCATGAGAGGACATTGGATGAGAAGATAGTTAATGAGAATATGGTTGATTAACCTAATGTTGTTGATCCTACAATTATTGTATCGTTCTATTATATCTCATATTAGGTTGGGGGACCTTTATCTGGATGATATGGAATGATATATTGGGTTTGTTATGCTAAGAATGGACTACCCTGACAAACATAATGATAGTATTATACAAAATAATTTTTTTTATTCTATTCTAGATTGAGTATATGTGTATTATATGGGATCCATAGTGGATTTGATAGATGTTTTAAGGGATGTAAAATTATTTTAATCAAATATTTCTACTATATCATTGCCATCAAAGGTTGTTGTACCACATGTCATTACATCTGTACCCATTGATAATGTATAAATGATATCCTGCAGTCTTTAATAGAGAGGCTTCCCTCTCATTTTGGTGTGTTTTCGAGAAAATTGGAACTTCATATCACTATGATGTGTGAGATAAATTAAGGATACTTGTTTAATATTAAGATAAAACACATTTATCCTAAAATGATGGATCATATTTAGAATGTGTAGATAGAGAATAGAAGACTAGCTAATGTGATAGAGTAATTGAGATCAATGATGGAAGAGAGGTAAAATTATTTTACTATCAGACTAGATGCCCCACTAGAGAAGATGGAGTACTTTCCCTCTGTGTCTTCTGTTTCTAGTTCTCTACCTCCTCTGATAATGAGTTGGTCAGGTCAATTCTCATAGAGGATCATAGAAATTTTTTAGGTGAAGAAACTGATATCCATTGGGAGTGTTTCAGGATGATTAGGAATAATAGTGATCATGTCTACAAGTAGGTCAAGGAATTCTTAAATGATGTCAGGGATGAACGACAAATGATTACCAATTCACCATTGTATTAAATTCAGAGTATATAAACTAATCCTAATCTCAATTCACAAAACAAGTTCCTCATTGAGAAGTATATGATTCCACTAGTTTCTTAAGAATTTAAAAAATATTTCAATCAAATGAAAGTGAAAAACCTAGTTCTCATATTGATTATAAAAGAGAAAATGATCTATTTTAGTGTCATAAGGCATGTTATTATTATTAAAATGGATTTCATAAATTATAATATCTCATTCATCTAGGTTTCAGGTTCACTTATGGTAGTTCAAGATACTATCCTTGTGACTTGTCATCACACTCCTCTATGCACAACTCTAGAGATGATCTGAGTAGCTGTTAACCGTGATCCTCACACACCCTTACCTTCTTTGTTCCATCCCATCAGTCTGAATCTAATAACTATTGTTCCACATTTTTATAAAATTATCATCTATAATAATCCTTCTATATATATTTTCCTATACCCTCAACGATAGTTGCATCATCTTCTACCACTGTGACCTATACATCGTGAAGGGTAAAAAAAACTTATTCATATGATCCATGTTGAGTATAGTTAACAATAGGATTTGATTATTTATGGTAACTTATTTATGAATTTTATTATGTCTATTTTAAGATATTATAAAATTATGTTTATCCAGAAATAGAAATTATCATATTATTTCAATTTTCTCTTTGAATTTCTTATTTTTATTTTCAATTTTTTATAATCCCAATAGGGGGTGAATGATTATTGAATTTATTGGTTTTTATTTTTATTCAAATGAAACCTTCATTAATGTTATTCACTAATTAAATACCTTTTATTCCATATATATTTGATCTATAACTTTTATACCATCCTTATTAAATAATTTTTATATTGATTGTTATATAATATCTATGTTGCGTTTTAATTTTAAAATAAATGTTGAAACCCTTATATTATCATTTTTAAGTGTTATAGAGATCTAGTTTATGCTAATTTTGAGTATATAATGATTTATAAATAAAACTATTTTTTATAATAAAAATTCGTATATTTTTACCCCCTTTGTATTTTAAGGAATAAAAACACATGTTAATTATGTGGTTACCGGTTTCAGTATTTTATAATATCATTTTATATTATAATGATATTTGAGAAAATTGTGTTATGTTTTAAAAAGACCCACCGTTAGACACATACCACCATTGAAGATGAGTCACCGATAGAAATAACTCACCCTTAAGGATGAGTCATAATAAGAAATGATTCATCGAGATGGTGATTCAACACAAGGAATGTCACGCTACTTAAAAAGTTTTACCACCACGAATTATCCACTGTCAGACCAAACTAACCACAAAAAATCACATTCACCATATGATGAACTACCATCAAGTGAGTCACCACTGAGAAGAGTCACCACCAAGACAAGTCACTAGTGAGGTGAATCACTCTTGATCATCACAGATTTCCAAATTACCATCCATGAGCCTAAATCTGCATTGGATTGTCTCACCACCAAACATTATTCTCCAGAAAAAAATAACCTACCACTATAGTGATATATATTCCAGGAATTATCCTTGTGAATGATATAAAAATATTGGAAAGAATGAATGCATGATGGATAAGGTAAAATATATGATCATGTGTTCCATTTACTAGAAAACATTACATGGTGCATCTTACATACACCTAACTATAAAATAGTGGATCATATAGAATATACATATCCTTTCATATAGACCAATAAAATATATACTATTATGCGCTATTTTACATATAGTTTCTAACAAACGACTAAATCTCTTCTCTAATAAACATTAGTGGAGACTCAAGCATTCATAGAATATTAAATCATAAAAAAAAATTATACATCATTATAAACACTATTTTTCTGTTGTATTTAAATTTTAGTATTACATTTTTTTCTTGATAATCACAACACCGTACCTCATTTAACTTAATTGTAAGATAAAAATGTATCTGCTTCACTAGATTTATAATTCTTTTCCAATGTTTTCTATGGAAGTGGTCAATGTGGGTAATTTAACTTTTTTCCCACAGTTATTGTGGAATAGGTTGTTATGTGTCCTGGATACCTGGTATGTTATTGTTTGTTTACTCGGTCCAGGTTACAGATCAAGATAATATTTATATCATCTTTTTGGTAGTGGGTGATTCTATTGTGAGGGTATTATATATTATATAAGGACTAAACCTATTGTTTTTAATTTTTCTATGTATATCATATTTTTTGATGATTATAGTTTTAAGCAATGTTTTTTTATCATTAAAAAAAATTACTAAATTGATAGTTAATCTTAACTAGTGTAAATATATTATTTTGACTATGTAATTTTCGTTTCATAAGATAAAATAATTATAATACAATTTTTTAACTGGTCACTAATCAATTTTTGATTAATATTTTATGTTATCATAATTTATATTGATTCTCTATTTTAATTAACTGGAAACTTATAATTAATTATTATATTTGAATTGAACAGAGTTTTCATTGAAATTTTATGGGGAACTGAATTCACCCCCTCTTTAGGTACTCACTCTATATAAAAAATACATTTTAATACATTTTCTAAAAAATTAAAACATGCATAAAAATGGAATTAAAAAATCATAGGATAATTTTATTGAAAAAATTTAAACCATTTTTATAAATCATGGATATGGAAGAAAATGGTTTTATGAAAAAAGATAAAAATGAAATCAATTTTACATAAATATAAATTTTGTCTCTTAAGTACATAAGATGTGGAAAATGAAAGGAAACATGTATTTTAATGTAATAAAAATAGGAGAATAAAATTCATTAGTATCTTAAAATGTTGATCATAATATATCCCAATCATTATTTAATCATATATAATGTTGATAAATATTGATATTGTAACATAAAACCCCTTACCCATTTAGTATCTTTTGAATAATTAGATCCATGATAGAAATGGAATTTTATTGATATATAAACACCCCTAATGTTTATATAGAAACAGTATCTAAATATTTATGGCAATTAAAATATTTTAGAAGAATATTCAGTACTAAAAAAATACATACCCTAGGACTAAAATAGTTTAGTGTCTTTAGAAACATGTAAAATATACTATATCCCGATGAACTATAATCAACCACTCTTATAAAGAACATCATATTTATTACTCCTACCTAAAACCATTCTTCAGACACTATGGAAAGGAAACATATGAAACGAGTGATCTCAGCTGCTCCGAAATGCTGAGTAATGGAAATGTGTAGTCATAACATGAATAAAAGGTTATGGAATGTGAGAAGAACATTTGAATATCACACCATGAATATAAGATATACTAATTATGATTAAATTCTGATAATAAATGGATTATAATATAATTAAGAGCATAAGTCCTGAGAATAAAACATAGGAATTAGACATGGAAATTGTGCCATGTACATTTTCATATAATGTTGTGAACATGTATAAGTATTTATTGGTTCAATCGTTAAGTTTAGGACATGAAATCAGGTCCCCTCATTAACTTATGGTCATGAAACTCAGTCCATTCATTACATTGTAAAAATGTATTTAGGATCCAACATAACCTTAGGGACATGAAACTCAGTACATGCATAAAATTTTGTACATGTAATCAGGTTATGGTATAACATTGTGCACATGTTGTTAGGATCTGTATAAAATTTTGAACTCGTAATCCGGTTCAGAAATAAATTTATGGATATTAATCCAGGACCATGCATAATATTGGGAACAAATATTATGTTTGACTCATATAATTTGGAACATGTAATCAGGTTCACATATAATCATACTTACATGAAACTCCGTTTATGCATTCCATTGTGAATATATTATATGGCTCACACACAATATTTATGATGTTGAGTTATCCATTATTACCCAATTAATAGGTGGGATATATAGTTCCCACACATATCATATTAAAATCATTCATATAGGTTCCATAATGTAATAAATCATTCATCATATAAAGAACCAAAAAAAATATATGTTTTATAAATTTAAAATCATAACATTTAAAATTTAATGGGTGTCATTAAAATTTCAACACACCATAACCTGTCGAAAAGATTTAGGTTTCATAATCCTTTCATAAATTAATAACTTATAAAAATAAGTGGTCTACAAAAGAATATAATCTATGGAAGAGAAATGAGTGTCTTATGTATAACTCCCCCAATAAACAAAACCATTCAATATATAATATTTATATATCCATTGTATCATTTTCTATAAGGTCTTGAGTAATATAAATATATGGCATATTTGACAGAAAATTACTTGGATTGATATTTGGAAAACATTTCATATGGTGAATATCAATTGTTATTTTAAAATTACCCTTAAAAACATTTGAAAACAGTTTTTTGAAAATAATCTTGAAAATGTATAAATAACCCATTAAAAACCATTAGGAAAAATTTTTCTTTGAAAGCATGTAGTAGATATTGAAATTATTTGAAAATAATTATCCTTAAAACATATAAAACTATCTTTAAAACGTTTTCAAAATTATTTCCCTTAAAATCACTTTTGAAAACATTTTCGTAAAATTTACCCTTTAATGAAGAATAAAATATTCAAAGGATTGACATCGGACAAATTTTTACTTGTCGTACGAGGTAAAAAAATTACTTTTCCATGCCAAAAATGATAGAAAAATTCCTCATATTAAAAGTGAAAATAATATGAATTTGGAATAGTTTGTGAAATGACAAATTTATAAAATTTCATTTATGGATCATAATATATTTGTATAATAATACTGAAATTAGTTTTTAGAAATCATGGCTTTCTCACTAAAGAGGGGGTGAAGAGGTGATTTATTAAAAAAACTCCCTTACCAATCATATCTTCCAAAGAGTAAAATATTTTAACAATGTATTATTATAGAATTTATACCCATAGGTTTATAATATTCATGAATTATTGTAGATATTTATTTTAATATTTTATCAAAGGAAGTATATGAATAAAAAATCGAGAAAAAATAAAGAGAATATTTTAATAAACTCTTGTCACTTGGTATCTTGGAATAATACACACCATGAAATAAAAGAAAATTTCATAAATCATAATTCATAAGAAAAATAAGTTTTTTGATTATATATAATGTAAAATTGATCTATGTAAATATCAAATTTTATTTAGGTTCATACAAAACATGAGTCTCAAAGAATAAAAATTGAGACAAACCTAATTTACTGATTTGTTAACTTTTGAAACATAATACCCATGAAATAAATTTAATAGGGTGGATATTTAAATAAACATAAATTTTACTATAAAAATCATTCATTACATACATTACCAGAATACACACTACCTTAAAGGTATGGGTGTTGAATAAATCATGTGTCTCACAGATATAGAAACTATGAAGGACTCCCCGTATAGCGTGTCTTGACCCACAACGTACTCTTTCAAAACACCTATAGAATAAATATAAATTAATTAGAAATATTTTAAACAACCATATTATTATATATAATACTAAATATGGTTTTATTATGACCTTATTTTAAATACTCGTAATCCATCCTATGTGAAGGTTTCACTTAGGGGAATATTCACTCTTTTCATTGCATGTGTCTTAATTTGTCACATTGTTGGTCCTTCTACATATATAATGATTCCAAAATGTATACCATTATATAAATATATTTTATATCCAATATATGTGTATTATAATAATATATATAATTTTTTTCTATAAAATAGAATACCGAATTCATGGCGATGGTAATCCGTACATACGCAAGACCATTGTTTCCCTTTTTATTATCATATTGAAATAAAGAATGTATAATATATATATATATATATATATATATATATAATTACAATGCATGATAATTATATCATATAAATCTGATAATTTCACTATAACCATCTGTAAAATATTCCATGTAGTGTGTGAACGAATCACATCACTTTGAGGGGGTGATAGTCCACACTTCCTCAAACGAAGATATCATATTAACACCAATAAGAATGTAAAAATTTAATGTGTTTTAAAAGAAATGCAATTTTTAAATTAAATAATATAATATATATATATATATATATATGTTGTTTGTAATAATTTCCACCATGAGAGGCTATAGGGATAATTTATCAATCTATGTTTAGTGAGGTTGTAGTTCACCGTACACGTAAATAGTATGTTTGTCACCCAATAGATAGAGTATGTGAATGTTTAGGTCAACAAATTATCATAAAAACATGATAATATATTTTTGATATATTTTTTTATATAGTTATATAATAATTATATTATAGTGGGCAGAGGAAAAAATATAAGAATGGGCTTCATAGAATATGTAACCAATTAATTTGGTAACTCCTTCAGGTTTCTTCCAAAAGGACTATTTGGATTTCCTTCAACACAAGGAAATGATTCTAGGATTAATTTAGTGTTTTTGGTAAATTTTGGGAAGATATTTTCTGACCCTAATTGATTTGAGATGTGTGAGTATAACGGATTGATCATCACCTATTATTGCGAAGGATGAGTTTCACTTTTGTAAATATTTGAAGAGAGAATTCCACCCACATTTTTCATGTTTCATGTGTATCCAATAATGATAAAAATTAGATCCAGGGTGTATAGGGTAAAAATATAGTAATCCAATGGATATTTTCATGTGTATAGGTCATTGTCAGTCTGAAAATTTTGTTTTAGTCCTCAGTTAAGCAAAATTTCACCTTATGCAGTGTAATTAATTTTAATAACATTAACTAATATATTTGGTCAAACAATTTCTGAATATATTAGAAGATATATATTTTTATAAATAAAAATATGCAATCCATTATTTATAATACTAATCCTAGAGGGGCTATAAATTAATTTTTAAATTAATCCTATTGATGGTATGACACTACAGGTTTTAATGAAAATATGTTAAAATGTTTCATATGTTTTTATATAAAATTTCTAAGTGAAATTGTTTTTAATGATCTAAATTGTATTTATTGATAATGTTATTATATAATTAATTTTATCAAAAATTTTAATATATAATTTATCCTTGTATAAAAATTAAAAGAATATGTATTTTTAAATTAGAATCTAGTACTTTTAAATAATCATTAATAATGAATCATTAGAGAAAGATACTAAAATGTATGATAAACAAATTTTTAATTCTTTCATACCAATATGTAGTTTATTTTTTCATATTAAATATATAAATGTTTCAAATATTGGATTTAAAATTGGTTCTTAATTAAATTTTGGTAAAATATATTTATAAAAATATATGTTTTTTGCAAAAACCTTGGTTTGTTTTTAAATTATATCATTAAAATCTATTGAATGAATATCAGAATTATTATACTGAATATAAAAAAAATTAAATTAATATCATTCAAAAATTTTATTTAATTTTATTTATTAGGGTCAAACATAAATCTGACCATAGAAATAATTATATGATCTTTTTTATTCAATCAGATTTCATATCCATTAACAGTTAATTGGTAACCTATGAATAGATATTATATTTTTTAAACCACATATTTTCTTGAATTATTTAATAATATTCTTATCCTATTATTTAACATCTAGGTCATATATTATTATATTAAATAATCATATTTTAACAATATATTATTATTCTGTAATCCAAAATCATGCTTGTTACACAAGCTATCGAGGAATGTCATTGTTGCATGTAACGCAAGATAACATCATTGTTCTGTGTAGATCAAGATAAAAATTTTGTTGTGTGTATTGAATGATTAAAATGGAGTTTCGTATAACATAATCCAAGAATCATGATTTAGCATTAAATATATTATTTTCAGTGATGCATGAAATGAAAAATATCAAAACTATTAAATTAATTCCAAAAATAATAATTCAAAATTTTGTACGATGTTCGAATATACCCCCAAAAAATGAATTTAACATTAAAATTTTATCTTGGTTATCATTGTTTTAATACTTTAATGTTTCATACATAGAAGCAGAAATCATAAAAATGATATCTAAAACATAACATAAAAGAGTTTTTTTGAAACATAACGGTTACCCAATGTAACATATAACTAGGAAACCACCATCTCAATCCTTTTCTAAAATTCTAGGACATTTTCCTAAACATTAACTCTTCCTTATATATAACCATAAGGACATCCCTAGATGTACCCATAGAAATATAACTTTAGATCTCACAATGTTTTTTTAATCAATATTTCCAATTGTTGAAAAAACCATTCATGTCATACCAAATATAGTGAACCTCTCTTAATTTACAAGTATATTACACCATTCTATTTGGCTATTCAGTACTATTAAAAATCATGTCAGATGAAAATAATATTTTAGTGACTTTTTAAACAAAAAAATTATTTTAACCTTGTGAAAGATCATAAAAACTTTAATAAGTTTACCCACCTTTAGTAATCCAACCTAAAACTGATCATCGTATAATGGGGTAAGGAAACAAAATAAAGGCATGAGCTCTGATGCTCATTAAGGGTAAATAAAGGATATGGGAATGTATGACATGATAAAAGGGTATGGAACATGAGCATAAAATTTGATGATCAAAAGCTTCATACTACATATCAATATAAATCATGTATCTTCATAAGACCTAGATAATAAGATAATTAAGTGCAGATGTCATGAAATCATAACAGAGGAATAAGAAATCCATTTGGGGTCATGCATATTTGTTTATAAGGTTTTGACCATGTATAAATACAATCATGTTCACTCATTATATTAAGGTCATTAAATTAAGTCCCCATATAATCTTATGGACATGAAACCAGGTCTATGCATAACATTGTGAATGTGAAATCAATTTTACACATAACCTTATTGAATAAAATCTATGTCTACTCATGCCATTGTGAATATCTAATCTAGATCCTGTATAACAATGTCAACATCAAGTCTAGTTCACACATCAACTTATAGACATGAAACTAGGTCCATTAATAATATTGAGAACATGTAATAAAGATCCCTCATAACATTTTTAACATGTAATGAGATAAAAATATAATCTTATGGACATTCAACTATTTCCATGAATAACATTTTAATCATGTAGTCAGGATCATATAGAACATTTATACACATGGGTCATCCATCATTACCAAATTCATTGGAGAGAGATATAGGTCTCATCCATATTAGAAAAAATAATCTGAACTTTTAAAAAAATAATAAAATATTCATCAGAAAATTATCCATAAAAAGAAATAAGTTTTTAGACATCAAATAGTAACCCATGAAATGAAATTGGTATCATTAAAATTTCATCACTTCATAACCTATGTAAAATAGACCGGTATCATACTCATTCCATCAAAGCACAACTCATGAAAATAATCGGTTTTCCAAAGAATATAACCAGTGGAAGTGAAATATTTTTCATAAGAATAACTCCATCAAAACACAAAACCACTCAAGATATAATATAAATGTAACCATTGGATCATTTCCAAGAAGGGATTGAGTAAGATCAACAGATGTCGTCATATATGAAAAACAACATGGAATGATATTTTCAAAATATTTTTTGACGAAAATACCCTTTCTTATTTTAAAAGGATAATTAATAAATAAATACATATAAATACATTTTCAAAAAAATAAAAAGTAAATATTATAATGAATGATTTTAAAACCTTTAAGAAACCCTTTTAATTGAAAATATATAAATAGATCTGGAAAATGTTTTAAAATAAACCATATTCAGTAAAAAACTATATAAGCATCTAAATTTTTTTTGAAATCCATTTCATTAAAAATATTTTTGTAAAATAAATTTTTAAAAATTATCATTTAAACATGTGAAAAATGATTCAAAAGATTGATGGGGGATTAAACCAAGAAATTTATATGAGGTAAAAAGAACATTCCTATTGCACGGTGAAAGGATACAAAATTTTTACATTCAAAAAAAGAAATGAAGATTCTTTTGATAGAATTGTGGAAAGAAAAAAAGGAAAAAATTATTCTAATGATAATATGAGATTAGTATAATATAGATGGATAATTTAAAAAAAAATGGTTTTTTTACCAAAGTAGGGGTAAAGATGAGCTTTTATAAAAACGAGTTCTTTACTATATTATGTACCAAAGGGTAGAAATATGGTACCGATACATGATTATAGAATTAATGACTATAGGGGAAGAAAGTTATTGAATTTCATGAAATATGTTTCCTAATATTTCCTCAGCGGAAGCATATGCATCAATAATCATGAAAAAATGTTGAGATTTTTTTATTAAAAACTTATCACTCGGTATCATGGGATCATACTCTCCATGTAAGAAACAGAAATTCCATGAAGCTTATAATATCATAAACATAAGTATATTCATGATATATCACGTAAAATGGAATTATATACAAAAAAATGAATTTTGGAGAATAGGAATTCATGAGTCTCATAGAAGGAAAATGGAGACAAAACTATTTTACCAATTTAGTAACTTTTGAAACACAAAACTTCTAAAATAAGGGTCATATAATTGATATAGAAATACCAATAAAATTATATATTTGAATAATTGATTAAATATATGGTCAATATATACATCACATAATATAAATTGGTGGTTAATATTGATTGTATCTCATGGAAATAAAAAGTGAGAAGAAATCCCCTTACCTTGTGTTCTGACTCTCGTTATACTCATTCAAAAGACCTGTATAATAATTATATATTTATTATAAAAATTTTATAGAACCATAAAATTATATATAATTTATATATATGGTTTTATTATGATGTTATATTAAGCTATTTTCATCCATCCTATGTTAAGGTTTCACTTTGTGTAATATTCACTTTGTTATTCATATGTGTCTTAATTAGTAATATTGTTGGTACGCATAGATATACAGTGACTCAAAAATGTAAACCATGATATAAATATCATTTGTATCAAATTAATTTGTATTATAATAATATATATAATTTGTTATTTTTAAATGAAATACACTGTTTATGGAGACTATAAGCTGTACGTACGCAAGACCGGTGTTTCGGTTTCTATTATCTTATTTATAGAATGAAAGTACTAGAATTGTATGTATATATGTGTATAGATAAATAACTGTATATATAATTATTCAGTACAATTATTATATCATATATATCATATATTTTAAATAAACCAATCCGGAATACATTCCTTATATTTTGTAGATAAATCACATCAGTTTGAGGGGGCGCTAGTCTAATCTTCCTTAAAAGAAGTTGTTGCATTAACAACAAATAAAATGTATAAAGATATTAGTTGTAAAATAAATAAAAAAAAATAAATAATAAATATAATTATTAACATATATAAAATTTGTTTTCCTTCTGATGTTCTCCATGGGAGACGGTAATGAAAATTTGAACAATCATCATTTGATGAGGCAGTAGTTCTACATACACATAAACAATATGTTCATTACACATTAGATGGAGGAGTGTGTATGTGAAGGTAAAAAAATAATCATAGACACGTTATAATATATTGAGAATACTGTATTGGTTATAAAATAAAATCATATTTATATTTTATGGGGTGGATAATGAAATTAAAAAGAGAGGAATTCAGAGAAGACACAACCTATTAATCTGGTAACACCTTTTGGATTGTGCCAAAATTATTCCTTAGATTGACTTCATACAACCGGAAGGATTATAGAATTGAGGTAGAGATTTCTTGATGTCAATTATCAATAAAATTTAATAATATTTTAGGTTTTGAGAGGTGATATGATGAGGTAGTGGTGGTGAACATTAATAAAGAAGGTGGGTTGGCACTCTTGTAAATATATTAAGAGAGAATTCCACTAATGTTAATCATATTGCATGTATATACAATTATTTACCAAATTATATAAAAGGGGTTTTATAGTATATATATTTCAATAAAATAGATATTTTACATTTTTATAGTTAGTAATGTGACATAAATTTGAGGTCTAGTCCTTTGATAATTTTAATTCCACCCCAACCGATTTAAATAATTTTAATCACATTCAGTAATATTATTGGTCCAAAAATAATTTGACCATATTAAAAAATTTAAATAGTTTTTATTCATAATATGGAATCAAATTTTCAAAAATATAATCTAATATGTGGGAAAAAATATTTTAATATTAATCCTACTAATAAGATGGCATTTTTGTTTTTTAATATAAAAATGATCAAAAGCATGCAGAACTATTATAGCAATGTTTAATGTGAAATTTTTTGAAAAGACCAATTTTTATTCATTGATAACATATTAATATGACTAAACATTTAATCCTATTTATATATAATATATCAATATTAATAAATTAAATTAAAATTTATATTTGAATTAAAATTTCGTATTTATAAATACTGATTAAAAATGAATCCTTATAGAAAAATAAAAAAATTCATCCTAACAAAATATTTATGTTTATATTTAAAATATGATGCTTATTTTGAATTATTAAATCTTTAATGAACTCAAAAAGTTGATTTAAAATATGTTCCCCATTAAATGCTGGTGAAACTATATTTATAAAAATAACTATTTATTTGTATAGAATTGGGTGTGTTCTATTTATTTTGTCTATAAAAACTATTTAATGAATTTAATTTTTTTTATATATATCATATATATTGTAGTATTTTCACTCAACCATTGTATTTAATTTAATTTATTGGAGTAAAAAATCCTTGTGACCGTAAAAATAAAAATATTACCTTTTTTAATCAAGAAGCTTTCATATTCATTAATAAATTTTTTAACCAATGAATTAATATAATATTGTGTAAACCATATATTTTCAAAATGTATTTTATATTATTCATAAAATCTAATTTAACATATAGTTTATATCTTATTATATTAAATAATCATTTTTTAATAATATGTTATTGTTTGGTAAACCCTCAGTCATGAATGTTACACAACCGATCAAGGAAATTCATTATTATTTGTAAGACTAGATATGATCTAGGTTCCATTTATAGTATTCTGAAGTTTTTGTTTCGTGTAGTTAATGAAAAACATGTGGTTGCATATAAATCATGGAAAAAACCATTCTTTAATATAAAATAAAATATTTTCTCGGTTGCATGAAAAAAAATTATTAAATATATAAAATTAATTAAATAATAATAATTCACAAAATCATGTGGTTTTAAGGTTTATAATATTCTTAATAGAATAAAAAATGTAATTATATACTTTACACAATGAAAAAAGTTGTGAATATGTGATGTGTCTCGTAGAAATAAAATAGAGAGAAAATTCGTTACCTGGGGTCTAACTTCATTCAAACACATTGTAATATCCTATATAATAAATATATATTTATTATTAATATATTATAGCACCATAATTATATATACGAAACCATATGTTTTTTAATTATAATATTTAATCATCCTTTTATTAAGAATTATTTATTAAATATTTTATTTTGGATGACATCTTCTTTGTTTTCCACTTATATTTTGGTTCATAGGTTTGGATCATCATATTTTTATCAAGATTTCATCATATACATAATTTAAATAATTAAAAAAATTTCAAATACATTAGTCATATACATATATATATTCATTCTTATATATATATATATACAATTAGTATGGTAGGTCCTACGTGCAGAAGAAAATGTTTCCATTTTTCAAAGGATCAAATGAAATGAAGGACTAAAAGAAATAATATTTCTTTAATAATTATTATACAATTAATATAAAATATATTTAATAAATTAATCATTATTAACATTGTTGTGTAGTATAAATGAAAAACAAATCACATATCTTTAGGGGTGTGGTAGTCCACATGTACAAACAATCAACATTACCATTTTCCAATAGCTATAAAGGTAAGTAGGTAGATAAATTATTATAATTCGAAAATGTATTATTATGTCAAAAATATAATATATAATTATTAAACCCATCCTAATTATATTACAAAAAATTGTTTATGAAAAAATGAAATGTACCTCTACGTGGAATAGTGAGCTGTACATACACACATGTGATAAAATCATTAATAATTTGATGGGAAAGAGGGTGTAAAATGGGTTTTTCATGTTAATATTTGGTTTATATTTACTACAGTAAAGTTATAATTTTATGAAAATTATGGTAGATTTATAGGTGGTATAAATGAGCAAAAAATAATGTGATTGTTTAAGAGGATTAACTCTTATTTGGAAGGACTTCTTAAGATATACTATAAGGGTAAACAGGGTTGGCCTTCTGGGAATGTGAGAACATCTTGAATTTGGATATGTAAATTTAGAAGATAATTTTTCTTTATTTTCTTATAAATATAAATATTACGTACATATGTGTTGTAGTAGGATCCCTTTTATAATTGAGGTGATGACTACAATTGGAATTTCTAAAAAATATTAAATTCTAATAAATATATTATCAATAAAAATTCCACTATGTGAAATGGGATTTAAATATTTGTTTTGTTAGGGGTTCTAATCCAATAATGGAATTTAATATAGAACACTTTTTGTGTAATTTTAATTCTTATCATTTTTATTAACTAATTGTTAATAATTATTTTTTTTGTTATGGTATCAACAATGTCAATTAAAATGTGTTTCAAATTTTAAATATGAGGTGAAAATTAAAACATATAATGACATATAAGGAACTCATATAGCATTTAATATCCTTGTTTTCCAATTTAAAAATTTTATAGAAATAACTAATTAAATAATATATTACTAAAATACAATATCATTATTGTCATTTTTAAACTATTCAATTAATTAAACATGAATGATATAAAGGTAGAGATATTATTTGAATATAATATTTTTAAAATAAAGAACATGTCATATTCATGGAGAAGTGTCTATAAAAAATAAAAAATTATAGACTAATGTTTTAAGGGTACAATAAAATTAATCCAACAATAATTATGATAAAAAAAAATATGGCCTTACAACATATTTATAACCCTGATTAACCTAATTTACTCTTTACTGTGGTGATAAATTTTATCATAGATACTATTCATGTTGGAAAAAATAAAAGGGGTAAATATTTGAAATTTCAACCACCTAATAAAAAATGTGAAATAAATTTTATTTAATGAAATGCATATAAGTGTAATATTTATTTTTTCAAAAATAGTCATTCAAAATGTTATAGAAATTGCTTTTTGAAATATAGATTTTTTATCCAAATAACTAGATTCTTCAAATGCCATATTATGAAAAAATGTTAAATGAATATTATTTTTTATTTAAAATATAATATATTAATTTCATTTATAATTGTAAAAATTAGTGATTAATATAATTTTTTATTGGAAAAACATTTTGGATAGAAAAATAGTGTTTTAGAAAAATTCCTTTGATATATGTTTTATCAAAATATTAATACATATTTGATTCGGATGAACATAATTTGATTATTTAAAATATAATTGATATAATTTTTCATTGAAATTAATTTTTTAAATAATAGAATAATATACCTTCTAGAAACCAAAATATAGTTTTAAAAAAATGAATATTTTTCACAATTTTGTGGAAATAAATTTTTTTAGAAAAATCGTTGAAATTCTCTCTATGGTAATATTGGTATGAATAATTTTAACTTTTAATAGATTTACGAAATAAAAACTTTTAAAATATAAAAATTTAAATATAATATTTATTCAATAAATAAATAAATATCATTTTGATGGAAATATATTTTTCAGAAAAATATACCATTACTAAACAATGAATAAATATTTATTAAGAATTATTCACTATATTAATAGTGATTTGTAACTTTTTATATATATCATTCTATATTTTAAAGTCTTTATACCGATTAATTTATCTTCTCATGAATAATGGTTAGACTATAATATTTTTAAAATATGTTATGGTTCGTTTAAAGTCATGATTGTGGGTAAAGTAAGATACTAATAAAATAATATTAATTAAAAGGAAATATTATCCAAAATTTCATTATATTAAATTATAGCATGACTAATAATAATATATAATCCTCCCAATGTGAAATTATTCTATATAAAAAATGGGTTTCAATTATAAAGGCCTTTTTTTGAAATCTGGAAAAATAAAAAGTTTTAATAAAACGTCACCAAAAAATAAAAGAAATGTAATTATAATGGTCTCCTCAATACTATTTTACCAATTACGAGTACTGGAGTTTAAATTGGAAATAAAGACATTCTAAAAAATTCCTTTTGTCTTATAGAGTGTGATAGGGATCATTATTTGGATAAATTTAACAACAATAAACCTTGAATCTGTGAGGGGTTAGAAGACCATAAATTCATTAGAATTGAATGATTGAGGGAAAGAACGTTTATTAAGTTAAATTTAAAATATTAGAGGCAATAAATAAAAATATATACTAAAAATATAAGTAAATATACAAACATGTGATATATAATCACTTCTAATAATAAATTTTCATAACAATTCAATACATTTTATCAAATTATGAGTATTTGAGATGATTTTTATTTTCCCGGAAGAACTAATATATACTTATAATAGATCAAAAATTAATATTAAGATATTCATCATATCATTAGGCATTAAAAAATAAATCTAGATATGCCTTGAAGATTATGAAACTCAATAGCCCGCTATATGATAAAATATATTATTAATCTCAAAAATATTAAATACCTTAATAACCTCATCATTACAGAATTTTTTAATATCATAGGCTAAATTATACCCTTTAAATTATAACATCACAAATGTTTAATTTATTTATTACCAAATAATGTATCATTCTTAATAAATTATTGAATATAAGGGTTAAATATACCAAAATCCAGTGAAATATATCACAAATATCATAAATGAACATGATAATTTACATTTTATTCATGTTAAATCGTGATATTCACAACGATTTCTTGAATAAAATTAAAATACAATCTATAAAGGTAATATTCTAAATGAAAATAAATATATCACTTCATCAATTAATCAATTTTCATCCCGAAAAGTTATTTAATCCCTAATTCTGTTCCAAAATGTCGTCACATAAAACATTAAAAAAGGTTGTGGATTCCACTGAACATATGACCAACAATAAAATTTTAAACTCTGCATAGAGTCCAAAACATTTATTTTAAAGAAATAAGAAAACATATATTCTAATAAAATTTATGTAATCATTATTCTATAAATTAGAATATAACTACTAGTTATTTTATTTAAATACAAATATTCAATTGTTCTCCTCAAGGATTCCAAAAAATCAATTTTTTTGTCAAATCCCAAAAAACTCAAGAATATAATTACTATCAATGTCAACCATCTCCTTATCCAATCTAGGAAAAATTAAATCAACATTAAACTCCTATTATGAATTATCATTCTCTTAATATGATGTTCTCTAAAAATATCACATTACAACCAAATCATATTCAAATTTTATTATTATAATTCATAATATTTTGTGAAATAATAATTAATAAAATTCTATGGAACACTATATACATGTATCTTGAATATATAACAATAAAATAATTAGTATGAAACTTCTAAAAAAAATTACTGTGTTGAACATAATAAAAACTTTAGTCGTCACAATTACTTCATTCACCATTTACTTTGCTTTATCATCTAACTACCCAACACATCATTCATTATTTATTTTCAAGAAAAAATGATTTTAGGGGATATGCATTTCTGCCTACCTCCATAGTCCGTTCTAGCAAGGGGGAATGATTCCCCACCTCCTCCCACTTTTCATCATTCTCCTATTCCATTTATTTATAGATCGTTCTCTTCTACCTTTCTTCCCTTCCATATATGTTTCCACCAATGTCTACTCATGCATGGAAGGGGTTTGTAATATTCAATTTTTTACATCGGATATCAGGAATTCCTCTATAATGGTTCAACTTTCTTTTGTGTCCTACTTCGGTGCTGAAAAACTTCAATTATGGTATTTGACTATTTCGTTTCGGATTTTTATAAACTACTAGATCAGGTGATTCTAGGTTTTTTAGACATGAGGAAATTTCTGATCCAATTCTCAAAGAAAGACAAGTTAATATCTGTTCAGGAAAATACTATGCACATCATTTAACCATCATAATTTCCCATCTATCGATGGTAATTAAAATTTTACATGAAGTGTGATCCCTATATTATGGAAATTTGGATTTACCTCATAGTTCTTACACTATCATTCCAGAAACTCTCTATTCTATGGTTGATTCTAAACCTATTAAGTTGCAACATATTCTTAAATCATCAAAAATGTGATGTATGTCATCCTGTTCATTGGAGGGTATGTGTGAAAGATAAAATTTCCAAATTACTTATAGATTCTTTTGAAATTTCATTATACATGACTCTTAATGTTGAGGGAAAGGAATTGATATATAAACAATGGTGGCCCTTTATGTGTACACCTTCGGAGAGGACCACCCATTGCAGGCTTCCAATGAGACTTGACTAAATAGAACTAATGTTGTTTCATAATTAATGGAGTTTGAGGCGGAACAATTAGGAAACAAAAAGAGGGGGCTTGTTCCTGTCATCCAATAAGAGGCACCAATATTACACCCTCAGCCGATAGTTTCTGAAATTTATGATCATTTGAGTTATGACTTGTGTGATAGTACTTCGACAAAGAAGGCTCATGTTGGCTCAGGGGAACCTAGGAGATGACCCTATCTACTAAAAATAATAAATCATCCCTCTCATCCTAAATAGAGGAAGTTAGACTGTCTTGTGTTATTTCTCAGACATAGTATTTATGTGAGTCTGATCCATAGAACTGAAAAAATCATAATCTGAAAATGTAAGGATCATTTTTTTGTTTTAAGAAGATGGTTTGATTACAATGAATCAATTTAGTCCAATTACGAATTGGGGCCCAATAAAACATGAAAATTGTTTTGAAGGACTAGAAATCAGGGGACATACACCATAGAAATGTGGCCCCGAGTAGGAGGATCACACTTTCAAGGAGAAAGGAGTATATAAGAGAGATTCAAATCATGATTGTGATAGTATTATTTTAAGAGATAATATAGAAGAAAGCCACAAAAGAAGAAATAACTTCTAGAAAATGAAGAATGGTAAGAATTAAAATTGTGACTTAGGGAGTTGTATGCTGACTAAATGAATGTCACAAAAGATTATGAAATATTCATCATATTTTCCATTTTCAATAGAGATATGTTCTGATAAATAATGGAAACACAATGAAATGGAGGGTGAGATTGTAAATAATGGAAAGACATAGGATCTAACCATAAAATCTATGGAGGAAATGTAGGATGATTCTTTTTTATTAAGATCTCCCACGAAGATTCAAATAAAACATTAAAAGTAATTATACCAGTGGACACCAACAGTAAGTAGAGGGGGTTCTTTAACAATAATTAACTCATTCAAAAAATAGGTATCATCACATATTTCCAACAAGCTAAATGATAAGTAATGTATTATGGATAGTAAATTCTAATTTAATCATTATTCATAATTTTAAGGTAAATCATAATATTAAAACAACCAATACCTTTCATGAATCATTCATAGTCTCTTCATCACAATGGACTTCAGTAAAACCATTACTCATAAATACCTTCTATTTCTCTTCAACATCATTCCCACAAGGAAAATTATTTACATAATTCCCATAAATTCATCATTTAAAACATTCAACTATTGAGGACAACATAGGGTGACCATTATTTTAATCCATTATGTAAACTAATAATTTCATATTTTCTGACTAATTATATTTATTGAGTGATTTTTCCCGCATAGAAAACATCACCCCCATTCTTGCATATATAAATTTTAGTTATTTTAATCATTATAGTCATGTTGGAAGCCAAATATTATTTCCAATATAGTCGATAGGATAATTTTTATTTCTATTATTATGTCACACGAGAAACTCAAATATGTATACATTGTTAATCATATAATCAGATAATGGATAAAGAGTAATAACTTGGATTCACATTACTTGTCTTATTTTAATTATAGGATTCCATTTACATTAACTCACTTTTCTATAACATTCAATATTATGTCAATTTCTTCAATTCCTAGGCTTTGACTTCAATCAGAACAAATAGTGTGAGTTACTATAATCATACTGGAAAAAAAATCATAACAATTCATTTAATTGGTTTTAAATTCATGACACATTAAATTATGATATATTGTGATTAACCAAATACATCTATTAAAATTACAATAATATTCAGAATATATCCCACAAATAGACATATAAAGTGGGATAATAATAATGGTTTATCATCCAGTTTTATTATGTTTAACTAAACAATGATTTGATACTAATTATGGAATCCCAAAATTTCATATATCGATATTTCATCTTATTATAAGAATATTCATCACATTAAATTTCAACCGACACAGGAATAATTTAGGTCCAGTATCACGAGAATCCCAGAAAGATAAAAAAGAGGTTCATAATATATCTACATTGACACACACATACTTCATCATAAATATCACACTTCATAGACAAAATAAAATATATTCATTTATTCAAAAAAATGGAAAGAAAAAATATTAAAATGGTGTGATCAGATGATCATTAAGGATAAAAATGGTATATATTGATGATACAAATGAATAATAAGAGTATAAGGGTAAATAAACATGATCATTATAATTGAAAAACATACCCTACCTATAAATGATTAAAATCATTATACATTTCATAAATCTAAGTAGTGCGTTTGATATGAATAGAAATACAGTTAATGAACATAGATCATTAATTCAAAACATAGGTATATGTCATTTTTTGAAGCTTTCTTTAGGTCATTCATCACCTTTGAGAATGTCTTGACTGTTTCCCTGCATTCCTGATTTCCAATTGTGGGCTGCATTCATAGGTTTTTCTGATATGTTGTCTCCATGATCAAAATAGGTTGATTGGATGTTAGTTCCCCCTTTCATGGATTTCTCTTTAGAATTTTTCTTGAAGAATGGGTCCCCCTCATTGAATTATGTTATGGTTTGGGAATCTCCTTCCTAATGCCATATCTTTATGGAAAATAATTAATTACACTACTAATATCACAAAATTCAATGGGGTCATTGATAGTGAAGCAACCATGTTTTCAGTAGTTTGTGATATAAGGCCTGCTATGTATCTGAGGATGATGGAATATTGGTTACTTTTATACTTCCTCATATGAGGGCATCTCGATGGAGTGGAAACCTGAGGCATCCAACTTCAATCACGGTGTGTATTATTCCATACAAATGTATCTGAGGGTTTTATTATCTTCCCAAGTATAACACATGGTATGAAATTAGTTTGACGTCAGGAGGAGAGGATTATGCTGAAGGTGTAGTTTCCAAGGAATCCTGATACATCACATGTTCAACATGGGATATTCCATGAGTTCAAAATCTATCGGAGATGAAATGAGAGTGATTTATATTCACAATGTAGATAGATTATATTGGTACATCCCAAGGAGGGATCACCTAGACTTTTTACCTGATGGATGTAACGAAAAAACACAAATGAGAAGACCATGGGTGGTGTGTCCAAATAAGGGATGATTTCACACCATGAGGGTGGATCCTAAAAAAGGGTCACCGTTTAGATAGATCACAATTCCAGAAAAGATAGGACCATGTGATTTTGTGTCTAAATAAGGGAAGACATCCCACCATGAGGGTGGTTCCCTAATAGGGAGAACCTAATTGATAGATTAGGATACTCAAAAATAGGGGACCCCTTGTGGTGTTTCCTAAGAAGAAGGATGCCAAACCATAAAGGCATACATGGAAACCACTGAGGGTGGATTTGGGTGGTGGACACCAAAGAGGTAAAGAACAAAGATTACCATTTTCTAGGACTGAATCTCATCATGGCTTTCTATGAAATATGTATAAAATACTTGGATCAAAACCCACGTAGTTAGAAGGGGCATTTTAGGGGTTACAAACTATTAGATTTCC
Source organism: Viscum album (assembly GCA_963277665.1). Lineage (NCBI taxonomy): Eukaryota > Viridiplantae > Streptophyta > Magnoliopsida > Santalales > Viscaceae > Viscum > Viscum album. The sequence goes on from OY728151.1 coordinate 2,051,680,873, forward strand.
TTCATATTAGTGGAAACCCTCGTTGGTTTATATAGATGTATGGGATTATGAATTTTTATCTATATAGGTTATTCTAGAAGATGTGATGAAGTGGATGGCATGATCTCACCATGATATGGAAACCTGGAAAAGAAAAAATGGATAATGAAGGATTTGAATGATGCTAGTGAATTGAATGGTGTGGAAATGTTGTGAAGGTGATGATGCTGGGATTGAACCTCATAGAGGTTACTTATGTATCACCAGGGAAGGGAATCTACTTCCACATAGTTCAAGGAATAGTGGAATAGAATTAGGGTGTTCATAAAATATAGAAACCTAAATATAGGTTGTGTCTTATGTGTGGTTCGATTCCCATTGAAAGAGGGACAATTTTTATTGTAGGAAAACAAATTGAGGGTGGGGATAATGCATGGATTGTTGTGAAAGGAATTTTTGGACACCACCATGGGGTGGACCATGTATGTGTGTCCAATGTAAAGGGACAATGATGTTTAAAATGTATGGGGTTGAACCTCATCATGGATTTCAACATAACATGTCTAGTAAACATGGATAAAACCCCACATATTTTGTAAGAGAATATTTTAAATTCTTACATGATGAATAGGGTAATATAGTTTAGTGTCATGCGACAAGAGTGTGAAACAACGTTAACTGATCTAGACTAAATGCTGATGGTCTTTAACCTAATGGTGGATTCCTACATAGCTTGCATTAAGTGGGAAATGATCAATGTATCTATAGATCAGAGGATGATGTTGAATATTATCATGATCATATCGAGATGTTTCATCATTAGGAGATTAAGGGTGGACTATGAAAGATAGAAGATATACCAGGTAAACATATGCAAGTTGATATAAGGAGATGTTTCCCACAAATGGGAATATGTCACATCAAAGGGTACATCCCAAGGGGGTAGAACTATATTTTAACAATGGTTGGGTCATAAAACCCTACGAGAGAAGACCCAGGGTGGTGCCTACCATACATGGAATATGTCACACTGTGAAGCTAATTTGGACATCGATAGATGTATATTTGAGAGAGTTCACCCCTATAAGGGGAACCAATGTCACAATTAGTAAGGATTTAACCACAATGTGGTATCCTACATACCTCCTGTAGTAGACAGAGATCAAATCATACGTTGTTTAGAATGGATTGTGTGTGGGGTCGTGGTCACTAATAACCTATAAGATCTCTTTATCCATAATAGGTGAGAGAAAGAAGATGAATTATTAGACAATACAGGCATGTTACAGAATCCACACACAATGGGGAGGATGTGGATCAGAGATTATGCATGGTTTATGGCCTAGGTGCCTCATTAGGGAGGCAACATCAATGATGTACAGAGGAGGCTCAAGGTGACTCTAGGTAGAGGAAATAGAAAATGAGTGCAATGGGAGGCCCATGTGATGCTAATGAGTGGTAATGGTGGTTGGTTATTATGCATGGAATGTTCCGGGGAAACGCTATGGAGCGGCATTGATGGATGAGGATTACTCCTAGAAGAATCATATGATATATCCTCATGTATGGTAATATGGTAATCCCAACATGATGGTGGGTTAAGGAGTTTAATTGGAGTCTATAGGGATAATTCTAATGGCATTAGAATCAATCTGAAAGACGTGAGATGATAAGTGTGATTTAGATGCTAAAAAATTGGAAGGTAGTGAGGGTGGATTAAAGATTGAGGAAAGCTTTTGTCCATTAAAGAAAAAAATTACACATATCACGTTGGCTTGAAATGAGTTTAATTAGAGGTGGTTCAACTGCTAAACATGTTTGATACACATGACATGATAAGAAGTGTCATCAAATGTCTTCTAGGGAATTGTCCTCAGATGACAGTCAACTCATGAGTCTATGAATCTAAACCACTGGGGGTCTTATATGACGTGAAAGGGGATTAATATCTAAATGAAGGGCATGATATTCCTAAGTTCTAGTGAGGAAATGTTATAACAGATTCAAACCCTCTTGAAATTATGCCACCTTGATTATGACAGGAGGCATCTTTTGATTCTCAAATGAGTTATCTCATATTTTGAACATGATGAATCATGTAACTGAATAATAGATATTTCTAAATCATAAAGTTGTGTAGTGAAGACGGTTAGGCTAAACGAACTGAGAAATTGTTGGTGTTGGGACTTATTAAAGAGTGTCCCTTTCGGGATCAACCATATGTTGGAACTAGTTAATGGAGTATGGAGAATTTTCATGATGAATTTTTCAACAGAAGGTACACATGGAACAGATGTTGAGAATCACAACTCGTGACATGGAAAAGAGAAAAAGAGAAATATATTAAGAAATGATGTTTCATTTATTGTAGAGGAGTATCTCATATAATTATATTCCATAGGTTGATGATGAGTGTACAAGTTAAAGTTTCAATGACATCACCTGAAATATTCACCGTGTGATTGTCAATATATCATGGGTTCAATAAATGAAACAAAGGGACCAACCCAGAGGGCCGAGACTAAAGGCTGACAATGATATATAGTGGTGGGGTACGGGCACAACCCCCATGGTTTTGACTGGTCGGTGTGATAGTTGTATTTTCCAGAAGGTTTTTTATTCGTAATGGAAATGGGTTTACATAGATTAGGGTCTCTTGATGGATTGATCTTCAATGATCATAGGCCCCCATAGAGCATAGGGCATCATGAAGCTCCATGTCTCGTAGAGAATGTGGATTCATAGAGATCAAGGTCACACATATCATGTGGATAAGTGAATATCAAGGTCTTATTTATCATTGGGTTTTGCAGAGCTTAGTGCCTTGCATAGCATGGGGACTCATAGAGCTCATAGTCTCATGAAAAATGGTGCTGCACAGAGCTCTGCTCCTCATGGAGCACGGGGCATTACAGAGCTCGAGGTATCATAGAACAAGTATTCTCATTAGCATTATGTAAATTATTACATGATATCCTCATGAAGTATTAATGATTTTTGTTTCCTCGAGAAACATGAAGAAGCCCCCTCCTTCACAAAGGGTATATGACTTTGTGAAGGGAATCACTTCGTAGTGCATTAGAGTACTGAAAAATGGTAGATCAACCAATAATTTAGTGTTGTAAACATGATTCTGAATGGGTTATATAGATATTTATAGGTGATATAGGTCGATGTATCTCTCTATGGAATAATTTATGCACTGTGAATAACAATTGACACCTCTAAGAATATATGTTCACAGTTATATTGCAATAAAAAATTAATTCATGGAGGTGATTTGTTTTTGATGGACCGCAAAGGATAAGTGATGCATATAAGATATACATTTGGGACATGGATCTCTACGAAATATTTTTATCCCAAGAATTCCATGAAGATAATTGAGGATTCCAAGCATATACATTCATGCCGTCGCAGAGGGAGATCTGCCAAAGGGCTCAACAAACAATTTTTCTTTCTAGAAATTCAACAGCCATAACATTTAATTTAAAACTATATTTTGGAACCACGAACACTGAAATCGATCCTTAAAAAATGGACTATGCTATTTGATCATGTATGAAAAAAATTACTGTATCTTTTGAAAGAATTGTTGGGTTCAAATAAATAAACAATTTTTTTGGAATACCCATATGCATAGTAAACCACTTAATTTTTAGTATAGGATCATTGATAATGCTATAATATTGGAATGATTTCACATTACTAACCATATTCATTATCAAGGTTTACACTCAATATTATCCCAATAAACATAGTCCATTACAAAACTTGGTTTATACCACCTTCCAGTCCAATTTATATATTAAGATATGAATTCATAAAAAAATCCATTATAGGGGGATATAGTCACCCCCATCACAAATTTAATATCATAATTTTTCATAACACAATTTCAAAAAAAATTCAACATATAAAAACTCATGAAAATAAGTATTTTTTAAAAACAAATTTCCATATAATTACACAATGAAATGAAATGGCGTTCAATGGAATTTCATTCACTAATAAATACATTACCCATGGAAAAAAATGGGCTAGAAAAAAACTATTTCCTCAAATTTATAAAAAAATCAAAGAAAAAATATAGGTGGTAAAATTGAAATCATATACCATATATATATTTAGTATAATCATTAGATGTTATGTTATATGGGAAATTATTTTTAAATATATCATGGAAAATATCTTGGGAAAAAATAATCTTTTAATTTTTACATTACTTGTTTCATAATTTATAAAATATAAATATATATTTTTTATAAAAATAACCTTTAAAACATTTAAATTAATATTAAAATATAAAATTCATCATGAATGAGGGAAAATTCATTCATAACATATTACATATAATACTTTCATTCCAGAAATTTCTCAAAAAAAACTAAAATTACAATGTTTAAAAATGAAATAAATATTCCTTTCCAAATAATTTTTAAAACAATCAGACATGTGTAAAAAAATCATTAACCAATCATTATTGAATTTCATAAAACATATTTCAATTTTTTTTTGAATAGATTGATTTTGTAAAGAAAATATTTCTCTACCGAAGAAAGAAATGTATTCATTTTTACTTTAAAGGAGATATTTTGTCACCTGAGTACATTATATTAGGGAAATGAAAAGAAATAATTTGTTTTAAATAAATTGTAACAGTATAAGAAATGAAATGAGTATATTGAGAGGTTTATCACATTATTACATAATTATACCATAACCATAAATAATAATGATAACCAATTTGAATATAACATAATACCCATTACCACATTGGTAATATTTTAATTGTAAGACCCATGAAAAAAATATACATAGATAAAACTATAAATCCCTATATTTTTTTTAAAAAATATAATAAAATACATCATTTGGATTTATACAGACCACATAAAAGAAAAATGTTGAGTATAAGTCATGTGTCCCACGTAAATAGAAATGATAGAAAAATACCATACCTTAGGTCTGACTTCCTTCATGTTAATTAAAATCTACTATATAATAAATTTATATTTATTATTAATATAATAAATTATATATATATATATCATACCATTTATTTTTTACTTAAAACCATATATCACATGTTTTTTATAATTCTTTATGAAAATCATAATTTTTGAAGATATATTATTTTATTTTAACATATATTTTGGTTTGATATTTTTGGTCCATGAATTTTGATCATGGTTCCATCAAATCACAAATATTATTCATAAAGAAATATAATATTTTTCTATTATATACTTTATATTTTAGTTAATAAATATTGAGATATAAAATTTAACATCACCACTCATAGAGTGGGTGGGTTGTATATTTGAATGAACGTTATTTTATTTTTTGACTAAAGGCAGATACTAATGTCAAATTTTAAATAACCTCTATACAATCAATATAATATCTTATATATAACATATATTTTTTAAATACACATTTATTACAATCCATGTAAAACTGAAATGATAAATGAATCACATATCATTAGGAAGGTGGTAGTCCACATGTATACATAATCAACATCAATGTTTTACAACAATTTAGAAGATAAATATTTATATTTTAAATTATAATTATATATATGTAATACTTTTTAAAATATTTTATGTAATAATTAATCCCTTAAAAATATTCTACTATAAAATGGAGTGTTGATAAAAATGACTTGTATCCATACTTGGAGATCGTTTGTCATTCCTAAACACAAGTGATACATTCACTTATAATTTGATGTGAAAGTGGGTGTATAATTATGTTATCATAATAATAATAACATTTAGGATAATTAATTATGAATGAGTCATTATATAATGATAAATACCATGTATTTATAATGTATATATAAGAGTGTAAAATAATGTTTTCGGTTATGGAGATTACCTCTTTTGAGAAATGACTATTTTAGATCTCTTAAAAAGGCCTACAGGATGAGTATTTTTGGAAGAACAAATCCTTAATAATGTACATTTGTATGTTGAAATTCTAAATTGACAGATTTTTGCTGAGATATAATACTCAATGTGTTGTAATTAAGTAAGGGATTAGGTTCCCTTTTATAAATGATGTATGTGGTGCCTTTGGAATTTCTCAATGGATAAAATTATAATAAATTAATTCACTTGAAAGATTCCTCAAAATGACATTGTATAAGAATATGAGGTATTATATTGTTTTTATACTATCAAAAATAGAAATTTAAAAATATTTTGTGTTATTTAAAACATTGTCATTTTGATTAACTCTTAGTCATCTTATTTTAATTTCAATTAATGTAGAAAAATTGTAAATTATTATGGTTTTCAATTCTTATAGTAATAGTAAAATAGCTCTTATAAATGGCCTAGATATTCTATTAAAACCATATCATATCCCTCATTTCTAATAAATTAAATTTTATTAATTTTACACAAAATAATAATATATTATTTTTATAATGTTTCATTACTGTATATTATGAAAATAATAATTTAACTAGCATAAAATAAATAGAGAAGATATTTAAATTAGATTATAATAACTACAAAAAAATTAATATTTCATATACACATATAAAATTCATGGAACACTATTTCATATCAAAATTATATCACTTTTAATATTTTTAAAATTATTTATTTAAAATTTCAATTAACTAAAAAAATACCATTTTGGTGTTGCATAAGTATTGAGGAAATAACGAAATTCCTATATATTATAAATGACTTTACACCATAAATATAATATTATTAGTCTATGTAGTCATAATTATTATTCATTTACAACTATTTTTTCCTTTGTGAGCACAAAAAGGATATTCAAAACTAAGAGATTGGAACTTTGTAACATTCTATGAATTATAGAAAATATATATTCATTTTTAAGGATAAATGTCCATTAAACAACTAAATATATACAATAATACATTATTTTTTATGTAACTTCATCAAATAAAGATTATGATTAAAATAAATGGAATTATCTATTAGTTTTATCCCAGATTTATCATATTTACCCTTTACTGAGGTGATCAATTTTAGCAGATTTAGTATTCATACTGGTCAAAAATAAAACGGGCATATTTATAATATCATAAAAAATAAACTATAAATGTTGAACCCATTTTATAAAATTATAAAAAAATATGTGATTTATAAAATATATAAATTATCCTAAATTCTTGATGAAAACAACTTCTTAGAAATTAACATTTTAAAAATAATACCTAGTTTTTTCATTCTCAGTGATTATAAAAATATTACATGACCATTAAAAAATGCCATTGGACATATAAATTTTTTATTTTATTAAAATAACTCACTAATATTGATTAATTTTATTTTTTAAGACCAAACCACATTTAATGCATAAAAAATGTTTTCAAAACAATGCCTTTTTATGTATAAAAAGTTTTTTACTACAAATAAAAATACAAAATTGATTAAATGAACAAAATTGTATTATTTGAAATATAAAAAAAATTATTTTTTAACCATTTTAAAATTAAATCATATATTTTACCAGATAAAATCAATAAATAATTTCAATAAATTCATTATTTTTAATTATTCAATGACAAATAATAATTTTCAAAAGTATCAAAATAATTAATAGTAATTTAATTTATCATGATTATTCCAAAATTATAGTTCTTTCTAAGATATTTAATTAATAATAGTGTATAATATTAATTAAAATATTTCTCTCTAAACTAAGTCAAAAATATTTTCATTTCAATATATATGTGAATCATAGTATTACATTGTTAAAATTGAATTCTTATTTTTATATATTTAATAACAAAATATATATCAAGTAGTATATTTTAATATAACTCAAAATGTATTTAATATTAATTTTACATATATATTTAATGGATTTGAATCACCCATCAAATAAAAATATTTTAATAATATATGGTGTTTTTTTAAACTCATCATTGCATGTAATGTATGATATGGAAGAAATAATATCAATTATGGATTAATATTTTCTAAACTAAAGGTGTAATACTTAATTATAATAATACATTTCTAATTATTATGCAGGTGTAATGTTATGAATCAATGATATGTATTGTTGGATAAAGAGTGAAAGGTCCCCTATATGTTCATTGTATGGTTTAGATGATGGCCATATTGGAGAATAATTAATGTAGCTAAAAAGTGAGAATTTATTCTGGATTTTCATGACCCATCCTTGTGGGGCCCGTTCCATGACTCTGCAATCCCACCACCAAAATTCCTGGGAAAGGTGACTAGCAATGAGTATACATATCACTAAAAAGGGAGGCATTTCTTATGTACCTATATGCACACACACATCTACAATCACAAAAATAGTTTAATTTTAAATACCACTAAGTAAAACATTCATGCATACAACTACGATCTCAAAATAGAGTATGATAGAAAAAGGACATGACAGTTAATAGGGCTAGAACCGAACCCCAAAAAAGTGTATGTAACACAATTCCAACCAAAATGAAAAGGTACTTGGACTACTATTTGAGAGTCCTAGGAGAACACATTTTTCTGCCCGATCTCACTATGTAGTGTCTTGTCCAAGTCCACCCAAGGCTACATCAAAAGGTTGATCATCTAAGTAGGACATGAAAATTATTTGTAAATCCTATGAAGGGGTGACTATAACAATACTCAATAAGAATCCCCAAAACCACAAAACAATTACACCATAGAATACAATAGAGGAATACCACATTGGTATAAAAAATGGAAAACCAAAAAGGAATTCCCCAAAGGTAAGTACATTAAAATATAAACTAGTATATGTATACCGAACCTATGACCTGAAAATCTTGAAATACTCAATCCAAGAAAAATATTATATATATATGTCACAAGAACCTACCAACCACAAGATTATACTTGAAACATTCTCATTCTAAGAGAAATCACCCCTCAATATAGGATATGAAAAGAGGATGTAGTAAAAATCTATAACTCATTTGGGCCCTGCCCAAATGGAATTCATTGGTTATGGAAGAGATTGATACATATAGAGTGGGTGATGCATATAACACACTAAGGGACACCACAAATCATTCCTAGACACACTATGGGATACCAAGTTCCAATTTTGGATCAAACTGGCATGTAGAGGATCACACCCAGACACACATGGAGGTACCACTGACCCTACTAATGTGTCCATCTATATGGAGGATACGATACCTTCTCAATAAGGTTACATGATTCCACAGAATCTACAAAGGGTCATAAAGGATCACACTCCATTTTTGGGATGGATACAATACACAATTTTATACTCAATCTCTTGAGGAATTACAATCTAGTTATGAAGATGTAATACTGCACTATACCCTTCAGGAATGTACTGATGGAACACACTAATCCTATAATCATCCATAATATGAATATGAAGATCTTTAATCACTATTTATGAGAGTACACGGTGTGTCACATGGGGAACTCAATGCGTTCTACTATCCTAAGTCTTACACATGTGGAAGAACCTCACAAGGCATGTAGTCTCCATATAAATTACCTATAGGATGAGTACAAATATTATAAAGACACATGATTCCCTTGTAGTTCTACATGGACATGACTCTATACTGATGTCCTATCTGTATACCAGTCCCTGATTTTCATTCCATGTCTAGGTCTAAGTACATGACATGCAATCTGGCCATGTAATATTACCTATGTCTATTTACTATATAGAGTACATAGTTATTTTTTTGAGGTGGGTGACACACCGTGTGATAGGGATAACACTATGTGTGGTCCTTCACTCCATACAAACCCTAGAAATGTAACAATGGGACCCCAGATGTCGTGTAATCCAAGATTTCACCCCATGATATTTTATATTTCCCAGAACCATTGTTATTCCACCACACATCCGAATAGCGCTCTTACTTTGATTTGATGATCGATTCACCACGAAATCAAAGATCCACAGTCAGTCGTACCTCAATATCACCGAACAATGAATTCAGTCTCAGATATTCTTTGGAATCATATCAAACCACATTTTTTAATTTTTCTCTAAATAAATTCCAAAAACAAAAAATTGGGAATAATATATTATACAATTTTATCCATCTCCTACATTTCAGCTCGACCATGCAGTGATGATCCCAGATCTACAATCTCATATCCCTGCTCCAAAAAATGAGTGTTCAATAATCAAATTATTTGGAATAGTACACTCATGGGAAAATGAAGAACACCAATAATGAATGCTGAATTGATAGAGAAAACCACATAAAAAATTGTGGAATGAACATGGATATGTGTTTAGGTTGATCATAATTAATTTCCACAAGATAACTAATGAATAGATTAAAAAATAATTACCCACATATACCCAAAAATAACCCCATACCACCAGCATAATTATTAAAGACCTAATTTGTTAATCATTTTGTTTATGATAATCATATAAATTATGATTGGGGAAATTTAACAATTGATATAGACACCAAAACGTGAAACCGATTTGTTTCTGATGAAGAATGATAGATGCTCCGTCAAAGTCAGTGATGTTCCTCTAAATCATCCACGTGCTTATCATTAATCCATGATCCATTGCTATTTGTTTGAGATAGTTCGTCATAGGTTCTCTCCATCATATGTCCAGAGTTATATGGTTTATGAAACTAAAAATAGAATTATGTTAAAAGGATATTTGTAATGAAATATTAATTTCATTAATAAAATAATTTTTATTAAATTATTTTATTTCCTTTACATCATGTGAAAACATTATAAAAAATTATTCATCTTGACCAATGTTATGACGCATCTAAGGTAAATATTTCATTCCAAGTTGAACAGTTTTTATTATTTTTGATCTATGAATCCATTTAGAAGTTATTCAATTTTCTAAGAAAAATTGAGCAAACCTTCAATTAAAAAGTATTATATTTTTCAAGCATTTATTCTTGGAACACTGAGCCTCAGAATTGCTTGACATCTCAATACATGGTGTCAAAATATATCCATAAAATATCCAAAAATATTACATAGAAAATATTAAATATTATAAATTTCAAAGGTTGGGGATTAATATCAATGAAAAGAGAAAACATGGGATACTCAAAAAGATGAGTGTACTTCATAAGAATTTGTGCCTCCCACTCCCACGTTCTATACTAGATATTCTCGAGCCGCCACAAAATCTGCACCAGATGAATCATCTACCCATGAAGGATCATCTCTAACAAGTCCACAATCACCACTATGTATTTAGGAAATGTCTCTCTATACTCGATCTCCAACTCACCCTAGTCGATGATGTATAATAGATCATGAACATACGTCCTCAATAGCAATAAGTGATAGATGTTGAGTGCCCGTTCTAACTTTGTAGGTATATTCAAGAGGTACCCCACCTCACCAAATCAACACAATATCTATAAGGGGATGATGATGCTGAGAGATTACTGCAAACCCCATCTAAATATCATTAATCCATGTCTAGGGGAAACCCAAAGGAGTACATGGTATTCTTTATTGAAATCCAATAGCTTCTACCACATGATTATATAAGACATATAATCACTCTGTGTACTATTAATTAAGTATTATATTATCCTTACCTTTTCAAATGTTGCTCTCACCAACTCTGGTCCCATGAGTGCTTACTCCACTAGGTCAGTCCAACAATGTGGTGACCTATAGGGTCGCCGGTACAATGCCTCCCATGGTGCCATACAAATAGTGGAATGATAACTATTGTTGAATGTGAACTCCACAAGTTGTATGTGATCCTCCCAAATATTCAAAAATTATTACATTCACATCCACAACATGTCCTCTAGAACCTGAATTGTCCTCTTGGTCTGGTCATACATCTATGGGTGAAACACTATGCTCAAGTATAATTTGGTGCCAAATGCCTCATATTATCACTTCAAAAAAAGGGATGTAAACTGATAACCATGTTCTGAAACTATCTTTAATAGAACTCCATATTGTAGAACTATCTATTGAATTTGTTGGTCCATATGTTATATATTTAACGCTACTCCCATATAGATAGAAATTAGGATAACATTATGAGTTTTTCAATGATGACTTAGATGGAATCATTCCCTTTGGATGTACGTGGTATGCATGTCACAATGTCCAACAATACCCTATCCCACTTCCATTATAACACCACAATGGGTTGAGCTAATCCCAATGGAACCTTGTGCATAGCCATTACTTGTTTCCAAGTAAGTTGTCAATAAACAAACTCTAGAACACCTTTCTTCATCATTGCCCACTAAAACTAACATCGGAGGCCTTGGTACATCTTCAGAACAACTTGATGAAGCTAAAAAGGGGATGTATGAAACTCCCTCAAAACATCCTCCAAAAATGCCAATTTTACTACTATTAATTCTATGAATATAATGGAGTTATCCCCACCTTTCATGTATCCATCAGAACTAGTCCCTATAGATGTCTGATCAAGTAGAGTATCATAGTTGACATCCCCAAGTTGTGCCTCCCTGACATTCTATAATAGTGAAGGGGTGAAGACCATTTCCAGGATGTAAGATTATCCATCCCCACACAGAAAGGAATTGTAAAATGATTCTAACTACTCCTATAACTCATTATAAAACTAAGAACTGGATATCCATCTAAGATCAATTTCACCACATTCCCCATCCCAGAAGTGTAAACAATCTCAAAGATGTAGTCCTGGAAGAACTCTTTACAATTCCTCCAATTAATGTTCATATCATTCTGATAGTAGATATACTTGGGACTATTATGATTACATTAGACAATAAAAAACTCTCCAATCAGGTAGTGTCTCCATATATTGAATGTGAATACTACCACTACTTACTGAAGGTAGTTGGTTATGTAGTTTTACTCATTAGGATTAAACTAGAATCAACCATTGGTAATCAATTCATTCATTTATAGCAGGAAACAACCATTCCTAATCCAAGATGCATAATAGAACATTGGGTACTCAGTGCCTAACAACCTCAAATGGGATCAATCACTATCCTAAAACTCAGTTCATGAAAGTGTTATATACACAATTATGTACTACATCAAATCATTCCCCTTCTGTGTCAAATCTATTAAGGGTATTTTCACTCTAGAGTAGTCTGGTACAAACATCCCATAGTATCCTACCAAACAATGGAAACTCCATTCCACAGAAACACTCTTGGGTTGTTCTGAGGAATGAATTGTCACAACCTTCACTAGAGACACTACAACTATATCCTCTAAGATGTCATGTCCCAGAGATGGACCGCTCAAATCCAAAACTAAAACATTGAGATATTAACATATAGTTTGTTCCCTCAAAGTGTGTCCAAGAACATCATAAATTGTTTCATGTTCTCCACATTGGACTCCGAATAAAATAGGATTTCATCTATGAAGTCCACTACAAACAAATCTAATTAATGATAATAACCATTTCATGAGTACCATGAACACTGTTGGGGAATTATTCATTCCAAACATCTTTACCACGTACTAATATAGAACATAACAAAATCTATAAGGTTCTCTTAAGTATATCCTCATCCCTCTAATGTATCTGGTGAAAGCCTTATCATATGTTATTCTAGGAAAAAAACCACACCCATTTCAACTAATCAAATAGTACATCGGTCCATTGTAGTGGATTCATGTTCTTCAAATTCACATATTTTAAGCCCAAAAAATCTACTCATAACCTCAAGAACCCATCATCCTTTATTGAAAACATCCATAGGGCTATTCAAGGTGAATAAATGGGTCTCATGAATCCCTTCCTCTAAGAGTCCTCCAACTACACCCCAATCGTTTGACGTTCTATGAGAGACATCTGATATGTGGGTTTAGATATAGGAGTCATCCTAGGGTTTAAATCAATATTGATACCATATCCTTTTGCTGAGTTAAAACTAGAATATTTTTAGGAAAGAGGTACTCATACTCTACCACCACTATATGAAACTGAGGAATCATATCATTCACTACACCGAGGGTGAGTCTAGCCAACTGATTAGTAATCGGCTAAACCCTCATTTGGGTGTGTCCATCCAATGATTTGTGTGTTTCATTTTCACTAATAAATGAAAAACTACTTCCATCACTGTGGAAACACCAAACTCTGCTTCTTAAACATTCAATATGAGGATGAATTGTGGATAACCCACCCATAGCAAGAATGAAGTCGTAAGGCCTCAACCCCACTACCATGTGATCACAAATAAAACAATGGCCTCATAGTGTTTGGTCACACTATCGGATGTAGAGTTTGATCGTAGAGTTTTATATTGTAGGATTCTCTATTAATAATTGATAAGTCAATGGTTAAACTGGAGTCACTAATTCCAAAACAATGTTCATGAAATGAATAGAATGATCAACACTTGCATCTATAAAAACTATAGATAGGGAGGAAAATACATAGATTACACCATGTATCATGCCTAGATCTCCGAATTCATAATACCCCATTACCATCAACTAGTCTCGTCAATTTCCACAAGCCCAATGTGTCTAATGTGGAGCAGCATGGGTGATGGTGGTAATTGGTCGGTCCCCTGAACACATCTGATGCCCTGCCTGCCCCTCTACTACATCCTCTACCGTATAGATCACCATACTCCAATCTCTCCAACTTAATCCACATTCCGTCGACCATCTTCTGGTCATCTATACAATGATTCAGGAATTCCCATGTGTGATGTCCTTGACTACTAAATGAGTAACACAACATGTCCCAACGCTGACTCATGCTGCACTTGATTCCCAACACTGATGACCTTCAGAAATAAGATTACCACACGATGCACATGACCTTCTTTGATCATTTTGACTGTCGTATCCTGCCTAATACTAAGGTGTCAGCTACCCAATTCCCACTAACTGCTCCCATAATCGGTTTCTGCTACTCTAGAAAACTATCAACTACCATATCTCACTTATGTAAGACAACATAGGTATAAAAGCTAATGAATACTAATGTTTCTCTAATTTTCAAGCATGAACCCTACTCAAAAGACCATTCCCTGTCGAACTGGTATCACACCATTTCCACGGAGTAATGTGAATGACCAATGAGCTTCCATGATTACTCCACTATAGTTATAAAATTGTGTTATAGATGTAGAATATCCTAAATGCGTACTGATCGCTACGTGGCTAGAAAGAAATCATCCCTAAAGAGATGATAATAATTTTTCTTCGAGATAGCTTTCCCATCATGTGACTAACTCACTATGCTCCACAATTTCCCTATATAGACATGTAGAATACTTGCGGTAAGGACCTCCATCAGATCTGTAGGTGTCCTAACAAGGAGGGAAACAAGGGAAACTGCCTCTATCCCATCCTTAGCCATCTGGGGGTATGGTTCACCCTAGAACCATGGAGGCCACTTCCTATAACACTCATGCAACACACTTAAACAATTTTAATCATCAAATGGTAGAGTGGGTAATAGATGATACATGACAGGTGGAGGAAGAATTGGTAAACAACCCATAGGTCCTATCTCTAGCACATGCCCCTCTGTCAATGCCTTGCCACTGAGAAGATCATCTGAGGGATCACATGTGGAATACTAAATGCTTTTCTACATAAGTACATAATAAAATAAAACACGGTGTACTATAGCCAATATATTATATATAGAGACCTATCTCATGATGGACATGGAAAGCACAAATGTTCCTATAAAATACATGAACCACTATTTTCACTGCCACCATTTTTTCATGTACCATGTTGAAAAGAAGGTAATTAGATTCATGGTGTATGGATATGTCATCTTACACACCAACACTAGAGTCCTTACCATGAATTCCAAACTTGAAACACATGACATTGTTTCCCCAAACCAACCTCATAGGCTCAGTTTCCTAAATTAGAACTAACATCCATTGATTCCAATCTATCATGACCCATACCAATGGGGCCAATTTTGTTACTCCCTAATACCACCACTAATATCCCAAGGGTTGGTGACTAGCACTGAGTTTCCATATCAATATAATTAGAGGAATTACATATGTATCTATATGCATACCCAAATATCCATGCCTAAAAAAGATGAAATGTAAAAACAACCATGTAAATAATGAACTCATATAACTAAGATCTCACAATAGAGTACTATAGAAAATGTACTATAAAGTACTCATTTCCAATTAAAATCTCACTAGAAATAGTCTATAACATAATTCTAAACTGAATGAAAAGGTACTAGGATTAATTTCTGAGAGATTCTAGAGCACACCAGGATTTCTCTAGTCATAATAATTAACATTTGTTCCTAGTTTAACCAAGGATCCCTCAAAAAATTCTATCATCTACACAACAATTCACCAGTGCCGGCAATGCATGTGCAAGGGTGTGTATATCAATACTCAGTTAGACACCCCGTAACTAGAAAAAATACAACAAAGGAATATCAAAAAGAAAAACCATAAAATATTTTATAGTAGACACTACACATCAATATTTCTACAACAAATATAACCTTAATGTATAGATATACTTAATACAAGGCACATAATCTTATGGTAAGTCACAACCACCTACCAACCACAAGGTTCAGCTCGAAGCATGCTCATTCTAGGAGAAATCACTGCACATTAAATAATATCAATTAATGATCTCATGAAGATGTATATCTAAATAGGTCTCCACCCAAAAAGATCTCCATGTTCAGGGAAGACAATGAAATGCAAAGAGTGGGTCATTCCATGAACTGATTGGAGGACACCATATATTGCACCAAGACTCATAAAATATACTACATACCCAATATGTATCAACAATATATGAATGGGATAACACCCAGACACCAAGGGGGATACCACTAAAAATAATGATGTGACCCACAAGATAGAGGATTAGTTCCCTACTCAAGAAGATTATGTGAATTCGTAGACACCACTAGGGGTGAAATTGTATCACACTCTAGTTTCTAGGAGGGATACAATACTCTATCTGAGAAAATGTCTCTATAGGGCATTACAATATAGTGATATATAGGTAATTCCACACTAAAACCTCAAGGAAAGGACTACAGGAACACCCTCAACCAATAATAGACCATTTTATGAGAATGTAGATCCTCAAGCACTCTTGATTGGAGAACATGATGTGTCCCTATGGGTACACAACATGTTCTAATATCCCAAGTCTTTCCCGTGTAGATGAAACTCACACAAATTATAGTCTACACATACATGGAATTTTGGATGAATGCATGTAATGTAAATACACATAGTTCCCTACCCTAGCCGCCTAGCCATGTCCATTTACTAAGGACGTGTCCCGGTACTAGTCTGTGTATACCAACCCATGTTTGTGTCTAAGTGCAAAACATGCCATCTAGCCATGCACTATTACCCGTTTCTGTGTATACATTATATTACATTCATTTTCATCTAGGGAGGGTGACACACCATGTGAATGGGGTAACATGTTTTGTGGTTCTTAACTCCGGCCATACTCCAACACCACATCCTATGGGGTATAAACACCATGTAATCTCATATTATAGACTTTTTTCTTTAGGATTTTCCAGAACCATAGTTTTTCCTCCTATCATCCTTCTTGATGTTCTATCATCGTTCAAATGATCGATTTTACACATAATAATTAATCTATGGTCTCCCTTTACTCGCTAATGTCGAACAACGTGTTCCGTCTCGAGATCATCTTGGGAATCAAATCACACTTTCATCCTTAATTTTGCATCGAAGAACACTGAAAATGTGAAATAAGAAATCATACATTGTGTGATTCACCCCATCTTCAACATCTCACCTAAATCATGTTGGACTGATCCCTGATCTATGATTTCATATCATTACACTAATAAACATGTGAAAATTGATTTATTGATCATGAAAAGTCATGTCATGGTCTAAACAAAGAATTCCCATGAAGAATGATGAATTTGGGGATAAAATCACTTATAAAATTTAAATAATGAACCTTGATAGATGTTCATGTCAACATTGATTCTTTTCCATAAGATAATCAAAAATAAATTTGGAAATTATTCTCCCAATTTACCCTGTAACAAACCCATCCTATAATGAGATCAATTTCAAAAAAATCCATTTGTTGATTGATTTTTAATAATCCTAGAAATTAAGAATGGGGAAATAAAAAAAATTAAAACCCATTCCATAGATCGATTTGGATATGACATTGATGAATAAAAATTGTTGTGTTGTTGTTGGAAATGAGGTTCCATAGAAATGTTCATATGAAAATCATCGATCCATGATCCATTACAATTTTTTCGAGATATTATTTAAAGGTTATCAATAAAATCTCCCCTAAGATAATAGGGTTATTTCTCTAATACTGGAATTCAATCATAATGTTATTTTAATAGAAAAATTCACTTTGTAAATAATTTTTTTTATTAAATTATCTTATTCCCTATACATCCTATAATATCTTTTTCACTAATGAACCGTGCAGACCAAATATATGTAAGACATAGGGTAAAAACTCCATTTGGAGATCAACGATGCCCTCATATTTTTTATATGGGCCGCATTTAGGATCTATTCTACATTTTCTAGAAAACTTCACATGTCTTCTAATAGAAAGATCAATATTTTTCAGATGTTTATCCTTGGAAAACCATGTCTCAGAATAATTTTTTTATAAGGATCTTATCAAGGAATAAATAAATATAATTTCGAAAAATTTACATATAAAATCCATAATTTTATAATTATTATCATGGAAAATGGTTGATAAATCTATTAGGGAAAATTTATTATATGATTTTTCGATATATTGAAGATTTGAGCTGTATGTTTTATATAAACTTTAATTAATTGAATTTTATAAATAATGATTATATGTGTGGAATGGTGGTAAATGAAACTTATTTTAGAGAATTATTCATATATTTTATGATGATGTAGAGTGGTCGGTAAATCCATGTATGTATTTCAAGACATTTTGAGAGAACTTATTGGAGATTTGGTATTCTGAGATGAAGATAATGATTATGAAATAAATGATATATGTACTAGTATTTCTAAAACTACAATATATATATATATATATGCGTTATAAAATATATTATGATTGAAAATTTGGTATGGAAAACTTACAATTAATATTTAAGACTAAACATGATCATATGTGATGGTTACATAAATATAAATTATTGTTTTTCTATGTAAAAGAATATACATAACTATTTCCTTGTGAAAAAAGAAGTATGTAAGGGTTTTCCAATGTAAAAAAAAGTTCATAAGGTTTTATCAGAACATAAAGAATTGAAATTTGTGATGTTCATTTCTTTACTATGAAATATAAGGATTATTTTTCGTGATAAATAATAATTATCAAAGTTTGTGTGTTAGGGTATTAAAAGTGAATATGATTTACCAATATTAATGAGAAATACTATGATAAATTAATTTCAATATCATGGTATATTATAATTATAATATTTTACAAATTGAAATACATAAATGTTCTTATTGGATTATTCCACATGAAATTAAAAATAAAAATAAATTTAAAATATACCCAATCGACATTATTATATATATGAGTTACAGGTTGTTTTCATGTCATACATAAGAGGTATCATTTTGAGATAAACTTAAATCTTTATATGGGGATTTCCCTCCTTAATACTTTTATAAAATGTTGTTTTAGACTATTTATATTAATTATCATGATGTTTTCATATATTCATCACTCATTCATGAGTAGATTTCTATTAGATTAAATTATCCCATATTGATAATATCACTGCTCAAATATTCGTGTGTTTTTTAATATGAATATCTGAAATGAATTAACGACCAAAAAATATTATTGAATTTATTGGATTATTTTGAAACAAATTAATTTATAATATGTTTATTTTTGTAATACCAGTTGAGGCGATGTATAATTATAGTATCTCACCATGTGTATCATTCCCTAATGATTCTATCGAAAAAAATTAATGTTATTTTTAATTTCATGGTGATAAATACCATGGATTTTACATATTAAAAATATAAAAATAGATTTCATTTAATTTCATGAATATTAGTGATAAAAATAATTCTTATGATTTGGCCAATTGAATTTGAGAGAACCTAATACTAAAACATACATGATATGAAGTATAACATACTATAATAAAAATAAGTATAAAAATTACTACTACAACATACAGAATTATCATAAATAAGATAATATAAGAAGGATTACTAAGTGTAGAGAAAAAGTATTGATTCATGAAGGATTATCAAAAATTTTAAATGTTCCCATATATTCTGTCAAGGACTGAAAAGAATGATAATGAGGATGACTAACCGAGACCATTGATCTTGATCCATAATATGGTCTTGATATTATGATAATTGAGTGTCCAAGGATAATGTGAAATTTACTATATAATATTTTCCATTTGTTTAGAAGACTAATTATGAAGAAATTTTATACTTTTTGGTGAGTTATTTTCATACAAGAGTAGATAGAATATATTTATTATGAGTGAGTTAGGAGGACCAAATATAATATAGAGATATAGTAAAAAATTACCGCATTATAAAATAGTTATGAGACAATAATTGACTATTTTAATATAAGATACATATATTTACATGTTTTATAGAGTTGATATATACATCATAACCTTTAATAAATTGAAATAAGAATTGGACATGAAAATTGTGATTTAAACTTGTTAAAAATATTTTGTTGTATTGTTTTATAATCATGTTTTAAAGAATTATATCTGAATTCATTGAATGAATTCATAGGAAGATGAATGTGTATTAAAAATAAAATGAATTGAATAATAATTTCGGAATCCAAAAGGGATATGACTTTTGTTGATAAGGTCAAACTAATTCACCCTTATTAGAGTGATTTCTTGGGCCTACAAGAGAACTACATGTGATATAGTAGATAATCTAGGTTCCCACTGATTAAATATATTTAGTTTACTTGTTTTATATTAGAAAAATATTATGTATTAATTTGAATAAGTTTTATAAATTCCTTATAGGGAGAGAACCATTTACATCCATTTCAATATAAACCAAAATGTTTCAACTAAAAAAATATTAAATGATAGATGAATGTGGGTAAGAAATTGAAAAATATTTCAAAATAGAAATATTAAAAACCACTATTTTAGTGTGATAAAAGTTTTGTTTTATTAATTAAATGTATTGATAATGGTCCTCTTGATGAATCGTGTTTACAATGTGATGTGATCGAATAAAATACGCCTATTGGACTAATTGAATAACACCTCTATGAGGTTAAAAATTACTTAATGATGGTTCTCATTAAAAGTAACACATATATATGTGAGTTAATAAAGAAAAATAATTACAAAAAATTATAATTGATAATTGATACTAATTAAATCAAAAATGACTTAGAATTATAATATAAAATTAGAATATATCTCATAAAATAAGTAAAATCCACAAATAAATACAAAATGAAAAATAAAGAAAAAATATGCATAGATGATAAATTAGTTAAAATTACCCTATATCATAAATATAAATCCAGAGAATCATATAAATAATAGATTCATGACCCTTCTGCAACTCAAAATCATATCAGTGTTGTTAATGATTTTGAATTTGTGTCAATGTGAAAATAATTAAGGATCATGTTAATTCATTGTAAAATGAGGAACATGATGAGAAAATAAAACATAGTTGGGATGGAAAAATGAATTTTAGGATCATAAAAATTCACTAATCACTATAATTTATGATAAATGTTTTAAAATTAAGCAATCTATAGGCAACACAATATGTGAATTCAAAAATATTTGCGAAACAAAAATATTCTATACTAGTTTATGATATAACTATTTCAAAAAATACTCAAATTTGTATGAATAAAGATATGGGACTCTCTAATTATTTATACACTACATAACCAAATAATATAGTAACAATGTTCCCAGAAACTAATGTGGTTTCATTTGATAATAATGTTTTCATATCAAATTTTGGGACAATATTACTAAAACACTATAAAATCTACAATATCATTAATTGTGGATTATAGAATTTCCATGATTATATTTTCTCAAATAAAATTCTAATATTATTGTTTTTATAACAAAAATATTATGGGGGATCAACCCAGATATATTAGTTAAAAATAGAGAAAATATATATCTCTTGTCAATTTTTTTGGTGCTGTGAATGTTTTGGGAATATTGAAATCTATTTTTGGAATAAAATTTCATTTATAGGATATAATATAGTATATAATCAAGGTAAATAAGGTTTTTATTGAGTAATTATATAAAATAATGTTAATCTATATATCCATAACAGAATTGGATGATTGGATAATTATGTGATAAATGAAATAATATTGTTCATTATGATAAGGGGTACTATTGTAAATTCACTAAGAATGAATCATAAGGTTATAGATTCATATGTCCACAAAACATGAGAAATATTTAATGAAAATAATATTGGATATCCGAAGTGTTCTAGAAAATTAAATGTTTTCAATTGAACACTCTCACCTGGAAAATTGTGATGGATTCCTCACCAAATAACAGACTATTATATTGTAGGATAAAATACTACATAAATGAATTTTAAAACCAGAAAATTAATAATAATTTTAAAATAAATAATTTGGGACAAATAGGTATATAATTCCAAATTATGAATTAATGAACATGTTTGGAGGATGACATCCAATAAGATAATCTAGGAAAATTTACGTTGAAGGGTGACATAATTGTTTTTATAAAGAATTAAGAAGTTAAAAATAACCGATGACACTAAAAAAAATACATCAAAATCATACAAGGAGATAATTATTTACTACATAAAAATTATAACAAAAAACATATATCATGTTCTATGAATAATTTGATCAATAATTAATACTCATATTAGAATATAGGTGTGCTTATTTCAGAATAATTAATGGATAAATGAAAAAAAAGTGTTAGGTATGTAGGCACAGATGAATAAATTTCCATTTCTAGATAATGCCAAAAAAATAATTCTACTGGGGTAGAATACTTGTAAAATCATTAAGACTATTTTACCTAAAAATTCTCTATTCTAAAACAGAACAATTAAGGAGAAATAATGAATAGTACTTATAAAAGAGATTCTTTAAATAATAGTGTTTATTAGTTATGAAGTAAAAAATAAGCCTTGATTGTCCTATTATAATTAAAAACCACACATAATTATTATAATTTTTTAATTTTTTGATTTATTTTAAAAATAATTAAAGTTGATGTATGAATAGGAGGAATTAAAATATTAGAAAATGTATTTATTAAGAAGCATTTTCAATCTTTCAATTTATTAACCAGTATAATTATTTATCCTTAATATTTTTCATGTTATATCTAAATGATAATATTTCCATATAATTTCAATTTTACAATCTGTAGTGAATTATAAAATATTACATCCATTGAGGTGGAGTTGGGAAGATGATCAGGATACTATAAATTCTAGAAATAATGAAAACACATAGAGAATGATGGTATTGAGGTATGTTAGAAATAAATATAATATATTATTTCATTTGAATAAAAAAATTAATGGGGATTATTTTTTTAAAATTTTCATGATGAGCTAGAATCCAATATGCAGTATAATGTTTTTTATTTATTTTTTCAGTTGATTATTGGTGATGATATTCTTGAGAATCTCTATAAACAACCCCCCAAAAGTAGACAATTGAACAAGTATCACATGATGTTAAATTTAACTCATAATATTAATGTTTAAGGTAATCAATTTTGTTTTCTTCAATTATCTACATCATATAAACAGTGTTTTGAGTAATTTATTCCCCATTATATAGTTTAATTAGATTCCACCATTCTATCATGTAATTTTGGATGTGACTTTTAATAAGAGGATATAAAATTGTTTCACATGATTTTTTATTTCATTCAAGGATTTTGACATGAGTAGATTGTTATCCCCATTCACCATTACATTTATTTCTAAATATAGGGAGAATAATATTAAAAATATTAATGAAATTGTTATAATTGATATGGTTATTGATAAAAAATCTAAAGGGGGAGATTAAAGATCACAAAGATACATTATTGAAGTGATATATTATTTTTCTATAATATGTCATCAATATGTTAATGAGGTTTTAAGTAAATATGTGATGATGTTTGGTGAGGATGAAGATCCCAACGATGTTGATATATATATAGAGTTTCAATTAGATTAATGCATTAACGAATTTCAAAATTTCTTCTAATGAATATTAATTAATATGATGTAGTATATGGGGATAAAGATTATTCTATGTGTTAGTGGAATAATTGAGGAAACACATATATATTTTATAATTTGAATGTTGTATTTAATGTGAATAAATGACATATTTTATTGAATAAATATACTATGTATCTGATTTATAATTATCCAATGTGGAGAAATTTTCTTATTGTCATGGTATATAAAAATATGAATGATACTAATAGTTTATTATTTTGTTTGAATGAACAAATAGTCTCTATTTAGGATTATTGTTTTTATTTTTTGGGTTATCTATATACCATTAAAATTATTTGAGATAGGAATGTATAAAAATATATATTGTTAGTCTATTTGGATGAATAATGAATCCTTTACAATATGTTTCTCATAAAGTTGAAAATTTGGCTATGTTGGAGAAAAATCAAAGTTGTCCATGAGTTAGAATATATACAATATATTCAATAGTGAATGTTTATCTATTAAATATAGTGTACATATTTGAGGATTATAATGGAATGATTATTTTGGAGCTTGAATTTTTGAGGGTGTAATGTTTCATGGAAATAATGAAATTAAGATCATATGTGATGCAAGATTCCTTGGAAATTGTGATTAAGAGTTATGATAAGGTATCATATATTCAAATAGGTACTTAAGTTTATTGTGATGAAATGATGTGTTTGGAGATTCCTTGATAATATTTCAAGAAGTTTTGAGATGAATTGAATATGCTTCGTAATATTGAGATAAAGATGAAAATTTGTAATAGAATAACATGCCAAATAACATTAGAAATTATTATGTATTTAAAAAAGTTATCTAAAAATTAATATTGAAATTTGAAAATGATTAACATTTATAGAATGTATAACAATCAAAATGTGCATATGTAAGAACCACCAAAATATTTTTAAGGGGTTCCCAATGGAAATAGATGTACATTAGAGATTCAATAAGAAAATAGAAATACATATTGGTTCCCTAGAAGAAAATTAAATATTTACAAGTTAATCGGACCATGAGGACTTGAAATAATAGATTTAACAAATTAATTATGATAAAAAATTGCCAGTTTAATGAAAAATATGATTTATTATAGTGGATGTGCAATAGAACTCAGAGGCTATGATATTTCAAAATATTCACAATACACACTAGGATAAATGAAATTAAATTCCATGATAAAAAAATTTTACCAAATTTTTAAAATGAAATAATTAAGTTCACTTATTGGAGAATACATATGGGTAGTCATGTTATAGTATATTTGGAATATTAAATAATTTTATTAGTTATTCGTAAGAGGTACAATGAAATTTTAGGTTATATGTGATGTTACTCTATTTGAGATAACTTTATAATTACAAATGGAGACATTAATTGTTTTTATTTATTGTAGATTTTATGTTAGTCTAAAATATTTACATATCATATTGTTTTTGGGGATTGAGAGTTTATTCATCAATAGATTAGAGGGTATATAAAAGAGGGATGTCTGAGATGATCATTCATAATTATTTTTTCATTATAAAATTAAATCATTTGATAAAAATTAATGGTTATCAACTATTGTGGAATTAATGGGAATAATGTAAACTAATTTAATTGAAAGTATGGGTATTTTTATAGAACTAGTTGATATAAATAATAAAATAATTACGATATTTTATGGGGTAGAACAATGCTATTTTTTGAAGATGTTTTAATTATATTATTGATAAGTTCAATGTTTAATATATCTTGGATTGTCTATATTTAATATAAAAAAATAAAATTAACATGATATTGTGAATATCAGTGGGAAGAAGACAATATAAAATTTGGTTTTGTGATTTCGAGAGAACCTAATTTGATATCAAACATTTTTATTCTGGTTGTTGAAGTATAAGGGAATGTGGTCGATGATATATTGCTACTATATATCTGATTACTGTCAAAGAGATTAGAGTATAATGAAGATGAAAACGTCTAAGGAATAAAAAGAATACATTTGGGAAAGGCTCGCACTACTAAATTCTATTCCTAATATATGTTTTTAGGCCGATGATAAATTTAAATGAGATTGAGTGATAAAGACAACAGTTTGTAATCCAGAATAAGTTATAAACGGTAGGATACATTTGATATAAATATTAAAATTTATGTGTCTTTAATAAATTATCCTCTAGTTTTCAATGACCTATTTTGGAGGAAGCATATCATATGTCATGATGTAGTGACATCCCCAAGAACAATTCATATATTTTTAATGATTTTGTTTTGAGGAAATATGTTTCTAGGTTCCCAAAATTTCTTAAATTAAATTCAATTGTGAATAAATAAATGGATTATTAATAAATTTCATAATAGAAATCACATGAACAAATTTTTATATGTTATACCAGTATAAAATATAGTATGATTGATATTAACAACTACTTTTAATAATACCCATAGATATTAGAGTAATTATAAAATGACCATTGTGTTTTTCATATATTATGTGTTACGAAAATGAATAATCTAAAAATATAAAAGAATAAATAATCTCATATATTAAGATGATATCTTATAAAACTCATTTTTCATAGTCTACAAGGGAGATGGAATCACTAATCATTCCCCTTCAGAAAATACGTACCGAGATTCAACAACATATAATCAATTAAAAATGTTTTCTTGAGATGTTCAAAAATATTGAGATCTTGGAAAAAACTATGTTCTCTGAACCACCCATGGAAATAACAACCATCACATACCTTTCCCTTTGGGTGTTTTCAGGTTTAATGACGGTCTTTCTATCTTAAAATATGTAAGATAATTTTTTATATTGTTTTAATGAAATAATGAATATATTCAAAAAATATTATTATTATATTATGAATTATTATATAATGGATTGGATAAAAAATAATTTGATATGAAGAAATCAATTTTGGTGGGAATTATATTGTATTAATTAAAAATTTTTTTTAATGAATTCAATAATTATATAAATAATATTATTATAAAAATTTATTTATCATAAATTTTTTATATAAATATTAATGGTAATATAATTTAAATAAGTACATTATAGTTTTTTAAGGTTTGGTATCATGTTAGTATCATAAAAATAAGAATTTTATTGAAAATATGGAGATTTATTTAAATGTTTAAATTAACATATTAATATAATTATTTTTGATAAAATGAATTTAATTTTTTAAATTATAATTTAAAAATTACAATGTAGTTAATTATTCATAATTTTTTGAGATAATTAATTTATTTTTTAAAAATTAAATATGATGTTTATAAATATACACATTTTCTCTTATAACATCATAATATACCAATGTGATGAAATAAAAAAATATATATAACAAAAAAAATGATTTTTATCCCCTTTAATTTTTTTATGTTATTTAATTATTTTCATAATGTTTTAATAAATCCTCTAAATCCTACATTATATTTTTTATTTTTAAAATAAATTACTTTTAAATATGAATAACATCAACATCCCAATAGGAATTATTTTTATATGTTTGATTATTGGCCATAAAAATATTATAAACCCAATATATCTAAGTAAAATCATTGGAATAAACCATGGTTTAGTTTCTGGTTTTGATAAATTTATAATACAGATTCAAAATCCATCTTTTATAAATTAAAAAATAATTCACATATTTTTTTTGTAAATACTCACCCATACTCCCAATCCTTGCCAATCAAAAATTAATTTACAGTATTTTACTCTATCACTATCTCTCGGTCCCCTTTCGTATATCCCACCCATTGTTTTCGCAAGAAGCTATGAATATCCTCCAATTCTTTTAGAATTTCCCTTCCATGGTATGGTATTATTTTTCTCCTCCTTATTCTTGAATCTTTATTTTATTATTCATTTTGATTTATAATTTTTCAGGTTACAAAGTGTTTTTACACATCACATTACTATCCTTATAATTTTCCTCCAACGAGAGACCTCATTACCCTATAATCAAACCATTCCACGAGTCTTTAGGAAAAATAGTTATACTACTAAAATAAAAAAATGATTTTCTATTTTGAAATTTTTTTATTGTGTATACAAATTCCTATTTAAACTAAAGGGAATTAAAATAGATGTATTAGTCCTTCATTTATTTGGGAATCCCATATATATAACCTTAAATTATTTTTTATTGTGGTTAAAAGTGATGAAATTCGTACTTATTTTTAATGATAATCATGGAAGAAAATGCATGTACATGATATGAATGTAATGGGTGGGGCTAAAGTTATATCACCCTCTAATGAAATTTTTATTTTTTATCTCATGAGATAAATATTATGCTATATGAGAGTTTAACCTTAGTTCAATATATTATTATGTCTCAGTGGTTATCCTTGAAATATGTTCATTATGTCTTTTTTATCTTAATTCATCATACCTATATTGCCTTCATGTTATCATCTTATATCATTATTCAATGGTTATGTTTAATGTAATCACCGTATTATGTCACCATTATATACGTAATGAAAACAAATAATTAAATTGAACATGTTATTATTTGATTATTCCATTACTGGGAATTACATTTTATCATTTTCTTAGATATTCCCTGAGGTTATGCTACAAAAAATTTGAAGACAAATGGATTTTCAGGGCATGTCATGTACTTTTATATAATTTATTTGTGTCCATATTCTAGTTATATATTCTATTTTTAAAATTTCATAAAATCAAATTTCCACTATATCACCTTGGATTGTATTATGTGAATAATTATATAATAAATAATAAAATATGGTAGCATAATGATATGATAGTCCTTTTTGGTAATAGAGTTTTTTTATTGCTATTTTTTCGAATTACAACTATAAAAAAATAGGAAAATCATTACGGGTAAAAATTAACATAATAAATAATCAATAATTTTTTAAAACAATAGATTAAGTGTATTACCGGAAATTAATTCCTTTTTTGGAAACAAAAAGTTGATGTTCCTTTCAAATTGGTTAACTAGGGTGTAATATCTTCATAAAGTGAACGTCATGTATTATCTCTATCGCCAACTCGGGAATATAAATGTGGATTTGTTTCACACCTAGATTGAAACTACCTGAGGATATGATTTTGTAAATTCACATTCTCTTAATGGATAATTATGTTGGTAACCAAATAGACCATAAAATTTTATGATTAGAAATAGATCATTGATAACATATATTAAAAACAATAAATTCAAAGCTTATGGAATGTATTTAATTTATTTTTTTTCCTAGAAGTTTTTATAATGTTCCCATTTATGAGGGAAATTTTTTTAAAACTCCCATAAATAAATTTTCCATTATATTAGTCGGTGGATTTGAAATATTTGGAAATAATTCAGAAACTAATGTTATGGAAAATGTGATAACAGCCCAAATGATATTCCCAACCTGACATGAGTTGGAGTCAATAAAAATAGAAAAAATAATAACTAAATTAAATCATGTATTGAATAATATATTCAATTAGAAGTAAAACCCCACCACTAATAAAGAGAATATTTAAATTGAGACCTTTATGAAATATAAGAATCTACAATTTTGTGGAATATTTGATCCCTTAGCAAGAGTAAAATGGAATAACTGCATTGATACTATCATATACATCATTTAATTATCTCATTAATGGATGATCCTGCTAGATGATTATTATATGGAGGCAGAATATGATCAATGGTGTAAAATTATAAAATATATAATTATTGAGAGGAAATTTATCGAAAGGTGTGGAAATATTTAATGATTTTTTTTCAATAAATATTTTCCACCTACAATCTGAAATAAAATGGAATTTGATTCCCTTTTCCCTAAGTCACATTTTGATGAATCTCTCAAGAAATATGGGGTGAAAATAACAAGAATTTCATGATATTCCTCCAACATTATCATTGACCATAGATGTAGTTTTAACCTACTGCTTGGTGGGATAACAATGAATATAAGAAAATATTGGGTGATTTGAGACTTCGACATATATGTGGAAATTGTATTTTGTGCTATAAAATATAAAATATAGATCAGAAATTTGTAAGGGTATCACATGATTTGAGATAGGATTTGGATAATGGTGTTTACGTTTTGGGTAGTGATATAGAAATACCATGGTGGAATGAAATTAAAATATCCAACTTGTCGAATGTTAAGGATTGATAATAAAAGAAATTTCCTAATTTGTAAAAGGAACTTATTTAGGTATGTGGTTGAATTGAATATGTCTAGGGACTTACAATTGAATAAATCACCAATATTATTGAAGAAAAGTATAATACATTCCACCATAATCCAATTTTCTAATGATTCAACAATAATGAAAAGAAGGACATTATTTGCATCAATGAACTATGACAAGGATTTTTGATTAGAAAAGATGAAAAAAACCACCATGGACTACAGTGAATGTGAAATCTTATTCCCTAAAAATTATTGTGGTGGAAATTACATATTGTGTCAAGATAGGTATGGTTTTTATTCAATTTTTTATTGTAAACATAAATTTTCATTTTTGTTCTAAACATACTTGTGTATCATGCATGTTTGGTAGAACTACTCAAAAAACAATTAAAATGGATTTATTATTCTTATATATTCTCTCCAATATAACAACCCAATATTTTTAAATTGAAATTCCTTTCTTATAAATATCTCATAATTAACTAATAAGATCAATATGAGCATTAAATCAAATATTTTTCACTTCTGCGATGCGAATTTACAATATCCGACATACACGGTTGCGATTAAGAAGTTATTAATCGTCTGATAAGAAAAACATAAATTATTGGAGAATAGTAATCTACCGTTATGAATAGTAACATACCATTGTGAATAGTTAAATACCCTAATGAATAGTAATTTTACCTATGATATTTTATAAATAATAATCATGTGGAAGTATGATATACATATTCTTTGGATTATGTATATAAATGTTTTAAAACTGTTGTTTTTAGAATAAATTGTTATTTTAATTAAATATAAATTAAGCATATTTAGAATATTATTTTATAAAAATGGAGTTCATTTTTTATTCTACATAATGAAAAATGGTTTGGGTGAATTTTTTGGATTTTTTTGAAATTCATTAATTTTTTATGAATAGTAAAATACCGTTATTTACCTAATAAGATAAATACACAAAATATAGTATCATTTATGATTTTCTACTGATGACAGTACAATTTATTCCGATTCACACCATTAAATTACTATTCTTGGTCATGTAAGACTCTATTATTTGCCTAATGGAGAGATAGTAAAATAATGAATATAAAATTGAGAAATCCCCTCTCCCCTCCACTATAAAAATCCCCCATCACTCCCACTTGTCTTCACTCGTATCAAGCCTTGTTCCTTCTCCAACGTATGTCCATATATCCTCCCAATTTCTACTCCCACGTCCAGAATTTCATGGTATCATAAAAATACCATAACCTCTCCTTTAAGGAGGTTCTCAAGGAAGTTTGGTTCAAGAGGTAAATTACTGTTTTTAATTATTTGTCATCACTTTAAAGTTTATTTGTTTTCATTTTCTATTATTACCTCTCCTTATAAATATTTTTAGATGACTCTAATACCAAAAATGTACTATAATTTTTTCATGATAGTGGAATATTTTATCATCATCTCTTCCTTTTACCTACTTTTATACAATTAGTAAGAACACCATTCGAGATGTGTCAATTTGCAACATCAAAGATTATGGGGTTTCGATTTCTATTATCATTCTTAATTATGATCAAGAAATAATTAAATTTTTGGTTGAACCATATTATTATAATTTTAATATAACCTATTTATGGTTCTATAATATCTTTTTACTAATGGTATTATATTTTAAAGAAAAATGTGTTCATTGTAATCAAATTCCACAAATAAACAAAAAATGTTATCATTAGTGGTCTATATAATAATTCATTCTCATTCCATGTAACAAAGTTATAAAAATGATCTCTAAAAAATATCTATGATCATTAACAATATGATAATTCAATTCTGGAGATTTACATTCATTCCAAAGGAACTATATTACTTTAGAACATGTGAATCGATTAGGAAAATAAAGAAAACGACCACTGCGGAAAGACGAAATTGAATATAATAACTTATCAATAAGGGAATAAATTTGTGAAACAGAATTTTGATAAACTAAATAAATGACTAATAGTTTATTTAATTTGTTATTTATAATTATAATATCATATTCTCGTAGCTTATATCCAAGAATGGAACACATTCTAATTTAAGGTAATGATTTTTTCACCCGAATTTCCATCTTCATTCAAGGTACCTTATTGTCTTTTCACTAAATTACACAAATTTTTATTTTTATTTAATCCTAAAAAAATTGTGTGGGTAATATATATGATTACTAACTAGAATATTCCGTATATTATGTGTGGTTACATATTTTCAAAGGAACTTGTGAAATTGATTCTGAAATAGAAGCTTGATCCAAGAGAGATTCTCTAATTAATACCTTTTTTCAAGGGCACTCTATAATATAATTTTGGAAAACAATATCTTTATAAAATAATAAATTTTTTATGAAAATAATATCTTACTTCACTTTTAGTTTTATACAAATATTTTTCTTATATAACTCTTCTTTTCCAAGTAAAAGAGTAATTATATCAAGATTTACACAACGATTTTATAAGAGCAAATTCATCTATTTCCACACTCTTTTTTATCCTTGTTTATTATTGGGATCCGTATTCTAGGTTATCATCAACAATATTTAATTTAATGTTTTATTATTACTTTTTACGTTGATGTGTTATCTTAAATCCATTCCCTAATTTACTCTAAATGTTTAGTGTTTATGCTTAATGTTCATGGAAAGTTATTTTCATTTCTTATATTAATATCAATATACATGTATATGTTGTTTATGTTTATCAAAATTTATATGAGGAATGAATTTGACATTTTAAGTGTCTTTTTGGGCCCGCTATAGCCCCATGGTGCATCGAAATGCCTTGTGAGGCAAACTACGGTCATAGAACAAAGCCTTGACAAAATGATTACTTATGGTCACGACATGAGGCCTTGACAGTATGGTTATGTTGTCCTGCATTATGAATTCCCACATTATGAAAATAGTATTGATGGTTAATGTGGTTATTAGAATAGTATAATACAAATGATTATGTTATGTTATGGAAAAATTTACCCATCTCATTTTTCATCCATATTAAATTCACATTTATTTTTAGAGGAATGTGTTTTCATTTATTTACCATGTCTAATGTTTATGATATCTTACACTATATTGCTTACCCTTACTAAGAATTTGGGTCACCCCATTATTATGTTTCATTTTCTCAATACATGAAGATGTTTATTATTAATGACATGCTGAAATAACATAGGAGTTATGGATGGTGTATAAAGAGTTTCTATGTTGTATTTATTTTCATGTAGTAATGTTTAACTTATATATGAATATTGTTTCCAATAATACTAAACTACTCGGTCCATTGGGATGATTATTCCTTTTTTTGTATCCAAATGTAATCAAATAAGTCACTGGCTATGGGAAACTATGGTCGGGTCCTTATAGTTGGAATCATAATATGTTTAGTAGAAAAAATGGAAACTGGTTTTAGAAAACATAGATTAGGGAAGATCCCCTATGATATTCATTGATGATAAATATACAAGAATGTCCTAGTAATTTGGTAAGGAATAGATTATGTGTATATTTTAAGAAATACATCCCTATCTTGATACGAGCAATTAGAGTTGGTACTAGAACAATTGTACCATGGGGTGAATGTTCTAACAAGAAATTTAGTTCTTGACCCAGGGTATCATGGAACATTAATATGGTCCTTGTTGTAATATTGGTTATGACACAATCGGGTGTTAATCTTAGGATAATTCACATTTTTATTAAAGTCCATTATAATGGATTTAAATGTAAATTTTTCCACAACGATACCATTTTATTATTTAGTTATTTGATATCCATAGAAATTTAATATATGATATGTATTTTTAAAAATTCAGATTATAAATTATGAATCATACCATAATCTAGTGTATGCCACTATTTAAAAATATACCCCAATGGAAGGAATGGAAATTACATGAACACGTGTGTCCCCTGTAAGGATTTCCCACCGATGCAAGATAATGATAATGGCTCTGGTGCTGTGACTGGTGTGAAGCAACATTTAACTCTAATGGGACAACATACTCATGTTATGAATAATACCCTTACCTATATGGAGCATCCTGATCCACCACATGGAGGATCTATGTTAGATATCTTTATGCAACAACATCCTCCATCATTCTATGGGACTACAGACCTATTTTTTGCAGAGCAGTCGATATGTTCCCTAGAGAATATATTTCTCACATTGGGTCATAAAAAAACAGGGATGTTTTTCATCACAGTATACAATAAAAAGGAGATGAAGATCATTGGTGGTCATTAATCCAAAACAGAAAGGAGGAGGAAGAAATAGAAGAGATGGGATAGAGGGATTTTAATGAAATCTTATTAGAAAAATATTTTCCATTTGAACAATAAGAAGATATAGAGAGACAATTCTTGAATATGAGGTAGAAGTTGGATGAAAATATTACCATGTATAAAGCCAACATTATAAGATGGAAAGTCATGTTGTGGACTACATACAAAATCTATGGAGGAAAATTGATCGATTCATTGATGGTTTGAAATCATTCCTTTGAAGGGCACTAGTCTCCTAGAAATTCTCATCATTTGAATACATAGATTCATATGATATCAAGACAGAAACAGAATTCTCAATATCATATAATGTTAAGGGAATATATGAGAAGAAGAGGGCTTCTAAAATATTAGGGAAATGAGATGAATAAGGGGAAGAAGGAAAGTGTTGAATTTCAATCATGCAGTAATTGTGGGAAGAAACACCCTGGAAGTTTCCGGAAGGGAATGTGAGTTTTTTACAAGGGGAGATAAAAAGGCCACATATCTCAAGATTGTATGGTGTGGAAAGAAGCTACCAATTTTTTATGCTACAATCATCAGTTAAATGTTCCCCAAATAAGGCCAATAGACTATGGCCATTCTTATGTAGTAATAATCATAGTGGTTGAAGTTCCTAACTACGTGGTGGTAGGTATAATGATCATCTCATCCAAAATATCTAATTCTTTATTTGATTATTATTCTTCACAATCATTTATATCTTACTAATTTTACATGAAGTTTATTTATTTCTAATTTTATTTAATAAATGAGTTATCAATCAAATCCCTAAGAGGATGTATCATTGATACAATGGTGTTTCGATTAGTCCCCCTCTTCAATATAAATGTTCTATATTTTCTATCCTTATAATCATAGCAATGGTTGGCTATGATATAATTATCAGTATGAATTAGGTATCAAATTATGATGTGATGATAAATTGTAAGAATATGGATGTTAATTTGTTTTGAAAATGGAGTATAATACATTATTTTTAGAGTAGAAACCAAGCCATTTTATTCTCATATAGATCCAACCCTAGTAGCTCTACTGAATTCAATTATTGGGGAATAATGGACATAAATAATTATGGGTGAGGAGATAAATGTTCAGAGAGAGGATATTCCTATTTTAAAATAATAAGTTGACATCTTTCCAGAAGATTTACATGGACATCATTGAGAGTGTGAAATTGTGTTTTCCATTGATATAATTCAAGCTTCAAGGACCATTTAAATTACCCCTTATAAAATTTCCACATTGGAGTTACTGTAACTAATGGAACAAATATAGGCATTGGGTGATAAAGAATTTATTTAACACAGTTTTTCTCCATGGGGATCCCATATCCACTTTGTCGAGAGGAAAAATGGATTCATGAGGTTGTGCATAGATTAAAGGGAAATAAATTATATTACAAAAATGAATAAGTATCATCTATCACGAACTGATTATTTATTTGATAAACTTCATAATTCCAAATATTTTTTGAATATTTATCATTGATCTAGATATAATCTGTTGCTTTTGAGTATGGAAGACATTCCAAAAACAACATTCCAAACTACGTACAGGAATTACGCGTTTACAATAATTTCTTTTTTCCAAAATAATTCCCCATCTAATTTATGGATATAATTAATAGAGTTTTCAAGGAATATCTTGATGACTTTGATTTTGTGTTTATCGATGACATCCTAGTATACTCTAAAATACATGATGATAATGAAAATAACTTGCACACTATTCTAAAGAAACATAGAGGAAATAAATTATAAGGGCTATTTAGAAAGATTGATTTGTTTCTCCAATCTATTTCTTTTATGAGACACATTGTATCTAAAGATGGAATAATGTTAGATCATGTGATGAAAAGGTTTTGAATGAATGGTCGACTCCAACGAATGTAACATAGGTATGTAGTTTTATTTCTTTATCCGGTTATTATCAGCTTTTTGTTCAGAATTTCTTCTGTTTAGCCAACCCATTGACCAAGATCACCTGAAAAGGGTTTATGTTAATATGGAAAAAGGATTTTGAAGAATGTTTTAAGGAATTTAATATGATGTTAGTGAATGATCTGATCCTAACCCTTCTATCAGGGAATGGAATATTTTATATATATAGTGATGCATCAATGAAAGAACATGGTTGCGTCCTTATGCAGAATGATAGAGGGATTTCCTATGCATATAGGTAGCTAAAAATTCCTAAAAAAATATCCAACTCATGTTCTAGAGTTACTAGTGGTAATATATTTTCTCTAAATATTTGGAGACATTAACTCTATGGAAAAAAAGTGAGATAATTACAGATCATATGAGTTTGAAATATATATTATCATAGAAATAACTCAAAATGAGAAAAAGGAAATATATTTATATACATAATGATTATGATTTCACAATACACTACCAACAAGGGATGTAAAATAAGGCAGCTTATTTTTTTATAAGAACGGATCTTGGAGTTCAGAACAAGTTGAGATTCGAAAGAGATACTTTGTTAATGGATCTAGTAAAGATGGATATCTGAATTATCATGGATGGTAACACATCACAACTATTCTAAAAAGTTACAAAAACAACATTAATGTAAAGGATAAAATGTTCTCAGGCGGATAAAGAGGAGTTTTAAATGAAAATTAATGCTATAAATGATGGGATTTTGACTGACATTGTATATGAAGGCATCATTTTGAAATTCGAAAAGAGGATTTATGTTCCCGCTATTCCTAAGCTAAAGAGGGAACTATTGAAGGATGATTTTAGCTTTATATTCTTTATACACCATTGTTTTACAGTGATGTATAGATATCTAAAGGAAATTTTGTGGTGAAAAAACAAGAAGAGGGAGATTGATGATTATGTGTTGAGATGTTTGGATTGTAAACATGTGATGGTTGTAAAACTATGTCCTGAAGGAGTCTAACAACCTATTACATTTCCAATGTTGAAATGGGATGATATTACAATGGATTTTTTCATGGGGCTACCATGTCTCAATGAAATAATGATCTGATATGTGTCATTCTGGATCGTCTTACAAAATCAGCACATACTCTTACTATAAGAGAAGATTTACCAATTGAACATTTAGAAAAACTATATATAAATGAATTTTAATGACTTAATGGTGTAAGCTTATAAATTTTTTCTGATCATGATCCCTATTTTATATCACAATTCTGAAAATGTCTCCAGAAGTCCCTAAATACTGATCTTTATTTGAACACTTCCTACCACCCACAAACTGATGGACAATCTGAATGGACTTTTCAATATATGGAAGACATGTTAATGTCCTATTCAGATGACATTCGAGGCACATGGTTTCAGTATTTCCCTCTCATATAACTTTTCTATTACAATATATAACATTCAAGAATTTATATACACCATATTAAGCGTTATATGGAAAGAGATGTTGTACTCCAACATAGAGGAATGATGTTGGTGAAAGAAAGCTCGTGGGCCATGATAATGTTAAAGAAAAAACAGAAAATGTTATGGTTATCCAAACCCATATTGAAATATCTCGTAGTTCTAAAATGTTCTATTATGATAACCAATTGAAGGATTTGGTAATTGAAGTAGGAGATCATGTTTTTTAATGGTATTCCAATGGAAGGGTATTATACGATTAGGTAAGAAGGGAAACTTAAGTTCCTAGTTCATCGAACCATTTGAAATACTAGATCGAATTGGAGTCATTTCTTACCATTTGGAAATACAGCCAAGTAATTCCAATGTTCTCAATGTGTTCCAAGTGGAAACTCTAAGTAAATACATGCATAACCCAACACATGTACTCTCCTATGAAGAAATAGAACTTGAGCACAATATGTATTATTATAAAGATATTTTCAATATTATTGATACTACAGAACAAGTTTGGAGAAATTGAATGAATCATCTAGTAACGGTTCTTTGGAAGATCCATAAGATTGATGAGACAACATGGGATCCTAAGGATCTTATCTTGAAGACATACCTGAATCTTTTTAGGTAACATATTTTTTTAATTTCAAGGATGAAATTTTTGTTATGAGGGGAGAATGTAATGACCAAATATTTTTCATTGTAAATTCCTTTCATATAAATATTTCATAATGAACTAATATTTTCTATGTGACACTTAATACATGTGTTTTTCAATGTTGTGATGTGAATTTCGAAAATTGGACATACACAGTTCCGATCAGTAAGTTATTTGAAGTCCAATAAGAAAAAATATGTTTTGGTGAATAGTAATGTACACTTTTGAATAGAAAAATTACCTTATGAATAGTGATATATCTTAATTAATAGTATCCTTACCTATGATGGTATATAAATAATAGTCAAGCCGAAGTACGATATACCTATTATTTGGAATACGTAAATAAATGTTTTAAAACTATTGTTTTTAGAATAAATTATGATTTTAATTAAATATTAAATTAAACATATTGAGAATATTATTTTTGAAATTTTTATTTCATTTTTTGATTTTAAAAATTGAAAAATAGTTGGGGTTAATTTTTTGGATTTTTCTGAAATACATGAATAATAAATGAATAGTAAAATACCATAATTTAAAAAATAAGATAAATACAGAAATTATAGTGTCTTGTATGATGTTATCTGGATGAATGGCCAAATGATTTGGATTTACATTATAATATTAATATTTTTGGTCATGGAATACTTTTTATTCCCTGGCTTGTGATGAAATAATAAATTAATGAAGATAAAATTGACAAATCCCCTCTCCCCTACACTATTAAAACCCCCATCACTCCCTCTTATCTTCAATTCTCTCAAGCCTTATGCCTTCTAAAAATTCTTTCCAAATATACTACCTACATTTTCTCCCTCAAACAAAATTCGATGGTCTCTTAAAAAGACCAATTACTCTCCCTTAAAAATGCTC
Organism: Viscum album; assembly: GCA_963277665.1. Classification (NCBI taxonomy): domain Eukaryota; kingdom Viridiplantae; phylum Streptophyta; class Magnoliopsida; order Santalales; family Viscaceae; genus Viscum; species Viscum album. The sequence continues at coordinate 2,051,720,454 of OY728151.1, forward strand.
TCAATAATGATTGGTTCAAGAGGTAAATTCCCCATTTTAATTATTTTTCATTCCATTCAATTTTATTTGTTTTCATTTTCAGTTATTATATTTCCTTATCGAAATGTTGTAATTACACTATTACCTTAAATTTAATGGAATATGTTCATGATAGTTGAATATTTTATCATCATCTCTTCCTTTACCTCCTTTTAAACTAGTAGCAAGAACACCATTCGAGATGTGTCAATTTATCACATTCAAAGGCAATGGGATCTTGATTTCTGTTATCTTTCTCAATTTTTGTCATTAAACAATTCATTAAATGGTTGAACCACATTATTATATAATTAATATACCCTATTTAAGGTTATTTTATCCCATTGTACAAATGATATTCTTTTATAACGAAAAATTAGTTTATTGTTATCAAAACCCTCAAATTAACCGAAACAATTATCACTAAAGATAAATATAATAATTCATCATATTAACAAGTAAACATGTTATATAAATAACCTATCACACATATGGATTATCATAAATAAAATTAAAATTCAATTCTGGAGAATTACATCAATTCCACATGATCTCAATTACTTTAGAACATGTGAACGGATTTTGAGAATAACGAAAATGAACTATATGTAAAGACAAAATTCAATATAATAACTTATCAATAAGGTAATAAATGAAATAAATAGATTAATTATAAACTAAAACATGTATAACAGGTTGATAAATAGGTTTTCAATATGTATAATTTCATATTTCAATATATTAAGTTCAAGAGGGGAACACGTTCGGTTTTAAGGTAAGGGCTTTTCGACCTGAACATTTATTTTCATTCTGTTACATTTATTTTCAATAACATCAACTAAATTCTTATGTATTATTATATACTCCTAAAAAATTATTTGGGTGGGTTATTTATTTGTTTACCAACCATAATCATTAATTATTTTATATATGGTTTAACTTTTTAAAAAGAACTATTGAAATTGAGTACGAAATACAAGCACGATATCATGGAATTTCTATAATTCTTACATATATTCAAGGGAATATTATTATCATTTTTTTGAAACCATTACATTTATATAATAACTATTTTTATTATGAAAAGGCTATCTTACTTCACTTCTGGTTTTGTACCAATATTTTTCCAAAAGAACTCTTCTTTTCCAAGTAAAAGAGTATTTATCTCAAGATTTAATCGATGATTTTATAAGAGTATCTTCCTCAATTTAAAAACACTTGTTGATTATAATGTATTATTGGGATTATTATTCCATTTAATAATCTACCATATTCAATTTAATGGTTTAAGATTACATTGGATATGGGTGTGCAATCTTAAATCCATTCCCCAATTTACTCTGAAGGGTTAGTGATTATACTTAATGTTATGGGAATGTTTTTTTCATTTCATATATTAATATCTATATGAATGTAAATATTTTTTTTATCCATGTTCATATTTGGAATTCATTTGACATAGTGTGTATCAGGTGGGGCCCGTTATAGCCCCTCGGTTCATCAATAGATCTCATGAGACCAACTATGGTAATGGCACAAGGCCTTGACAGAATGATTACTTATGGTCTTAGCATGAGGTCTTGAAGGTATGTTTATGTTGTCACGCATTATGCATTACCTCATTATGGAAATAGTATTGATGGTTCATGTGGTTATATTAATAGTATAATACCAATGATTATGTTATGTAATGTAAATATTTACTCAACTCATTTTTCTTCCAAATTATTTTCAAGATTATTTTTAAAGGAATGTCTTTAAAATTATTCACCATGTCTAATTTGTATATTATCCTCTGCGGTATTTCTTAACCTTACTGAGAATTTGATCTCACCACTTTATAATGATTCATTTTCTCAAGACATGAAGAAGTTTATTATGAATGACATGATGAAATAAACTATAGGTTATGGATGTTTTTTAAGGAGTTTATATGTTGTATTTCTTTTCATATGGTAATGTTTAACTTATGTATGATTCTTGTTTATAATAACACTAAATTACATAGTCCATCTGTATGCATGTTACTATTTTTTATACTAATTTAATAAAATAAGACACTGGCTCTAGGAAACTAGGTTCGGGTCCTCACATCTAATCCATTTTTTCCAAATAAATTTCCAATAATACCTTTTAATAATCCCTTTGAATAATAAAATTCAATTATGGATGTGGATTTACATTTTCATATATGGGCCAACATTAACATCAATGAGAATGAAAATTATGCTTCATTTCAGGAATATACCTCTAATTTAATACAGTATTTAGAAGGAGAGAGGATTATATTTTGAATCATCATCATAATCATTTACATTATTGAAATATGAAAAAGTGTATGTATATCAATTGATTAACATAAAGGAAAATGTCTTCACTGACATCTTACAAGTTTTACGATAATTTGTTAATGGTTTTCATGAATAATTTATTAGAGTTCCTATAAATTTAGAGGTTTAGTTCTCAAGCTAATATATATTTATATCTTTTCCAATATCAATCACACCATATTGAATGGATCTTGTTGAAAATGAATAGTTTAACATACAACTAAAAGAGAATATTGATAAAGGGGTTATATCCCCAATTCCATCACCATGGGGTGGTCCAGTATAGTATCTCAAGAACATGGATTGGTCCATGATCATTTTCAATTGTGATCATGAGATCACCGACATGACAATAAATAATTTGTGTCCACTTCTATATAATGATGACTTCTCTATCATGTAAAAGTATTTTGTAATCCTCTATGGTGAATCTATGATTTTTATTTTATCAAGTAAAATTGAAGGATGATATCCCCATGTTTTAATTTCATAAATGTTAAGAGTGTTATATGTTTATAGTGATGCAATTTGGACTTAAAAATGCTTCATCAATCCACATTGATTAATGTTTATAGTATATATGTATTACATAAAAAATTTGGGGTAGTATTTAATGAAAACATTCTTATATAATCTAGTATAATGGAATATAATGGGAATCATTTTAATGAGGAACTATAGACAATGTGAAATGAAATATACTATTTAAAATACAATAAATGTGAGTTTCGGACTGGTAATATATTATTGATAGATAATTTTTTTATTGTAAATGTGATATATGTGGATACATCAAAAAACTATTCAATTTATTGATGGCCCAAAACAAAATTTTTTATGTAGAACCATAGTATATTCTATAGTTGATTTTGGGGAATCAAAAATATTATTTTCAATCGCAAAAACCCAGATAACTCTGAAGGTAGTGAATAATTTCAGGAATAGTTAATATGAATATCAATATAAACAATTAATGAAGGGAATAATTAATTACAATATTCTAAAACTTCCAACCAGTATAGCATGATACTTTATATATATAATGTTTCCTAAAAATATTAAGGTTTTATACTCATTCTAGAAGAAACATGATAGATTATTCCTCCCTCTAATTAAATATACATGAGCAGAACTACCTGACACATGATCTTGAATTGGTTAAAAAAAATTCATATTTAATATTAACTAAAATTATCTATATAAGGATTATTTATAAATATATATTGATCCTAAAATCATTAATTATTTATTCACATAAAAGGAGACCAATATAGGAAAAATAATGTTGAAATTTATGGTTAGGGGTTATATTTGTTCAATCTATTACTATCATATGTATTCAAACATAATGATTGATTAAATAAATAATAGGAATTCCAAAACCCTATAATTGAATGGGATTTAAGGGGAGATAATATTATTGTATAAAAAAAGGATGGGAATAGTAATAAATAACATTATATCATTATAAGTTCCTCAAATAACATCCCAACCACCCATTATTGAGGGGATAAAGGTGTCCCAAAATGTGGGAAAAGAGATACAATGAAATGTAGTGAGTATTTCAAAGATAGTAATTACAAAAGAAGGAATCATATTGTATAATAATTCCTGCCTTTAACTCTTTTTATTTCATGAATTTTAATATAAACAACAAATATCATAGCCAAATGATCATGAATCATAAAATATTTGGAAGAATAGTTTCATAATACATCAAAATATATATTCATAATCTTTTATATATTGAGATAGTAAACATGATTAAACACTAGAACCTCATAGTAAATTTTTGAGAATGCGTAAAAAATATTGTATATCAGAAAATTCAACAATGTCAATAAGCATGATACCAAAACATAATATGTTTGTAAAATGAAACATATGATATCATAGAAGTGAAGGATTAGGGGTAATCACAAAGGATCATACGATGAAGAACATTAAATCATAATTTCATTATAATATTGGAAATTTAGTAAAAATATATATCCTAAAATAAACATGAGTTAAGGAATACATCCAATATAATCTCCATTTGGGAGGAAATTCCCATAATGGATTTGATTTAATTTATAATACCATATATAACCTTTTATGAGATTTAATATTTTCCCAATTAAATGGAGAATTATATGGTAGAACCCATTACAATATTTTCATGATTAAGGGTTTGCAAAAAATAAAATCATACAAATGAAAAAAATAGAGGAATTACATTTTGATTGAAAAAGGATGCATGATATTTCCTCATATCATATTCAATGTCAATTTCATAATGAAAAAATTATAAAGATTAATAGAAGCCATGTATTACCCTATCTATAGAAGGAATAATATTGAAACATATATATGAGATAAACATATAAATAATATAGGATAATCCCATAATTTTAAACGTAAATAGAAAGTGAGTTAAAGAGATAATGGTGATGACTCTATGAAAAGTGTGGCTTGAATAGATCACTTATATATATTCTGACTTTTCATGTGAATATTCCATATTCCGAGATGTTAAATATATGGTACATATTTAATTTGGTTTTAATTATTATCATTTTTATTATTCTTCAAAATTTTCTTATTATCTTGTTATATTGTGTTATATATTGGAATATTCATATACAAAAAAGTTATTATTATTTTATCAAATCCATAATAATAATCACGAAATAATGAATTTTATATATATCAATTACAATTTTAAATCCAACCAGGGAATATATTTATAAAAAATGAAATACGTTACAATCATGGAGACAGTTGGCCCTAAATATACATGAATAACAATTCTATTATTGAATGATAAAAAAAAAGAATTTATGTTATATTTTAACATGATAGAATGATAAATATATCATAATTTTCATTTTAGGTTTTTTAAATACACTTATATATATGATCTATGCGATGTTGTGACAAACACAATCACATTAGTTTATAGAGGTAGTTGTCCTACATAAAAATGAATGACATTATATGATTTAACTGAATAAAATGGTATGAAAATAAATTATATAATAATTTTTTTAAATTATAAATATATCAGGAATACAATATTCATTAACTAAATCCATCAATAAAAACATATTTTCGAGGTGATGATGGAAATAAAACTGCATCAGCTCCTGAAGTCATAGTTCAATTTACCTATGAATCACGGTTTTGTTTCTTATTTTATAGAAGAAGATATAGATATAGTTTATACTGTAAAAATAATATAATGTATACAAATCAGATATATTTATGAAATATTTCATCATGGTTGAATAATATTTTATGAATATAAAATATTAAATAATACAAAAATATCGTTCATGAATGATACCCCTTATTTGAAAAACATCAGTATTTTCCACCTTAAACATTAATAAAACAGTATTATAATAAAATAAATACTCTAGGACGATGGAATGGAAATAATTAATTGATTTGGGTTTTTATTTTTCAATCCAAATGTATTTTCAAGTGTGAATGAAGTATATCAGGTTGTTTCTTTTCATAAATGAAGAGTGTTAATTTATTAAATACCGAAATTTATTAAATCATGGAATTCACGCTCAAGATATGTTCCAAAAAAAATTGATAAATAATATAGTGGAAGAATTATTAGTTTTATCAAAACTCAAATTACTAAAATAAAAATGTTTTAAACATGATATTCCCTTTACCTCTAAGATAACTCACTTTTTCTATTTTATTTCATTACACTGTATCTGTTTTCTACCTATGAAATTTATCCTTTAAAGATGCAACTAAAATGGTTTATATTATCAAATATGATCCTATTGATTCAAAAAAATAAATCCAATATTTAAAATTAAATTCCACTTTGTGGGAAAATAATGTTAATATAAGAACATGTAAAATTCAGAACACCATTTAGCATATATTGTAATATTAAAATATTGTTATTTTTACTATTCATTATGAAAATAAATAATTTTATATAATTACATAATATTTTTATTTTTATTCCAAATTTTGAATCAATTTTATCCCCTTCAATTTATATAAGTGGAAGAATATAACTTAAAATTTTACCTGTAAAATGTGTCAAAAATTATGTTTTCACGAAATGAAAATTTAAGGTAATAGAGGATCTTATATTGACTCTTTTACTATATGTAACCATAATAGAAATTAAAATTATTATATATAGATATATAATATATAAATATAATTTAATAAATTATTTAGTTGGGTTTATTTTGATTAATTAGGATAAATAAACAATATATAAAAAATAGTTTGAAATTAACAATAATATATAGAAAAATAATAAGATCATACCAAAATATTGAAAATTAATAATTTAAAATAAATTAATTAGAAAAAAATAGATTATAATAATGTTTAATTAAAAATAAAAATATAATTAAAATTTTATGTTCATGGATTTAATTAATGTAAATGACTTTTTTATAAAAACTAGTAAATTTTAACTATTAACATGAAAAATCAATAATTTTAAAAAAATAAATAAAATATCAATATGTAAATTTTTCATTTATGATATAGAAAATTTATTTTCCTTCAATAATAATATATTTCATATGATTTATACTAATTAGATAATATATATTTCTGAATAAAATTATAAATTATATTTTAAAAATCATATTCCTTGGAAAATAAAATCTTTTCACTATAACATGAGTTCATATTTCATATGAATTTATTATTATTTTTATATTTATTATAGGTTATTAATTATTTATTTTAACTTATTAATTTCGAATAATTTATTTAAAAGTTTATAAAGTAAATATTTATAAAATTAGGGTTTGATTGGGCTCGGTGTAGCCTGTCACATATGAAATCAGACATAGTTTTTATGACACACCATGTTATATTATGCAACATTAACTAATTTAATTTATGATTTTTTAAATAATTATTTAACACATTTAGTTTTAATGGAATATTTTTTTAATTTCCAATATCTTTTATTTCTTAAGTAGGTTGAGTAACACTCAAAACTGATTATTAACAGATCACAATATTCAATTAATATTATTTTTTAGAGTTGACTATTATAATCATGGGGCTAAATTTAGTGTTTTAGATAAAAATAAATGAATATTTTTGAATTATTTATAAATAAATCAGATAAATAAAAAATTTACATAAAATTAATAAAATTTTAATGGATGTTTTATTATTCATTAAAACAAATTTCAAAAAATAGATGTTTTGTTCTGAGAAAAAATTAAAACTGATTACAAATTTTTTTATAGAAAATGGTAATAATTTCTAAAATAGACATGTAATTATTATATTTGATTGAATTTCATATAATTTTAGGAAATCTTTATTTCTTCAACGAATAATGCAAAATATTGATTCTTATTGAAGACATTCTATTTTTATTATTGTATTTAAAAATTTACATATTGATAAAAATGGTTTGAATGTAAAAATTGTTAAATTATATAATTATTAATTCAATTTAGGTAATTTGAATTAATATCATGTTAATTTTGGATATATTATATTTTTACCCATATGAAATTTTCTTCATTGGAAAATCAATTTTTTCTTCACATCAATGTGTTTAATTTTAAACCAAAATCATACACTTCTGATAATTGAAATTTGGAAAATGGATTTAATAATTTTAATCAAAACATTTACTATTTTGTAACATATAGAGAATAATTTTTTGTTATTATGAAAATTAATAATACTGAAAATTTACTACCAATGTTTACATTAAAACATATTAACACATAATAAAATGAAAACTAATTAATATTTAAATGACCTAAAAATATTCTAAAATCATATTTTATGGAAATTTTTTAACATTATCCCATATTTTGTTATCTAATGTTCCATTTTAACCCTTTTTAATATGAAATTCAAGGGTAAAAATTTCTCTTCTTATGAATTATATGTGTGTCCTCTCTCACACATATAAAAGGGAACAACTTATTTTATCTTATTCACCTTTCAAAACACAATTTTTCCAAAACAAACATCCAAAATAAATTTCTTAACTTCATAACCACTTCATAAAGGCCTTAGTATGATTATTAAACTCTCTTATGAAGGAGTTTGGTTAAAACCTAGTAAGGTTGTTCAAGGGTGTGTTATCATTTTTAATAGATCATTTTTTCATTTCTTATTATATATCATACAAATATTATTATATTATTCTGATAAAAAATTATCTCATATATAATAATATATTATTATTTTGATTTCATAACCTATATCTATCTAATAATACATCAATTTAAAAATAAATCATTAATTATGTGTCCAGCAAACAACCTCCTCAAAAACTAATGTAATTTTTATTCCATCACTACCTCCATTGAACAAATATAATAATTAATTTAATATATTATATGATATTTATGATTTATTTATACTCAAATAACTATATTATAACATATAATTTTTTTAAATGATAATGTCGATCGAGTGTAAGTGTGGGCTACCACTGTCACGAATAAATGAGAATTTCTCTTCATTTTATTTTTAAATTTTTGGTTATTATAATTAATTTAACGAATATAAATTATAAATATGACATAAAAATAACATTTTAAATCTTATTTATTACAGAAATTTAATTTTTTACATTCTTTAATAAATAGAGATGACGTTAATGCAAATGTGTTGACTTCCATCACCATTAACGACACAAATAATTTTATACCTGTATATTTAATGGATTACTCAAAAAAATTCCAAATATATATTATTTTGATATCATATTTTTTTCTTTCTCATATATTACTATGATCAAAATAAAAGGAAAAAAACACAAAACCAAAACAGACATGAAAAATGAAAAATGTATTACTCAAAAAGTCATTTTTAAAAAAGAGTGGTTAACAAACAGATGAAAAAATATTGTAATTAAATCTTATATTGTATGATATATATAATTATAGTTATTTAATTGATTAATAATAATACATTATTTTTAAAACAGTCTGTTCAAACATATATAATGACTATTGAGACATGAGGTATGATCTTCTTGAATTAATTTTACTTCAGTGAGAGATATTCCATATTCAATAATTATTTAATTTTTATTTTGTATATACTACCCATTATGACATGTTATACTTGGGGAATCATTATTTACATGATATTTAATTTTTAATTTAATTATATTTCTTAAAGGGGTAAATGATTGAAAAGTTAGTAATGTGGTATGTGATTTTGATGTAACTTGATTACATACCATATAACAACATATTACCTTTGTGTGGCCTATATACTTAAAGGGAAATTATTTCATTATATTTCCCTTGAAAATTATGAGATATTAATATCTACATATGTTTATTTATTTAATGGTCTTACAGTTCAAATTTTACTAAATGAAATAAGGGTTTTATGAATCAATCTCATTAATTATATGGATTATTAATGTTTATAATTCTAATGGTTAAATAGTACAATATATCAAAAAATAAACTCATTAATTTACCAATATTATATTTAGTTATTTATAATACATTTATTTCATTCATTTTAATCTCTTTATGTTCTCAATATACTGAAAGACCATTTCTAAGCAAAATACACTGAATTTCAGTCTTCGATCAAAAATAATTCCACTTCTAGAAACATGCATTCAAAAAAAATGTTTCAAATAAATATTCTATTATTATATAATGATTTTTTTAAGAAATTTAGCCTTTTTATTTTATTCAATTTCTTTTAAATTATTGTTATTTTTTATATGATACATATTTATCTTTTTACCAAAATTATGAAAGGAACATTTGTGTTAACATGTATGACTTGAATAAAATTAATTACCATTATAACATATAAATTATTTAAATAACATATTACATACTATCGATGTTTTTTAAAAGAAACATTTTATTTAATATTTTTATTTATTTTTATTTTAAGTATGTGATTTAAATATTTAAAGGATAATTTTCTCTTGAATTTATTTAGTTATTTTTTTGGAATTACTTCTTATCAAAGACAAAAAAAATTGTTGCTTATTTTTTTCTAGGGATATTATCAAATAGTTCCATCATTTTAATTCCTGTTGTTGGATTATGATTATGATGATAATATATTAATAATACTTCTACCATTTCAATGTGTTATAAAATAATGAAATGTCTATGAATCCCAATTCATTTTCATGGGTTATGATATGATAAAATGATTATGAAATCCATTATATTTTCATTGTTTATGATTTGGGTAATGTTTCATTATCTTTTGGAACATATATATATTATTTTCATTATTTGATTAGTAGGAATTATTTCTCTCTATAAAACATTGGGTAATGATTCATGCTTTCTGTGGTCAAATGTAACATAAGAGGTTATCCTAATACTAAACGAGGATACATAGGAGGTTAACCAAAGAATGAAACAAGAGGGTATAATGAATGTTTTCCAAACCACAAAATACATTACATTAGATGTTATTACAAAACCAATGAAGATGCACATGTGATAATACAAAACCTATAATGTTATGAATGTGTTGTTAGGTATCCTTGATATATGATTTCTTATGAATATGTGTATTCTAAAAATGAATATAATATGTAAATTCTATACTTTAATGGAAGAATTTCTTTTATTCCTTTATTATTATCGTTTTATTAACATCATTTAATTATTTCATGACTCACTTTTAATATTTATGATATATATGGCATGGTTTTTAAATTTTAAACCCATGTTATCGTATCGTTATGCTTATGTTATGTTGGTATCTACCTTGCATACCCTTATAGAGATTTCCATCTCACCCTTTCTTATGATTATTTCCCATATGTTTTAAAGCTGTTTATTTGTTATTATACCACGATTAAGGGTTTTAGTTAAGTTGGATATATTTGATGATAAAATATTTCACTTATTGAATAATTATTTATGTGCCTATGTTTCCGATGATTATAAACCAATATGATTATGATCTGAATCCTTATGTTATGAAATGAATATTCAATTAATAATATTTTATATCTCTATAAAAAAATTATGGATCACTATATAGGGTGTTAGAGTAATGTTTATAAAACATTACTAACTATGATAAGAAATCATTAGTGGGAAGCATATGAAAAAATATATATGTAGGAAAATATATTTTTATTTCGATGATTGATGACGAATTTGGTTTCAATGATATTATATCAATTTATAGATAACAAATATAATGTGGATCTATTATTGTGTTTTGTATGGTAAATAACACAAAAAGGGTCCATTTCCCATTGAATAGAATATCACATGGTAAATGATAATGGACTATACTTGACACCTTGTTTGATAGATCTATAATCTATTTATTAAATTTTCACAAAATCATTTCAAACAGTCATGGAGGATTTTAATTGTTGATTACCATAGATTAAATTTTTTAAAACTACATTTAGGGGTAAGAAATTACGTTTTTCATATTTAGAAATAAAATTAATGATTGATCATGATTGATTAACCTAATAAAATATTCATGAATACCACACAAACCACTTTTGTTTCAATATGGTATTGGAGGTAGAATGATAAATTTAAGGTTGTAATTTTTATGCTCAAATATTAACATATCATTTTTTATATTTGTTATATAAATTCTTTAATGTTAGGAAAATATTCAAATAATTTTAATTACTATCAACAATAAATACATTTTGAATTAACACTGAATACACCTAATGATATAATGATCACATTCAACATCTATGATTCTAGTTTAGTTGATGTTCATGGTAATTTTCTTCTGGAAAAAATTCTTATTCTCCCAATAGTTATGATTAATATTATTTTTGTAATGTATTAAATTTACCTATATTAATAAAATGTAAATTTTGATGTAAAATAAAACCTGATTAATATTCCAAACTAACCAATGATAATCTATTAGTTTGATGATAAATGATAACTTCCAAGGTAAATGAAATCCATTTTATGGGTCTTGATTCCCATTAAAAATGGGGGATAATCATAGATGTGTAGATTGAAACAAAACATAGGCTATATTTATATTATGTGGGATATTTTTTTGTCTTTTTATAATAGATTCCATGTATTACATGAAATTATTTGGTTGATTTCTCAAAATAACTCATACCTGGGGCCACATCTATTTCAACAAAATCTTATAGAATGACCCAAAATATGTTTCATGAACTAATGAAGATTTAGTAGAGGAATGCTGAAAAGGGAATCAATCTACTAGGTGTTTCAACATTGAGTGTACATGTTATTTTTTGTTACAAATATTTATGGATCAATGTGACTCTACATAGTTTATTGAGAGCTGATCATGATCAATCTGAAGACCAAGTATCCACAACCCTATATTATTTTTTTTTATCAAATATGGGGTGGTAAATATAGTTAAAATATTTAGCATTGTTTTGGATATCATCAATTGAGGTTTTAGAAGTAATATATACCAATGATATTATTACTTACTAGGTAAACACAATATGAATATATAGTTCTTCCATTTTGTCTTAACAATATCTACATTTTCGTCATGGGTTTAGTGAATATAATATTTATATATTACCTTCATCAGTTTAAGGTAATTAATTACACTATATTATTTTATATAAAATGAATAAGTAAGATCATGAATATCACATGAGGATTTTATTAAATACCATAATGAAAGAGAAAATGTATTTAAAATTAACCAACTATGAGTTTTGGCTATAAAAGGATTAACATTTTGGAAATATAATGTAATTATGGGGTATTTCAAAAGAACAATAAAAGATTTATGTGAATGATCATTGTCTTATACCATCCACTATGAATGATATATGTAATTTTTTAGTATTGATAGATATTACTGATGGTTTTTCAGAATGTTTCATGAATGTGTAATCTATTCACTATGTATACATGGAAGGGAAATATATTCCTTTGGAAAAATTATTTTGAATAATATTTAACAGAATAATACATAATGTTATTTAGTATACCTATAATTATGTTTCTATATTGTGGTTAATGGTTTTAAATATATATAAATGCATTTAAGAAGCGACTGTGATGTGTTATAATATAGAAAATATATTTTACAGCTTATGCCTCATAAAAATCGAATGTTTATGATAACAACTAACCAAATCATGAATTTTACTTACATGTTGTGATTTCACCATTTAATATATGTATTCATTATCTTTATGGATAATGGTGTGATATACATATAATAACCTTAAATTTTTACTGAATATATTAATTTAGGTGAATTTAGTCATGCACCAGATAATATTGTAGTAATATAATATGGATTCTGACTTTTAAATACATTACCACCCTATCAAATAAAGTATGGTAGCTGATTCTTTGAGTTGGAATGAACATGCTACTTTATCTATTGTTATAATCACAAATGATCCAATACATCTTAATTTTCAATGGTTTTATATTAAAATCATGATGGAAGGGGATAAATATTTTCTTTCTCAATTGAATTATCCACCATCTTTTTTTATCATGATAGAAGAGTCCAAAAATGAATAAGATACGATACAGAATAAAGGGGGATCTATTACTAATTTGAATCATGATTTTGATGGAATGATTGGTTATATGAATTTAGTACATGATCTATCTATATCAAATTTGAAGATGTATTTTTTAGATTGTGTTCATAGTAATTCATTATTTAGTCATCCAGGAAGTATGATTCTGTGTGGAGATCAAAAATAGTATTTTCAGATTGATGATAACATGGGAGATATTTCAATTTTATCTCCTTTAATGGTATAGAAACCTGTTATGGATAAGCGGAAAAAATTAATTGAACATTATAACCATTACTGACACCAAATTTTAAATGGTAAAACATCACCATGGTTTTTTTGTCTAACTCACTAAAAAATCTAAACAAAACAAATTTAAATAGATTTTTGTTGATCACCTTACAATATAAGCACACATAATTTTAATCGAAGAGGATTTATCTCTTGGTCATCATTCTAATATATACATTAAATAATATTTAATAGTTCATGGTTTTATTCATTCAATTATATCACATAGGGATCCAATTATTACATTGATGTTCTAGAAAATTCATCAGAAGTTCCTTAATAGAGAGTTCTGTTTTTTCACAACATATCATCTTAAAACCTATGATTAGTATGATTGAATTAGAAATAACATAGATGATATGCTAAGATCTTATTCAGTGTATTTCAACTAGGGTTGGTATCAACACCTTTTTCTAGTCGAGTTGTCTTTCAAAAATAACATTCACCCACATATTCAGATGAAAACATACAATTCCTTGTATAGAAGGAAGTGTATAAGTCAAACATGAAAGAATGATGTTATAGAAATATATCTATTTGTAACATGATATATATGTGGATATGGTCAATAAATTCAAATCCAATAAATAAAAAATTTATACAACCTAGAGTATAAATTTTTTTGATGAAAATCACTGGTGTAATTAATAATATGATGATGGTGAAAAGTATTAACTTTGAATTTATCCTTGGATTATGGTTATGAGATTCGGTGAAAATTTAATTTATTCCCTTGTTATATAATCCCATTCTATATTAATTGTATAGAACTAATTGTGTTATATCTATATGTTATTCACCAAAACTCTCTCATTTTCATGTTGTGTTCCTTGTCACTTTTTTGAGGATGAATATACTAGAACCATAACATGTACTATTTATTGTGGTTAAACTATTTGGGAAAGAAAATTACTATTATTATAAATTAGTGGAGATCATGGATTGCGTAATGATGTTTCAAAAAAAATACCACTCACCGAGTCGATGTTTTGTAGTAAAACACCAAATTTTATACACCTTTATAAGAACGTGAGGATATGATATGGTATAATTATCCTCATTCTTTGTATTAGAGTGAAAATTTTTAGAGGAAAAATTCATTCCAATGGGGTATATTATAACACACAAATAAATTATATTATATTTTTCCCTTCCAATAAATTTAATTTATTTGATATCTTGTGTCACATGAAACCCATAGTTTTTGAGAACCAAAATATATTAATAATATTATTATTTAATAACAACTCTTATTTCCATGCTGGAATGGAACCATTTTTTTCTGAAATGTAATGTTGAGTTGAAAGATGATTTTTTTTCTTTTAGATTATTGTATGGTGTAAAATTATATTTTTACCTGGAGGATAATATATGATAATTTTTCTCACCACTTTGTTGGTCCATGATTAGGGTGATTTCCTTAGGACATTAGTTTAGTAAAAATATAAACCATAAATTTTTTTTACAATAAATATTAATTAATTATATATTAATTAAATATTTATTATTTTCCATACTATAATTTGTAAATACCTTTTTTATGGAGTTTTTTTATATTCAATATCTTCCATTTAGTTCGGAATAAGGACATTTTCAAAGTCAGTGGATAAACTATTGTTGGGCTCTAGGGTCGGCCCATAGACATTTTTCATTTTCCTTTTTTTTCTTCATAATTATGTTTTTGTTATTTTATTTTATATTTTTTCAACCCTTTTGATTATCAATCATTACACCAAGTGATCTACTACAACAAAAAAAAGAAAGAATATTTATAGGGAGATAGATAATGTTAGAGAGAGGATGAGAAGTACCTCTGTGAAGCGGGGACATGTCGGATTGTCGTGTGGTGGTCGTGGAGCATTGAAACGAGAAAATAATCCTTGGAATCCACCCAAAGGTAGTCATTTTTAATTTTTTTCCATAAAACTTCATATATTTAACATTTTCATGTTTTAAACATACCATATTCTTACATATGGCCTTCTATGAGTCAATCTATTAATTGTGGGGGGGGGATTGGAGTTGTGGACAATTGGGGGTTTTTTGTTTGGGAAATGATGATTATAAGGAATGTGGTTTAGTAACACACACTTTAATTTCTTTCTATTCTAGAAATATTTTCATTTTATAAGTTCACGACATTTATAGGGTGTATATTTTGTGTATAGAGGCTTATCCTTTTAGCTAAGTACCCCACCAGACATCCAATGTAGGCACACAAGGCCATATAGATTATACGACCAGACCCCATGTGGGATTCACGTCAAGAAGTTGTACATGGGAATATATATGTATTTACAATTGATGATTAGTTTATGAGAAGGTACACTATGTATGGTATATGTCGAGTGAATGATAAAATCACTTGGTACAATAGATTTTACTAACCATTTTCAGTTGGAGTACACGACATGGTTGGGATTTGGGTCAACATGACGTGTACTTCATATACACACTGTTCACTACACCAATTCTACAATTTTATGGGATTTTTAATTTACACAAAAAAAATAAAATTGGATATATTAGTATTTATTTCTTTGTTATTTTCTATATACATAATAATGGTGATTCATATGGGGTTATTAGAGTATTTCATGTTATTTTCATGTGTTTTCTTCAATGGATTTATTCATAACAAATAATTGAATCTAGTTGTATCATGATGGTGAGGCCATTTATTTGAGATGATCAATGATCTATATCACTTAACTAATGTGTAATAAATTTTCTCTAGGGAAATATCCCATATGATATGTTACCTTATGGCCTAGGAGGCCTAATTATTAGTTGTTTCTAAAGATCCCATGTAGGATACATCTATATTTTCACTATTATGGTAGGACCCATATAGGATTAGTATTTCTATATACCATTTCGTAGGATCCCAAGTAGGATTTCAGGGTTTAATTACCATTCGTGGATCCCATGTAGGAATCCTCATTTTTCATTCCATGTAAAGGATACATGTGTTGATAACTTCCCATATAAATAGATCTTGAGGATCCCAATTAGGATGAATCTCCTTTTCCTGATCTAGGGGTCCCAATTGGGCAACTAAGGATTGAATGCCTTGGATCAAGTACATCAGATATGGTTAGATATGGTAGTGTGTTTCACTATAGAACATGTTCCAAATATAGAAGCCCATGAGGTTGTGGTAGTAAAGGTGGGTCTAGGAATTCAACTACCCTCACTCTTTTATTTTTTATTTCATGTATTTTTGATGAAATAATGATTACTATAGGATATTTCTAGTTGGTGGATGATTCTACAACCATGAATCCTCTTCCTTTCTCTTTAGATATAATAAACTTTTTCCAGGGGTACCTATTATAAATTTATTGGGATTCCCATTTGGTATTTCCTATAATATGGATTTTTTGCATTATTATATCTAATATACTCTATTATTCCCAGAGGTATTACATCAGACCTAGATAATGAGACAAGATATTTGGATATTATATTATTTTTATATCTAGAGGTGCATCATGGGATTCATATTTTAATCCATTGATTATGATATGTGGTCATAGAATCCCTAGTAATGGTACTCATGGATGATTATTCTCTTATGAGTGATAAGTATGAATCCTCTCTCCTTTGGTAGTTACGTATTGAAGACAATTACCATCTACCTAAAATAATTACACTATCTTGAGGGATATAGAAGATTGTGATATATTTGATCAGAAACTAGACCATGATATTGGACCTAGAATTTTATATTGTTCGATTAGCATGGTTTATTATGTTCTCCTTGGTTATAGGGATAACTCCATTCTCCATGATTATAGAACATGAGGTGTGGTAATGAAATATACCCAATTTTCTCCCCTTACAGTTCACATATGGGTCATACCAATAGTGTTAATCTTATTCTCCATGTTGTGACTGCCTCTAGACTGGGACCTAGGGCTCCGACATTTGAATATATTTTAATGGCCTGAGAATCATGGCCTCCAGCTAAGAGATAATTTAATGGAAGTCCTTATGTACATCCCAATAATGAATTTTTATGGGTATTAGAGGTCTGTATGAGAGATCCTGGTTTTAATATGATAATTCTCCTATGGTTATGTTTCATAATCTTATATATTTAAGGAGAGAGATAATTTATGTTATGTATATTTAATGTTTGGATATATAGATCATCGTAATGAAACCAAACTTGTGTGGTATTTTATCCATATCAATTTCTTTGCACAATATGTCCACTTTTTCGTATTTATCAAACATTAGATTGACCGTTGATGGTTTTAAGGAACATTATTCCCCATACTCATGTATATTTATATATATATATGTGTGTGTGTCTAGTAATATACATATATATATGTATTTAGAATTTTAAATATAAATATATTTGAACGAACATTCCTTACTCTCTAAGATTACAGACCGAGGGATTGACAATGTTTCACATGATGTTATTTGATTTTCTTATTTCTCTTGAGTCTTTTCAAGGATGAGTTTATTGTAGTAGAATGAAATTATGACTGTATATTTATAGGTTCGTCATTGGGGTGGCCAAATGATATTATGTATCCCCCATATATATGAACCGTAGTGTATGTTAATACCTCATGTATAAATTTTAGGTTGAGCACAAATGCAAGGTGGATAGGGCTAAGAACCAGAGTTTCCTGATCGAAAAAAGATGCTATTGTGGTTCTTTATGATCGTGGTTCTATAGTTTGATAGTTTCTAGTGATCATGTATGTTTTGAATCTCTACGATAGTATTATATACTGGTATATTTTTTTTAGAACACCGTTATGTATCGTCGTCCAAGTGGGTGAGTAGTGTGGTATGTATGTCATTGTTTTCTATGAATTTACAATAGTTAATTTATTATAACAACATGATTTATTTTAGTTTACTTTCATATTCCTCACTCCATTTATTACTTCTTGGATTTTTTCTAGTTATTTAAATTTATTTTTAATATACTATGAAGCTATAGTATCTCATTGGAATCACCATAGGCCCTTACAGCATACTGTAGCCTCTAGATAATGGAGAGGTTCCCTTGAGTCCTTGTAACGAACCATACCAAAGCACTAGTTTAAAATAATTTTAGTCTGTTTGATACAATGGTGTATTAGTGTTGTTTATTTTTATGGATTAAATCATTAAATTTTTTTAAGAAACATGTGTTTGGAATTCATCAGAAAATATATTGGTTTTTATATTGCTGCATAAAAAAAATGTATTCTGCTTTATGTCATGGTTTCTAGGGATTTTGTATTGTTTCCCTGATCTAAGATGTAAATTTTGTATATGATTCTTTATTTGAGAGATGATATTTTTTCTTATGTTTTAATTTATTTTATATTTCTATCTATTACCTATTTTCAAGAGTCTAGGGATTGATTTTGACTTTTGAAAAAAAAGGCTAGAGGAATATAAAGAATCAAATATGGAATGTAGAATTTACCTGATAAAGACCCGCTAGGGTTTTATTTTACTAATGACAAATTATAATTATTCATACTCTAAAATAACCTAAATGGGGTTTTACACTATAGGGTTTTTATGGAATTCTACTCAATTTATCCATCTTTAATATATATTTCATTCTTATGTTATTGTATGTGGATCTATGTTGTGGCATTTATTGGAGGTCTAGAGGAATCTGTCAACTTGAACAGGGAGTGTAGTGGCCCTAGTTTGTTGATAAGGTGTGTGATTACATGTGTTGTACCAAATTTAGGGTATTTTTTTTCTTATTATATGTTATTTAAGGTGTCAGTAAAACTCTATGTAGTGTTATCCTATTTTTATTGGATTGAAATTATACTTCATTGACCCTTCATTTAGGAAATGTAGACAAATATCTAGGTACAGTGCTAGTAGAAACTATAATGTTCATATAAACTAGACCACCATGTGGTATTACTATATAAAGATATTACATGAGCATCCGATCAATATATCTTCAATGTTGATATCATGAAATATAGGTAGCTATTCGTTATAAGGATTCATGAAGATGATCGTGTAATTGTAAGGCATGTTTATGTCTATGACCCAAGTTCATCATTTTTATATTTACATGCATTATATATGTTTTACCTTTTGGGATAGGTGGTTAGACCTTGTAACCAGTTTATGATACTAGATTTTCAAAGTTAAGTGCTAAACCTAGAGGCTATTTTTTTTAACATCGATACACATTGGTCGATGTTATTTTTGTTAATGGGTATCCTATTTTAGAGAGGTTGGAATTAGATTAAAAATCCTTTTTTGAAGGGATTATGGGTATAGGCCTGTTTTGAGTAAAAGACAAGGTAGGTGATCAGATTTTATGAAATAATAATGTTGTTTCATTTATATTTTCAAAATAACCTAGTGTGTTTTTGTATCGTGATTGGAATAAATTGTATTTCATGGTTTCCTGGTTTGATATACTACTGTTTCTACTATCGTTAATGTTGTCAAATCATATATAGACGCTAATGATTAGAATGAGTTCTGGTGAAAGGTGATCATGGAATTACTAGTGGAACATGTGAGGTTCTATATTTTGAAGATTAATCCCATAAGATCTAATAGAATAATGTTTATGGAGTTCCATGCACAAGAATTTACATAGGAAAATGTTGTTAGACACGATGAAGTATGACATAAGTGATAAATTTACAAACCAGTTATTCATAGTACTGTTTAAATCATAAATTGGTGATTGGAAAATTGCTAGATGAATATTTTCAGTTTAAAAGAAATTTCATGGGCATGGTATCTTTGAAATCATGTTTAAAAATTTGATTTATACTCTATTTTATAAAATGAATCGTGAATAAATTGAGTACCTCAAGATGGATGACCCATGTATAGACATAGACATGCATTTTTATAGATATTCTGCAAGTTTTTAGTTAAAGTAATGTGTAGCCTTATTGGTAATGTTTGTGGTTCGTAGAGAGATTCATAAATCTTTTTGTTAAAATAAAATGTACTCTTAGTTATAGATGATCATTATCCAACGTGGTATAATTTTTTGTATTTCAAGGGAGATTCATCTCTTCAGAGAGATTGTCTTTTAAATTTTCTCTCCTTCATTGATAACAAAACCAACTGACGATGTGAACAAGGATTAGTTTAGTGTATGACATATAGTAGGGAGACTTCATTTCATATTTGAGTGTGATGATCCTCATTTTTAGTTGTAATTCTACATTTTTCGTGGCTTGTGGAGCATAGAGTTGGGTTTTTGACAACATCAATGGTATTCCTATTTTGGGGAGTATAAAATAGATCACAGTTAAACATCTTTTATGTAGGAAATAGTTCTTTAATATATGATAATTTGATGCTCATGGTAGCTGTTTTTGTGCAGATTCGTTGGCTGATAGCATGGTTATTAGTCATACCACTAGGTTTCATATAGATGAGAAGCTTAATGGTGGGGATATTTTAAGGACCATTGTTTTTCTAAACATTAAATTTGAGAAGAAATTTAAATTTTTACCTACAAATACTAGGTAAGGGTAAAATTTTATTTTTACCATAGAATATGATCCCAGTTATTTTTTAAAAAAACCCCTATAGGTCCAAAAATAAGGTGTTTTCTTTAGAATATGAGTTTTCTGTAAATGTGTGCCAATCGAATATTTGTGGTATAATTAATAATTAATATTTTATTAATTTAAAATCGATTTTTTTCATATAGGATAGTATAGATATATATTTTTTGGACCATAGGATCAAGATTCCATATCCATCATTGAATTTCAAATGTGGAGTTTTTCTTTCGTGGGGGTATAAACTGATGTTTGGTGACAAGGCCTATTTGGACCCCGTTTTCTTTTTATTTTATTTTTCTTATTTAAATTTTATTTTTTAATTTTCATTTAATTCTTCCATATTACTTCTTGGTAATTACCCTTTAGTTACTCCTTTTTGTGTACCTAGAGTGAGGTGGGAGAGGGAAATATGAAGAGTGAGATATAGTGAGAGAGGGAGAGGAAGAGGGGTCCAATATTGAAGCTCGGGATGCACCAGATCACTATACGATGTCAGTGGAATGCCAAAATAGTGGAAGCATCAGATGATTCCAAAACAAATATATGAAATTATAAATTTTAGAAAAAAACCCTTATTTTAATTTTTTTATTTTCATTATCTGTTTATATCATTTCTTATGACACCTTGTTGGTCGATATATTTTTTTTATGTAAAACTGGAGTTTTAGACGATTTGGTGGTTTTTTGTAAAAAAATCCATATAAATGGTGTGTAGTTCTATAACACATGATGGGTGTTCATAATATTTGTGGAATACGATATTTTTATTTGTACACTCTTTGTATGGTGTATCGAAACCTTGTCATTGGACTCAGTCGTGTAGCTGAGTACCCAACTAGAAATCTTGCATAGGTACACATGGCCATGTGAAGTACATGGGTAGAACATGTGTGGGTTTCATGATGTGTATTGGTATATTTCTATTCTATATACATGTCTAGGCCCTGTGAGGTAATTGGTATGCTACCTCATGTAGGGTACATTCCATGTAGTTGATCAACACACCATGTACTTGAGAATTTAATTTTCCGAACTAGATAGAGTACCCACCCATGTACGGATTTTTCAGATCACAGTATATACTCGGTATACATGTTTTCTAATATTCCATTACTACAATTTTAGGGTTTTTCAAAATTACACCAAGGAGACATAATTGGATATTTGAGTAGCAAATTTATGATTTGTTATTTTCAAAAGTCATGATGGTGAATCTTGTGGGGTAATTAGACGACACCTAGGAGGTTTTTGGAAAATTTTCATGAATAGAAAGGTACATCCTATAGTAAAATAATACAAATGTATCATAAGAGTGAGACCTTTGGTAGATGATGTCGCAAGTGCTCTCACTATTGGTTGATGCATAGTATCATTTCACTATGGGTGTCTCCCTTGTGATATGTTCCCTTATCACCTTGGAGACCTTGAGATTTTTAGTTTTTGCGTATACTGTGTAGGATGCCTCTATAATTTCACTATTACTAAGGTACCATGTATGATTCCTTATTCCAAGTACCATTCCATGTGACCCTTGTAGTATGCCTCTTCTCTATTCAATTAAAGGATCCCATTTAGGAATCATCCCATTACCTTCACAAATGACGACCCAATTAAGATTATGTGACTTATTATTTGACCTTGATGGGCATATTAGGATGAATCTCCTATCATAGAACTATGGGACCCAACAGATACCCTGAGGGTTGACCATCCTTAAGCTAATATGTTGGGTGTTTATAGAGATTGTGGTGTTTGTTACCATAAGAACAGTGACAAACTTGTAATCCCTTGAGGTTACATCTATAATGGTGGGTTTAGGTGTTTGTCCAACCACACTCATTTATTAATGATTTTACTTGTTTACTTCTGATGTAGAAATGACTATTAGTGGTAATTCATACCTATTGGATAATGATCATGATGTGTTGTATATTTCATTATCTAGGGATTTCCTAATGTTATTCCAATGATCTATGTGTTTCATTTATTTAGATTCTAGAATGTGGTTTCCATGGATTTGGATTCTAATACATGTTACTTCTTATATTTACAAAAATACCCAGAGGAACTACTTGTTACTTATCTACAAAGCATATATATTTGACTATATACAATTTGAATATCCATTGCAGTTTTCTAAAATCTGCATTTTGATCTTATTATTAATATATATGTTTATAGAGGCCCTCATAATTGTACTTATGGATGATTATTCTCCCCTAAGTGATGATGATTATTCCTCTATCATCTGGTTGTTATGTTATGAGTCTCTACTCAATACGATTATACATGTGGATGGTAAACCCTCTTGAGTGAAAAAGACAATTATGATCACCCTAATCGGAAACCAAATAATAGTGTTAGTTAGAGAGTTTCACATTTTTAGATATAGGTTGATTATTATGCTCTCCCAGGTGATAATAATGATTTTGTTCTCCCAATGTAGGGAACAAAAGGGTTGGAAATGATGTCTCCCCTATGATAAATCTTTTAGTTCACCTATGTGTAAGACCATTTGGGTTCATTCGAGTCTTAATGTCCTGACTTCCTATGGTCTAGGTCCTACGCATTAGAAATTGGACTTGATTCACATAGAATTAGTTTTATGGATCCATCTCAGTGACCATTAACTGAATTTTTAGACATTATTTGGTGGGATACATTATTAATGTTATTGGATGCCAAAATGGGTGCGAGCTGGTTTTTAATTACTATCCCATTTTGGTGACATAGCTTTCACATATACATTTCTAGTGATGATTGAATATTGTACTACTTATTGGGATTACAGACCTAGAGATCAAATTAATGATATCGTGATTGAGGTGTATGTAATCCAACTCAATTCCCTTACAAATGATGTCCATATGATCAGAATTACAGACCCAATGATTTTCTACTGATGATTTTATGTTATATCATTTACCATACTCATATATATTATTTTTTATGTATATATGAATATGAATGTAAATAAACATATATACCAATATTAATATAAATATACATTAAAAAACATTCCCATTTGATATGGATTATGGACCTAGGGCCTTATATTCATTAACATTATTTCATTTGATTTTATTTCATTCAGTTGAGTCTTGTCAAGGCTACGAATATTGTATGAGCATACCCTTATTACATCATATTTACTGGTTCATTTTTTGGGTGGCAATCTGAGATTATTTCTCACCCTAGTAAGTGATCCTTGGTGTGCATATAGATATTATATCAGCATATCATGTGGAGAAAATATGTGTGGTGGATAGTTTTTAGTCATAGTGTTTCCTGATCGAATGGAGATGCTAGTGTTATTCCTTCTAATCATGCTAGTGTAGTTCTAAATTTTTTAGATATTGGGTTTATGTTCTCTCTAGGTGTTATTATTATATCCCTAATTTTTTATTTCATTTTATTTAGTTTACTCTTGTATATATGGTCAACCCAATGGATGTCCAGTGCTATATGTATGACATGGTTGTTCAGGATTGTATAAAATTCCATTTACTATTACATAATGTTCTATTTTATTTTATAGTCTTTCATTATTTTTTTACATCATGGATGTTATCTTGGTATATTCAATATAATTAAACATGATATTATTGAATTATCTCTCTATGGATAAACCCTATTCCCTCATTGCTAATTGGAAAAAATATTCTATATGTAGAGGAGTATTTAAGGCACCGTAAAAATAGTATCTTGGAGCAAAATTTTAGTAGAATCCAGGTTGGGATGTTACAAAGTGGTATCAATTAATTTCATTTTTGGTTATTTAATATTTGGTATATTTCATAAAGATGTATTATAAATTTGTAAGAATATATGATTTATATCATATTGGTTTGTCAAGAACACATATTTTGGTGAGAATGCCTCATTTTTTGGGATACAATGTGATTATTTTTATCTACATTGTTATAGTTGAATGTGATTTTACATTTTATAAAATCCCATGTATTGTGGATGTTATGAGTTACAATATATTTTAGTATCTTGTCCCATTTGAAAAAGTCCATGTATTGATTTGTGATCTTGGTTTTAAAATATAATAGGAATATCATACATCATATCTGTTTTTTAGTATTCACATTTTATAGGCCTTATAATGTGTGATTTTATCGAAGATATGTTACAATAATATAATTTTTCAATAAAACCCCAAATGGAGTTTTACCATATATAATTTTGGTTAAATTCTACTAAATTTTCTAGTCTTGAATATATATATTTACCACTGATGGAAGTCTATGAGGATCTATGTTTAGGTGTTTGGTGGTGAGGATGATGACCTTGTCCTCATACATGAGAGGTGAAGTGGCCCTCATTTGTTGTTATCTATTCATATCACTGAGTATGTTTCCAATAGGTTCTGGAAAGTTCCAGTGAACTACTCCACTTGGGGTTATTACAATATAAGGATTCTTGATGTGTTCCAATTCTGTATCTCTTTTTCCATGATATCATGACCTCAACAGAGAAGTCACATATTAGGATCTTAGATATAATTAGTCCCTTATAGGGTGTGTCGATGATTTGGGCCATTGTAGTTCATTATGATCGTTAATATTCATAGAGATGTTTGATATTTAAATCTTGGTGGTTTGACCTTGTGAACCTATTATGAAAATTTATTCACTAGGAAATGTGGGATACCTATACACTCTTAGATTTGATTTAGACCCTTGTAGGTCACTATCCATTTCATTTGTGGGAATCCAATGTGATAGGGGATGACCCAATTTTAAGAATGTATAATTAGGAAGTGAGACATCATATAAACTAATTATGATATTGAGGAATAGTAGGTGCCTGATTATTTATATATAGTCATGTTGATTCACATAGAATTTTACAATAAATAAGGTTTTTTTGGTGTCATGAATTGTTTCAACATATAGTATTGTTTGGGTTTCCTTTCTAGGATAACTAGTGTTTTTGCTATTTCTAATTTAGTTAGTTAATGGATTGATTCCTATGACCAGAATGAATTCAAGTGATAGGATTTCTTAGAATAAATTATGGCATAGGTGAGGTGACCAATTATTAAGGGGAGTTCTAAGGGATATTTTGGAATAATGAGGTTGTATTGTTGGGTATCATGGTCAAAATAGACATATGACAGAATACCCACTGATGTATGATATAAATTATAATGATATATTCTAATTGAATGTTCTAAAATGAAAATATTTTATAGTCTATTTCATATTAAATAAATTAAATTTCATTGATAGTTTACATTACTCCAAAAAATAAGCATAAATAAATGATATTTTTTTAATTTTGATAGTTTTCACCAAGTCGTTGCAATGGTGGGAATGAATGGGACTAATTTAATAATGAAAATATTGTTCCAAATTTTTAATAAAAGGGGTCATGTATTTATTATTATATTTAAATGGAAATAAAATCCAACTGAACATAAATAAAGTGTTTTAAAAAGTCATTTTTTATATCTATAATGGTATTTTATCATAAGAAACTAAATTAATCAATATTAATGTAAGTTATTATTGAAATTAACATTTAATATTTTAAATTTTTTAATATTCATCCCTTATATTTGGTAGGTTTTTTATTAGAATAAATCAAATTTTATGTTTCGTCAATATTTATCTAAAAGAAAATGTTTCTACCTTTTGATGGATCACATGTTTTAAATATAAATATTGAAAATTTTATATGTTTTATTGAAAAAATAATATTATTATTTTAAATTGGAATATCTATCTTTTCCTAGGTATGGTTTTGGTATTTCTCTGAAAAGTTATATTTTTTATCGATAGTGAATAATAATAAATTTTAATTAAAAACTAATTTTTTGACGAATTTATTTATATAGTTAAATTATATTATAATTTTTTTTAAAAAATAAATAATTTTATTACACATAATTCAATACATTTTATTCATTGGAATAAATTTCAAATTTAAATTGGATATAAATACATTTCAATTTATTGAGCTTTTCCCTTATAAAACCTTAATTTTCATAATATATATGGGATTAAATTAAAATCATTTTTTATAACAATGTTACTATAATTTGGTAAAATGGATTTCATATATTGAACCATTATGTAAATTTTTTTTTAGGTCAATTTAATTTTTTGGCATTAAATATATACCACGGTAAAAAATTATTTACTTTGATATAGGTAAAAAATTGAATCATGTTATTGTTAAAATGGTAAGGGCTCAAAATACATAAAAAATACGACATTTAATTTTTCTTTGTGGTGTGGTCTGAACCTTAATATTATATAAATTATTAATTTCCATAAAAATTCATGTAAATTAGTTCTACCTCATTGTGGATAGATTTATGTATAAAAACCCATTTTTTTATTCACCTAATCCCACCTCTTACAATGTTTAAATACTAACCCATTTCAACCCAGAATTATTGACTACTTGATCATATCCACCATAACCAATATGTATAGTATAACCAAGTTCAAGGGCTTATTTTACCACAAAAATAAAAAATCAATGGTCCTCGTTATTTAAAATTCTGATTTCGTGGTTACCTTTTAGTTTACATTTCACTATTATTAACTGGATGTTTTATTAACCCTATATCATAAGTGGTTTTTTCATCGATTAATTTTAATGTATAAACAATAGATATCCTAGGAAAGTTAAAATTGTGAGGGCATAATTTTTTGATGGTGGTAAGAATGTAACACCTTGGGATTTTATGTTACATATCTTCTTAAATAAATTCAATTTCAGTTATATCTTACATTACATAAAATATTGATCTCAAACAAGTGATTAAATAATATTATTTAATTGTTATTATTATGACCTATATGTTGTAATGGAGGTAAATAATTAGAAAAATTAAACTATCGAAATATAGCTGGAACATTAAAATAAAATTTACTCATTTATTACCAATTAATTATAAATTAATATAAAATCCAATTGAACTTAAATTATGTGTTTTTCATAAATAATATTTTCAAAACTATAACAATTATTTATATTAATAAATAAAACTAGTTAATAATATTTAAATATATTAATTAAATATATATTTTATATATTCCATAAAATGTCATTAAATTCATACTGTATGTTTTAAATTCTTGTGATAATAAGAAGTTCTATTTTAATCATAAAAATTATAATTTTCAATTAAAAAATACTTCCTTCTATTTGTGTCACAAATATTTTAAATCCTAATTATGAAAATTTTGAATGTTTTTTTGGAAGAAATAAAGTTGATTTTTTAATTTTTAATATAATAATTATCTTAGTGTATGGTGTTTGTATTTATCTGAGAAGATTTATTTTTTACCAACAGTGAATATTGCAAAATTTTAAATTAAAACTATTTTTTGGTTAATTAACATAAATTTATAAATTATAAATTAAATATGTTTTAAATAATAATTAGTTTATATATACATAAATAAATCAAATATATTTCATTTGAATATATTTCACAACGAAATTGGATATAAGAATATTTTAAACATTTCATCGTTTTACTTAAAAAATCCTTTTCATTGTATTAGAGAGATAAATTTTTAATATTTGAATTGAATTGGCTAAAATGGATTACAATTTTTATTCAATAATTTGTAAAAGATTATTTATTTTAAATATAATTTTTATTAATTAAAACAAATACTTGGTAAAAAAATTATCTACTGCATTATAGGTACAAAATGAATCATGTAAAAGTCAAAACAGATGAATTGAAATACCTAGATCATAAAACATTAATGGTGGGTTGAGGTGTTGATGAACCGTAAATAGAATATAAAATATTAATTTCTAGATCAATTAATATTAAGGTATCCCTTGTCAATGTGATTTTCATTAAGTAAATCGTTATTTGAATCACATAAACCCACCTCTTGTCAAGTATTATTACTCCCCCTCACCACCCTATTTATATCCACAAGATGTAAATATATGAAAATATCATTCCAAACCATTCCTTCTCACTCAAGCCATGTCCACATAATTATTTTATTAATGAATTAAAAAATAAAATGTCTTTACGGGGTCCTTCAATGAGGTGATATTTCATAGGTAACTTTCACAAAAAACCTCTCTTAATTTATTTTATTTTTCTATAATATCATCAATGATTTCATCCATAATGAAATTATAATTATAGATTCATTTAAACAATGGATTATTATGTTGGGAATTTAATATTTTATATCTATACCTTTTATTACATCCTCCCATTCAGTGATATAAAACCATTGTCCAAATTATGGTCAGTAATCGTCTCCGTGAATAATGTTTTTTTCTTTTCCAATTACCACATTAATGAATGTTCATAAATATGTTATTATGGTTAAATAATATTTTAATATATTTATTATAACCTGTTGTATTTTTTTAATTTATATATTCTCATAAAATAAAATAAACTAGTTCATTGTGTTTGGAAAAACAACCAAAATACACTAAACGTTAACTGTTATCATTTTATCTAATTAATCATCCTAATCTAAGAAATATAAATGATATATAGAATCATTTATAATAATATATTATACATAATACCATTTAATTCCAATTATTGTTATTTATTCACATTTTACAGGAACATTGATAATTATACTTAAGAGAACTGATCATGAAACAATGAAACTAACACACCAAAAATAGTGAAAATCATTAAATTTTATTAATAAAAGGGCTGTGATATGTAATAAAAACATAATATATGTTATTTTAATATGAATAAATATATTTAATGAGGTAATTTTAATATTTAAACTATTATATACTGTTTTATAGTACACACAAATAAAGGGAAACTAGATGTAAGGGTTTTATCATCACAATTTTACTTCTATGAGATATATGCCTTATTCACCCCATATTATGGTCTTGTGGTGTATATACATATCCCTTTTCAAGTTATATAATGAATCCAATTATTCTTGTGATATTATAAGTTTAATTTAATGTAATTCTATCGTGGTAATTAGAATTCAATGTTACAAAGAGGTGTGTGACACATTTCAATGTTTTAAGATTATTTTCCTCAATATATTTTCAATTATATAATTTAATGTATTTTCATATATTTCAAACAAAATTTAGTTAAAAAAACTTATATGTTATGTTTGTCTCTTATAATACCATTTACCATATTCTATTAATTCCTTATAGATTATGTTGACTGGTGATGTAGTATTTTGATACCACTCACTATATTACCCTGGATGGTTTTTTATTTTAAAATTTAATGGGATATATTATGGTAATTTGGAATGATAATTTCAATATATATTTATTTATTGACTATGTTTCACCAATTCCATATGATAAATTTATTGGAATTATTATGTGACGGGTGGGTCCCTCTATATCATGTTGATGCATTAGTACGTTTCATTAGAATATCCAGATTGGGATTTGGGTGAGGCCTTACCGAACTTCAAATATCTTGGTTGAGGCCTTAAACATATGTTTTTGATGTCTGTGATTATTAATTCCATCATTTTGAAATTTTTTATTTCATTCTATATGATTATTCTGTTATTATATCATCCATTTTATGTTTTCTAGATCATGTGATTCATAATATGGAATTATTTGATCACCTATTATTTCATCCATATTATGGAAAATAAATGATTATATGGATTGAGTTTCAGTTATTTAAATTTAATAAATTTTATATCATATTTATGATATATTCCACTATAATTAACCATTCATGAGATTTTGAGAATACAAATTTATTTTGTTTCATTTTACACTGGGATGCTAACAAAATTATTATGATTGATGCATAGTGTAATGAAAAGTGGGATAATGATGTTTTCAATGAAAATAAATTTAGTATTTGATGGTTAAAATATAATGTCAATTTAAAATTCATATCTAATTTACAAATACATTTTTACTATTACACCCATTTTAATGAAATTCATTATATCTATGATAGATTTATAAAGTAAGGTACATTATCTGGGCTATTAGGGCTGGCGTTATAACAAAATTGTTATAGTTTGAATTGGTAATCAGTGAGTGGTTGGGTACGAGCCATGGACTAATGGATTTAATGACATTACATGAGAATTTATACCTAGAATTTGTTGTTAAAAAGATAAATTTTCATTCATCTTAATGGAAACAGCAGGAATAAATCATGTTCCATAAGAAGGTTGACTCATGATTAGACATGCACATGCATTGTTAGGAGACATTATTTTGGTTGATAGTTCAGGGAATACGTTTCCTTAATGGTCATGATCTTCTATTATAGAGATATATGAAAATTAATATATATGTAAAAATAATGTATTTCTAGATGGAGATTAACATTAACATATATTGTAATTTATTTGACTAAGCTGAGAGAGCATTGTCTCTATACTAAGAGTCTCTTATAAATGTTCTCTCTTGGATTGATATTAGTATGTGGTGAGGCTCTTCTCAAGGAGTAATAGAAGGTAATACTTTTGGTGGGGAGTAATCATTTAGTTTTTAAGGGTGATTTAATTATATCTTTTTTGTAATTATTTTTTTTCCATGGGATTTTGAGCTCAATGTCAGTTTTTAGATGTCAATAAGTCTATTTATATAGTGGGGAGTACCATATTTGGAATAGTTAAATGTATCCATTGTATGAAGCTATTATTGATTCCATGAAACTAGAAATGTGACATTAAAGATAGATTTTGTTTGTATAATTTTAGGCGAAGATTATAGATTCTAGAGATACCAAATGGTTTCCTATGAATTAAATGGTTTATCATGGGGTATCTATAAGGACTCGTGTTTTTTGAACTATAAATTTGATAATGAAATTGAATTTATGGTTCTAAATACTTATAAGGAGTAAAATAGTATTTTCACTTAGTATATGATATTTGATAATTTCTCTAACCACTATGATGGTCCTTGAATAGAGTGTTTACTATTGGACATGGGTTTTGTGTTTGTCCATCCTATTTGAAATTTAGCTGAATAATTAATAAATAATAATAAATTTATTAAAAAATACATATTTTTCGGTGCTTTTAAAATATATTTTTAATGGATCTTATTATAGATTATATGTCTTCTCCATTTTGTTTACAATGGAGTGTTTTTATTTTGTACGACATAAACTCATGCCGGGCACTAGGATGCAATCGCAATCAATTTATTTTCCATTTCATTTTATTCATTTTATTCTTATTTTATTTTATATTCATTCTACCCTATGGATTCACTTGCATTCCCTGTTGGTAAAATCCTCAACAATATCTATAAACGATGGTTGAGGGATAGAGAGATACAGATATATATAAATGGTTAGTGGTACACCAAAATGTTCAGGATGTTCCAGTTCTTATTTCACTGGACTTGTTGAATTGAAATGTGGGAAACTTCTATAGATTTCACCAAAATTAATTATAATTTTATGTTTTTCCATAACTCCTTTTAGATTTACTATTTTTATGTTTTAAACCCCTTGTATACATTTTTAGGACCCCTTGTGGGTTTTTCTATTTTTTTGGAATCATGTGTTTCCGATGATTTCATAATTTTCGATTTGGGGAACCCAAAGTAGATTAAAAGTTCATTAGGAATACATATCATATGTTCTTCATATTCCTAGAAGATTCACATTATATAACTACATGGAATTTATGGGTTATACATGATGTTTGCTGGGACTCAGTCAGGTAGCTAAGTACTCATACAGACAACTCGTGTGGTGGAAGATGGCAGTGTAGAGTACACGACTAAGCCCTATATGTGATTCACACCATATAGTGGTAAAGAACATGTCCATATACAATTCCATCCAATATGTGGTACATAGGATGTTACCATTTGTAGGTTACACACCGTTTTTGTGATCAACATATCGTCTACATGGAATTTTAAATGAAACTCTAGTTGGAGTACATGCCCAAGTAGGGATTTGGGAGTTCACGTTGTGTACAAGGTATACAAGAAGTGTAATATTATTTTTGTATACATTTATTTTTATTCATAAAATAACACATTTGATTCAATATTAAATCCATAAGTAGTAATTTCTGAGTAATTTTCAATGAAGGTCATCATGGTCAAACTCATGGGCGGATTAGAGGACACCAAGTTGGTGTTCCTTGTGTTTTAGTGAATATAAAGGTTCTTAATTATGTTGGTGAATCCATTGGTTTTCTATTTGAGATGGATTTTATATGTGATGATCCATAACCTATCACTCCTAAATGATGTGTATTATATTTTCATTGGGAAAATATCCAATATTAGATGTTCACTTTTTCACTAGAAGGCATAGAGAATACTTATCTCAAAAGATATATTGTAGGACTCCTTTATATTTCGACTATTATTTAGGGCCTCATGTAGAATTCATTTCAATATGAGACATTATAATTATATCATTCAGAATTTATTCTCTTTATAGACTATATTAGGATCACATATATGATTACTCCATTTATATTCACTAATGAGGATACTTATTAGGATACCAATCCTTATGAATAAATATTGATGATCCTAATTATGATGCCTCTCATATTCTAGATCTGAGGGACCCAATGGGTAACCCAAGGTTTGAACAACCTCGATTTAGTGTGTTGGGTGTGTTTATAGATAGTAACAGTTTTCACTATAGAACTTGTTTCAAAAATGTGATCCATTGAGGCAATGTTACTAGTGGGTGATTAATGTGTTCAAACACCTGGCAGTGTTTTATTTTTTCATTCACAAGTGTAATAATAATTAAGTGATGATTACTTGAATATATTCGTAGTTTCTTCATGAATAGGCTATGGAAAATGGTATTCCATTTTCTTGGGAAGACAAGACATTCTTCTTTTGGGCAATCGTAATAATTTATTGGGATGACCAGATATGATTTTCTGGTCTCCAGCTTATGTACCATGTTATTTATTATATTGATTAGAAAAACCATATTTTATACATGGGACCTAGCTACTAATTCATTATATTTTAATATTATATTACTGTTATTTACATAGATTCTTCATCGGATATGTATTATGGATGTATGATTATGATTTATGGGCATGAATTCCCTTGTAACGGTACATGTGTATTATTATTCTCCCATGAGTGATCATGATGATTCCACCATACACTAATTTTTAAATGATGAATATGGTTATGTGTCCTCAATCTGATTATGTTCATGGATGTATATGCTCTCCCTAGTTATATGGATAATTATAATCTCTAATATTGGCTACCATACCATGATTTTGGAAATGAAATTTCACAATGTTGATACCCAAGGAATATTAGGCTCTATCGAGTGATAATTATTATTCTGATCTCCATAATTAAAGACATTGAGGGGGTGGGAATGATATCTCACTAGTGATCTATCATTTTTGATTTCCCTATTTTCTAAACCATAGGGTTTATGGGAATCTAAATATCATGAATGTCTCTAAAAGATGACCTAGGGAACATACATAGGACAATAATTACATGTAATGATCAACATGAAATTCATAACTTTGATAATTTATATGAATTAGATACATACATCCCTATAATCCATTATTACAGTGATTAAAGGCGAGTACGAATGAAGCATTGTAAATGATGAGTATCACCAAGAGGTGATGTAGCTTAGTCAGATACATTTATAGTGTTATCCAATGTCAATATTATAAATTTCGATTAGGGACCAAAATATTGAAATAATGTTACAAGGAATTATTAGTACAATATTCATCTCAATTTCAATACATTGGATGTCATGACCATCAAAATTATGAACACAATGATTGAATGCTAATGATTTTATATTATTTGTTTCACATTTTTCCAGAATATTCCTATTTATGTGTATATGTATAACTACAGGAATATACATATACATATACATATATATATATATATTACATCACATTCACATTTTACCAGGATTATAGATCATTGTTTTCAATGTGTCTCACTTGATATTAATTTATTTAATTTTAGTTGAGTCTATGCTAGGTTGAGAATAGTTTATGAGAATGCAGTTATGATTGAAAATTTATAGGGTTTATCATTATGGAATATTACATATATTATTACTCAACCATATACATTCACCTTAGTGTTCTGGAAAATATTGTGTCTATTTTTCATGTTGTGAAAAGAGGCATTATGGATTGCGCTGAGGCCTAGTGTTTCATGATAATGTGGAGCTACTCATGGGGTTCCTTATGATCAGGTTGGTGAAGTTTGATTGTGTGTAGATAATGTTTACTTATTAGAACTCATGGTCAGTAGTATAGACTTTTACTTTTATTTTATTTTATTTTGTCAACTCTTATATGTATAGTCATCCTAGTAGGTGTCCATTATTATTGGAATCATGTTGATGTTTATGGGTTTATAGTATTTTATTTATTATTACAACATGTTTTTATTTAGTATATTTTATTATTTATGTAACACCGAATAGTTTAATGGTATTTCTCATTTTAATTTAGTCTATTTGATAGTTTATAACCCACATAACTACAAGAATAAACATATGAACAAATATTATTATTTAAATTTTAATGTTTTGACATATCTATGGGAATGACATGAATAAATGAGATTAACTAAATTATGAAAATATAGTTTACACAAGTTCATAAAAATAATTCATTGGTAACCAATTTATAAGAATAAATATAAAATATAATAAAATATAAAGTTCATGTTTTTCAATAAAAATATTTTTAAGTGCCTAATAGATATATTTCTTGTAAAATTAAATTAATCACTATTAGGGAAATATATTACTGCAATTTATACTTTATAATGAAAAAAATTGTTTTCAAACACATCCAATATATTTTATAATATAAATATTATAGTAAAACCAATGTGAAGCATAAAAATTATATTTTTCAAAAAAGTAATTTTTACACCTCTTAATGGAAGACCAATTTAAAAAAATATTTTTTAATATTTTTTTTATTTTATTTGAAAAATTAAATTTTTATTTTAAAAAGAAAATATAAAAAATATCTTATGGTGAATTTTTGGTATTTTTCTAATAAGATTCATTCTTTTATGATAAGAGATAAAGACTACATTTTAATTGAATATCGTCTTTTCAGGTAAATAATTATATTGTTAAATTATAATTTAATTTGGTTTCAAATTATAATTAGATAAATTATATATCAATAATTATAATTTATTTCATTGGAATGAATTTCAATTAGAATTATTATATTAAAAAATTACATAATTTTAAATGTTTTCCTTATAAAAACCAAATTTCCCATTTCATCTCTTATATTAATATTAATTATATTTTTACAAATTCCATGAGTTGGATTTGATAAAATTTACAGAATATTTGAAATCAAAAGGTAAAAACTAGGTTTTGAATTCATTTTCATTATTATAACAAAAATATATACCTTGGTAAAAATAATTTTTTACCACAGTATAAGTTAAATAATGAAACTCGTTATAGTTAATGGTCAACGGTTTAAAATACCTAAATTCAATAATATTTAATATATTTTTGTGGTATTTAACGAAAAAAATAATACTTTATGATATTAATGATCAACAAAGTTATTGGAAATTACATCCACCCAAATGTGGTTATCTTTAAACATTACATATTTACTATAACAATAAGTAAACCAATATATCTCGAAGTACAAATAGAACCCTACAACACCCCATTCACATACGAAGAATTTAATATCATTAAATATCTACCAAACCCTCTCCTACACACCCACCCCATGTTCATGTTTTTTTGGTCTCACAAAAAATATCAAATCCAATGTCATCAAGGGGTCCTCCATGGAGGAGATAATCAATTGGTAATTTTATGAAATCACTTCTCGTATTTTTATTTCTAATTCTACATTCTCATAATATATATCATCTATCCTTGAATTATATATCATGAATAATGTATATACTAATTTTTTATGTTTCAAATTTAATATATCAAAACCATTTTTTCTCATCTATTCTTGTTCAACTGAAAGATATTATTTTCCATGTTATGGAGGATAATCACCTCTGTGAATAGTGATTTTGTTCATTTTTGATTACCAAATTCATGGATCATCAATAATGAATTATTATAGAGTAATAAAATTTCATATTTTATATTGTATTATATTTAATGTTTTGGAACTAACAAATATTTAATACAAAATAATATTAAACTTGTGCACGATGAATGAAAAACTAGTCAATTTAAAATAATGTTTTATCTTCAACATTTTATCAAATTAATCATCTTCATGTATGAAATAAGAATGATATATGGGAAATTATATACATTTATATGTCCTTTGAAACCATTTCAATTCACTTCTGGTGTTTTATTTGCATTTTATATTAAAATCTATAATTATAGAAGGTTGTACTGACATTGAAATCATGAAACAAACAAACCTGAAACAATTAAAATATAGAATTATTATTAATGAATGGGGGTTTATATGATATATAAGTAATATATATGGTATTAAAAATATAAATATGTTTTTGGAATTAATTGAGAACATTATTTATACCTTTATATTGGATTTTAGTGAATAATAAAACTAAAGGGAAGTGTGAGACAAGCATTTTTCATCTCACTTATACTTATGTAATATATATGAAATTTTCACAACATATTACTTTTTATTGACGCATGAACATAATTTTTATATGTTGTATAATTAGACTCAATATATTCATCACATTAAATGAATAATTTATAATTATTACATTTATGGGTCATATGATTTTTCTGATTATAATGTGTTAAAGGTATTCATTGTAAAATTTCTATTATTTGGGTTAGACTTATACGTACTTGAATATGTCATACTTAACTCATTTTGAAAATAAAATATTAACACATCTATATTATTTACAATTTTTTTCTGTGGATTTACATCAAATACCTATATTTTATTCATTTTATTAATTCTTTTATTAATGATTAAATATTTATAATAGACATTATTAAAAAAATTTATCATATTATAACATCCTGAAAATCATTTATTCAACCATGACTGTGTTTTCTAATAAAATTAATTTTTTTATATTTCTCAAAGTATTATTTAATATTATTTTTTCTAATATTTTAATATTTTAATTTTTTTAATGATTTTTTTTATCAATTTCAAAAAAATGATCTTTCAATATTTTCCAATAAAAATACAGATGGATTGTTTTTTTAACTTAAATGTAATATGTTCATATTTCTACCTTGAAATCACCACAATGATTTTATAATACATTTAAAATTTTAAAAAATTTCATTTAATATAATCATTTGCCTTTTATAAATGTTATGTGTTATAAAAAACAAGTAATTTTCCTTGTAATAGCGTATTTTTCACATAAAATATTCAATCAATATATTTAATGTATTTTCGTTTATTCCATCATACATTTATCAGTATTATGTTAATTAATTACTCTAAGGATTCCATTAATGAATTTTTTGAATGTTTTTTATCATTAGGACTGGGTATGTATTGATATTATGTGTGACAAGTTCTTCAAATATAGAATTTTATTTAGTTATTTATTAATGATGATTAATTTTTATTATTTATTCATGTGAGGAATGAAATTTACATAATATATGACATTTGGGCATGCTATAGACCTTTATTGATCAAAAATTCTGACGATATAAACCATATTAGTTTTTTTGTATATGCCTTTCGCATTTATTTTCAGATGTGTTGGATGAGGCCTCGATGGTATGTTTTTGATTCCTATCATTATGAATTCAACCATTATGAAACTATTAGTTGATTTAAAATTGATTATTCCATTAGAGAAATATCATTAGTTATCCTTTCTACCTCACGTGATTATTTATATGGAAGTTTTTACCATCTTTTGTTGTAGCTATATTACTCTAATGTTTTTTTAAATGGAATGTGTTTCAGTTATTTTCCTTTCAATAATTATTAGTGATCATTTATATTATCTTCCTCAATATACATATTCTTACTGACCATATGAGATCACCCATTTCATATGCTCTATTTTTTCCATAGAATGTCGAGATGTTTAATATTGTTTCCATGCATGGTCATGTTAGGAGAATAATAATTTTCTCAATTGAATCACTATATTATATTTTATATTTTATATTGTTATATAAGGTAATATTATGTATCTACTTATACAAAACTACAAAATTATTCAATCCATTGGACTGAATTATAGTGTATATTATGAAAATGTAGTAAATTAACCATTAACACAGTGCAACTATGTTTTGGTTTGTTATTGTTGGTGTCATGGGAAATTTACTATAAAAAATGGTAACTAGATTTAGGAAAACATTTACTATAGAATGAAAACTATTGAAAAAATAATCTTATAGAATCAAATCATATGATTCAGTGATTAGTTATATTAAAATTATCAATTTTTGATAATTGTATCACTATTTGGGAGATTATAGATTATGTTTCATAATTTTATCATATAATGTACTATTTTCCATCATTTATAAATGGTTGAAAGAAACATAATGTGAAAAACA
Organism: Viscum album; assembly: GCA_963277665.1. NCBI lineage: Eukaryota > Viridiplantae > Streptophyta > Magnoliopsida > Santalales > Viscaceae > Viscum > Viscum album. The sequence continues at coordinate 2,051,760,612 of OY728151.1, forward strand.
TCAATTCACATGAACCAAAAAAGTAATAATGATTGTTTCATTGATAGTGTTAGGGAAATCAATCTAAGGGAATTAGAATACAAAAAATTCTCATCATATATGGAAATAATATATTTTTCTTTAAACATTGATAATGATTTATATATGTATTATAGTATGTGAAGTATGAATTATTGGAAGTGGGTAGTAGTGAAAATATGAATGAAGGAAATAAGTGAATGAATGAATTTCCAACATATTATAATTATGGACATAAACAACTAGGTAAGCGTTTTAAGGGAATAATAGTTTGTGAAATGTTTTTAGAGAAAGACCACCATGGGTTTGATTGAAAGGTAATGAAAAAATGTTTCAAATGGGAAATGATTGTACATTAGGGATATTTAGAAATATGAAAATTAATTCTCCAGTCATCAAAGGAATGTACCTTAAAAGATGATAATAAACCACAATCTAGATTATTCTATTAGCATAAATGAAGAGGATCAATTAATTTTCTCATAATTTTATTCAAGAATTATGTTATTTGAGTATTTTTTTTAATTATGTTTTAGTTATATTAATTATTAACTATATACGGATTTTATTGTTGGACTTATTGGTTAATGATTTGAATTTATCTATTGAATGGTTCCATAAAATTTGATAAGTTGAAATTTGAAATTCATTCAATATACATGATTAATGGAATCATAACCCCTAATATTTTCTCGATGTTGTGAAAATTGTGTCATGATAAAGTAATTATTGATATGGATAATATAAATTTTAGTGTGATGACTACCAAGGAACAAATTATTGATTTGTTTACAATGTGCTTTATATTCCCATTGAATATGTTTAGAAAATTTTTTATTTTAGAGAATAAATTCTATGACATGTGTTTTACATAATGAATAAGAAAGAATGAATCATTTAAATAAGACATTATTTCAATTCAGTTTGATAACATGTATTATGAGAATACACAATGAAGGTATTCGCAGGTTTATTTTGTGATGATAATGATCTATCTTATGTTGTTTGAGATATTAATGATAAGTTGATTTTAAAAATTAATGGGCTTTCATTGAAATGTTTTATATTTTAATATTTTAGAAAATTCATATGTTAAACCATTTATGAAATAGAGTTAGATAATCATTGGATTATGTTTGACTATTAACAGGTTTGTGATCATTTTATAAGTAATGCTGGCCATTTTCATTTGGAAAATATTTTAGGTTAAAAAATAATTTATTCTCTTTATTGATCATAGATCAATAAATTATTAATTTTTTGGTCTTTAAGAAAAAAAATCAATTTTGGATATTTATTTCATAGATTAAGGGATGACAATACTATTCATTTTTAACAGAGTGACTAAACTCCTAGAAAGAATGATGCATTATGGGAAAAGAAATGAAACATAAGATATGAAATTTGTTGATAAAAACTTATTTAATTATTTATATATTATGGTTATTTTTTAAAATTTATTTAGGATTATGTTAAAATAGTTTTAGATATAGCATGACTCATAGGTCAAAAGACAATTTTTTGACATCTGGGAAGTTATTTAGACACGAACTCATAACAGATGGGTGATAAGTGTGAATCACCTACAACTAGGATAAATTATGTATTTGTTATTATAACAAGGTTTTATTTATTTAAATTGTATAACAGTTGATGGTAAATTTAATTTTTGAAAAAATATATAATTAATAGATACATAATAATTATTAATTTTATTTGAGGAATAATGGTTGATTTCTATTTTCGTGGAAAGATGTGTTTGTGGTGGAAATTGAATTAAATAGGAAACTATACCTATAATGTATGTTTATTCCCTTATTTTGTTACTATATTAATTAAATGTATTACTCAACTCATGGAAATGTATTTTCGAATTTAAATTATATTCGTTTAATTTTCATACTGAGGAATCTATGACCACATTAATACACCATAGATTTAGGATTTTATGATGGTAGAGTTTCTAATAACCATTTTTTATATCAATCCCCAATTGAACATGATAGTTTTAGTACCACCAATGTCATAGTTCTCACTTTTCACATATGTAATCCTATTCTATAGCCTAATTTCTTGGTGAGCATCACATTTCCCTTTACCTCTTATTAAATGGAAGTTTTATTAACCCTATATATGATGATGGATTTCCATAAAGATATTTTCATGTATCTTACTTTTTTTAATGGAAACATAAAATTATCAAGATGTAATTTATTAAATCATGGGAGAATATAACATCAGAAGATTTTAAATTATTCCTCATTTATATTTAATTTAATCCATATCTTAAGTTACACAAAACACCAAGCTAAAACAATAAAATAAATATTATTATTTAATTATGATAGTTATTACCTATCAATTAAAATGGAGGGATTGAATTATATCAAATAAATAATGAAAATATATTTAATTTTTTTTATAAAATGAATTAATTGGTTAACAATTAATTATAAATGAATGTAAGATCCATTTGAATATAAACGATGTGTTTTTAAAATATTCCCATGTTTATGACCATAGAGTAATTATATATACATAAATTAATGTAACAACATTTAATTAATTATATTAATGAAATATAGTATTTATATAGTATTTTTTTAGATTAATCCAACAATTTTGATAGGCTTGAGATAATAAGAAAAACAATTTTATGCAAAAAAATTAATATTTTTTAAAAAGGTAGTTCTTCCTCATTTTAATTGAACACTTTTTTGAAATTAAATTTGGACACTTTTATAAATTTTATTTTAAAAAATATAATTAATTAATAATATATAGATATAAATATTTCTTTATAGTGATTTGTTTTATTTTTTCTGATATGATTCATTTTTTGATGAAAATAGAAAGAAAACTTACTTATTTTGAAAACTAAAATTTCATCTAAATAATTTATAAATAAAAATATATTTAAAATTGTTTTTAAAATATAATTATGTCTATTATACATATATACACATATTATAGTTCATTGAAATCATTTTCAAATTGAAATTTATATAATATATTTCAAAAATTTCAATATTTTAAAATAAAAAAGATGCATTCCCATTAAAGATGCTAAATTAATATTAAATAAATTATTAAAAAATTGAAATTTAATTTTTAAATATGTATTATATTTTTATAATCATAATTTATATATTACTATTTATGTTTATTTTCATTTTTGGTGAAAAATATACCATTGTAAAAAAAATTGTTACCACGATATATGAAAAATAATGAAAGATGTTAATGTTTAAAAGAAATGGGATAAAAAATTTAAAAATAAAATATGTAATGGGTGTTTGATGTATTTATATACCCTAAACATCAAAAAAAGATAATTTTTATAAAATAACCTTGGGATTAAAAACACCAAAATAAAGTTGTCTTCAGAAAAAAAATAATCATTATTAAATCACATAAACCCCCCTCTCCTCAAGTATAACTAAAACCCCTCAACACCCAATATCAAATAATTATACATCAAGCTCATAAAAAAAATGAAAATACTATTATACTATCTCTATAAAAACAAATTTTCATATTTAATCACCAAAATTACAAATCCAATGTCCACAAGGGGTCCTCTAAGGGGTTGATATTCATGATGTAATTTTCTCAAAACAACTGTCTTATTTTCTCTAGTTATTCTACGTTCTCAACATATATTTCTTAAAAAATATATTATAACTCTTTAATAATAAATATAGTAAATTTTTATTTTTATAATGGAATATCTCATAAACAGTTAATTTTTTATCCCATCTTATTGAATGAAATAAAACTAATGTTTAATTTTTTCTAGTTAATCACCGATGTGAATAATGATTTTGTTTGTTTTGCGTTACCACCATCATGAATGATAATTAATGTATTATTATGGTTAAATAATATTTGAATATTTTATTATAAACTATTTCATTTTAGGGAACTTATTTATATACATAATAATATATAAAACTATTTAATTTCATGACGTTCCAAAAAACTGCAAAATTAAACAGACCATTTATCAATAACGTTGTATCAAATGAATCATTCCCATGTAAGAAATGAAAATTTTATATAAGACCATTTGAAATTATTTAAGTCAATTAATATTATTTTATTTTATTTATTTATTTATTTCCATATTATAATAAAATAAAAAATTATACACAAGTGAACAAACCATTAAATCAGGAAATGAAGGCTCTCAAAACATTGAAAGCAATTAAATATTTTTAATAAATTTGTAGTATGATTTAATAAGGGTGTCTTATAAGATGTTATAAATATGGATATTATTATCTAATGAATTATCAATATTATTTAAACTTTAATACATGAGTTCATAGTATAGAAATCTAATGGGAAGTGTAAGGTAGGCGCTTATCATATCACTCTTACTTCTATATGATATATTCATTTTTACCACTTATTCCATGCATTTTTCGTATGAACATTACTTTTATAAATCACATAATGAATATCATTATCAAATTTCTAATAATTTTTTAACATTATATTTATTATTTTAGATGGAATATTATTTTACATATTACAATGTTGTAATTTGATTTTTAACACAATTTCCATTATTTGGGTTAAACATATACATCCATGATTATTTCATACTAATATCTGTTTTGAAATGAATTTTAAATATATAATTTTTTATTTATACTTTATTTATTTTTATTTAGAGTGAATACACATACTTAATTCATTTTATTAATTCACACTTTAGTGATATGTTATATATATGTGATGTTCATTTAAAAATTAATATTTTTAAATCCTCCCATAAAACACTATTTTCCATCCTTTACCATGTTTTCAAAAACAAATACCAATATATATAATGGATTATAATATTATTCATTGAAATAATTTTTACTCATGTATTATATTTTAATTTTTTTTTTGAAATGTATATATTATCATTTCCAAACGATGGTTCAATAATAAATTTCCAAAAAAAATTCTAAAATGATTTTTTGTAACATATACATAATGAGTGTATTTTTTCACTGTTGTTTAAGAATAAATCGTTTACTATTATTTTAATAGTTTAAAATTACAATTTCAACGAATTTTTTTTATAATGAATACTGATTTACAAAATTTAGTCATTTTTTTAAAAAAAAGTCTATTTTCATCTTGTAATATTCTAATATTCTCTTTAAACTATTTTTAACCATATCAAAATTATTCTCATGATCCTTATTTTAAGGATGTTATCTTAGGATATAATTTATCAAATTTTATTGGATGGTTTATGTTAAATTTGATTGAGGAATTATTATTATTCTATATAACTAGTTCTTCCAATACTTATAGTTATTCAGTTTTTAACGCATATGATTTATATATATTATATGACATGGTAGGTATGTGTTGGACTAATTATGTTATTTTTGTATCCCTCTATATCCCCTCGAGGAATCAATAACTCTCATGAGATAAAATAGTTTGGATCATGGCAGAGGTCATACTCTTTTATTTTCAATTTTCTTGGTTGATTCCTAGGTGGTAAGTTTGTAGGGAATTATTAGTTATATTATTATGAAACTAGTTATGGATTTAAAATTGATTATTAAATTATTATAATATCAATTTTTTATTTTCTAGTTCATTTGATTATTGATAAGGAATAATTTGACCATATTTTATCCCATCCATATAAGACTAAATTTATTCGTTAAATGGAATGTGTTTAATTTATTTAATTTTATGTAATTGTTAATGATCATTTATATTAGCTTCCACTATATAAATAACCTTATCGAGCATCTGAGGTCACCCATTTCTTATGTGTTGTTATTCCCCTCGATAACCAAAGATTATTATGGTGAATATTCAGGGATAATATTTGAGAAATGTTATGTTCTCAAAGGATTTATATTCAATTATAATATAAGGATAAATTATGTACCTATATTTCCAAAACAAGTAATTAATTTGGTCCTTTGAGACTTGTTTCCCTGTATATTATGAAAATGTAATAAATTTTTTAATCTCCTACTCTACAATGATAAGGGTTGTTACACTTCCACAATCTGTTTATTACTGCTTTTATTTATCAATTTATTTAAATCTATCTTTTATTCAAGTTAATATACTCCCCATAGACACAACTTGGGCCCTCGCTATTTTTCGGTGGCCTCTGGAATAGGAGTGGTGCGCTTGAGGCCTCATATCAAACCGGCTAAGAGCACTAGTTTAGTGGCACTTAGGATAGGATGTAACATAGATGATAAATTTTGTTTTATGAATATGAAGAAAAACATTATCAATTGAGAATTTAATGGTTTATATATACAAATCATATCGATATAATTAAATTAATAGTCTTAGTAATGTATTTATATTTTTTAAAAATAGATTTTTTTCTCAAAAAATATTTTTATTGATTTTTATAAACCAATAATAAAATTAATTTTAACTAGTTTTTGAAAATTTAATTTCAAATCTGACATTCTTTTTTGATATCAACATTCAAAAATGATATTTTTTTATTTTTATAATATTCTAAGATGATTAATTTTTTTATAAATACCTAGAAGGATATATGATTATTGAAAAAAATAATTTCTGATTAATGATTATAAAAAGAAAAATATTTGTATAAAATGTTTTATGTGTATAATTAGTTTAAATATATTTTTATCAATCCATATTTTCTCATTAGAATAACTATCTTCTTGATTTTTTATATAATAATACCTTGAAATTCAAAAAATTGTTTCTCTTGAAAACAATTGTTAGTTACATCATCTGGTTAAATTTTAATATAAATTCATACACTTCTATGAATTTAATTTTGAATCATTCAATCCATATTATGAATCAATATTATAATTAAAATATAATCTATTAACAATAATTTTTTGATAATAATGGATAAAAAATTTTAAAAATTATTTACCATGGATAAATTTAAAATAGATTTATATGGGGTTAAATTAAATATATACTGGTTAAAATTACATAAAATCTCTTTAACATCATATTTCATTGGAATATTTCAACCATATATAATATATGTTATAATTATGGTTCATCATGTATCCTTTTTTTATTGGTTGGTCTTAGGATATAGTCTAACTAGTTTTTCCAAGGTATTGTTCCTCTTATTTACTGTAGTGTCATTCCCTCTAGAATTACTAGAGACGTAGTTTGGGAGGCCATCATAATGCCTTCAGAAACAGGACACCCTTACATCAAGATTCTCCATGTTTAGGGATTGCTCTGGTTTCATCCCAACTCCTCGTCCCACGGTACATTCCCAGTCCCTCAGTGCGATCATTAGGCAAGCAGACGGCTCCCCCCTCCACGTGCCCAGAGGGTTCCCCTAACCATTCTATACTACTATTTAATTCCCAAAGTATCTAGATGAGATCTTTGGGTTCCATTGATTACTCATTCATTCCAGGGCAGTTTTTGATGGATTAATCATTGCTAGAGTGTTCTTAATGGTGCTCAAGGGCAGTTTCACAATACTCTTTTATATTGGGTCTCTGGTACTAGTGGTGAGTATCTGGCAAAGGAGTTAGGGGTCCTGGAAGCCAAGCCTACCAATAAGGATTTCCATGAAGGATCTATGGTTTGGGTTCACATGGCATGACCATAGGGTATTTTTTCCTCTGATGAGCGGACTCTCGCACAGGATGTTTCATTGGTTAGTAGTGGTTTTCCTACTTTGGTATGGGATGGTGGGGATTGGGTCTCTGTGTAAGAACCTCTACAAGATTTTTCTACAAAAATCGCTGAGGGGGTTGGGTGATACCCCCACTGCTCTCACTTTTGCCTCCTTTCCCACCCTCAATTACACCTGTAGTGAGCCCGGGAGTGCGTACGAGTACATGAACCAGAGGATGAAGCTAAGGGAGTGTTTTTACATCCATTTCAAAAGCGACTAGGGGGCCAATGCCCGACCACCATTATTCCCATGATTCTTTTATTTTTGTGGAAATCCCAAGGGATCGTGGGGAGGGTTAAAATAGAATTAATTTCCTCATAATGTTTGCATCACAAGTCCAATATGGTTACAGTTATTGAGCACAATAATAACTTCGATAAACATCAAGAGTTTTCTCATGGGCTTAAAATCCATGCTATCATGCATGCAACTATAACTTAAAACCGCATATGATTACTTTAGAATAGGTGGGTCTAATTGGTTTTGATCCTAGTGGGATACCAGCATATCATAATGAGGGTCTTGAGTGATGGTGTCTTTGTGGTTGTATCCTTCATCTATGGGAGTTTTTGATGCCTTATGGATAGAGTACCTATGGTTTGAACTAAATGTTTTTGACCCATGGGATGATCCTAGGGTGGTGGGGGGACATTAATATCATATTGCAGCTGGATGAGAAGAAGGGGTGAAGAGTTTTCCCAAAGTGGGATAATATTACCTTTTTTGCAGTTTATTGCGTACATGGGGCTATTGGACCTGGTATTCTCTGGGGATCCTTTAACATAGTGTAACAACAAGAGGGGTAAGGGATGGTGTTGGAGAATACATGATTGATGCATCAACAGTGTCCATGACATCTCTACATTTACTATTGTGATGGTTACCCACTAGACTCGATGTATCTCAGACCACTCGCCACTACTGTTGTCTCTGTTCTGGTAGGAGGTCACACATGATCATTTCAAATATTTTAGCATGTGGGCATGTATTCCAAAATACAACCTTGTGATAATGAAGATCTATAATGGATCATCATGATGTCATTCTTTTAGGGATATTCACTCCTAGCTAAGGCGTCTAATTCATGAAATCCAATCATGGGAGTGTTCTTTCCCAACCCATGATCTGGAGTGTGATATTCACAAATACGATATTGATGGTCTTGAGGCTAGTTTAGAGGAGAGGTGAGAGGATGTGGTCTTTGGGGAGCTATCTGAGAAGTGGAACATCTTAGAGATCATGGTGCTCTGTAAAGAATGCACGTATAAGGAATGATCGAGTGCTAAATTGATCAAGGAGGGATATCACAATACCGCTTATTTCCATGATTTCATGAAGGAGAAGAGGCATGCAGCTAAAACTAATCTGGCCTTGGAGGATAGTTTCTTCATAGATGACATGGATTTGGTTTGTTTGATGGCCATATAATTTATTAAAAACATAAATGCTGGCATGAATTAGAAATGGATTAAGGGTATCGTTTGGGGGAGGCGAACCATTGTGAGGGGTTTCCAAAGATTGTCACTGCACAAGATAATGGTTTGATTGAAGGTGTTTTCGAGGAATAGGAGGTTCAAGAGACCATGAGGAATTTGAACCTTGATAGTTTAGTGGGTCCTGATGGTTTCCCTAGGTCCTTCTATAGGGAATCCTGGGAGGTAGATAAACATGACATTCTTCATTCCATGTAGGATTTTTTATACCGGGGCATCATCCTCCATATTGCGTTAGCGATTACACTGGTGCTCCTAAAAAAATCAAAAAACCCAATACACTTTCCCATTATCATCATGTGAGCCTGTGTAATTTCACTAAAATGATTTTGGAGAGTAATATCAATTAATGGGTGTCATTCCTTCTCCCTTGGGGGTATCCTTGGAGCCACATAGAATTGTAAAAAACACATCGATTCAGGGCTCCATGGCACTGGAACAAGAGATGTTGAGAGGCTTGAACACCAAATATCATGGATATAACATTTCATCTAATTTAAATATGAAATATGTATTATTGTAGGATGGTGTGGGTATTTATGAAAATGTTTCTTGTTATTATGGGGTTCTCACACTTGGAAAATGATATTATTTTTAGGTGCGTTTGTTCTCCATGGATGACAGTGTAACACCCTATTATTTTATGATAAATATTATTTTTAATTTCTTTGATTTATTTTGATGTACACTACACAATGATTAGCTTATGATATAGACAACACTGTATTATCTTGTAGAATATTCAAACACTATTCTTCCCTTGTGGTGCACTCAAGAGAGACCTTCTTCAATAGAATGTGTTGTACGCAATACCGAGTTTCACTAAACAACAATATATTGTCCTAATATTATTATGAACTAGCCGTTATGATTATTATTTACCTCATTTTTAGTTTTATAACAATATCATTCATCTTACACATATTCTAGAACATGTTATGTGAACAAAATAACTTTTCGTGTAAAATAAGTCATTTTCAAAAAAATAATTTTTCCCGCTTTTGGATGGAGCACTAATTTATATGTCGAATTTGAAAAAATAAAATTTTTCCTTTGAATAGAGATATAAAAATTTACTTTGGATAAATTTTTAATATTTTTCTCTTAACTATCATATTTTGATGAATAGTAATAATACGATAAATTTTAATTGAAAGCGTCTTTTTTCATCAACATAAAATATATGGTTAAAATATATTATTAAATGGTTTTAATGTATAAATATAATATATTCTAAAAATTTAATATAATTTATTTCATTATCATTTTTTTATATTTAATTCATACATAAAAAAGTTTCAATCTTTTGCAATGTTTTAACTTTTGAAACATGTTTTCTCAACAGATGGATTAATTTTAAATTAAATACTGAATCTTTTGTGTATTGAACTTATAAATATGGATTCCATTTCTATAATCAGTAGGTCCAAATTATGTTAATAGGGTACTCTTTATTTTTATGCAATATGAATAGTAATTACGGTAAATTTTATTTACCACAGTTAAATGTAACTCTTGTAATTAAGGGTAAAAATAATATTATAAAACAACCCTAACACTTGTTATAATATATTTTGATGATTATTTTTATCCTTAAAACATACTTGGTTCGAAATGGAATTTATTGGAACCCACTTGGATGTGAATAAAACCATTACATTTTTTAAAAAAGAAAGGGAAATATGTCTCACTGAAACTTAAATAATTAATGTATTTTTAATATATGGTTATACAAAATATAAATTATATTATAAATAATAATTTGAAAGATAAATGTTTTCTTTATTATGGTAATTTATTTGTAATTTCTAAGAAATATTTAATTACCTAAATAGCAACTACATTAATGATGCAGAAATTATTTATTTACTGAAAAATGAAAAATATAGTTTTTATTCAAATAATAAAACCCATTAAAGTCCCAAAAACTAGCCCAAAACATAATTATCAAGTATATATTAACCATAAGCATCCAATAGTATAATTTTAGACCATTTGGAGACTTATAAAAATGCTTATGACACTTATCTTATTTTATTATAAAAAATGTCAATGTTGTCACCTTCATAATTTAATAAATATACAAATTTAAATGATATGATTTTAAGATTATAAATTCGTGTAAAATTATTATTATGAAATCTATTATATTTAGCTTTATCATGTTTTTTTATGCAACATATAAGTATATTAAATATTAATTCAAAAATGTTGTAGTAATTTTTTTTTAAAGAAATATCAAATTAATATTTTTTAAACTATTAAAATAAATATTATATGAAACAATTAATGTGCTCCATGCATTATTTAGATGAATATGACAAGTTAGGAATCTATTAAATTTTTTTCGAATATGCCTTCTGTGTGGAATTAATTTAAATTCAAATAATTGCATTGTGTCAAATTTGACACTATTGATATTTTATAAATATAACATATTATTAAAATGTTTAAAAATAAAAAAAAAATTATTAATATTTACAAATCTAAAAATTATATCACAGAAAATGTAATAATATATCTATTTAAAGAAAATTCACATAATATTATTAAGTATTTATAAAAATTTATAAATTATAATATTATTACCGAAACTAAATTTAAATAGATTAAATAAGGATAAAAAAATTATAAGGATTACAATAAGAAAACATGTCTAAATTTTATTGGTTGATGAAATTAAAACCCTATATTATCTCATATTCGAATTGAGTCATTTTTTGTGATTTTTATGTGGGGTTTGATTTTATTATTAATTAAAAGTTTTTGGTTTCCATAAGTGTCCCTCATTTCTATTATAAAAGGGTGACTGATCCCTCTCATCCTCACACAAATATGAGCCTTGAAGCTCAGACAACCCCTACCCGTTACTCTTTTCAACTTCCCTAGTAACATTTTGGAGATTTTGGTCTTCTCAAAACACCAACTCTAATCCCTTAAGTGGAAGATCAAAAGAGGTGCGTCGGAGAAGAGGTAATATCTTCTACCAATTCTTTCATGTTTATTTATTCTTATACTTCTTCTTCTTTAGTTGTTTCATTTTGAAGTAATAAAATCAGTTTAACTAATATACTAACATGTTATTGTAAATATGAAACATCTCTATTACACCTTCTATCCATTCTACAAAAAATGAAATTATCGTGCGTCCGTACGTATGACTTACCGTATCTACCCCGTGGTGTAATCTCTTTTCACACCACCACCATACGTCGATGGGTATAATGGTTTAAATAATAACTATATATTATTATTATTATAAAATCACAATTATTCTGATATATTATATCATCCACTCTAATTCCATTCAATAATTATATAAACGATATCATCGCTCGTGCGTACGTGCGGATTATTGTCTCCATGATGTTATGAGATTCATTTTCAATGTTAAAAATTCAAGAATGATTATAAAGTATATATAATAAATAATCATGAGATATATGACATAATAATGATACTGGATTTATGTATATGTTATTTACACACTTCTATTCAATTTTATAAGGAAACAAAAACTACATTAGTGCGTACGTACGGCCTACCATCTCTAGGAACGGTGTATTTCATTTCATTTATCGATCTATTGTACATATACTATATTCTGAATATATACTATATATAAATCATGTTTTACATTCTGGATGTATTTAATCATGATGTATGTAATCATATGAATAATTATAAGTCAAAACACATTTTACAAATGAAACGATTTTACCCAAAACATCCCTTTAACATGGAATTAACAAATTAATGGGTAATATAAAGTTGTAAGTGAATAAAACATAATATATATTATTATGGTTCTATTACAAGTTAATTATATTTTAAACCCACTATTCAAGAGTCTCAAATATATACAGTAGAAATTGGACATAATGTAAGGGGTTACTTTTCCAATCTCGTTTCTATCCGAGATTGTTTTTTCGTAAGTATTTACTGGGTTATATTTATCACCCATGGACATTTCTTCTAAAACTATTTGGATAAAATATTTAAAATTCTTACTTGTATGTTTAAATCCTTTTTACAAATTTTGGACTTCTACCACATGGTATGGAAAGAATAATTATTTTGTTTATGGTATGAGGTACTTTTTGACATTTTCAGAAAAAGTACAAGGAGAATGTTTTTTTTAAATTATACGGCATGAACACAGATTTATGGTTTAATAAAAACATATTTTCATAAGTATTATTATATGTTATTTCATGATTATTTTAAACAAAATATTTTTATTTTAAAATTACCTAGGATTTTTTGAAAAAAAAAATGATTTTGAATAATAATGGATATTTTACTCAAGAATTCATTTCAATTGTTTTATTATAACTATTTCCCACCTAAGATGACATTGTTTAGTATGATTATGTTTCAAGTATAATGTCTCTATTATTTACATGGTATAATTTTTCTTATGATAAAATGATATCTATTTGTTTTATATGGATTATATTATGATGGGATGATGTTTAAGAAACCCATTTTATTTTTTGGGTTATGATAAATGATTTATGTTTATTATGTGGAACATGTAAGAATGATTTCATTATGAGATGTGTGGGACCTGTATCTCCCTCAAATGCATAGGGTAAATATTTATATCTTATGAGATATACATGTCTAGAGTGAAAAATAAATCTAGTTCAGTAATACAGGGTTGGAATGGCAGGTAAACCTATTTTAGTAATGGACTTTATCCATAATGATGGTATTAGATGCAATGCCTTTTCTACTATTGAAATAAAATCATGTGATCAATGGTTTTCAACAATTACAAGTTTTATTCCAATGTTATTTTTTAATGATTAATGTTTTTTTGTTATCTAAGCCCTATTTACTGCAAATATTTATTTCACAACTAATGATTTTGATGTTTAAACATTATGTTCATGTTTTTATGTTCAAATGTATATAGTTCGTTTTATTTTCTCCATTATTCCCATTAATGAGAATTTGAGCTCACCCTTTATATGTTTTCTTTTCCCCATAATATAAGGAACAATTTTAAGCAAGGAAATAAAAGGGGAATATAATTATTGGAGATGTTGTAGATCTTTCACCATGATTAGAAGATTATTGTTCTGAGTTTCCAAAGACACTAAAATATTACGGTCATTGGGTGTTTGTATTTGTTTTGTATTCAGTATTCCAAAAATGAATGTAAAATCCATATATGTCAAGTTTTGGGGCTCTAAATTTGGTATCATAGGAAATGTTTAGTTATCCTTTTTGAACTATGGTAAGAAAACATTAGTGAGATCCCTAGAGATATTTCTATGGTACGTCTAGGGATGTCTGTATGGTTATGTACAAAGTACAGGTTACAATCAAAGAATTATTATAATGATCATGAATAACCTATGATTAATCCTATGATGTTATAGATTGAACATACTCCCCCTTGATTATGTTGTTTTGCTAGTATTATTTTTCCCCTCACACAATTCTTTTTGGGTTTTTGATAATTTCTAGAACCCAAAAGAACCGGGTTAATAATCAATGTAATGAGAAATGAAATGATTGTCCTTATTAACAACCAAATGTCACGGGAAATGAAGTGAAAAATATTATTTCTATACTTACACATTCTATGAATCATTTTCGACTTCCAAATGAGTAGATAAGGGAATAATATTCGATAGAGTCTTTCATGAGGCAACATCCACCTTCTGTGAGTGGGTCATCTGATCAACTTGTTGCTGAACAACGGATCAGTACCATTGAAATGATATTTTCTATACATCACTGTTTGGAACATGAAAATATCATTTTAGCTGTTTACCATTTAGAAGGTGAAGTAGAACATTGGTGGGATGAAATTACAAATACAAGGCCCGAAGATGAAATTGAATCTATTGAATGAGAAAAGTTTTAGAACTTGTTTTTCAATAATTAAAACCCTCATATTATTCGATCAATGATTTAAAAGGAGTTCCTTGATCTTAATCAAAATGATGATGAATCTCTTGGTATATATGAGGTGAATATTAAAATCCATGGATGGTATGGATTTGGCATTATCATCCATCTATAATGTAAAGTTGATCAATTCTTCAGAAGATTAAATAAAGACTTCGAAGTGCATCAGCTATAAGAGAATTTAGTAGCTATGACGAGATTGTGTGTTTTACTATCAATTTAGAACTAGAAGTTAGTGTTATATATCCATCTCATGGTTTTGACAACAAACAAAATATTGAGTTCAAGTAAAAATGTCAAAACAATGTTGAAACGAAGATGAATGTTTCTTTATGCTCAATGTGTGGAAATAAGTATGTTGGAGATTGTATTAATGGGACAAGAATATTTTTTATGTGAGGAAAAGAAGGTAATCGAGCAGCAGAGTTCTGATGTAATGGGAAAATGGTAGCTAATTATGTGAATAGAGAAAAGACTACAGAGAATGAACCACCAACACTTCAATGCTAAAAGTGGAAGGAAATTGGGAATTATGCTCACCAATGCCCTAATCCAATTGTTACTGATGATTGACATCAACTACCTCTTAATGCAAAGGACAATGGGATGTCATATGAAATTAATATTGGTGATTTAGAATATGACAATGTAGCGGTGGAATGATTTACTTTATATGTAAAGGGATTCCAAAATAGTGTTTTGGAATATCATTTGTAGTATTATCAAATATTGGAATATCTATTTATTTGTTTTCAATAATTTTATGGAACTGGAAGCCATGAAAAATGATTGAAATATTTTTTGAAAGAAGATGATATGTGCATAATGAAGAGATATGGAGAAAATAATTTTTTTGATATTATTAATTAGCCCATTACTGATATAAGGACAAAGTGACATCATGGATTGAGTATATTGAAATTTTGGGAATTTTGGTATGCGGAAAAAGTTAACATTTGATAGAATTCACGTTTTCACTAAGGTTCCATGGTAATTCATGTTTCAAGAGAACACATTATTAAGGCATTCACATGTTTGTAATATGACCAACAAGATATAACTTCTGATATATGGGGGATAAATGATGGTAATCACATGCTTGGTAGATGAACTCTCTTGTAATATTTTTTCGGAAACAAGTATTTTGTATAAGCCTAATGATTGGAATTAATTAAGTTAGTCCTTAGATAGTATCGTTTAATGCTAGAACATTTTTATATTATTTCTGAAATCTTATAAAATTATAGATTTAAAAAAAAATTATGACCTGTAGTACAGGTGAAAACCCGTCGTGTTGGAAAAGAATGCAGGAATCAAACCCACAACCAAAGTACGACATGCATTTATCACATACCACTAGAATAATATAAATATGTGTTTAGTTGAATTTAGTTTTCTTAAGTTGTATGATATATGAATTATAATTACATTTTAGGAACCATATGTGATTAATCTCACCATCGATGGATTTATGTATATTTAATAACTCGTGTTAACCTTTTTTGTGATAGATACATATGGAATGACCTAATATTCTATTGCATGATTTTCTAACACTTCACGAATAACACATTCAAATTCATTTCTTTTAATGAGAGATGAAGTGGAAATTGTCTATGGAAGGACCAATTAGGATATTACACTAAAATCATGTATATATTTCTCCTTATGAAAAAATTCATCAACATTAGGGAAATGATCTTGAAAACAAAAAACGATGTCCTAGTACCCTCAAATACGATGAATCATCTGGACATTAGATCATCTCAAATTTATGGCTTTGTGATCATTGGCTTTTTCATTGCCAAGTTCTATACCACTCTCTTGCAGAACATGATGGATAGATTTCTCTTCCATATCCATATTTTCAGCAGCATTCTCTTACGTGGAAACCTAGTAATGACTTAAATTGGGTATCCATTATGTTTCTAACATTACTTTTTAAAAAACTATATTATTATTCCCATTTACGTTGTCAGTTTCTATAAAAGAAACTTTTAATTAGTAAACAATTTATAACCCTGACGAATTTCGAGGGCGAAATTCATTTTAAGGGGGTATAATGTTACACCCTGAAACTTAACAAGAAATATTATTTTTAATTTCATTTTTGTATTGTGTTGTATGAAAAACATAGATTATCTTGTTTAATATGAAAAAATTTATTATTTTTTAGTATATGTAAACACTATTCTTTGCTTGTGTTGCACGCAAGTGTGACCTTCCTCAATAGCATGTGTTGTACGCAATACTGAGTTTCACTAAACAATGATATATTGTACTAATATTATTATGAACTTGCCGTTATGAATATTATTAACCGCATTTTTAATTTTATAACAATATCAATCATCATACACATAATCAAGAACATGGTATGATAACAAATTAAATTTTTTGGGTAAAATAAGTATTTTAGAAAAATTGAAATTTTGATGCCTTTTGTTGGTGTACAAACTTTAAATATAGTTTTTGACATGTTTATAAGTATATTATAGAAAATTAACTTCATCCCTATAATATAAATATATATAATTAATTTGGATAATTTTTTAATATTTTTCTGTTAACTTTTATAATTTGATGAACAGTATAAATATGTTAAATTTTAATTGAAAACAACTTTTTCCATCAAAATAATTTAAATAGTTAAAATATATTATATAATGGTTTTAAACAATAAATATATTATATTTTCACCATTTAATACATTTTAAGTAAATATCATTAATTTTACATTTTATTCATAGGTATAAATATTTCAATCATTTGCAAAGTTTTAACTTTTAAAACATGTTTTCTCAACAGTGGGATTAATTTTAAATTAAGTACTGCAACTTATGTGTATTGAATTTGGAAATATGGATTACATATTTGGAATCATTATGTACATATTATGTTAACAGGATACTTTTTATTTTTAGTCATTAGGAATAGTAATTACGGTAAATTTTATTTACCATAGTAAATGGTAAATCAGGTAATTAAGGGTAAAAATAATATTATAAACATACCCTAACACTTATTTTATTACAATTAGATGGTTATAGTTATCCTTAAAACATAATTGTGTCGAAATGGAATCTATTGGAACCCATTGGGATGTGATTGAGACCTTTAATTTATTTTATTTTAAGGAAAGTGAAATATGTATCACTCAAACTTCTATAATTAATGTATTTTTAATATAAGGTTATACAGAATATAAATTCAATTATAAATACTCAATTTAATACTAAAATCATTTTATATATTATGATTATTTAGTTTTAATTTTTATGAAATATTTAATTACCTAAATAGCTTATTCATTAATGATTCGGAAATTATTTATTTAATGAAAAATCAAAAATATATTTTTCATTCAAATAATAATACCCATAAAAATCCAAACACCTGATCAAAACATATTTTTCATTTATATCTAAACTATTATTATGCAATTCTCTAATTAATGACCATTTTTTTCCTTATCAAAGCGAATATGACACTTATATTATTTTATTTTAAAAGATGTTAAAGTTGTCATTGTATAATTTAATAAATATATCAATTTAAATATTGTTATTTTAAGATGATAAATTCAAGTAAAAGTATTGTTATGAACTCCGTTTGATTTAAATTTATTATAGTATTTTATTTCTAATTTTTATTTCAGAAATAAATATATTAAATAATTATAGAAATATTTTGTAGTAATTATTTTATATAGAAAAACATCAAATAAATGATTTTAAAAATATTTATATCAATGTTATATGAAAAGTTTAATCTGATCCATGAACATTTAAGATTCATATGAAATGTTAGGAATATATTATATATTTTGGATCTAATATATCGTTTGTGTGGATTTAATTTAAATTCAAATAATTGAATATTATCAAAATTGAAACTATTGATATTTAAAAAAAAATAACATATTATTAAGTTGTTTAAAAATCCCAAAAATATTTAAAAATTATAAATTGAAAATTATATATTCTAAAATATAATTATGCATCTAATTATAGGATGTTCACATAACATTATTATGTATTTATATCAAATTAAAAATTAGAATTTTATTACTGTAAATTAAATTAAATAGATTAAATAAGGATAAAACAAAATGATAAGCTATAAAATAAAAATAAAACATGTATAAATATTATTGGATGATGATATTACAACCCTATATTATATAATATTCTAAATTTGTCATTTTTGGTGATTTTTATGTGTGTTTTTATTTTATTATTAATTAATAATTGTGAGGATTCCAAAAATTCCCCTCTCATCTCGTTTAAAAGGGCACCTCATCCCTCTTCTCCACACGCAATTTTGAGCCATAATGCATGGAAAATCCCTAACCATTACTCATATCAACTTCCCTAGTAACATTTTTGAGATTCTGGTCTACTCAAAAGACCAATTCTGTTCCCTTAAGAAGAAGTTCAAAGGAGATGCGTCGAAGAGGAGGTAATCTCTTCTACCAAATCATCCATGTTTATTTATTATTCTAAATCCTATTTTTTAGTTGTTTCATTATAAAGTAAAAACATAAGTATAAATAATAAAATTATATGTAATTATAAAAATAAAACAACCCTATCTCACCTTTTATCTATCCTACAAAAACAAAATCACCACACGTGCGTATGTACGGCTTACCATCTCCACGCTGTGGTGTAATCTTTTTTTACACCACCACCATACATAGATGTGTATAATGTTGTAAATTATAACTATGTATTAATATTATAACATCATACTTATTCTTATATATTTTATCATCCACTCCAATTCCATTCAATAATTATGGAAATGATATCATCGCTTTTGCATACGTACGGATTACCGTCTCCATGACGCGATGAGATTCATTCTCTTTATTAACCATTAAAGTATGATTTTAAAGTATATATAATAAATAATCATGAAATATATGATATAATAATGATACTATATTTATTATATGTTATTAACATACTTATATTCAATTTAATAAGGAAACAAAAATAGCGTTCATGCATACATATGACCTACCATCTCTATGAACATTGTATTTCATTACATTTATCGATCTATTATATATATATATATATATATTATTCTGAATATATATTATATATAAATCATGTTTCACATTATAGATGTAAGTAATTATGATCTATTTAATCATATAAATAACTATAAGTCAATACACATATGACAAATGAAATGATTTTACCCAAAACACTACATTATCATGGAATTAACTAATGAATAGGTAATATAATGTCGTAATTGAATCATATATCATAAATATTATTATGGGTTTGTTACATGTTAATAATATGTTTAAACCCGCTATAATGGAGTCTTAGAAACATATAGAAGAAATTGGACATAAGGTAAGAGGTAACATTCCCAATCTCGTTTCTATCCGAGATTGTTTATTCGTAAGTATTTACTATGGATATATTTATCATCCATTTATATGTCATCTAAAACTTTTTTCATAAAATATTTACTATTATTCGATGAATTTTAAAAAATCATTTTTACCCTTTGTTGACCTTTACCACATGGTACGAAAGGAATCTTTTTTTACCATACATGGTACTTTTTTACTATTTCAGCAAAAGTATGAGGATAATGTTTTTTTAACTTACACGAAATTAACATATTTTATGGTTTCATAACCCCTTATTTTAATGATTATTCCTCCATGTTATTTCAATATTATTTTCAAAAAAATAATTTTATTAAATTACATGGAATTTTGTGAAAATAAAATGATTTTGAAGAAGAATGAATATTTTACTTAATAATTCATTTCAATTGTTTTATCAAAACTTTTTCCCATATAAGATGAAATTATTTAGTATGATTATGTTTCATGTAAAATGTCCCAATTATTTACCTACTTTTATTTTTCTTATGATGAAATGATATTGATTTGTTTTATATGGATTATGTTATAATGGGATGATGTTTAGTAAATCCATTTAATTCTTTGGCTTATGATGAATGATTTATGTTTATTTATTGGAACACATAAAAATTATTTCATTATGATATTGGTGGGACATATATCTCCCTCCAATGCGTTGGTTAAATATTTATATCTCCTGACATAGACATCAATATTGTTGGAATGGAAAATAAATATGATTTAGTAATTCATGGATGGAACAATAAGTAAACCTTGTACAGTAATGGACATTGTCCACTATGATGGTCTTGGAAGCAATGCCTTGGCAACTATTAAAATCATGACATGTGATTAATGGTTTTCCACAATTATATTTATTATTCCCAATCTATTTTATCATGATTAATGTTCCTTTGTGATCTATACCTTATGTACTACCAAAATTTATTTCACAACACATGATTTTGATGTTTAAACTTTATGTTCATTTTTTCTGTTCAAATGCATATGTTTCGTTTTATTTTCTCCATGATTACCCTTTCTGAGAATTTGAGCTCGCCCTTTATATGTTTTCTTTTCCCAAGGATATAAAGAATGGTTTTAGGTAAAGAAAAAAAAGGTGAATATTTTTATGGGAGATGTCGAAGATATTTCACCATGATTAGAATATTATGTTCCTAGTTTCCAGTGACACTAAACTATTACTGTCCTTGGGTGTCTCTTTTTTTTGAATTAATTATTCCCCAAAAGAATGTAACATCTATGTATGTCAATATTTGGGTCTCTATAGATAGTTTTATTCATGGGGAGGACTCAAAGTTTCTTCACGTCAATGCAATGTCTTTTGAGAGGTGATCCTTTATCCTTGTGTATTTTCATCCTCATGAAAGATTCTATGTCCAATATGATTAACATGGGATCATCCATTGGGAACATATTTCCATGTTAGAGGATGTATGGCCTTCCATTAGTATCACAATTAATGTTTGTTGATTACACGGTATCTTCATGAATGTGGGAGGGAGGTCCCATTCAAGCATTTAATAGGATCCGTGGAGAGTGTAGACACCGGTGTGGGAAAATATTAACAGGGATAAGAGTAACTTCATTGTTCCAATATTATGCAGCTTGAGTAGGGTGGCCAGAATGGGGCGAATTCTTACCATTGATGGGGTTATTTCCCTGAGTAGTACCTCGGTACTCTTATCTCTATAAGCTGATTGTGAACCAAGGATTTTGATAATTTAGTATAGAATATTTCTGATCAAATTATGAATTGTCAAAATCAGTTCTTATCCTTTTGGAGAAGTATCGCTCTTTCCAATAACGTTCTTTTTGCGATTCTGGTTCATGATTTGGTCTCTGTATGATTCCAGGAAGCAGATATTTGGTCCATTTAAAGGATACATGTGAACATTATATGGGATGTGATGACCGAAGGGAATCATCAATGGGTGTCATGGATAAAGAGGGATCAGTCTACTAGAGAATTAACGTTCAATATTACGATTCTAGTAGCCATTATCCATACCATGCACATGAAGCTTGCATATGAAATCATTGAGAAATTCACCCTTACGTGGATGCATATTCTATAGTGGTACAAGTCATTTGATACATATTCATCAGCTCTTGGGTCATCCTTATGGTCTTTGATGAGTAAAATCATTTTTAATCTACATCCATACTCCCATTGGATCATCGGGGAGGGGATTATTTTCTTCAGGAATTATAATTTGTTGAGATATATACTGAGGTACCTAGGATGTCCGGCCTCTACTATTTCGTTCATGGATGTTATCATGTGCCCTCAATTCAACTGATGTCCTTATAATGCATTCTAAAAAGTGTTTTTCACCTTTTTTATCAAGATCTAGGAGAAGGACATGTGCGTTTACACCCCTTACCCATCGGGGAAATTCAATTCGAATCATTTATATAGGATTAACAATCCTTAGGGAAGCAGGATCGATGGAGTGATATGGCATGGTTAAAAAAACCTCCCATTAAACATAAATTTCTCACCTGGAGGCCACATAACAATTCACTTCCTTCTGACGATAATATTAAATTTTAAGGTATATGCATGGATTCTGATTTCCATTACTTCCTGAATAAAAAATAAGAGAGATTGAGTCACATTTTCATTACAGGAGAATGGTGTCATCAGGTTTGGAGTTTCAATGTAGATGCCACAGTGTACTCTCTATCTGGTGTTAGAGATGATATTTTCTTAGATCAGTGGTTACATGGGGCATATGGATCTTCAATTGAAGCAACGGTGCGGTGTATCATCTTCATTGTGGGATGGTGGGTTTTATTTAAATAAATGTATCAATCCATGTTTGTGGGGATCCCTTCTTCAGGATGGTCTATTGGGGAATGAACAAGGTGCCTTGTGAATGACATGATCAATCAAGATGACATCATGATGGAGGCTCAAACCCTTAGTGTTATTTATGGAACATGTAGTGCATCTTTATAGAGTGTTCCTAGTTTACCTGGGGAATGGATTTGTTGTTACCTCCTAGGGATAATCTCAAACTCATCAAAGATGGTTCTTGTAGTATTGGGGTTATGCAGGTGGGGGTGTCCAGGACTACTAGGGGAGTGGGATGCTAGATTTCATTGCTCATTATGGGAGTGGTACCCCTATTTGAGCTAAGGCTAACACAATCCCCACTGGCCTTTCCATTTTCAGCCAGAGGGACATTATCCTTGATCAAGTGGAAACCAAATCCATGATTATTCATGACAACTTAGAATGAAAAGAAACAATTACCTGGTCTATCTTTTACACCATGAGAAAATTAATGCTTCTCTTTAATATGTTTTTGTGTCACCCACATGTGGCAGGAGGGGAAGAAAGTAGCGGACTATCTTGACTCTCTTGTAGTTTTAGGTTCCTCTGTTGGTTTCTTTTTATGTTTCTTAGTTCAAACCAGAGGAGGTGAATGCAATCTGGGGAAATTACATTGGGCTACATCATTTTCATACTCCGTAGTATGGGTCTCCTTTTTGAGTTGCTATGTTTTGTCTCTATAAATAAAAATCGTAATGTTGGATGGATGTGTACAACTGACTAATCTCTAGAAAACTAATTCATCTTCCATCACCATGTATAATAGAAGTAAATGATGATGTATTTAATGTATATATGTGATATTAATGAAATATATATTCTCCAATAAATATAATATCACATAAAAATTTCTTACTGACAAATACATTGTAAAATGATAACGTCGCTCATGTATACATGAGGATTTCATCCACCATGAAGTGATGTGATTTTTTTTCATTTATTTTTAACATGGATGTAAATAAGGATATATTTAAAGAATATACTTGATATATATTAAATTGAAATAATTATTAAATATACATATAATATTTACTATTCATTCTTTCCATCCTTCAAGAATATGGGAATAATAATCATGAATACATATGGTCTATAATCGCATTAAATAGTGTAATTCAATTTAGTTTCTCAAATTTAATGAATTAATCCAAAAAATAATGAATATATTTTATAACTAAAAGATTGATACAATTACGGAGATGATGTAAAAATTATCAATATAAATTAATCGATTATACTAAGAAATCATTCAAAAAATGAAGTAATTATTTATTAGAATGTGATTTTAAAAAAGGAATTGTGAATAAACATGTGATAAAACGTTATAAAGAAATCATATTTTGTATGATATTTATGAAAAATAATTTGGAATATATTTATTATTAACATATTTTTTATAAAAAATGTTTTTAACTATTTCCTTTTGAAAATATATATTTACATGATATCTATAGTCTCATTTAATGTTTTTCATTCATAGGGATTTATATTTAATTATTACCAAATTGGTATGGTATTTTTACCCCAATTTTATTTTTTTGGTCACATTCTATATTCACCAAAAGTCAATTTTTTGGAAAATATTCATAACATGAATTTATTTTCTGATTCATCACATAAAAATTATTAGATATTCAAATCCATCTATGTTATATTATCTAATGGGGACAATGATTAAAAAGATACAAAATTTGTAATGGGATTTTTATATAATGTCATTGTTTATTTGTATTTTTTATGATTTCCATTACAATTGGGAACTATTAAGATATATCTCTCAGGAAACATGGGAATTATATTCTACTATGTTTATTTATTAATAATAAATGTTTTCTTTTTCTGTCTCTATTTATGTACCAAATATAATAAAACAACATTTTAATGGATGTTGACATTATTTATATATATATATTTAAAAGTTAATTATTTTACAATTCTATGTTTTCTAAAAATATATTATAGAAATTGTATAATTTTATTCTATAATTTATTAAATATATTTTTACACATGATGAAATTATTTCAATATCTCATGAGAGTAATCATAGTGTTCTTTTCTAGATGATGACCTTTAGAATTTTTACAGAAAATATGAATTGATTTTTTTTTTTGATTTCTTTATAGAGTGTATTTATCTTTATTTTTCTTCTTAAACTAGTTAATGATTAAATTATGTGTGTTTAATTTTACAATCAATGAAAAAAAATTGTGAGATTTTTAATTTCTAAAGAAGTGATTTTAAAATGAAATTGTTCATTTCATCGAACGAATTAATGATATTTATATGGAATTGATATTAATACATGTAAGAATCATTTATTGTAGGTTTTGTTTTACTTGGAATAATATAAAATTTTACCAAACGTACTGATTATCTTATTGGTTTATGATTATGATGACAAGATATTTATGGAACCCATTTAGTTCCACTGTTTTATACTATAATAAAATATTTATGAAAAAAATTTAATTTCCATAGTTTATGGAGTATTTTAATAATTATAAAACCCATTTATTTTCCATGGGTTATGATACGATGAATTATTTATATTCTTGTACCACACATATTTATGATTCTAATTATATGTCATCTTGGACATATAATGCCTCAAATTGTTTCTTATGGTATACATTAATTTTTATTTATATTCATTTTAATTGTCATTATAATTATTCCTAAGGGAGTCAAAGAGGTCTCAGGGGATTTTGAGGAACATTTTTATCTCTAACCAAATAAATTTGGAATGTAATTTGGACATCACATTTAGTAAACCCCACGAAGCCAAACATGCATGGTCTCTATTAATCATGTGAGGTGTGTCATTAGATCCTTGGGGGGAGAAATTATTTTCTAAAACATTGTCACACAAGGGGCACTGCCATGTGTTCCATCTACAGTTTTTAACAAACGAAATTTTTAGGGTGGGTTCATAGTTAGGGAAACTGTGTACTACAACCGTGAAGGGTGTCACTTAGAGAAGAACAAAGTTCATGGTTGGTACACGGAGTGTACCACCATGTGGATAAACCATGTGCACTTACATATGTGTGTGATTTTATTATTATACCCCCAAAATGTTTTTAAATTTATGTCACTTATTACTCCCTTATTCATTCCAATAGACTCCTCTTCTTATTTCTCTCATTCAGCAAAATCTATTGATCAAGATATCCCTTCTATTGACCATCAATTTATATCTCTATAAAATCCATTATTAAGATGTACATAATCAATTAATTTACCCTATATTTCATTTTTCTTCAATAATCCATTTCCTTATATTTTCGAAATCACATTTTCCTAATTTTAATGAAATTTGATGTTTTCTACGATATATTTTATTATAGCACAAATGTTGGGATGCCACTTAACAATGGATGAACTAAAAGGTTATGGTATGTGGTCCATGTTCTTTCAATTAATTTATATTCACATCATAATATGGGACATCATGTGATGAGTCGGACTATTCTGGAAACTCCATCAATTTATTAATTAAATTATATTGGAATAATTATAATTCCATTTGAGATCTAAGCATTCGTAAAATCATCCCCTTTTGTTAATAGAAATGAACTATTGCGCCCCTCTAGGTGAGATTCACATTTATGGCATAATTTAATTCTTATAAAAAGTTAAATAACCTCTTCACATGCGTTACATTTTTATTATATCATTGAAAAATGAATAATGTTGAAAAAATCGAATTGTCCATCGATTTAGGCCACATGCCTTATGACTTATGAGATAAATTTATTTCCCAATAAAATTACCTTAACTAGTTTTCATATAATCATATGATTGATTGTTAATTTCAATCATATTAGTTGTGAGGGAGAAAAAAATTATTCTAACCTGAGGACCCCTTGGATGATATCAATATGGATTCATGTTAGAATTTGTTAATGATTTTTAAACATTCCATGTGAGAAACTAGTGTTTTATGGGATGTGAATGTTGTGATGTATGGATTTTTACCCCTATATGAGTTACACAATTTACATTTGGGATACCCCATGGATGGGATCTAAGGAATTGTATTTTCACCATTTTATAAATGAGACTCTAACCCCTACATGCGATACTAGGTAAAAATTAAAAGGATACAAGTTTATGTTTTCAAACCATGCCTAGAGTGAAACATGGGACATCATTCTTGGGTAACCATGGAATGAATACTTAGGAATTTCACATATAATTATCTATTATAGTTATACATTGAAATTTTTAATAATTTACTTGTATGGGCTCATGTTTCCCCTTAATATTTTATAAAAGCATTTAATTATATTAAAAATAAAGATAATGATTATAGAATAAGAAGTGACCCTAACGTTTTAGATGAATTTTGGTTTGTGTCCTCCAAGCTCATTCAAATTATTAGAGGAAGTCCATCATCACACACACTATATCCCTCATTATACCTTCATAGGATATCTTCGTTTAGACCCACCAACATTGGTCAAATTAGATAAAATTTGACTATAGTTCTATTAAATACCAATCAATTTTATTAATTTATTTATTATGTCATCCATTTCTTATTAATAATGACAACCAATTCATTTTATATTTCATGATATTTATTGATTTAGATAGTGGTGTTACTGGATACTAATATTTTATCAGAATCCACAATCAGGCCACTATTGGCACACAAGTAGAATTTATGATTGTAAGATCAGATAAATGGAATCGTTCATTATTCAATTACTGATTTATAGAATTAATGTGGAGTATGGGGGTATAGAACCAAGCCTATTCTCTATATGTTCATTGTAGAAATATTTTTTTAGTTTTTTATTTTATATACCATGTGGTATATGAATGTATTCCATACCCCCTCTATAGATACATTTTCATAGTTTATTTCATGCCATCTTCACCGCTAGTATATATTTAATTACCCATATTCTATAGTTCACTTATTTTCTTGGATTATTTCTATTTATATCTTCTTCCATATTTTTATTGATATTGAATCTATTATAATTGGTTAGTGGTATGTTCAATAAAATATTCGTATTCAATCATCTTCTATATATATTGTTGTGATTCACTATGACCCATTAATGTGCATTGCATGTTTTTAATGTGATTATTATAGGGTCACTCTTTATTATGCTTTATAGTGTACTTACATTCTCCATGATGGCATAATTGGTTTTATTATTGATGAATTCCACATTATTTTGTATGATTGGTGAGTTCTAATTGTGTTTCATTCAATCAAAACACTAATCAAAGAAAGTTACAACAAATTTTCTAGTGTGTTGATCAACATTATGTTTGGTGATGTTCCAATTTCAAATCGTAATGATTATGAGATTTTATAAAATCTAATAGGAGATGAAATTAATAGGATCATTACTCTAATAACCAAATAAATTATTATGAAACTATATAAAATAATTTTTTACAATAAAAAGGATACCACTAGAATGATGACTGAAAAATAAAAGTAAATAGTGGTTTCCTCTATAGCATAAATTTGACATTAGATATACAAAACACAATGTTGTACCATCTGATAACTCGACATTGACTCAAACATAGTACTAGGAGTTTGGTCATGTCTCCTAAAATATTTCTGATACCTCTCTTTTCCACCTAGTCCATGACCATGGAGTAAGTTGAGTGTTATTCCATGTCATGAGAATGATTTTTAAATTTATTTACATTAAAAAGTTCAATATCTATTATAAATACAATCTAAGGTATGAACATGGAAATTTTAGAGCTATAATAATATAATGACCTCGTATATTATTAAAATGCAGTTTTGATCTGAATACTCAAAATGTGGTTGGCCTAGAGCCAACCACGATACCACTTGTAGTTCCACATGCGGCAACACATGTGGAAATTCCACTAGGCACAAATTTCTAGTTCATATATAGTTTCATTCAGTTCTTTTAGTCTATATTGGTACCCCTCAACCTTCCCCTACTATAGAAGTATTAGCTAGAGTGTTTGAGTTTTAGAATCATCCCACCATCTGAGGGAATGGTAGAAATTAGGTTACTGATTCACGGATGGAGGAGATGCTTTATATCTGTGAGAATATTGAGAGACTTCCATAGAGGAGGTGAGATCTCATGACCAACATGCTTCTTACCTCCGCCTAGGGTTTGTGGTTTGTTCTCACTCAGGCTAGCAATAATTAGGGTATGGTCTGGGAGGACATTCCGATAGCCTTATTTGATAAGTTAGTTTCACAGAATAATGTATTATATCATTATTTGGAGTTCATGCATCTTTATAAAGGTTAAATTTCTATGATGGAATATTTAACTCGTGTCACTTATTTACAATATTTTTTACTATCATTATCTGGTGATGAGATGATTACTACTTGGTGATTCAAGGGTGGGATTAATTGTTCCATCTACTCAATGATAACATATTTCATCTAAAAAACATGTCATATATAGAAAACCATAACCTTATCAATGATATGAACATGAGGGAATAATTCGATGTGAAAAATTGGTCATTAAGCTTCTAGGAAGAGTTGTGGTTTATTTGGATGTAGGAAGTGATGTTTCATGGTTACAAAAGTTGGAAGAACCATCATGGTGGCCCTCACAGAATATTATGTGGTTTTTAACATGTATGGATGGACATACCATAAAATCCCTTGTGTTAGTGAAACAGAATCAAGACATAGGATTGCGGAAGGATGGTTCACCTATAGAATTTATTCTGATCATATCCTCTAGTTCCAAGTGAATGTGGATATGTTCCAACATCTTCACTGTTTGTAGGATCAAGGAAAATATGTCATGCAAGAATATGGTCTTCTATAGGATGTTCGGGCCATGTAGGTGGTCATGGTGAAGGAAGTTAGGCCTTATAGTTTTAGCAACAAAAGTGTGGAATTACTCAGGTTGTATCCCAGATCCACAAATCATACCATATTAATATAGTTTGTCCTATAAATTAGTTATAGAATTCCATCTCCATTTATAGTGATATATATTATTATAATATCCTCTACATTGGTATATTAGTTTTTTGGTATAAGTTCATTATACACTGTTAAATCTATTGAATTTATGGGAATCCTGTGGATAGAAATATAGTACTTCAATGGTGTTATGACATTGGACACAGAATTAGGTGTTTGAGTATAGGGTATACACATGTACAATGAGTGACCCCTTAATTTTGGGGGGTACTATCCTCTATGGAGTTTCATAAACATCAATATTACTAACATCGACATCATTCTCAGTATGGAGTACACTATCCATACCAAGACCATGTCAATTTTTTCATGATAGTGTTATTTCAAATCACATGAAGAAAGACCATATGTGGAAAAGGGTGATTGGGATATCAATAAATGTTGAGATATACTCAAGGATATAGTTATATTTTTAGTGATAACCCAGATGACCAATTTCTTTATTAGAATACATGGAATGTAACTCATGGATTTATCTCAAATTGTGGATCATTTCTTGGATGTATTCCATGATGCCTTCTCTAGATTACCTGCTGAGAGTGTGGTTGAGCTCACCATAAAACATGAACCATGTGTGGATATAGAGTCCATTTCTCTATATATGATGTCACTAAAAATCTATAGGAACTATAGAAGAATCATAAATATCATCATGATAAATGTTTTACATGACCCATATCATCACCATGGGTGTACTTGTTTTCTTTGTCACGACCCGCCCTCGGGGCCCGTGCCGTGACTACCCCAAGCCCGCCTTCCATAGTCCAGGGGCTGGCGACTAGCACCAAGGCGTAAATCCCAACAAAAAGGGAAGGCATTGCCTTTTAAAAGTAAACAAGCACCACAAAGTAAGCAAGCGGAATAGTAAACACTAAGTAAAAACCGTACAAGTTGTGCTGAAAGTTAAAGGGGCCAGAAATACAAGCCCAACAGTAAAGTACAACTGAAAGGAAAAACAGCAACTGAAAGGTAAAACTGTAGCATCGAGCCGTCCTCTGGAAATCCCACCTGATGGGTGGGTACATATAGCCTCAACTGCTCCTCGGGTCCACCTGACCGCTCCGAGTATGTCCCGCCCAGTGGTCCACCTCCAGGTATCATCCTGCTCGGAACGCCTCCACCACGATCAGCGTTGTCCGTCGTCTGCAACCAACACAACGTAGTGCGGGCAAAGCCCGTGCAAGGGTGAGTATAAGCTACTCAGTAGGGACCCCGAGACCCCCGAAGGTCTCCCGAAATCCACAAAGGATAATCCACAAAAGAAAGTTACAATCACGAAGTAACATCTGACACGGCTTAGGTATATGCCCATATATATACCTAAGTCATCAATTCCCGTTCGGCTCCAACGTCCAAGCCCAAGCACAACCCAGTCCACACAGGAATGCAAAACGTATACCCACACAGGATAGCTCAACAGAATCCACAAAGGATAGTAACAGTAAATCCACACAGGATAACTCATCACAATCCACAAAGGAGAGTAAACAGTAAATCCACACAGGATAGCTCAACACAATCCACAAAAGAGAGTAAACAATAAATCCACACAACGATAGCTCAACACAATACACAAAGGAGAGAAACACAAGATTCAGCTCACACGTGTATACTTTTTCGGATGACGATAAAGATGATCACTGATCCATCTAAGTCGTCGGACCCACGAAGGATCGATAGATAACTAACCCCGGCAATGACCCACACAGGATCAGACCCACATAGGATCGGGCCCACACAGGACCTGGCCCACGCAGGACCTGTAGGCGCTGACTCACACAAAACCGCTGAGCGCTGACCCACACAGGATCAGACCCACACAGGATCAGGCCCACACAGGACCGGGCCCACACAGGACCTGAAGCTCTGATCCATGCAGGATCGCTGAGTGCAGTAGTCGTCGCAGTCCACTGAGGATCTCTGCACAGTCGTCGCCGCAGTCCACTGAGTATCTCTGCACGGTCGTCGTCGGAGTCCACGGAGGATCTCTGCACAGTCATCGCCGCAGTCCACTAAGGATCTCTGCACAGTCGTCGCTGTCGAAGAAGCAGTCGCAGCCACCATAGGGTTCCGCACACAGCAAGCTCGTTCGGGAGGGTCCGCTCCATGAGCCGAGAGGCTGATACATCAACTGACACAAATTCCGAAGATGATGTATCCAAAAGTTCCGTATCGCTAACATGAACTCAACGTCGCAGACGACGCGTCGATCGGACGCTCGGTCTGAGAGTTATTGGCTTTTTCATCCCAGGGGACCAATTGGGTTTTAAGGCAAAACCAACCCGACCGTACTCCACCTGCGTCCAAACCTCGGGCGGAGTATTCCAAAAGATCTGTCTCACAAAGAGGAACTCAACAAAGCTAACGTCACGTCAATCGGACGTTCGTGGCTCATGACATGAGCATTTCCGCTCTGATGGCCCAGTTGGTTTCGTGTACGAACCAACCCGACCATACTCAAAGTACTCCGAAACCTTGCGTGAGATATACCAAAAAGACCGTCTCGATCCAAGTATCGGGTTGCCACTGACGGCGGGTCGTTTAGAGGCCCATAGCTCACGATACAACCATTTGAATGAAGACCGTCCGAAGACGGGGGGTACGGGCCCGGGCCGACCCGGCCCGACCCACCCCCCCGGGAGTCGGCCGAACCGGGTCGACCCGAACCGATCCGACCCGTTCCGGTCCGGCCCGGGCCCGACCTGGCCCGGTTCGGCCGAGCGGCCGAACGACCGAGGTGCGCGGGGCGCCGCCCCCGCGGCCTGGTGGTGCCGCGGCCCCCCGCGTGGGCCGATTCTCTTCCCGTCTGCGCCATCGCTCCTCCCGGGACTCGTTCATCACTGCGGGATTGTCAAACATCTGTTGCGGCATGTTCCATCGTCGCTCGTCAAATCCGGACAAAACGATGATCGACGGAGGGTCGTCGGGCCGTGTTCGTTTGGCCCGCACCCTCCGTGTTAGAGATAAACAAACGGGGGAATTTTGTTCAACACATGAACCGACAATTTTAATAAAATAAAATTGTTCGTTTGAAACTGGTTCTTTAACTTTTTAAAGAAACACTTACGAGAAATAATAAAAAGGGGTAATTCCCATAATAAATCCCTACCTCGTTGGTCGTCGCGTGCGGGCGTTCTTCGCGGAAAAACTCATTGTGGAAGAGAGGGATCGTCGCGTCGTCGCGGGGAGGCGTCGCGTCATCGCGGAATCCGGCATTCAGTCGGCGAGCTCAACGGACCAAGAACAACAAATTTAAATTATAAATAATTAAATCTGTGTTTCGTTTAAAACCAAAAAAAAGAACCTTGAGAGGAAATCTGAAATCACTCACCTCAAACGGTTGGTGATCGGAGATCGGTGCGGGGAAGAACGTCTCAAACGGAAGCATCGTCGATTTCCGGGTTCGGCGTTCTTCACATTCTTCGCGTTCTTCGCGTTCTTCGCGAGGGAGAAGAAGATACAAGGGTCCTCTCAAATCTTCTCAACTCGCAAATAACCAGAGCTCGTGCATTGGCCTTATTTTATTATTACACCAACGAATTTGAAAACTGGTTAAGAAACAACTAATCAATTCGTTGAATTAATTCAACAAAAGAAACAGCCCATTTAATTCATGAAATAAACCGCCCAATTAAATGGTCTGTTATGATTTTAAGAAATGCATCAGTTGACTTTCATAATGACGGGTTTTCGCGGGTGCGTTTCTTAGCGGAATGAAACGGTAGAGCTCGTGCGGGCCTGACCTCACAAATATCCTACCAAGGGGGTAGGATATTTCTGGATAGCATCCTATCTGGTTTAACTCAGTTCAAGCCTCCTTTAAGTGGCATCAAGTAGCTTCCAAGTTGCTTAAGCGAAATAAATTAATGTTGTCGCAAAATTATTTTATTTCCCAACTTTGAGCCTGAAAATTAAAAACCACACCTCAGTAAACGCAACTCCGGAAGAGGCGTTTCTAAGCGAATACCGGTGCTTCAATTTCATCGGAGCCCTCAGAATTCAATTCCGGGAACCGGTTCAAATGTTAGAAAAACCCGCTCGTCTGTTCACTGAACGTACCCAAGCCAAACAACAGAAAATGATTCTGGGCACACCGGGCCTCGGAATCAGGTGCCGTCAGAGACTGCGCTCTTGTAAAATTCCAAATAAAATTAAGAAAAAAATTTACTTAAATTTACAGGTCTTTACATTACTCCCACCTTACGACTTTACATCCCCGTACAGATACATCAAAAACTAGGGAACAAATGTGGGTACTCAGCACGCATCTGAGCCTCCCGCTCCCAAGTGCTCTCCTGGAGGTTCCCGTGCTGCCATCTGATGCACACAAGAGGAATCGATCGCCCACGTAGGACCCGCTCCTATCGATCCTCTATCTCCACTAGGACCTCTGCAAAAGTTTCCCCATCATCCACGTCTATCTCCCCATAGTCAATGATGTGCGTCGGGTCGTGCACGTATCTCCTAAGCTGGGATACGTGAAAGACGTCGTGCACCCGGTGCAACTGAGGTGGTAGATCCAGGCGATAAGCCACCTCGCCAATCCTGCTGAGGGACTGGAAAGGCCCAATGAAGCGTGGAGACAACTTGCTGCCTCGGCCAAATCTCCGCAAACCACGTCGAGGTGAGACACGCAAGAAGATGTGGTCGCCATCCTCGAACTCTAGTGGCCTACACCTCCTGTCAGCATATGACTTCTGCCGGCTCTGTGTTGTCCTCATCCATTCATGGATGACCTGGACATTCTCTGTCGTGGCCCGGACGATCTCTGGTCCAACTAGTGCTGACTCCCCAGGGTCTGTCCAGCACAAAGGAGATCTGCAAAGCCTGCTGTACAACGCCTCGTAAGGTGCCATCCCGATGGTGGAGTGATAGCTGTTGTTGTACGCGATCTCCACCAAGGGTAGGTGGTCCTCCCAGCTGCGACCAAGGTCGAGGAGACATGCACGGAGCATGTCCTCGAGGGTCTGAATGGTCCTCTCCGTCTGACCATCCGTCTGAGGGTGAAAGGCGGTGCTCAGACGTAGCCACGTCCCGAACGCCTCCTGCAACCACTTCCAAAGCTGGGAAGTAAAGTGAGCGTCCCGATCGGAGACGATAGTCGATGGCACATCGTGAAGTCGTAAAATCTCCGGAATGTAGAGACGCCCCAAGCTCTCCACTGAGCCCTGCTCTCGGATTGGTAAGAAGTGTGCCGACTTGGTGAGTCGGTCAACAATCACCCAAATGGAGTCGTGACCTCTGGAAGTGCGTGGAAGTCCAGTCACAAAGTCTATAGATATCCCTTCCCACTTCCACTCCGGGACCTCCAAGGGCTGTACCAAGCCTGCTGGTACCTGATGCTCTGCCATCACCTGCTAGCAAGTGAGGCACTGTGAAACGAACTCTGCCACAGCCTTCTTCATGCCTGGCCACCCGTGCTGTCGTCTGAGATCCTGGTACATCATCGCCACTCCAGGATGTACCGCCAAAGGAGAAGTGTGAAACTCTCTCAGCACCTCCTCTCGTAAAGAGACGGGTACCAAGGTACGTCCTCTGAAAAGGACGTCATGCTCTGCTCCAAGGGAGAAACCATCAGGTGCCTGTCACAAGGATATCTGTGCACGCCGTGTCTCACTGTCCGCGTCCCCACGTTGTGCCTCTCTGACCCGCTGTAGAAGTGAAGGAGAGACTGTGAGAGACTGAAGGAAGGCTGCTCCGTCTCTATCCATGAAAGATATCTGCAAGGCGGCTAGCTTCTCTATTGCCTCATCAAGTAGCTGGATGCCCGTCCTCCTGCTGAGGGCATCAGCTACCACGTTCCCCTTCCCAGGAGTATAGAGTTTCTGAAAGTCATAGTCCTGGAGGAACTCGAGCCATCTCCGCTTTCTCAGCTTCAGGTCCTTCTGAGAGAATATGTACTTGAGACTCTGGTGGTCAGAATAGACTGTGAAGCGCTCTCCCATCAGATAGTGCCACCATGTCTTCAGGGCGAAGACCACTGCTTCCAACTCCAAGTTAAGGGTAGCGTAGTTCTGCTCATGAGGCCTCAACTGACATGATCTGTATGCAATCACGGCCCGCTCCTGCATTAGGACACACCCGAGTCCGGCCCCTGATCCATTGCAGTAGACTACGTATCCAACTCCCTCCTCAGGCAACCTCAAGATAAGTGCGCTGGTCAACCTCTGCCTCAGCTCTTGGAAGCTCTGCTGACATCTGTCTGACCACACTAAGGGTTTCCCCTTCTTCGTCAACGCTGAGTGTGTGGCCGCAACTCTGGAGATGTTTGGCACAAATCTCCGATAGTATCCGACTAGGCCCAAGAAACTCCGCACCACTGTCACGCTCTTGGGTGGCTCCCAAGCTAGCATTGCCTCGATCTTCACGGGATCCACTGCAACTCCCGCCTCAGAAATGACATGCCCCAAGAAGTAGACCTCACATAACCAGAACTGGAACATTTAGATCTTTCCATAAAGCTGGTTCTCTCAGAGTGATTCTAGTACAACACGCAAGTGGTAGGCGTGCTCCTCCTCGGTGGTCGAGTACACCAAGATGTCGTCGATGAAGACTGTGACAAATCGATCAAGGTATGGCTGGAAGATCCTGTTCGTGAGGCTCATGAACACTGCTGGAGCGTTGGTCATGCCGAAAGGCATAACCATGAACTCATAGTGGCCATACCGACATCTGAAGGCCGTTTTCTGCACATCCTCGTCTCAAACTCTGAGCTGATGATAGCCTGACCTGAGGTCTATCATCGAGAACCACCGTGCTCCCAAGAGCTGATCGAAGAGGTCATCAATCCTGGGTAGCGGATACTTGTTCCTCACTGTCCCCTGGTTCAGGCAACGATAATCGACACATAGTCGCAAGCTCCCGTCCGCCTTCTTGGCGAACAATATCGGGGAAACCCAGGGCGAAACACTGGGTTGGATGAACCCCTTGCCCTGGAAGTCCTCCAACTGTACCCACAGCTCTCGAAGCTCAGCAGGGGCCATCCGATATGATGGAGTGGATATCGGGGCTGTCCCGGGGTATAGGTCAATATAAAAGACTACCACTCTGCGAGGAGGTAGTCCTGGAACATCTTCGGGAAATACGTCCGCGTACTGATCCACCACTGTAGGAAAACTGGGACTCTGCGCGTCAACTGCTCCCAGGATGAGGCTAGCCAACTGATGAGTGATGGGCTGACCTCTCCTCTGCGTGAGTCCATCTTGTGCTGCTAAGGCTCCCTTCTCGCCAGTGAAGGTGAACCTGCACCCATCGGTGCGCACACATCGCACCTTGCGCCTAATGCAGTCAATCTGAGCATGCACTGTAGACAACCAATTCATGCCCGAGATGACGTCGTAAGGCCTCGACGCCGCTACAAGAAGATCCCAGCCGATGCTCTCACCTCCTAGAGTAAACTCACGCTGTCGGCACCAGTGTGTAATTGTCGAGTCTGCTCCCGTAGGAGTCTCTAGCCGTACGGATCGAGCCAACGGCTCTGTCGGAATCTCCGAGCTCCGAACAAGGGCAGTGGATATGAAAGAGTGACTCGCTCATATGTCTATAAGAACTGCAGAAAGGGTGGAATAGACACAGATCGTACCTCGAATCATCTCTGGCGCGCCGTGGTCGTAGGCCTCCGCTGCCTGGAGTTGAGCCCGTCTATGCCTGCCAGCTCCCTGTGGTCGGGGCGGGCCTCCTATTGGTGGTGGGGGTAGAGCCTCAAAGCGTCACCCACCACCTGCTGCTCGGCCATCTCCTCTGCCGCGTCCGCCTCCTCCCTGCAGACCGCCACGGTCGACCCTCTGCCTCTGCCTGGGTGGCCCCTCCACCGTCTACTGCTCCTCGGTACGACTGGTTTGGCAGTCAGGAGCC
This sequence comes from Viscum album, assembly GCA_963277665.1. NCBI lineage: Eukaryota > Viridiplantae > Streptophyta > Magnoliopsida > Santalales > Viscaceae > Viscum > Viscum album. Next base: position 2,051,798,815 of record OY728151.1, read on the forward strand.
ATGTGGCCCTGCCCGCCGCACTCGTAGCACTGCCTGCCTCTCGGAAGACTGGCTCTGCGCTGAGTGCCCTGCACTACTGAGCTAGTGTCCCGAGATCGTCTTCCGGAAGGTCTAGTCTTCCTGGAACCCCGAGTCATCCGTCGGCTACCTACTTCCGAAGACTCCGCTATCTGCCGCCCTGCGACAGGTCTCTCTGTGAACTCATCCAGGAAGCTCTCGATCAGAAGTGCTCGCTCTAGCACTCCTGCCTGGGTCGGGATGCTGAGGGAGATCAGCGATGCCCTGATCTCGTGTCTCAATCCCTGCTCGAAGGTCTGGGCTGGGAAGAAGGGGTCCCATACCATGTCTGTCGAGTGGCGAAATAGGTCGGTGAACCTCGCCGCGTACTGGGTGACCGTCAAGCTGCCATGCCGCAGCTAAAGAAGCTCCTGGATGCGCACCGCACGGAGGGTGGCCGAGACGAACTCTGAGCAGAAGAGGCTCTCGAAGTCCGTCCAGATGAGGGAGGCCTCATCGTGTACCTAGAGCTTCAGGATCCACCATCGCCCTGCTACTGCATGCAGTAGGCTCGCCACGAGGATCACCATGAGGTCTGCTGGTGTCCTCACTAGCCTGAAAACTCGGACGACCGCCTCCAGCCAGTCCTCAGCTGCCTTGGGGTCTGACTCCCCACATAACCTGGGTGGTCGCTGGCGCTGGAACTCGTGTAAAGCTCTGAGGCGTCGTGCGTCGTCAGCTGCCAGTGCTGGAAGCATCGAGGGCTCGGGAGGTAAAGGTACCGTCGGTGCCTCTGCTGTCAACAGGCCCTGTACCGAGGCCTCGTCGCTCGGCGGGCAGTCTCGCGCTCTACTCTAGGAACCCCAGCTGGCTGCTGTCGTCGTGCCATCCTGAAAAGGAAACAATTGCGCCACGGTCAGAACAGTATACCTGGTGAGATGACACAAGTAATCACGAAGAAAACTTGAAACACACATGCAATCAATGTTTTCGTGCATTAAGTCAGAAATCAGAAGTCAGGGTCCTGGTGTATGGATACGTCGGCCAACGCACCAACAGTGGACTCACTGGACTGATAACAACACTTAATACGCTAAACACTATTGCTTCACATAGTAGAAAGATCAGAGTCTGCGGTAGAACTGACCTCCTTTGATACCAATTTGTCACGACCCACCCTCGGGGCCCGTGTCGTGACTACCCCATGCCCGCCTTCCATAGGCCAGGGGCTAGCGACTAGCACCAAGGTGTAAATCCCAACAAAAAGGGAAGGAATTTCCTTTGAAAAGTAAACAAGCACCACAGAGTAAGCAAGCGGAAAAGTAAACACTATGTAAAAACCGTACAAGCTGTGCTGAAAGAAAAGGGGCCGGAAATACAAGCCCAACAGTAAAGTACAACTGAAAGGAAAAACAGCAACTGAAAGGGAAAACTGTAGCATCGATCCATCCTCTGAAAATCCCACCTGAAGGGTGGGTACAGATAGCCTCCACTTCTCCTCGGGTCCACCTGACCGCTCTGAGTACGTCCCGCCCAGTGGTCCACCTCTAGGTACCGTCCTGCTCCACACGCCTCCACCACGATCAGCGCTGTCCGTCGTCTTCAACCAACACAACGTAGTGCGGGAAAAGCCCATGCAGGGGTGAGTATAAGATACTCAGTAGGGACTCCAAGACCCCCGAAGGTCTCCCGAAATCCACAAAGGATAATCCACAAAGGAAAGATACAATCACAAAGTAACATATGACACGGCTTAGGTATATTCCCATACATATACCTAAGTCATCAATTCCCGTTCGGCTCCAACGTCTGAGCCCAAGCACAACAGAGTTCATATAGGAAAGAAAAACGTATACCCACACAGGATAGCTCAACACAATCCACAAAGGAAAGTAAACAGTAAATCCACACAGGATAGCTCATCACAATCTACAAAGGAGAGTAAAAAGTAAATCCACACAGGATAGCTCAACACAATCCTAAAGGAGAGTAAACAGTAAATCCACACAGGATAGCTCAAAACAATCCACAATGAAGAGAAACACAAGATTCAGCTCACACAGGTATACTTCTTCGGATGACGATAAAGATGATCACTGATCCATCTAAGTCGTCAGACCCACGAAGGATCGATAGGTAACTAACCCCCGCAATGACCAACACAGGATCGGACCCACACAGGATCGGGCCCACACAGGACCGGGCCCATGCAGGACCTGTAGGCGCTGGCTCACACAGAACCGCTGAGCGCTGACCCACACAGGATCAGACCCACACAGGATCGGGCCCACATAGGACTGGGCCCACACAGGACCTGAAGCACTGATCCACGCAGGATCGCTGAGTGCAGTAGTCGTCGCAGTCCACTGAGGATCTCTGCACGGTCATCGTTGGAGTCCACGGAGGATCTCTGCACAGTCCTCACCGTAGTCCACTGAGGATCTCTGCACGGTCGTCGTTGTCGAAGAAGCAGTCGCAGCCAGCCTAGGGTTCTGCACACAGCAAGCTCGTTCGGGAGGGTCCGCTCCACGAGTCGAGAGGCTGATACATCAACTTACGCAAAGTCCGAAGTTGATGTATCCAAAAGTTCCATATCGCTAACAGGAACTCAACGTCGCAGACGGCGCGTCGATCAGACGCCCGGTCTGAGAGTTATTGGCTTTTTCTTCCTAGGGGCCCGGTTGGTTTTTAAGGAAATCCCAACCCGACCGTACTCCACCTGCGTCCAAACCTCGGGCGGAGTATGCCAAAAGATCCGTCTCACAAAGAGGAACTCAACAAAGCTGACGGCATGTCAATCGGACGTCCGTAGATCAAGATATTAGTGTTTCCGCTCCGAGGGCCCGGTTGGTTTCGTGTACGAACCTACCTGACCATACTCAAAGTATTCTGAAACCTTGAGTACAATATACCAAAATGACCGAATCGATCCAAGGATCGTGTTGCCGTTGACGACGGGTCGTTTGGAGGCCTGTAGCTCAAGATACTTCCATTTGAACGAAGATCATCCGAAGACGGGGGGTACGGGCCCGGGCCGACCCCCCCAGCAGTCGGCCGTACCGGGTCGACCATACCCGGCCCGCCCGGGTCCGGTCCGACCTGGGCATGGCCCGGCCGGTCGGACCGGCCTGGCCCGGTTCGGCCGAGGCGCGCGGGGCGCCGCCCCCGCGGCCTTGTGGTGCCGCGGCCCCCCGCGTGGGGCCGCGTTGAGTCGGGACGCGGCTTAAGCCGCGTCCGAGGGCACCAGACCCGCACGGCCGCGGGTCCGCGGGTGCTGCCGCCGCTGCGGCTTCAGCCGCGGCGGCCTGCCCGGCGGCGCGCCGGGGCACCGTCGCTCCCGGCTACCGGCGCCGCCGGTGAGTTCCGTGGGCCACCAGGATCGTTCCGGTGGTCCGATTCTCATCCAATCCGCGCCATTGCTCCTCCCAAGACTCGTTCTTCACTGCGGGATCGTCAAACATCCGTTGCGGCACGTTCCGTCATCGCCCGTCAAATCCGCACAAAACGAAGAACAGCAGAGAGTCATCGGGCCGTGTTCGTTTGGCCCGCACCCTCCGCGTTAGAGATAAACAAACGGGGGAATTTTCTTCATCACATGAAACGACAATTTTAATAAAATAAAATTGTTCATTTGAAACCGGTTATTTAACTTTTTAAAGAAACACTTACAGGAAATAATAAAAAGGGGTAATTCCCATAATAAATCCCTACCTCGTTGGTCGTCGCGTGCGGGTGTTCTTCGCGGAAAAGCTCTTCGCGGAAGAGAGGGATCGTCCCGTGCGAGCGTTCTTCACGGAAAAGCTCATCGCGGAAGAGAGGGATCATCGCGTCGTCGCGGGGAGGCGTCGCGTCGTCGCGGAATCCGGCGTTGAGTCGGCGAGCTCAACGGACCAAGAACAACAGATTTAAATTATAAATAATTAAATCTGTGTTTCGTTTAGAACCAAAAAAAGAACCTTGAGAGGAAATACAAAATCACTCACCTCAAACGGTTGGTGATCGGATATCGGATCGGGGAAGAACGTCTCGGACGGAAGCGTCGTCGATTTCAGGGTCCGGCGTTCTTCGCGTTCTTCGCGTTCTTCGCATTCTTCGCGAGGGAGAAGAAGATACAAGGGTCATCTCAAATCTTCTCAACGCGCAAATAACCAGAGGTCATGCATTGGCCTTATTTTATTATTACGCCAATAAATTTGAAAATTGGTTAAGAAATGACTAATCAATTTGTTGAATTAATTCAACGAAAGAAACGGCCCATTTAATTCACGAAATAAACTGCCCAATTAAATGGTCTGTTAAGATTTTAAGAAACGCGTCAGTTGACTTTCATAAAGACGGGTTTTCGCGGGTGCGTTTCTTAGCGGAAAGAAAGGGCAGAGCTAGTGCGGGCCCCACCACACAAATATCCTACCAAGGGGGTAGGATATTTCTGGATAGCATCCTATCCGGTTTAACTCAGTTCAAGTCGCCTTTAAGTGGCTTCAAGTGGCTTCCAAGTGGTTTAAGCGAAATAAAATAATGTTGTCGCAAAATTAATTTATTTCTCAACATTAAGCCTAAAAATTAAAAACCACACCCTAACAAACGCAACTCCGGAAGAGGCGTTTCTAAGCGAATACTGGCGCATCAATTTTATCGGAGCTCTCAGAATTCGATTCCGGGCACCCGTTCAAAAGATATAAAAACCCGCTCGTCCGTTCACTGAACGTACCCGAGCCAAACTTCAGAAAATGATTCCGGGCACACCGGGCCTCGGAATCAGGTGCCGTCAGAGACTTCACTCTTGTAAAATTCCAAAGAAAATTAAGAAAAAAATTCCCTTGAAATTTACAGTTCTTTACAATATTTTCCAAGAAGGAGGATGGTAACCTTATATTCTGTGTGAACTGCTTCTGACTGAACCATCTTACATAAATAAAATTTATAAACTTCATTATATAGATGACCACTTTGACAATCCCCAATGAGAAACCTTTTTATCGAAGATAAATTTTAGTTCGATATGACATCATGTAAATTTGATGTTTTCTGAAATATCAATTACAAAATACCAGATTATGTATGACTTCTATGTGTATATGGTTATGTCATATGGCCTGATGATTTCACAAGTAGTCTTTATGGATTTGATGAAATTTTTTTCCACCCACAAATTTTTTTATCCCTTGTCTAGTACATATTATCTTATTCTCTCACAAGAAAATATCATGATAACTAAATTGATATCAAGCAGAATACACTAAGGGATAACCATATATATGTGAAGATTAGTAAATTCCACCTTTTGATTAGCATGGATCACTAATTGGGTAATATCATATTATTTGAAAGTGAAAATATTTACCTAGAGAAGTGGAGAACATTGGTTTCTTAGGATCTTCTTAAGTATGTGTTTGAAATACCCAGATTCATTGAGATCACTGGTTATTATAGGAAACTCTCACACTATTTGGCACTGATAACATGCATAACCATGAATTGTGTAAACTTCCACAATACAGAAGCTTGTGACACATATTTCTAGGTTCTAAGGGGAATATTGACTTCAATGGTGATCATTATTCTTCTTTAATTTGGTAGAATCTATAATATTTACTATGATACATTCAGAATCGGTCTCAGAAAAATTCTTATTCAGTGTGATTGGTTTGATCCATATGTTTCTCTCCAAATGATTTCTCTTGAGTTGAATTTTCATATGAACCACATCGAGCTATCTTCCCCCATTAATTATCTATACTTTGGGAGGCACTACTAGTAGGGTGAATGGTTCATTATTTAAAAAGGGCATAAAAGTGTAAAAGACATATATACACAAAGAAACATGAATATATTGAAGAAATTGTGGGTTGTATAGCTCCAATAATTTGACCATTAATTGATTTATAAACCTGGAAAGGGTAATTTACGGGCTCATTCGTTGAGGTAGAAGTCTTAGAAGCAAGTCTTTGGAGAGAAAAACTGTTAGTGATAGTTGGTGCCTCAATTCTCTGTATGTCTTCTAGAGGTACTGTAACAGAATGGTAATCCTATTGTGATGTCTCTAGTAATTAAATACTACCTTTTCAAGAATTTTTGTATGTGTAATTTATATAACTTTTTGGTCCTTGTACTGAGGGAGAGCATCACCTGCAAGAACCCAGCTCCTGGTTTGGTCATTAGTGGAAGTAAAACCATACTGTTTTGTGGCTGTGTTTGGGAGAATTTGGGTATACATGAATAGTTGATGAGTGAATAGAAATACTATTTTTGGGAATTTCATCCCAGGATAACCAAGATGTAAAATCATATACATCATCAGTATTGGTGGATAGGTATTAAATGGCAGATTGTAGGCTTCATCACTCAGTGATCCACCTATCAGCAGGTGAAGCCAGAGCACTAGCAACCTGTTGGACATCATCATTCTCTCTCTATTCCTATCTGTAAATTGATGGTCATCATTATGGAATTTATTACATGATTTATGATATTCCTTTATGGAATACAAGTAATAAGGGTGATCGTTGAAAAGATTAACAATATATCACACTTCTTACCGATATGGGAGACCTTTTCTATCGACGATATAAGAATTTATTACATCTAGTATATATTGTATCCGCATGTGTTCTCATTTTTTATCATTTAAAAGATGATATATGGTTTACATTTTTTTCTATAAAGGGCTACAATATTCATTGGGCTCACCTGAGATCTTGAGTATTGAATATCACCCTCAGATTTATTAGTAGTCCTTATGGATGAAACATGTGTAAGATGATACGTTTCGAGCATTTATACATGATTTTGGTAGTTAATGGGAAGTCATATCCATATGAATGAGTTTTACAAAAACAAAATCTTTTAGGTTGGATTCATATGGATATGAATGAGGCCCATTATGGTTGGACATGTAGTTCACCACTATGATGGCTAGAGGTATGCGGGGAGGCTATGATGGGTCATTCACATAAAATAATCAGGATATAGTGAACAATACATCCTTTATATGTTAGTAATTTTGAGATAGTGTAGATATTAGTAATGGAAACCATTCAGTTTTATTTTCATTAGAGTTACCATTCAATGAACAACATATTCCATGAATCATTACATTGAATATATCATCTTGCACCATTTCATTCATTTTCCCATAAGGATATTGATCTTGAATAAGATGAATCATTCTATGAGAATTTAATATGTATAATCAATCAATGAATGAATTTTCTTCATGGTAGGTCAGTTCTTATAGATTTGGAGTTCCTAACATCTGACTGATAGATGCATCATTCATTAAAGACATATATATAGATGAGAACATGGTAAAAAATTACATCAAAATACATATTTTTATCGTAATCAAAGAATTCTTGATATGTACCCAAGACGTCATTAATTATTGTTCAATGTTTTCCCCATAATGGTTTTTGTTACTATCATACAAGATCTTGAGATACATCAAGATAAGGAGGTGGTTTGGGATCATGGTGTTTCTCTCTACCATGAATGTTCCTCTGGACCATATGGGTTTATAGGCTCCTTTTACACTTCCATAAGAAATCTTATCATGTCCAATATCACTATAATTATTCATGACATCTTCCAAGGATGTTACCAACCCTATAAAAGTAGTGAAACTACTCCAATATTAATTGATAAGGTAATTGATCCCTCCTCTATTAAAAATTTTAGACCAATTAGTATGTTTAATTTTTGTTACATGGTCCTTGAAAGAGTTATCAACATGAGACACTCTATACACCAATATGAGTGGGTTATATAGGCAAATCATCATTTCACCAAAGGGTGATTTTCTATATTATATATTACTCTAGTCCAAAACATTATAACTAATATAAATAGTATGACCTATGGATCATTTATTTCTATATATCATGATATGGAAATTGACTTCGACATACATCAGTAGAGATTTGTTTTAAGGGAAAATAAATTCAAGGTACCTCTTGATGGGTTTTGACTAATTATTCTAGTGGTTCAACATACCATGGTCGGACATTAGTTTAATGGGTAAAAGGTGTGGCTTCTTGAAATCTATGTGATTCGTAGTCTAGGGAGACACTCACTACCTGATTCTTTTCATTATTGTCCAATGACAACCTATTAGACTATTTTCCATCTGTATTAAAAATAGATAGATCATCACATTCATAGGTAGGAACATCTTACATGAAATTTCTGACATTCTTTTGGGTTTGAAATCCTCAAATTCACCAACATAGTTAGAGGTCCAACCTGGTAATCAGCAATGCAATGGAGGAATATTGCAATTGGAGTGTTAAAGGCATCAACTATGTGAGGATTGGTGGGTACATTTCGAAGTTGTTATCATATAACTAGGAAAATATTATTGACCATATTATGATAATTAAAAGGAAATACTTCCCTATGGACTACATAGGAGTTCCTGTCTCAAATATATGCCTCTTCATTCATCACATTGACACCTTTTTTCGAAAATTATAGGTAGTATCAACAACTGGAATACCATCCTCCCTTCCATTCGATTGCTACTAACATTAATCAATTATGATCAATCAACCATACCGATGAACACTCTCTCCATACTAAATGTTCCTCGAAATATGATTCCCAACATTGAAAATTATAAAAAACAATACTATCTATGATTCTGAGAAAGAGGGATGTTGTGATGGTAATCTGGGGATTTGTTAGACAATCCAACTAAGAGATAGGGTATCTAACGTAGATTTTCTTATGACACTATTCATAGCCTCTATTCCTATATTGTATGGGAATCCATTTTTGTTAAATCACTATGGTGGAATTTTATTTTGTGAAAGTATGATAGTGATTTAATCTATCCAATATGTAATATTTTAACCCTTTTTCAATCACTTTTGGAAAACATTCTTTTATTCAGAGTCACCAATGTTGGATTGTTGAATGAGTGGAAATAAATTACTTTAATTATATATTGGTGGGGTAGTCATCTTGGTTTCTTGACCATTACATCTCCTGATATTCCTTTCACCCATGACATTTCCTTTCTAGATTTTATTCAATCCACCATGAATGATCTCTATATTGTCTTCTTCAACGGAATTCACTTATCATCAAAACATGAATATTTAGTGTTCCAAGGAAGTTCATTATTAAATTTCTTGACCAATGATTATAAGAGGATCCTTTAGGTAGACCATGTTGATGGAATGGGTGATCATCTATAGTTAAAAATTATTCTTTTAAAACATAACATCATATTATGGTATATATTGAATCATGTGATCCTAGGGGAAGATGCAATCAAACCCAATCAGATCAATATAATGTACCAATTTTTATATTATAGTAGTACCAATGTGGAATTAAAGGATCATATACTCTCTGATAGTATCCGTGGAAGAGAATTGTAGTGAATCTTCTGTAAATTCATTGGAATATCACATCTGATAAAAAATTGATACTTATTCTCTTCGAAATGGTTCTATGGTTCATAAAAAGGGTTCGAGCATAAATGGTTAGGGTCTCATTTATTTCCATGCATTTCATGTGCATCTAGAACAACTAGAATGATGTACTTGTGTCTTACATCCCCATCTCTGGCCTTTTCATTAAGATATAGTCTAGGTGAATTTATACTTAATTCTGTTCTCTATATAAGAACTAGGACTCAAATCAATCATTAAGGATAGTCATGTTCTATTGAAATGATACTCCGACACTATGTAGCGTGTCATGGCGTGATTTATGGGTTGGATTGAGCCGCATAGTATTTGGTTCAAAATCATTTTTGATGAAATATTTAGTTATGATACCATGAAAGGATGGGTTGTTTTCCTCAAATGGATCGTTTTTCATTTCATTCAGTGCCTTATATGTCCATAGAAACATCCATATATAGGATAACCACAACATGATAAATTGTATCTGGGAATTCATTCCCATCAATATTACAATTAGTAAAATCAAAACCCACTCCCCAGTTATCTAAAATTATCTTCCCTGAAGTTGGTAACCCTCTTGTTCCATTATCTACCACATTTAGATATGAATGGATCATATTGGAAGAGAATGTACGAACCATACCTGGAATAATGTTATTTATTTGGATGAATGTATTTCCTATATATGGAATCAAGATTACCCCTAAAATTTTCTCTAGTATGGGCTTCATTCCCCTTGAGTGTATCATGTATATTAGAGAGTATTCTCTTGGCCTCTACTAAAACATGCCTCCTTGAACATGTCGTTTTCTTGTTTTTTTTGTATTTTTACTAATAATTACATCCTTCCATATAGTGTAAAATCAACCCCTTTGGATTATTTTCATGACCTATAGAAACTTTATTGGGTATTTCACCAATAAATATTAATTTTCATTACATTAAATTATCCAAACAACACATGACATTTTTTACCATAAAATTAATTAATTGAAGAAATTAATTATGTTTAACTAATTGTGCTTACCATGATTTTAGGACTTTATCCAAATTCCATAGGACATAAATGGATTTCCCAATTGAAATACCATGACCAAAATGACTATTATGATATAAATTCTTATTTCATGTCACTATCATAGTATCAATGGTGGTACACGAGGCTCTATATTAAAGACCCCATAGAAGAGATAATCATTCCTTCTTGTTAGAATTTATAAATGGATTGTAAACACATTTGGGGAGACACTAGTTGATCCTTGGATATTAACACCATGCTTTATTTATTTTTATGTTCATATGAGTGGAATCAGTTCTATAGGGGAGACCTCATGGATGAGATTGATGAAATGATGATTTTACAATGCTATGAGAGAGACTCGAGCCCCTAGGTTTGATACCACTGAAAAAAATCATAGGTTATGTTGTTCGATTTTAACACCATTCCCAGAGTGGATATTGGGACCTCGTTCTGATGTCCCCATGGATGGAATCCTTTGGCATTTGAATCATAAAGAGCTCATTGGGTGATACTTGGAATTCTTTTATAATTTCCCTATATTTTCTCAAGGTTACTATAAAAATATTATATAATTGTTTAATTGAATTAAATATGAATTTAATGATTCTGAAAAAAATGATCCTATTATTTTAGAAGAATTTATGGATCTATCTACCATGCCCTATCATAAGCATAGAGATAGTCAATAATCATTCACATTATATCTCTTATAAAGTACCATGTGTTTTGAATCACAAGCATAAGTCAAACTAGGAAAAATTGGATAGGTGTCCTATTAGAACACGTTTTGATTTATTAATTTATTTATTAAGTATTGCATTACATATTAATTATATCACACTGTTAATTTTATATTCCATGATATGGAATGATCGAGACACTATTGGTTTTGGAATATTGGGATTTTATATATCTCCCAACTTGGGATGACTTTTGTATCCTAGTATACTATATGGTTATTGGAATATATAAAGGGACTTCACAAGATTCTGATTTATGATTTACAGTATATGGATTATGTATGGGGAATAGGAACGAGCCTATGTTAGATATTGTAGTTACAATATATTTTTGTATTTTTTGGTATTTGGTATAACTTGAAGTATATTACTGTAACCTCTTACCCTGTATAACTACATTTTATAGTACATGTAATTCCATCATAATCACTTAAATCTTTCTAATTTCTCATATTTTTTGTTCTCTTATATTTTTTTTTTATTTTTGTGTATTTCTTCTTTAATATGTTTTTTGATATTGCTTCCTCTAATATATGTTACTGGTGTTTTCAATGTCATATTCCTCTATTATTTTATATTTATATAATAATTGATCGTAATCTAAACCACGGGGGAATTGTCTCTCTGATACTCACCCTAGGCCCTTGATACATTTCAGCAAACTCTCCAGTTTAGGGAGAATCTGTTTAGTCATTGTGGCCAGCCCAATTGGGGAACCGCTGAGTGGAATTTTCAACTGGATACTATAATACCAATATATCCAATCAACTTGTTGGGTGAAGATAAATGTTCTATCAATTTATGGGGTACATGGGAGCTTATATCATTCCCATTAGAGGGTACACGGTAGGTTATCATATGGTGAAACAAGATATTGCATTAGAGGTTATATAAGTCATAAAATAGGGTGCATAGGAAGTTATCCCAATATAGAAGTGGGTATTTGAGTGGTTATCCTAATACAATATTGTTATGAATTCATTGGGGGAAGGCATGTATATATATTTTCAATGATTATGTATATAAAAATATATATATGTATTTCAAAACAGTTATACTCTCATAGTATATATTCATGATTTCATTATGATTCATTTCATATTAATTACTAGGATTTATTCCATGAATCATCTTAAAGATATTTGATATTTAAGTTATGGTTTTAAAATCTTATTGTCTTGTTATCATACCTATAGACACATTTTGTATTGATATCTCCCTTGATTTCCCTTACAAATCAATAGAAGTCATCCATTATAATGTATTCTTTCTCTAGGATTGAAATTTTCTTTATTGAATATGTTATATATATTAAGGGAGATTTAAGTGATGTATAATGTTGGAGATGATGTAGTTCACTTATGAACCAATTTTTTCTATTACCTTGTTTCTAAATATACAATATGAATACCATTATTATTTAGATCACTATGTTATGTAATAATTATTAATATTATAAGATGTCATATGTGTGTCTAAAATTTGTTGGTCACTACAACATACTATGGTAAAAATATGTGTATTTGCTTCTACTTCATGTATTACTCTTGTAACTAGGCTACCGCTTTGTGTGGATAGTTCACCCATAGTACATTAACCATGCGATTTTTCTTATTATGTTTTACATTAACTATTTAATCCATAATGTATAGAATATTATTCTCATAAGAGTAATAATTTTCTATAAATTCAACCTCTAAATTCAGTACATGTTAGTAACATAGTATATACTTCTTCACAAAAGTTAATTGATGTTTTTTATTCACTTTATAAAGGATTAGTTTGAGTTTTGGTTGATTTTCCTTAACATTGATGATATCAAGAATCTCTATGGGTTTGATGTATGTTATGATTATCTTTCCCTTCATATTAAATATCAAAAAATTATTCTAGGGAGATATATAGAGGAAGAAATTAACCATGAAACCAACTCCTTGTCCCCTTGATTTTTTTCTGCATGGCTCTTCTGCCATATCTGAGAAGTCCTAATTTTTAATGATTTTTTTGTTCCTTTGTTCAATTTCCTCAACAATAACAGTTCCAAATAACTTTTGTTCACCAAAATCATCCCAAATAATAGAATTTATACATCTCTTCACATAAAGGGATTCATATGAAACCGTTAGTAATTTTTCGTGGAACTATCTATTGCACAATAACTCAACCAGAAAAATATATTCATCCCATTGAAAATTGTAGTCCATATATATTTCTCTCCATATTTAATCTAGTGTAAAAGTATCCAAATCATATTGGACATTAGTTTTGGGGTGATTAGACTTACTAATATTCATCCTAGTATTTAAAATAATTGGGAGGATTTTTCAAAAAATGGTGCTAAATATTTAATCTCATTCAGATAAAATCGATAGGGGTTCTCTATTTAGCCTCACCACATCTATAATTCATATCCATACTAGATTATCGAGCATAAATTCCTCTCAAATAGAAATTAAGTGATCAATCATTGTTAGATGATCCATCTCAACCATATGACATTATTTTCTCTTTATGTCATTGGTATACAAGTGACAAAATAAATGATGATGTTTTCCATTTCCATGTATGTATGGGTAATGGTTATATAACATCCTTAGACTATTTTTATTTAGACATCACATTATATCATATTAGAAACATTTAGGTGTGTTATGTGTTCCTTTACATCATCATTCCCCACCAATATTCTCTTTGGGGTCTCGTTACTTCTTCATGCTTTCTGTGGGGGTAGATAAATTAGATCTATATGTGTCATTTAGTATCTCGTTCTTTATCATAGGCATTTTTATTAATCATTGTTTTGAAACAAATATTACATGTTCTTCATTATTAATTTTAAACTCTGAGGATTTCCATTTAATTTTATCTTCAACCATTCTCTAAAATTTAACATCATCTATTTCAGAATATGTTATCATCTCTGTAAGGGATGGAAAATTACTCATTTTTGAATGAAATGATGATGTATCATAACTCTTCATTCCCATGTATAAACTATACATGTATAATATGATTGTAATATTCTCAAATATCATCAATGGTAATGATTCTCATATCTATTATTTTAAGTGAATCCCCCGCCATGTTTTATTTTATAGGATGATCATTAGATTACAATTCATTATCCTGGATCATATATAACTATCAATGATAGAACATGTTATGATTATTCTTCTGGAACATTTATTTTAAAGTTTGATAATCCATATATATTTTATATATATACCCATATAGATAATGCAAATATATTTTAAATGTAATGATCATTGTAGAAAACTATATATTGTCCATCATATAGTTATTTTCATCAATATAAAACATATTTTTTATTAGGATATTAAATTTTTAGTTTTCATTATTATTCATCGAAACCAAATCATTTTATTATTATTATATACCAAAAAAATTCACACTTAATGGTGTAATGAGGATTATTATTTTGATAAGCCTCTTTTAAAACACCACGAATCAATTTTCAAAAATATTGGTTTAGAGAATCATTTCCCATATATATTATCTGATTATAATTTTTTACTTTTATAGGTTTTTTCTCACAGTTATATTATAATATCATTTCATTCTATTGAAGCTACAATAACCTATTAAAAATGTTGGTCTGTGAAACACCTCAATTTTTTTTGTTCTTTGATTTCAACAAAAAAAATTCATTTTCAAGTGATAATAGTTCTCAACAAAGAAAAAACATCTAAAAATAATATTTTTTATATTTCAAATATATTTTATCTTTTTTTAAAAAAATTATAACTTTATTCAAATAAACCATATAATCCTCCAATATTTTTTACTACAAATTAATATCATCAAAAAATACTATATAAAGTTTATTAGGGTAATCAATAATTACTATATTCATTAAGTCCATACTGATTTAGAGATTATTAATGAATATGTACGAAATAAATATGAAATCATATTGTTCATACATTATTTTAAAATAATGTTTTCATAATTTCATCACCCATTAAATTTAATATGTGAAATATCAACCAATTTCACATTGTAGAGAAATATTGGATTCCATATAGTTGATCAAAAAATTTATCTATCAATTAAACATGATGTTATTTATCGTAATATTTTAGGAACATAGAATAATTATCTAATAGTTACATTGAATAATTCATATTCTTGATTAAAAGGAACATTACAAACCCTGGTGATGCAAGTAGACATATTAATCTTTTTCTAGATTCTCTAATAACTAAATTTTCAGATCATCTAACTCAATTGTGGAAACCCTATAAGGATTATCCAATGATTACTGTGATACAAGTTTATTATTCATTGATATCTCTACCTCTATGTCATTAGGAAGTCTAGTAAACTCTTTACAGAATATTACAATATAATCTCTTATAATTGAAAAGACTTCAATCATGAATTATGAACTGTCTCAATAATTTTGGAAATATATCAATTACCATAAAGAAATAATATCCACACAATAATTGATGAATCCATCATAGATTCATCTTCTTATATAAAATTTTAAATTTGTAGAGTGAATTTTCATTTCAATAGTTATATCCCAGTATTTATAATCGATGTGGGAATTAAACAAGGATAACTAGTCCATGCACAATATACAATAAAACTATACTAAAATGATATTTCCTAGAAGATTCAATTTTAAAAAATTAACAATGGAGGAATCATATACATAGGATGAAAAAATTTATCCATTTTCACCTTTATAGATAGTTAAATCCCCATGTATTGCGGTACTATTTGAAATATCCACAAAAAGGAAATATATTAAAGAAATAACAAAACAAGAGTCAAATAGTCTATTTTCTATTACTAAATGAATGACTGGCTTATATATCACTACCTTTCTGTTAGGCTCCACATCAGTATTATTTATAGAAATTTCATCTTAACTCTCTAATACAAGGGGGTTGTTTTCGTTGATTTTCTTTGAATACTCTTTCCGAGGGAATTGAATTTCATATTTCTCATGTTTGATTAAATTGAAACAATACAAAAAAAATTTACGGTTGATGAAATCATACTTTTATTCTTCCATATTAGTGGATACCTTCATTTAATATCCATAGAGATCATTTTAATTTCTATCTTTTCCATATTAGAATTATAATCTATTTCCATTGAGAAAATTTCCATGGTTCATTATGACACACCATTGGAATGAGGGATGTAGGGTTTTATTTCCCGAATGATATTTAACTATTTATAGGCCCAAATAAAACACCATTTTATAATTTTTGTCACCAGATCCTTGTTATCACTGAGATTCAGCAATATCAATCTCAACTTTGACGACATAACATAAAATCTATTTATTGTTTTAAATTTATAGTATAACTAATTATTATCTTTGAATCATATTTAACCAACTAAAAAACCATACATCTTACATTAGTTCGTGACGAAAAAGCTAGAGGTGTGTTATGAAAACCATGTGATGAATTCATTATACAATCTAAGAGACTCAGCATCTGTTTTATTCAGTATGATGAAGTACACAACCTTTTTATTATATATTTCATGGGAAAAATATTTATTGAATACTCCCCATTATATGGAATCAGTGTCTTATTTAGACATTGTGTTCTTAATATGTTTCCACCACTAATGGACTTCTTCTTTAATGTTATATACAATGAGGCAATCCATGTTTATATCTACACATTGGGTGATAGAGAATATATTATCAATAGATTTAATTAATTTTTATATGATGATGGAATCTGAAGATCCACCAATTTTAATAGGTCATTGTCTTATAAAATACATGAATACAATATTATGTTTCTTATGAGTAGGGAGGATTTACAAATGATTCATGTTTTTGTTCGTAATCTATGGTAGTAGATCATATACTTCCATAATATCAACATTTTAAAATACCAAATTGTTTATAATATATATTTGAAAATAATATAATATCCTATCATTTTGGTTTTGGGCACGATTTATCATATTTCTTAGAATTAACTGAAAATTAAAAAAAATATGATAATACATTAATTTAAAAATTGAAAAAATATAATCCTAAAAGAATTAAATTATAAATGATAAGTATATGTTGACTTATGGTTATCTATTAATCACTCTAGGTAATCAATGGCCAGGGTTACAAATAAGTTTTATATCATAACAATTTTATCATGTCTAGCATAATAGGTCATAAATAGATTATAAATTTAAAAAACACATCACCCAAATTGGTCAATCAAGGTGTTTGATAACACCCATTTCCTAAACCAGGATATGACTGAGTCAAATACAAATGTTCCGTTTTCAGTGTTATTTCCATTAGTTATAACAATTTTAATCCATATCATCTTTTTTATAGTAATGATATGAATGTAACAAGTGGAAAATTAACCTCTCAAAACATCACCAAAATTCCAGGATATATTCCAATATTATGACTTATCCCCCTTGATATCACGAATTCATTCTATTAATAATCACAATAAAATATAAATAGATTATTATATGAAATAAAATATACCAACCCAAGACATTCAAACATATTATAATATAATTTTTAACATATACATCAAACAAAAAACAAAATGATCGTTAGTCATAACATCATTGGAACACTAGGTTCACAATACAGCAATAGAAAACTAAAACATGACATATTTATTTTAGTGACTATAATGAGCATCGAATTTCCTTTATTATGTTTAACACTACATTGGAAAACCTAGGTAATTCAATATGGAAATGGGAGATCTTGAAATCTCATACATGGAATATAATTTATTAAGACACATAACATATGAGCCAAAGGTATAACATGATATCATAATAGAGATGGGTCATGAGAAATCAAATGAGATAATAACATAAAGAACACAATATCAAAATATCATGTTAACATATGAAATATAGAAAAAAAAATTAACCTAACATAGACTGAGTCAAAAATAACTATGTAGTGCATATCACAGGATAGATAAAGTCCCATAATTGATTAGGATTAATCTCGAATACCTTACATAGATTCACAAGAGACTATATATTTAAAAAACTCATTAGAGTTAGTTTTTTAAATAACCATCATATGAATTTCAGTATCATGTTTTCATGAAAATTAAAATCAAACATAAAGAATAAATATAATAATTACCCTTACGATGATAATGGGTTTCATAATCATTTCTCATATCATTATCAGAGAACATTTAAAATGAAGGAATTTGAGAGATGAATATAAGGATTATATTACACCATCAATGGTAGGGATAATAAGATAGGTATTTATTTTAGATACATACATATATATATATATATAATTTATTATAATTTTATAATATAGTGTGAGGGATGGAATGTGAGTAAGAGAAAAAATATTCAAAACCTAAAGTAAAGGGTGGTTTAGTGATATCCCTTACGACAAGCCCAATTGGTCACTTGATTTGGATAAATTACAAATTAATGAAATTATATTAATTATATAATTACTTATGATCATTTTTATGATTTATTATTGTTATTATTTTATTTATTATTAGGTTATATTGAATTGTATAATCATTTAGGTTTGTGATGGATATTTTGGGGATACATGGTTCATATTTCCAATTTCACTTTTATATGTTTATTATGTAAAATAAATTATTATTTTATCTTTTAAATAAAAATAATAACGAAAAAATTTTCATTTTTACACATAAATTCTATTTTTGAAACCAAAATTGAAATATTGTTATGTAAAATGATCTATGTTACAATCTTAGAGATGGTAGATTGTGTGTAGCCCTCAGAAATGCATTTACATTTTAAACGCCCATAATAGAAATAATGTAAGTAATATTTTATCATTGTAAAATAATAAATATATCATAAATATCATATAATTTCATTAAATGGAATTTTGAATACCATGCATATCGTGTAGTACAAAAATGAATCACATTTCTTTGTGGTGGTTGTAATACACATATATTCACATAAGTCATTATCATCAATATATGAGTGGGAAGGTAATGAAATTTGTAAAATATTAATATTATTAAAGAAAATTTATTTCATAACTATCATATATATATATATATTCATGGAATCCATCTTAATAATTTTCTGTAAGAGCGGTTGTTGGAAAAAACAACACTACTTTACGATGCAACATTCCTCTGTAAACATGAATGATAGTTTCATTTCACAATTTATGGATGAGGGGGTGGATATAGGTTATTATATTAACATAATAACCATTATATAAAAGGGATATACCGATTCTATAATCACATCATGGGTTATAAATATTCTATGGAGGTGGGAGAATAAATAAAAAAATTATTTGTTTAAATTATAATTATTCTTCATGCAACCCCATTTTATTTACACTAATAAACTTCAAATGTGAGCTTTTTAATATAATTGAATCTACTATTTGATAAGAGATATATTTTTTATTTTATTATATATTTCCTAAACCATAAGTATTATTATGTGTCAGGTAAATATTGGATCATGTTCTCTTTAATAAGTTGGATTGAGTGGATTTTAAAAAATACCCAAAAAAGTTAAATAATGGGATATCACTCTAAATACATTTGTGATAAAAGCTATATTTTAAGGAATATGATATCTATACACAGATAAACAACCAAGAAGAGTAATTTTTTAAACATATTCCCTTTTACCTCTAATATTACTCACATTCACTATTTTTATTTTCACCATTGCAAGTAGTTATTACCTTGGTTATCTATCCATTAAAAATATAAATAAATTGATCATTATTAGTTAATTTGAAATGACTTATTTTTAATAAGAAATAGAATTTTGTAAATAAAAAATTATATTTATTTGGAGAATTATTTTTAACAGAAGTGCATGTAATGTGAAATACATCCTTTAAACATTAGATGTGGTAATAATTTTTAATTGTTTTTACAATTATTTATGAGAAAAATTAATTTAGACATATTTCATAATAATAATTTCAAAGATTCCCAATATGGAATCCATTTTATGAAATTTACATCAGAAAAAATATAAAATTTAATTTTATATTATTCCTTTAAAGCAAGTTGAAACTGATTTCTACAGAAATTAATTTCCCAACTAATAGATGATATCATATTTAACCAATAACTATGAATCATCACTAAAAGAATTTAATTTTTTAATATCTTCACGTAATAAATGAAAGTAATTTAAATAATTTATTTTGAGGGTTTATTTTAATTAATTTAAAATAATAAATTGACTGAAATAAAAAGAGAATATGTAGAAAATGATGTTTTTAATAATGAAAATGGCCTTATACCAAAATCATGAAAATGTGAAATTACAATGAAATTAATAAGATAATTAGGTTTTTATGTATCTTTATTACTAAAAAATATATAATTGGTCTTTTAAATTAGTTTTTTAATGAAAAGAAATTACATTGTTTGAGAAATGAGTAATTGTTCACTATTCATAAGAAAATCCAATCATTTAAAAAAATATGAAAATTTCAACCAAAATTAAAATTCATAATCTAGTTTAAAAAATCATTTTCTTAAATTAATTTTTTAAATAATTTATTCCATTTTTTATAATATTTTCTCAAAAATCAATAAAAATATTTTTTTATGACAATACATTCAGTTAATGTATGTAACATCTTTATAAGACATTGAGTCATTATATTCAATGAATTCATAAATAAATATATATTTTAGGACATCTTTCCTGAAGAACATAATCCTACTAGTTTCACCCAATTTAATTTCTAGGTTATAATGGTCATAATTAAATAATCCTTGATTGTTTTGGAACGATATTGAATGTTTCTATCACTATCGAACATAATATTCTGGTAAAAAAATCAAGGTGCAATATTATTAACCTCTTAAGAAATATGTTCCTCAATATTTCAAATTACATATTACAGTGAAATTTGTTTTGGGTTCTTCCATATAATTTCATTCTCTAGTCCCAATGTATCATATTTGTATTTATAGTTCTGTTATTGTAAATTTAATAGGTGATTTTTTGTATTGTGTTGAACTTTATCACTACATTCAATGATCTTTACTGGCAGATACTCCTAACAGAGATCATTTTCTTATTGTATAACCTTAAAAATTAGAACATGTGACTAATATTTTAAGTACTTCCTAAATAAGATTACATGGAATTCATTGTGTACTTTAGAAAGGGTTAGTGGGAGTGCATGTTAATAAGAAACCACCCTTATGGGATCAATAATATCAAATGGGGAAAAGTACCTAGGTATTATCTTTCCACTCATCCCAAATCTCATGAATATCTTCAAAGTGGATATGTTGAGAAACAAATTATCCATATTGTTAACTCAATGACTCTTATATTACTTTGATCATTACTCTTATATCAACTCTGAACAGCCCAAATTTATTATAGAGACATAAAATTTTCTACTATATTGACAACTATTTCATGTCACATCAACTTATGTTCTCCATATTTATCGAATATAATCATTTGCTCCACATATCATCTAAAAAATGCTTTATAATGAGCCATTTTGATAATTGATTAGAAACTGTTATTACATGAGAACTAATCCATAGTAAGATAATAATCCCATCCTCATTTGAAGTCCATAAATCATGCTCTCAACATGTATTCTAATGTCTGAATATTCTACTCAGTTTCTCCAATAGGATTGTGTGTGATAAGCCATACTTAATTTTAACTCATTATTTAGATAATTTCAGATGCAAATCTAGGACATGGAGGTAAATCTCAAATCATTAAATGATAATATTTATAGCGGTTTTCTATGAATCATTTCCACCTAACTAATGTATTTCCATGAAATATGATTGGGTTATAATTCACATCAAAATAAAATAATGTACACAACATTTATAAGATGATCAACCACAACCCATACCAAAATATCTTTTCGTAATTTCATTAGAATCCCTTTGAAAAATTCTTCATTTGTATTTGTCCATTTTATATATTTATGTGTGTTGGTTGCATCATCCCCTCATAAATTCACATTTCCCCCTTAACATTCTATCATACAAGACAAATTAATATATATTTGACAATATAAATCTTCAAATTTTCCTATAAATAATTATATCAGAGATATTATTAAATATGTATTCTCCCGAAGTGGATTGAGAAGGTCTGGCTGTGTTGATAATTTAACAAAATAGCCACTATCAGTGTATTTAAAGTTACACATTGTGTTTCTAATAATCATAAAACTTCTCAACGAATTTTGAACTCTAGGGACATTCCTTCTATTATATGTTCTAATAACATTATAATTTTTACATCATCACATTGATAATATGTTAAATTATAATTAAGGTATTATTAAGAAATTATAATAGGTAGTAATGGGGATTTTCATTATTTTATGTGTCCCTTGCCTATCCATTGCAAGTCTATGACTATTGGATCTTTCTCAATTATCATTAGTTGTACGTTTTCTAAATCCTTTATATAGAGAGAATAAATAATTTTTTTATTTCCATTGATTTTAATGGACATATAAGTCATACTACTTTAATAATAATCATGATAGTCACTAGAAATTGTTAATCTCCTTTCATGTGAATATATATTTAAAGAACTAGATGAGTAATATTCCATCATAGCCTATCTTTTTCAATAAAAATCCCCCTAAAATCACCCTTTAAAATAACTAAATTTCAATTGATAATGAATTTATTTCCTTATTCCTCTATGAATTCCAAAACGTTTTTCTGAAGAACATATGAATCTCCACTCATGCTTTTAGAAGACCTCTCTCAAGGTAAGCAATTATCTTCCTACGTCTTCATTCATGCACATTGAATGTATTATAACATTTTATTTAAGCTTTTTCATATTGTAATATTCTTTTAAATATCACTATGCTGTTCATTTGATTCCCTTGTAATGAAAGATCATATTTATCTCCCATCAAACCCATCAATAAACCTTTATATACACCGGTTATGAATTTAGAATTCTTAATTATTCTTCTAGGATAATAATTTGTGTTCTTTGTAAAAAAACACATTTACACTCATGGTTATAGACCTATATGAAATTATCCTTACTTATTAGATACTCCTATATATATAGACCACACCCCTTAATAAAGGTATTAAAAATGAAAAAGGGAATTTTATGATGTATGATCTACGTGGATCAAATATTCATATAGATTATATCAATGTGATGGGTTAAATAATTATTATTCCAGCCACTAATTAATTGAGTATATTTTTAATCTCATGAGAAACCAAAAAATTTTAATGAGTGGTTACACTATGAACTCTATGTTTTGATGAATTTTTGGTTATACCAGACTTATTCTTATAATTTATTATTTTATGTTGTTTTCACATTCTTATGGTTCCATGATATTATCACAATATATCATTTATTTATGTTAACTTGTTGTACTATATCCTTTTTATATAATAATAATATGCCTCTTTACACTAATATATTACATTCAACATCAAATTTATTGATTATTCTCATTGGATGATATATATCTCACCCCATTCATATGTACACCCCAATGCTATCCCTTTTAGTATTTATAGAACAATGGATTTTAAGGGTATGTTATTGAGTTATCAATAATTTCATTATATCCATATTACATATTAGTGTTCTAGGTATCTAAATTTTGACATATAGTAAGACTATCAATATTAGTTGAGTATATTATGATTATATTCATGAAATAAGTCCTGAAATAATCTATCTAAAATATATGTGTATTCATAATAGTAAAAATTTGAGAAAAATTTTGTACATACATATCAAGAGATAGTATAAAACCATGATATTGCAATATATCTGGTAGAATATATCAGAATTTGTTGGGATAACATGATTGTATTAATTGTGTTATATATATTACATTCAGGTTTCACACCAAACCAATTTGAAACAAGGATTATATATTCACATTGGGATCATATCTTTTCAAAAAATTGGTTGATTTCCTTTATTACTCAATCATGCATAAATCTTTATTACATAGGGGGAATTTATTACAATTTTCATTTATCATAAATGATTTAATTGTTTTAATATTGATATTATAAACTAAAATATTAATTATTTTTAGATAAATGGTAACAATAATTCACTCCACCAATCAATGTAACTACATAGTCCTACTGAGGAAAATAATTTTTATAATTTTTACTCGTAAATATTTATATTTTATAGATTTATAATCAATAAAATTATTCATAGATTACAAGAAACTATTAATCATATATTATATTCATATATTATAAAATATATTAAAATAATATGCATTATCGGATAATATATCCTAATAAATTTTTTCTATATAAATAATTTCATCATTGTTTATTAAATTTTTCATCTTTTACAGAGACATAAACCATTCTATTATTTCATGTTTTGAGTTTAAATTTTTACCTTAGAATGGAAGAGTCTAATATGATATAGAAATTAAATAAAAAACAATTGGATGGACAAATATTTTTAATTGGATGAGAAAATTATATAAAAAATGAAAATTTCTTAATAAAGAGATCTGATGAAATTACATTTGATTAATGTAACTAGGATTTTGAAGTGTTCCTCAATGTAAAATTAAAAACAAATATGAAACATATTTATAATGATGAAAATTATGTACCTATTATATAAAATGATATTTAATCATAGGTTGTGCATATTTTTTAGGTTGATTTTCAAGAATGATTTTATAAAAACTCAAAAACATAAAATGTAGATAATTTGATTAAGAAATAATCATTTATGAATAATGGAAATTAATATGAAATCCTTCGGAAAAAAAATTATTTTGTATAATAAAATTTTAAAAATTAGAAATTCATGTAGTCAATTAAAAAAAAAATAATATAGTGAATATAATATTTCGTAGATGGATAAATAGTTGACATAGTTTCCAAAATATTAGTTAAAAAATCTATAAAAAATTAGGAAAATTATTTTGAAAATGTTAATTAAGACAATATTAAATCAACAAATTGAGTTGTGAAAAGAATTTCTAAAATAAAAAACATGATGATTGTATCAATCATCAAAAACCATGATTTTTTGAAAATCATGTATTTGAGATATTATAAAATTTTATCATTATCTATCTTTAAGATGAAAAATATAATTTTTTTCACGGTAAAGTATAAAATATATAAATCTATTAAATTACTCAATTAATTATTGAGATGAAAATATTTTAATATATGGGATTCTAAAAATGGAAACAATCCAACTATATATCCCCAAATTTTTTAAAATTATTTATTAAAATCAATAACTAAATTAAAATCACCATAATATTAAAAATTATTTATTAAAATCAATAACTAAATTAAAATCACCATAATATTAAAAATTATTCATTAATATAATAAATATATAAATCAAACATATTATGGAGAATTAGTAGATGATATAATGGATGTTTATGGTGTTTTTATATAAATTAGTAAAACAAATATGGTGGTTCAATATACACTTTATTATTATAGATGATAAATATTATTAAAGGGTCCACTAACCTAAAATATGTTAATTAAATACTGAATTCTAAAGTCCTCTAATGGTAAACTAATAAAATCTGTATGTTCAAAATCAAATTGACAACCATAATTAAATATTTGGTAAATGTGAAAATTGGTCGGTATAAATCAGAATAACTAAAATATAAATCATATGTTTTAAAAATAAAAAAATAATTCAATGTATATGAATTGATTAAAATTAAATATTAATAATTTAAAAGAAAAATAAATGTTTCCTAAAAATGTATTATTCTCAAAAAAGTTGAATAATCACACATTGTGGAATTAATTTAATTTTTTTACCTCTATTGGAATTCATATTTTATAAAAGGAACATAATTTTTGAAATCATTACTTTAAAATTTTATTAGTGTAAATGTTTGTATTTTTTTCTTAATTCTTTCATTTTTTGATAAATAGTGACAAATAAATATTTGAATTTAAAAATACCCTTTCATTTATAGATTTTTCCACCCCAAATTTATTTTAAAGTGGTTTTATAAGAAAAATGAGATCAATTATATATTTATTATACAAATTTTATAATTTAATTCAATTAAATTTTGAATTTATAAATATTCACTTTTGCATCTTTCAAAAGTTTTTCCTTTCAATACTATTTTTTGACATGTATATAGGTTTATTTTTATATTAAAATATGGAATTTAATTTAGTATAACTTGAAAAAATATAATCCTTATTTTTAATTTTAATAATTTATGTCATTGAATAATATAATCTTAATTTTTTACAATAATTAAAATTGAATACAATAAAAAATTATTTACCCTGGTAAGGGTAAATATGATATTACATGGGGTTACACCAAAATATAACGATTAAAAATTACCCAATACATCAATATTTCCCATTTTATATGATATTTATACCTAATATAAAATATGGATTAAAACTATTCATTTTTTATGATTTGTGGCATGATAAAACCATTAGTGGAATTCTTTATTCTAAAAAATCATGTTGTATCCTATAGCTCCCCCACTTTTTAAATTAAACCCCAACTCCTCTTATTTCCACATATCCAAAACCCATCAATTATTCCCTTACATTCCAAAACTAATTGCATAATCCCCCCATGTCATCCAAGATTCATTTATCTGTACATAAAAGCATCCTTATAAAGATTTTGGGTAATAGAAAATAATTTGTCTGTGGATGTGGAAATGTAACTAACAAAGTGTTATATTTTATTTCTTTTTATAAATAGTTAAATTATTA
Source organism: Viscum album (assembly GCA_963277665.1). Lineage (NCBI taxonomy): Eukaryota > Viridiplantae > Streptophyta > Magnoliopsida > Santalales > Viscaceae > Viscum > Viscum album. Next base: position 2,051,825,735 of record OY728151.1, read on the forward strand.
TTAGATAATGATTATATAATAACCTAGATATAATAAATATACATTGTTTTTATTATGTTATGATAAATACATAAAATGATCTTATCCTCCCACAAATGGAAAATGAAATCATTGAACATGTATATGAAAGACCACAATTTTGAGAACTGACATAATTTGTATTCTGTCCCCACTTCTCGTGACTAGATATAATTTTTCAAATATTTTTTATAAAGTCTATATTTTATATAATTATACATATTGAATTAAAATATCATATATAGCTTCTTACATTCCATTACATTTAGTATATGATATCATTATTTTTGTATATGATAAACAGTAGCCAGATAATGTGATGTGATTCATCTTCCACAAATATTTTACTCAGATGTAAATACGGAAGAATTTTATTTCCATATATATTATATTCATGCAATATTAAATATTTATGAAATGTAATATATCATATAATTTCATACCTTTTCATCAGTTTAATAAAGGATAATATCATTCTATTGTATGATAGAAAAAATGCATCGTAGAACGATGTGATTTGTTTTTATTATGGCCTCACATGGATTGTATGTGTAAGGCTATAAAAAGAAATAAAATTATATTTATGATTCAATTATAATCCCTGAAAGGGAAAATTACAGTTACCATCATTCAATCATGCTCATTGTTTAATGGAAATTTTACTCATTCATATGTATTATATACAATCCCAATGATTGTAAAATATTTCATTTTTCATAGTCATATATCATTGTTTGTTTAAAATAATAAATTTTTTTATAAAAATCACAATTATTTCATATTTACCATTGTATATATGATTATATAATTATCTTTTTGACATAATTCATTTTTCCGTATTTTTGATATATGTATCATTTATCATTAAAACCTCCGAAGTGAAATTAATTGGTTATCTTATAAAACATTACTTGATAAAAAATTAAATAGAAATAAAAATTATTATAAAATTTTTTGTAAACAAGTAAAAACATAAGTAATTCCTATATATTATGATTTCTATGAATAAACATGACAAATCGGGATCACGGTATGACATGTCCTTCAACCACCATTTACATTAGGTTATAAACCTTATCTATCTAACTCACATTATCTCAATCATTGATTTTAATTAAATTATTGTAAATAAATAATATATGAGTCTAACATATATACCTATATTATAATACCAACCCTTGATGGTGTAATATATTCCTTATAACCATTTCTCAAAGGAATTCACTATGAAATTTCCTTTCATAGTGACATGAAGCAAGATTTTGCAACCCTTTTTTATATAAGTAATTAGTGTGCTATGATTTATGATTTATTTTCATTATGTAAATAAAAAATATCATGCATATGTTATGATTGGTGGACTAGGTATTTATCCAATTCATCGGATAAATCATTATTATTATGAGTATTCTTCAGTTAGATTAGGGATTAAACCTAATTAATTTTGAGACATTGTCCACCATGTTCATTTTTATAATTTTGAGCCTTGGTCCATGTTTATGTAATGTTGTATTTTGATTCCAAACTTCCAATCATTCCATGATTTTATGATACCATGTACTTTATTATATTTTTCACACAATTACACATGAGACTTCTGTAGTAAGATATCAGTTATACCTTTGAATATTTGGTTATGTTTATCTATCATTTTTATTCCATTAATTGACTATTATATCACACCATTAGTTGTGAATTCCCTATTTTATCCTAGATATTTTTTGATATCAAATGGATGTTAATATATTTCTATGTTTAATAAAATATAGATTCTAGGTTTTATGATATATTTTATGTAATAGGAATATAGACTTCCAAAACCCAAGTCCTTTATGATACTTTTTTTAGTTGTAATGGATATTTATTTCTCGGATTAATGAATAATATATTTAATATAAATTGGTCACCTATATTAGTATGAAAGGAATGGATATATAAACATTTTCAACTTGGATGATAAGGATTTAGTGAGAACCCTATAGAAATGAGTACGAATTCCAATAAATATTGTTTTAATTATAAGAATATATGCATGATTCAGTCTGAAGTATAGAGACTGTTGTTTCGAAGAAATTACATTGAAGTCTACGTACAAAAAAATGATTTGGCCTGGGAAAATTGGTCCCAAGTGGTAAAAAAACACAAAAATGGTGCATTAAGTTTTACTCAACCATTACCTAATGGATGGAAGAAGGCCTTACATGACAACTATTTTTCACTCCAAGGGGACTTCAATTTCAAATACACAGACCATTTAAAAATAATTATGAATTATAAGAACTATTTTTAGGTTATAAAACATAGCAGGATTCATTACCTTTGATAATGAAGAATTAATCCAACAGGAAAAATTGTTAGGATATACATATTATTCATGAGTTAGTCAATTTAATTTTATAGGTTTCCCTTTAGTATGATAATTTATGCACATCTTTTATTGCTTTTCGTTTATTTAATAGTGGTAAATTTGAAAAACCATGATAAATACTTACGTAATAGCAAATATTATTATTTACCCAATTATATGACTAACCTATTTGGAGTTGGATCTTAGAAAATCATGGAATTACTATAACAATAAGATCATGTCATGATTAATAACAAGAATCATGTATAATTATATACGTCTCCAAAGAAGGAAAAAATTGTAGTGGAGTATTTATGTAATAGAGGCCCTCTAGTGATATAGGATATTATAATACCCTCATTACTTAAAATGTATTAAATGAAATTATAATATATTATTTTTACTCATTATGAAAGGAGAAATATAATGTTTTGTTTCCCATCAAAAAAATTGTGGGAGAAACCAATCAATGATTGAAACTGATCATGAACACAAATTACAAAGTAGAATTTTATACCATCAAATGGGAAGACATCAACAAAATGTTTTGAAATATATTTATTCACTAATCTATCCCTCTAAAAATATGGAGTGTGTTGTTCAGTACAATTAAAAAGGAAGAAAATTCATTCAATATATATAGCGAATACATTATAATGAATTTATGTTATACATTCTACTTTTTTATCAAACTCATATTATGGTGGGGAATTTCCTCAGTGGGTTCAAATAGAGTCTACAAAAATCATCAAAAATTCAAGGATTTTATATTCAAAAATTAATTTTCTATTTGTCCCTCATTTTTTTGAATGATATCTGTGGATCTCTATAGTATTTTTGAGTGGAGATTAAAAATCCAATGGAGATTCCTTTTTGGCAACAAATTAATAAATCAAATGGAGAATTTAAAACCCATCACCTCATTTGATAAAATTTTTGGATGTTACATCCCATAAACAACAAAAGGGGAACTAGATTATTCTTAATATATGGAAAATAGGGGATTCATGATATTTAGTGGTGTAAGGAAATGAAGAATACCATTAATTTTAAAGGAAAAAATTCATTAGATAATCAGTATTCATTCCATAATGTACTTTATCTATAATTAACATGTGAATTTTTTCAAGCCGAATCCATAAAGAAAGGGTTGATAGTGGAAATCATCATGAAAACCTGAATGAATTCAATGATGGATGTATGTTATCACTAAGGTAGAGGTGGATTATGTAAATGATTTTGGGATAGGTACCCTAGTTATACATTTAAGAATATAAAGATTACATTTTTACTGCTAGTTTTATACATTCATTCAATTCATTTAAGTATATTTAAACAGTTCATTACCCACATCTATACATAGGGGTTGGGATATTATTGAGAAAAATAAACAGAGTTATAGTTTCATATTGGCTATAAAAATACTCTCTTTTTAATGTCTATGAACATAATCATCCATAAAATACACTCATATTTCCATTAATAGAGTTTTATGATATCATTAGCATGGATTGGATATCTTTATATAAAGAAAACATCAAAATTAGAGAGTAGAAGATCACACTTCATGTCCCAAGTCATCCTATGATTTTTACATGTGTTTTCAGACGATATGTCTACCATGGAATCTTCTATTAGAGAATAAATATTATTTCATTATGATCAATAATATCAATCTCAATTGATTTGGTGAAATTCTTGAATCATGCTTGAATAAATTCCCATTGAAAGGGAATATATAGATGTATTACCAGAAGAGTTTTCTGGTCTTCAACTCAGTTGAGAGGTTGAGTTCCCAATCGAACATATAACAGGATATAAAACCATATTTTAAAATTGTTATAGAATGGAAAACAATGAGATGGAAGAACTGAAGAATCAATTACAAGATAATATGGAAATGTGTTATATATCAAAGAGTACATCACCCTCTGATGCACTGGTCTTCATTATCATGGTGAGGAATTGGTAAATGTGCATCTTTTTTAATTTACATGAACTCATTATATCATGATAATGAACAAGTATCACTTACCATGGATAGAAAACTAGTTTAATTAAATATGAAATCATTAGAATTTTTCTATGGTGGAACATTATTCAGGATAATACCAATTATGGGTTAAAAATTCTGATTTTATAAAAAAATATTTTAAGCATGGGTTAGAAATAATAAGTTCATAGTTATTCTTTTCAGAATCACTCATACTCCAAAAAAATAATGTGGACTTATTGTATAGGGAAATTTGGGATTATATAGAAAAAAAATTGTTTTGTGTTAAGATGGTATTCTATTATAATTTAAGATAATGTATGAAAATTAATAGCATTTGAATAAGTTGATAATGGATATGAGAGAGTATGAGATATATAAAATAATTTTGATTGTCAATTTTGGATGAATGATGTATCATTATTCGGGTATATTTTCACTAGAACGTTGACATTTATAGACCCATAAAAGATATAAGAAATCCATGAAAATCCATTACCAATATCTATAACGTTTATATGTATTTTCCTTTAATATAATTGGTTTTACAGATGATTAATGAATACCAATTCACTATTTTCAAACTCACATACTATGAAATCATCGAACTGAGTTAAATTTTCCATTTCCTGTGAATGAGAATGAAAATTCATGGAGTTAAGAAGAGTCTTACAACTACACCAATACATACTCTGCCATAAAATGGGAAGCTTATTTTGTACTTAAATTCATCGAGGAAGGGTTTGCAAGGTTTCTTAATTCTTAATTATGATGTAATTTACTATGCCTCCAAGAAGTATAATGTTGATGAGTTGAATTATTATGCACATGAAAGGAGTTTCATATAGTGATGTTTGAAATGAATATCTTGTGGAATTATCTATATAGGGAATGTTGTGTAATATTTACATAACATAAGAGAATAAAATATGTAAACACACATAGAGATCATGACCTGTTATAATGAAGATGAATACATTACATTATTGTCTATGAATTCTAAATTCATTTTAATTATTAGAAATTAAAAAATATGGAAGATTATCTATGTAGAAAGGATCTAAAAATATTATCATTGATGATATTTGAGAATGTTCTAATCTTATTAGATATTCCTTGGATTGATATTCATATAGTTAAAGGATCGTTATCCTAACTTTCTCAAATAATGAATCATCATCCATTATTGAGTAGATATAGGTGGACTAAAGAGATGATGAGATTGTACTGAAAAAATAAGTGAATATACTAATTTTTATATTTTAAGAAGAAAAATTTATAAGTTATGAATCATAGATATGCTTCATTGAAAAATAAAATTTGAAGAGGGATCATGTAGATAATGTGCATATCCCATCATTCCCTATTTATCATCCAATCACTATGATATATATAGATATGAAGAAAATATTCTTCTATGAAAACATGAAGTTAGAGATTTTCGAATTTTCATTTCAATTCATGAAAAAAATGGATAGAGGAATTATTATAAATTTATGATGAAACAATTTCCCATACCACATTGGAAATGTGAAGACATAACCCTGTATTTCATCAAATGACTTCCTACGGCACCTAATGGCAATAACACCATCTGGGTTATAGTCGATCACAATACAATGTACCCAAATTTCATATCCGTCAAATATAATTTCCCTTTTGACCTAATAAAAATAATATTAATAAGGGATGTTTTATGATTTCATATATTTCTAGTAATTATTGGAAATTAATGATAACATAGGTTAATCACGTGTGTGTGAAGAATCCTTCATCACTCTTCAGTTATAGAATTGAGTTTCATAACTATGAATCACCCTATGATGGTTTTTCAGTCAAATGAAAAATATAAACTATATAGGATGTGTTAAGGCCTAGTCTAAGGTATTTTGTAGGATTTTGGTACTGACGCACTCCCATACTAGAGTACTTATATAACAATAGTATCTTTTCTAGAAATCCAACGGAACAATATAAAGCCCTGTATAGGATGTTATGTTGGACTCTGACCTATTGGGTTGATGTTAGAGATTTAAAGATAATGGGACCCAATATTTACCAAAAGATGATAGAGAAGGTCTAAACCATCCATTTTATCGTGATATCATCATAAATGAAATTGAAAATTTTGCATAAACTTATTAAAAAGTCCAAGAATTTGTGGTAGGATATATGTGCTTCCAACATATTTCACCGTGGATGAAATTTATGAGTATTAGGATGAAGGGAATGAAAAATTTTAGATACATTAGACACTTTTATATCCATTACCACATGGGTGTGGTGCATTACCAACTCAAACTCCAACCTAAACTATCTAATGCACATGAAGTATTTCATGTATCACTCCTGAGTATGCACATTCCAAAAACCCCCAAGTGTACTAAATCTACAAATGGTACAATTATTGAAATACCATTCATACCGGGTTCACAAAAGCTGATATTGGATCATATATACAATTTTTAACAAAATAATACAAAACACATGGTTATTTTTCTATGGTGAAACCACAAGATTGATGAAGCAACTTGGGAACTGGAGGAAGCAACAAAACAAAAGTAACCTCACCTATCTTCACCTTATTTAATATCATGAAATTTTGATATATAAATTATTTAATTTAGAGATAATGAAACACCGTAAAACATTAATATATATTTATTTTTAAATAAATTAAATCCCTTATATATATTCTGATTCAAACAACAATCAGTTTGAATAAGATGTTATACTATATTAAAATACTATAATTGTAATATAAAAATAATAAATTAATCATTAAATTATAGGATATGAATAGTAATAACTAAATTATCAAAAAATATTTTATATAAAACAATAAAATAATTTCAATGTTAATCTATTGATTAGATCAAAATTAAAAACCAATCGAATGGGAATGAAATTTTTTCTAAGAAACTAATTTTTTCCCAAATTCAAATAGGTGGATCATTGATAAAATTACATAAAATTTATTTATACCCACATTAGAAAATTTATTTTAAAACATGATATTTATTTTTTTAAATAATAATATGAAAATTATATAAAGGTAATTTTAATTTATATGTTCTAAAAAGATTAATTTTTTGATTGATATTAAAAATATAGATTTTTATTGAAAACGTACTTTATGTTTAATGAATATACAAGTCCTGTGTCATTTGAATGAGGTTTTAAAATCAAAATTTATAAAATTATATATTTATTAATCCAAATTATTTCAATTCAAAATATTTTATATTGAATTATGATATAAAAACATTCTTAAATTTTGTGTCTTTCATTTGAAAAAACAAATTTTTGAGACATTAAGAGGTTTATTTTTAAATTAAAATTTTTCATCAAAAATTGGATTCTATATTTTTTTAATTAAAAATTTATATTATCTAATAATATCAAAATAATGTTTTTTAATATTTAATATTGTTCAAATTAAAAATTATTTTTGGGAATTCATTAAAAATGTATTTGTCGGGGGTTAACAAAAAAATAATAGTTAAAATGACAGAAAACATATCAAAATCATATTTTATGCTAATATTTAGACTATATCACATATAATTTAATATAATGGTATATTTTTGGGATATATATCCTTTAAAAATTATTGTTTAATTCTTTTTTTTCAAAATTTACGAGCATGTCCCCTCTCATAATATTGAATGGTCAAAAACTCTTATATATATTACACACATCCAAGAAACATTATTTTAAAAAATTATTAACCCAATAACTTCTTCAAATACTTAAAATAATAATCTAATTCTTTTTAGTTATGAAACTCAACCTACTAATAATATTTTTTTATATAAAAAAAGATGTCTGAAGAATAAGTAACATCATTAATCGAGTTTTTTATATTATTTCTTTTCCAACGTACATAAATTAATATAAAACCATGATACTATTATATCATCAATATCAACCATATCTTGATTAATTTTTATGTTATTTTATGGAGGTGGAACCTTCTCCACCTACCTCAAATTTTAAATGAATCTATTGATTGTGTATATAGAGAACTACCTCCTCGTGAACTAATGTAATTTGTTTTCCATAACCACCTATACCAATTGTATATAATGATATATATATATTTATATATGATATATTTTTGATTTAAAAAACTATTTGAAATAATATGTCAAATATAAATTCTTAAATTATTTCTGTGAAAAATATTGTAACACCATTCTTGTGTATATCAGTCTTCCACCTTGTGAAGCAATGAGATTTTGTTTCACTTATACAATGTGTGGAATGTAATAAAGAATACATTTACATTTTTATATGATATTAATGAAACATTAAACATTTATTAATTGTAATATATCATATAATTTCATATATTATAAACCAGTTATTAATGGATAACATCAATCGTGTGTACGAAGAACTACAACCTTGCATAACTATGTGATTTTTTTGTTGTATAATCATATGAACTATATTTTCAAGTATATTTAAAGAAACAAGCTTTCACCACCAGTCCCTCGGGGTCCGTATCATGACTACCCCAAGCCCACCTTTCATAGTCCAAGGGCTAGAGACTAGTACAAAATGCGTATTTCCCTAAAATTGGGAAGGCATTGCCATTATAAATCGGAAACACACACAACCAGTGTACAAGCGGAAGAAAACACTATGTAAAAGCTGTATAATAAGTGTAATGAAAGTAAAGGGGGAAATAATACAAGCCCAACTATGATGTACAAATACAACTGAAAGAAAGCACAACAAAAGAGGGACAAACAGCTGGAAGGTGTCTAGCAGCTCCAGGATCGTCCTCCGGGGTTCCTACGTGAAGGTTAGCTACAGATGGCCTCCACAACACTCCATGACTATCAAAATTCACTGTGTACCGATACGTCATAAGGTCCTCCTCTAGGTACCATTCTAGTCCTAGCGGTCTCAGCCTCCAGAAGAGTCGTCCATCATCTGCATCCCACATAACGAGGTACAGGCATAGCTCGTGCATGAGTGAGTATAACGATACTCATTAGGGACCCCAAGACTCTCAAAGCCTCAAAAAATCAAACAAGGATAAACCAGAAAATATTATTTCAATAGATAACCATTACTTAGGTATATGCCCGTACATATACCTATGTTTTCAAGTAACCCATCTCAATCATTATGAAAACACAAGGATCATTGACTCAGCTCAAACCAGGATTTTCATTATCACATCCGTGGATGCTGGAAAACTCTTCCTTTTTTGAGTACAGTGGCCATGTCACGACTTCGAGGTGCTACTCACAATCCTTAGTCTGCTGAGGTACTCCTCCTGTCGAGTACTGCGAGTCTGCTTCCAAACCGGGCGCTCCTTTCGTTATGGGTCTACCACCAAACCGGGTGCTCCCCCTAATAGCCATCAACGGTACTCCTCCTATCGAGTATTGTGGGTCTATTGAAAAACCAGGCACTCTGTCCTCCATGGGTCTGCTGCCAAACCGGGTGCTCCATCCACTGGCCTATTCGAATCACTCCAAGTCAAATCGGTCAAGCACCCACGAGTCCTAGAGATATTATGTCTCCGCACCCTATTTTCTCATCTCCATGAGGTTCTGTTACATGAGAAACTGGTCAATACTACATGTTTAATGAAGTCTCAGGTGGAATTATCTAAAAGGACCGCCACATTATTAGGGTCTCAACGCAACAGACGACCCGTAAATCGGATACACGGTCTGTGAGTTATTATCCTTTTAGTCCCAGGGGGCCCAATTGGTTTCGTGTACTAACCAACCTGACCATATCTCAATGATACCCCGAACACCCGTGGAACATTCTCAAAGGGACGACTATGCTCCAAAAATATGGGCACCACTAACTGTTCGTCAAACGGATGTTCGGTGCCAATGATATGGAACAAGGTGTTAATGGGTCAGTAAAGGGACTGGGTCCAGACTGACTTGGTCGAACAGACTCGGCCTAATACAGTCTGGGCAGACCCGGTCAGGGTCTAACCTGGCCCATTGGGCGGGTCAGCCCGCTAGTTTTCACCTGGTCCGTTGGGCCCGGCCCAGTGGACAACATGGGCGGTTCATCCCAATAGATGCAACATAGGCGGCTCTGTTACTTGGACCTGTAGAGCATGCTGGTTTTTCCAACGATACTGCGTGGGTGCCGCGGGTTGGCTCGGGTGGCCGTTGGACAGGAGGCCAGTATGTAGGTAGGGTAGGGCGCGGGCAGGCAGGTAGGTCAACGATAGGCCGCGGGTGAATCAGGAAAGGTGTCGGTGCGCCGGGCATAGCACGTGAGGGCCGGTCATGGTTATGGGATGTCGGGCAGGGCACGTGGGCACCGGGCAAGCCTCGACATGGGTGTCGGGAAGTGCGCAGGGGCTCCGTGGGGCACACAAGGGCACCGGGTTACGGAGCGGGGCATCGGGCAATGGTAAGGGGAAGCGGGCAGCGGCGCGGGGCGGCATGTAGTGGTGTGGGGGCGCGGGCGGTAGCGTGGGGCGCGAGAGGCGGCAGGGGGCGCGGTAAGAGGCGCAGGGGCAGCGGGCTTGGGCACTCTGCGTCGGGCGGCGGTGCGGGGCACCGGGCGGCGACAAGGGGCATCGGGCAGTGGCGCGGGGAGTCGGGCAGTGGGACGGGGTGTGGTGGTCTGTGGAGGTTGCAGGGTGCGACGGTGTAGGGAGGTCGTGGGAGTGTGCCCTCTGATTTCTGTCTCCGTCGTCATCGCCTCTTTTCCGCTTTGAAGTACACCACAACGAAATTGATGGAGAGTGTCGGATTTTGTTAGGTTGGCCCGAACTCTCCTCGTTTAAGGTGATAACAATTGGGTGTTCACAATCCAAAAATAGAATTCCGGAGAATGAGAATAAAACCAACACAAATCCACCAACTTTTGATTTGTTAGTAGTCGTTCTTTGATGAAGTCATGCGAATTGGACGTTGTCTCTTTGATTTTGGGAGGAGGTGACTTCATCGTTGGTGACGTTATTCGTTGGCGGAGGTTCCCCTTCCTTGCCTCGGTTGACGAAAGAACAAGACAACCCTCGTCGTTCTTCGGTGGAGACGAGCGTTCATCGCGTTCTTCGTTGAGAGGATGTAGTCCTCTGAATTCTCCCAAAGCTCCTTTCTGAATGTTCTCCCAGCAAAGGATTATGCCAACTCTCCACCAAGTTAACAAAACACATATTATAATGTTGGTATATTGAATTCAAATTGATTTAAAAAGTTGAGATTAATTAAAGAAGACAATCCACTTAATTAATGAGGGCGGAGGATCAAAAATTAATGGTGGAAAAGGTGGAGATTATATTAATTTGGGGATTAAAGGGGGTTAAAGGGAGTTAAAGAAGTTGGGTGGCCCCACCCAATAATCCTCCCAAGGGCTTATGTGCAGGTTGGCCCCACCACCACAACAACACATGGGAGGTTATGGTGGGGGGGGCCCCAGCACTAACTTCCCTTTGGTGGTTCTAACCACCACTAATAAAATAAAGTTATTACTTAATTTAATTTAATTTAATTTAGAACCACCAAAAACTATCATCTTCTCTAGTAAAAATGAAACAGCGATGAATGTCTCACAAGGTAATTAACGATGTTGTGAGTTCAACGGTGCCCTTGGATTTTAGTTCCGAGCATCAGTTCAAAAGTGATAAAATATCAAACATACATTTACTGAATTGAAAAGGATCCGGCCTTATAACAATACATAATCATGATTAAATGAAATATTCACATAGAGGATCTTTTTAGGTTTACAGATTTAGATAATTGGGACATAACTATTACATCTCAAAAGATTACAATGTAGACACTTATACTATGTTTCCATAAAATAAAAACTCTTAAAAAGAAACATGTCTAGTTCCATGTTTTAGATAGTATGTCTTTCCTTGATCCCATCCTTGACCATGTTCATCTTTATGTCCTGTGGAAAACATTTCAAAAACATGAGGTGAGCATAAAAAGCCCAGTAAAAGATACACAATGAAGGAAAACTGTTAGTTTTTAAAAACAACAAGCAATCCATGAATACTTTATCCAAGTAATAATTTTAACCTCTATGAAGTAGTAAATACTCTTCACTCAATAAAAGATCACTACTTATCTTTTGTAACCAAAATATTACCATAAACGTATATAAAGAACACATAACAAATAAAGGTAACATGGGACACAATCATACTTAAATGGAATAACCATATGGTCAACTTCCACACATATCACTAAATGGAATAGCCATACGGCCGACTTCCATACCCAATGCATTGGAGGTTATAATGTAACCACCCATCCTAGTATTCATGGCACCGCCCGTCATATGGTTTACCATGTAACCACTTGCAAAATGTCCAAGTACCATTACAAAATCATAATACATAAAACAATTATAAAATAATTAAACCATTTCCACAATTCAATCACAATAGATCATATCATGATATTATCATAAATAAAAACAACTAATAAAATCATTAAAACTCTATGATAGAAAAAACCATTTATACTTTGAAAATAATAAAAGAAGTCATTTAAAAGGGATTTTATAATCATTGTGTCTCATACCACTTCGAAACATTTGAAGGGGTTTAAAACATTCATGTCCCAATAAATGATTCCATAAAAACAATTTTAAAACATGAACATGGATGAGAAATGATTAAAAGAATAAATCTTTAAAACCATTTAAAAAAATGTTTAAATAAAAGAGTACTTTTCCTTTTTGAACATTTAAATTTTAAGCCACAAGAAATTAGACCATTTTAAAAACAATTAAATTACTTTAGTATAGACATTATATGGATATGGAATGTCAAAGAGGCTTTATATACAGTTTATAAAAGAATAAAAGTGCATATCATTATGAAAATGTCTCAATGAGAAGAAATTGATATGTTATCCCAATCAAGGATGATGACATTAGAGCAAGGATAAAGAAATGACATAATTATTTGTCACAAATATAAATACACCAAATATAAGTGGATACTTAGTACAAAAAAAATCAGATGTCATCCACACATATTCATAGCACAACATAATCAAGAAATATAGGTTTAACCCAAAGAATTGAAATTGGGTAAAGATGTTCCCTTACAAAAATTCTACAGCCTAACGACGTTACTTTAAAATTCAGAAAATGTCTTGATGAGAGAGAAAATGGTATCTCATCACTTGGATATAAAATTTACATCAATAAGGATATAAAATAACATGTCCCAACATAACAATATGTGAATTAAAAGACCCTACAAAAAGAAGTCTTTTAAAAATAAGATGGTGAGAGGTTCCCTTACTGATTTAGGTAACTTTCGAAACGTACACCCCATGAAAGAAGGGCCATACAGTGAAGTTTTAAATACCAATAAATTAAATTATATTACACAAATAGTATAATAATGGGTAGTACATACACCACTTTGCGAAAATGGTGGCAAATGTAGCATAAATCTCACAGAAATAGAAGTGAGATGAAAAAATCCCTTACGAAAACTCGGTAGCCTAACAGCACGACATAAAGCATCCAAAAATGGATTTATGAGATCAAATAGGGTCTCTCATAATATTAACCTAAGAACTAAATAATGTGGAATATAAAACAACAACCAAAAACATAATAAATATGAGCTTAAAAGAAATGAAATAAAAGAGAGTTCTTAAAAATAAGAGAGACGTAGGATCCCTTACCTCATGTCTAACTTATCTTGTTTGTTTCATTATATTCCTGAATAATAAACTTTGTTCAATTTATAATTGCTTAAGAAAATCCTTTAATTATTATTATTCAGTTCATATCACATATTATAATGTTATATTATTCGGTTAATAATGTGAGTTCATATCAGACGTTTTTGTCGATGTTCGGTACATGAGTCAAAATTGAACTTGTTAGAAAAGAATTTTCCTTGTAGTTATACGTACATAAACTCCAGAATAGTATTAATGATTTTAATATCATATATATCTTGTATATATAAATTTTATACTATTCCATAAAATTTTTAGATAAAAAATGAAACACACTGTTTATGGTGACGGTAGGCCGTACATACGCATTGACGCAACTTTCATTTATTTGTCATATTAATGGAATTAAAACTAAATGAGGGATATATATATTATAATTAGAGAATGATATACATAATTTAGATGTAATATATGACATATATATCCATTATATATATTTACATATAATTTGACATAACATTTGGAGATAAGAAACGAAATGTATCGTTCAAGTAGACGGTAAGCCGTATATACGCATGAACAGTACTTTCATTTCTATTTCATACTTTAATGGAATGAAAAAATAATAATGATACATAGGTATAATGTAATTACAATATAATATAATATATAAAATCATTAAATCCATCCATTATACCTGCCACAGATGGTATTAACAATTCAAATCACTTTGAGGGCGTGGTAGTCTGCACATCCTAAAATGAAATTATCGCGTTTACTCATTATGGGAACCATAATGGTGTAGAATAAATGAAAAATACAGAAGCATAAGGAATACATACTCATAATGTATACATCATATATAAATACAGTGACATCTTAATGGACACCATGAGAAGTGTTAAAAAAAGATTGAACAATCATCATTTTGTGAGGCACTATTTCGCTACCCACAGAAACAATATGTTCTTTAACAATTAGATGGAGGTGTGTATGAAGGTATCTCGAATCCGACTCATAACAGTATCCTATTATCATTAAGATACTATATTTTTTACAAAATGAAATAATAAATTGATTTTAGTGGGTTGGATAAGAAAAATAAAACAAAAGAACATAAGAGAAGACATTACCTTCAATTCGGAAAACTCTTTTTGATATGAGCTCAAAGGGTTCCTTGGAAATTCTTCTGCCCAATGTGAAGCTTCTTGGAGTTAGATAAGGATATGGAGAGGCAATATGAGTAGAGTTTGGATGATCCAAGGGCATTAGAGGTGTGTTTAAGGAGTCATAGGTGGGGGCCTTTTATTAGAGGGAGGAGGGGAACTTTTGTAATGTCTTGAAAAGATACATTATTATAAAATGATTTTATAATATAAAAGGTCCCACAGTTATATATTTCAATGATAAGGTGATAATATTTCTAAATCTACACATCCAATAGTTTTTTGACAAGTGTATGTCTTAGATTTTATATTATATTTTCATTTTATTTAAATCGTTCATTAATGAGGTAATCGCTGCATCATCATGGTGCCAAAAATAAATTATTTTATTTAATGTATAAAAATTATAAAACAAATAATATGACGTAGGAAATATTTTTAGAATTAAAATTACTATTTATAGTAAAAAATATGACTTGTATAACCCCATATAAAAACTGATTTAGTAAAAGAATACATGTTTGTGACATTTTTCTTTTAACTTTAAATAAAAAGTTATTAATATCATTTTCGTACCCATGTAGCTACATGGGGTCCCAAACTTTACCCATGGTTTTTTATGGTCGGCCATTACTAATACAATAAGGGTAGGACATGTGTAATGGTCATTTAATATTATTATAACATTATTTTTACCTTAAATTACACTAATTAGCTTTAATCGCAATTAACAAAACATAAAAGATACTATTCACCAAAAAATATTTTCATCCCATTGAACCACATTTTACATATTAATAACAACCATGTATGTATGATTTTGGAAATTAAAATCATAGAGGTGTTAAAATTTCATTTAAATGAAAAATCAGTTTTTTTAACTACCACTTAGTGGTTTCACTGTTCATCAAAAATAGAAGTTTTTCAGAAAAATACCAAAAATTCACCCTAAGATATATTTTATATTCTGAATTAAAAAATGATTTCAATTTTAAAAACATCAAAACATATTCGTTGCATTAATCAATTTAATAATTAATTGTCGTTTTCAAAACAAATAGCGTGTTTTTAAGAAACAAAATATATCAAAAGATTAACACTAGATTAAGTCCAATTTCAAAGTGAAATTAATTCCAATGACCACCATTGGATTAAAAGGTAAAAATATATTCTAATTTCACTTTAAAACAAATCAAAATATGATCTAATCATGTAAATAAATTAAATTAAAAAGTTGTTTTGGATTAAAATACAACATTTTTCACATATTCATTAAAAATGAACTTTATCGAAAAAAATAACAAAAACATACACAAAGTAAATTTTGATGTCCCTATTCTAA
Organism: Viscum album; assembly: GCA_963277665.1. NCBI lineage: Eukaryota > Viridiplantae > Streptophyta > Magnoliopsida > Santalales > Viscaceae > Viscum > Viscum album. Next base: position 2,051,842,260 of record OY728151.1, read on the forward strand.
AGAAGAATTTTATTTGGTCCAATATAAAATATAAAATTGTCCTAATGTGGATTTAAAAAGGGTTTTCCTTCAAAAGGCAGTTAATCGACATTTTAAAGAATATTATAATATTTACGCTTAAAATTGGATTCATTCACATTTTAATCCTCTAACATTTATTGTAAAAAGAAAAACTATTTGATAAAAATATATAATAATTTTTAGTTTGCTCTGTTCATTCCTGCCATTAAAATGGCTAGACATTAACTACAATTTGAAATAATATTATTTTATTATTAGAGTGCAACGTAAGGTTTCAAAGAAACTCGTGGTTGTGTATTGGGTATGCCATAGAGCATAGCATTCCCTTTAATGTAATATTAATATTTTATTCACAAATATTAAAAAATATGATAAAGTAATATTCTTTATTTACCTGGGATGTCACATCCTTCTCCCCTTTTGGGAATTGCATCCTCGCTATTTTAAAATTGGGCTATGAAATATCATTGAAAACCCCACATTGGAAATGTAGTAAATTAAACTGTCACTTGAAAACAAGGAAAGGGAAGTACAATGGTCACCCAAGTTAACCCATAATAAGATAACATGTTGGAAAACATAGACATGGAAGTGAAAAAAAGGGTCATGTTCTGATGGAGAGTGATAGAAAACATGATTTGGAGAAATTTAACCACAATAAAATCACAAACATGTGATGGGTTAAACAGTATTTGATTCCCCAGTAGGAAAGGTTCACGGACAACATTTTTGTTTTAAGTTACATTTCATTGAGGAATTTGTTTTTTATCTTAAATAAATCCTAAGGAAACATACTTACTTGTCATGTAAACATTCATCTCTTACTAGATTTATTACCCAAACTCATATTTTCTCCAAAAGACGAGTATTTAGGATGAATTTTTCACATTAAGAGCGCTATAATCAACTTCTAGAGAATCACCAAATACACAAAATAGAACTATATTTTTCCCATGTCTTTAGACCCTTACCAAAATAATTTTTAGAACAACATCAGATAATCCACAAAAGGATAATCTTTTATAAAAAGAAAATCTATTCTTAATCTGCAAAATTTGTCCAACAAAACCCAATGTTCAACGAAGACCATTCGATAAACCATTTTTCCATAAAATTCTTTAATGTAAACAAAACTAAGATTGAAACCCAAATATTTTAAGGATTTAATCACATAGTCATCCAAGATAAAAATTTACATATATCTCCAAATGACATCAGTTGTTCTTAAAGTCTAATATTGAAAAGTAATTAATATAATCATATGTCCTCCATGATAGGTCAATATATTCCTAGATTACCCGAAATCAACTTATTCTTGATTCATAAAATTATATAACTAAAAATAATTTTCCATACTAACCATGGACTTCACATAGTCCAGTGGTAGGTGATAAATACCAGTCGCACATTAGTTGTGTGTTCGATTCTCATAGCTTCGTCCGACGCAACGGGTTGTCACATGGTCTGCATGTTGTCCTTTTTTCAAAACTATATAATTCTTAAAACATTCCCCAAAAGAGATAAAACCATCAAAAATAACCATAACATAATTTAACCTCAATTTTACCTCATTACTTTCATCTTCTATCATATATTAACCCAAAATTACCTCAAAATTAAGGATCATAATACTATAATGGTTACCATTATAATTATTACCTGAACATCCACATCAAGTTGGTTCTCTCGTACATGATGCATCAGAGAACTCACCAAGGTTCAAGTGGTTAATCATGGATCTTTGATAGTTAGTTTATAGTAACCACGAGATTCCTCATTGAATCCCCTGTTTCATCCAGTATCTTAATCAAGGAGCCACCACAATTTTTTTCAATCCCATTGTCATTTTGGTGCATGTAGATCCATCCATTTCATAAAACAAAAAATGTCAGTGTGAGTATATCAAAAAAATTATCTAATACTAACGAGGAAGATAAATACTAACATATACTTACTCGATCAATTTATCTAAAACTATTACTATTTCTCAAATCCCAACCATTATGGTAATGTCATATATGCTTAGAGAATACCATAACCTCTAAAGTTATCTAAACCGACCTTAGATACCAACTATAAGGACTCGTCCTTATAACAATACATAACCATGATTTAAATTAATAATTCACATATTGGATCTTTTCAGTTTTACAGTTTTATAGAATTTGGACATAACTATTACATCTCAAAAGATTACAAAGTAGACACTTAAACTATGTTTCCATAAAATAAAAACTCTTAAAAAGAAACATGTCTAGTTCCATGTATTAGATATCATGTCTTTCCTTGATCCCATCCTTGACCCTATTAATCATTAAATCCTATGAAAAACATTTCAAAAACATGGGATGAGCATAAACAGCCCAGTAAAGGATACACAAAGAAGGAAATATGTTAGTTTTTCAAAACAACAAGTAAACTACAAATACTTTATCAAAGTAATACCTTTCACATTTATGAAGTAGTAAATACTCTTCACTGAATAAAATACCACTACTTATCTTTTATAACCAAAAGATTACCATAAACCCATATAAAAACACAAAACATATAAAGGTAACTTTGGGAATAAACATACTTAAATGGATTTACCATACGATCAACTTCCACACATATCACTAAATGGAATAGCTATACGGACGACTTCCATACCCAGTTCATTGGAGGTTATAATGTAACCACCCATCTTGGTATCCACGACACCACTCGTCATATGGTTTATCACGTAACCACCCATAAAATGTCCAAGTACCATTACAAAATCATAATACATAAAACAATTAAAAATGAATGAAAACATTTACACATTTCAATCAAAATCGATCACATCATGATATTATCATAATTAAAAAAATCTAATAAAATCAATAAAACTCTATGAGAGAAAAATCCATTTATACATTGAAAATATTAAAAGAAGGCATTTAAAAGATATTTTAGAACCAAAGTGTCCCATACCACTTCAAAACATTTTATAGGGTTTTAAAAAATTCATGTCCCTATAAATAAATCCTTAAAAAAATTTAAAACATGCACATGGATGATAATTGTTTAAAAGAATAAATTATTAAATCCATTTAAAATAATGTTTTAATAAAAGAGTCCTTTTCCATTTTGAACATTTAAATTATAAGCCACAATAAAGTAGACCATTTTCAAAACATTTAAATGTCTTTAGTATAGAAATAATATGGATATTGAATGTCAAAGGGGCTTTATATACAATTTTTAAAAGAAAAAAATTTCATGTCATTATGAAAATGTCTCAATGAGAAGAAATTGAGATATAATCCAAAACAAGGATCATGACATTAGAGAAAGGATAAAGAAATGACATAATTATGTGTGAAAAATATAAATACAGAAAATATAAGTGGATAATCAGTGAAAAACAATCATTTTTCATCCACACATATTCATATCATGACATAAACAAGAAGTAGAGGTTTAACCCAAAGAATTGAAATTGGGTTACGATGTTCCCTTAAAAATATTCTACAGCCTAACGACGTCACTTTAAAATTCAGAAAATGAGTTTATGAGAGAGAAAATGGTATCTTATCACATGGAAATAAAATTTACATCAATAAGGATATATAATAACATATCCCAAAATAAAAATATGTGAATTAAAATACCCAACAAAAATAAGTCTTTTAAAAAGATGAGGGTGAGAGGTTCCCTTACTAATTTAGTTAACTCTTGAAACGTACACCCCATGAAAGAAGGTTCCTACAATGAAGATGTAAATACCCATAAATTAAATTATATTACACAAATAGTAGAATAATGGGAAGTACATACACCACTCTATGGAAATGGTGGAAAATGTAGCATAAATCTCACGGAAATAAAAGTGAGATGAAAAATCCCTTACGAAAACTCAGCAGCCTAATAGCGCGACATAAAGCATCCAAAAATGGATTTATGAGATCAAATATGGTATCTCATAATATTAACATAAAAATTACAGAATTTTGAATATAAAATAACATCCCCAAACATAAGAAATATTAGCTTAAAAGAAAAGAAATAAAAGACATTACTTAAAAAGAAGAGAGACGTAGGATCCCTTACCTCATGTCCGACTTATCTTGTTCGTTTCATTATATTCCTGAATAATAAACTTTGGTCAATTTATAATTTCTTAAGGACCTCCTTTAATGATTATTATTCAGTTCATATCACATATTATAATTTTATAATAATTGGTTAATAATGTGAGTTCATATCAGACATTTTTGTCGATGTTCGGTACTTGAGTCAAAATTGAACTTGTTGGAAAAGAATTTTCCATGAAGTTATATGTACATCATCTTTAGAATAGTATTAATGATTTAAATATCATATATATCCACTATATATAATTTTTATACTAAACCATAAAATTTTTAGATAAAAAATGAAACACACCGTTCGTGGAGACGGTAGGCCGTACGTATGCATGAACGCTACTTTCATTTCTTTGTCATATTAATGGAATTAAAACTAAATGAGGGATATATATATAATAATTCCTGAATTATATCAATAATTAATATATAATATATGAAATATATATCCATTATATATTTTTACTTATAATTGTACATAACATTTGGATATAAGAAATTAAATGTACCGTTCATGGAGACGGTAAGTCGTACGTACGCATGAACGCTACTATAATTTCTATTTAATAATTTAATTGAATGGAAAAAATATTGATACCTAGTTATATTGTAATTAAAGTATAATATAATATATAACATCATTAAATCCATCCTTCATACATCCCTCATATGGTATTAACGATTCAAATCACATTGAGGGGGCGGTAGTCTGCACATCCTATGATGAAATTATCGAGTTTACCCATTATGGAAACCATAAAGGCATGGCATAAATGAAAAATAAACAAGCATAAGGAATACATAAACATAATTTATATATCATATATAAATACAGTGACATCTTAATGGCCACCATGAGAGGTTTTAAAAGAAGATTGAAAAATCATCGTTTCGTGAGGCAGTAATTCACCACCCACAGAAACAGTTTGTTCCTTAAACATTAGATGGAGGTGTGTATGAGTGTAGCTAAAATAATACTCATAACATAATCCTAGTATCTTCATTATACTTTTATTGTTACAAAATAAAGGAATAAAAATAGTATATTGGGTTGGAGAAGAAAAATAAAACAAAAGAACATTAGAGAAGACATTACCTTCAATTCAGATTACACTTTTTGATTTGATCTCAAAGGATTACTTGGAAATAATTATGCACAATGGGAGGATTCTATGAGTAATAGAGGGATTTGGAGAGACAATATAATCAGTGGTTTTTTGAGGCATGTTTATGAGAGGTGCGGGTAAGGAGGAAGAGGTGGGGGCCTTTTATAAGAGGGAGGAGGGTCACTCTTGGAAAATCTTGAAAATGTCCTTTATTATAAAATGATTTTCAGACATCAAAGGTTCCACAATGATATATTTCTAGGATAAGGTGATAATCGTTCTAAATACACCCATCCAATAGGTTTTTGACAAGTTTATGTCTATAATTTTACATTATCATTTCATATTATTTAAATAGTTCATTAATGAGGTAATCGCTGCATCATCATGGTGTCATAAATAAATTACTTCACTTAATGTCTAAAAATTATTAAAAGATACTATTTTGAGGAAATATTTTTATCTTTATAATGAATATTTATAGTCAGAAATATGACTTGTATTACACCACGTAAAAATTGTTTTAGTAAAACAATACATGTTTGTGACATTTTTATTTTAACTTTAAATAAAAAGTTATTAATGTAATTTTCTTACCCATGTGGCTCCATGGGGTCCCATAGTTGACCCATGGATTTTATTGGTCGTCCATGACTCATACAATAAGGGTAGAACATGTTTCATGGTCATTTAATATTATTATAACATTATTTTTACCTTAAATCACACTAATTACATTTAATCGCGATTAATAAAACTTAAATGTTACTATTCACCAAAAAAATATTTGCATCCCATTGAACCAAATTTTAAATACTAATGAAAACCATGTAAATAGGATTTTTGAAATTCAAATCACATAGGTGGTAAAATTTCATTTAAACGAAAAATCAGTTTTTTTAGCTACCACAAAGTGGTTTCACTATTCATAAAAAATTGATGTTTTTCAGAAAAATACAAAAAATTCACCCTAAGATATATTTGATATTCTGAATTCAAAAATTATGTATATTAAACAAAATTAAAAACATATTAGTTTCATTAATAAATTTAATAATTAATTTCTGTTGTCAAAACAAATAGCTTGTCTTTATGAAACAAAATATATCAAAAAGAATGAAACTAGTTTAAGTCCAATTTCAGAGTGAAATTAATTCCAATGAACACCATTGGATTAAATGGTAAAAATATATTCCAATTTCACTTTAAAACAAATTCCAAAGATGATCTAATCATATATGTAAATTAGATTAAAAAGTGGTTTTGAATTAAAATACAACATTTTTCACTTATTCATTAAAAATGAACTTTATCAAAAAAAAATCAAAAACATACTCACAGTACATTTTGATGTCCCAATTCCAAAGAAGGATTTTATTTGGTCCAATATAACATATAATATTTTCAAAAAGTGGATTTAGAAAAGGTTATCCATCAAAAGGAAGTTAATCGACATTTTAAAGAATATTAGAATATTTACGCTTAAAATTGGATTCATTATCATTTTAATCCTCTAACATTTATTGTAAAAAGTAAAAATATTTGACACACATATATAATAAATTTGTAGATAGTTCTGTTCATTCCTGCCATTACAACGGCTAGGTGTTATCTACCATTTAAAATAATATTATATTATTATTAGAGTGCAACATAAGATTTCAATGAAACTCATTGTTGCGTATTGGGTACACCATTGAGAATAGCGATCCATTTAATATAACATTAATATTTAATTCACAAATATTAATAAATATGAAAAAGTAAAATTATTTATTTACCTGGGATGTTACCGAATGTACCCGAAGAAAAGTTTGGAAAATTATTATAAGTCGCCCTCGACTCACGCTGGTCGAGGTTAGGCTCTGCCTAGGTGAAACATGACCCCAAAGAACACAAATGTACTCTCAAATTTTTAATATGACTCACCATTTAGAAGTTATGAATTTTACAATAAAATAATTTTTACTTAATTATTTTATTTTCGGCAAAAAACTATATTTTTCGGGTGGCCCATGCCGGCCAAAGATACTATCATCTTAAATAAAGAATTCCCTCACGAGTTCATAGGTTGTCTCTGATTTTTAATCTGACATACCTTTTGTGAGATACAAGAATTTGAAAAATAAAATAATTTATTTAATTATTTTATTCACAGTTATGCCAATTTTTGGAGCTTTCACAGGAGGCCTGAGCGACTAAACTTAAGTCTCTCCTAGGGTAATACCACCATCTTGAGTGCAAAGGTGCCCTCATATTTTTGATCTGAGAAACCATTTAATAGTTATTACTCTTTTTCAAGAAAACTTCTTACACACGTTAATATAATCTTAACAAAACTTCAAAAATTTAATCTAGGCACATCTTGCCTCAGAATCAAGTGCCGTCAAGAAACCGCGGACTCGTAAAATTCCAATTAATTTAAGAAAAACATTTCCACTGAATTTATGTGTCTTTAGATTCTCCCCTGCTCAGGGCTATAAGTCCCTATAAGCTACAACTCACACTAAGGTAAAAAATGGGGGTACTAAGAATGCATATGAGCCTCCAACTTCCACATTCTATCCTGGAGTTTCCCCTGCTACCAAAAAATGCGCACCAGAGGTATCGATCATCCACCTTGGGCCCGCTCCTGTTGATCCTCAATCTCCACTGGAACCTCCGTGAATTTTTCTCCATCATAGATGACAATCTCTCCATGGTCGATGATGTGGGAAGGGTCATGCACATATCTCCTCAGTTGATATATGTGGAAGATGTCATGTACCCAATGAAAGTGAGGTGGAAGTGCTAAGCGGTAGGCCACCTTGCCTAATTTTCTGAGGACCTGGAAAGGTCCTATGAATCTCGGTGATAACTTGCCTCCACAGAACAATCTCCATATACCACGTCAAGGTGAGACTCGTATAAATACGTGGTCTCCATCATTTAACTACAGAGGTCTCCGTCTCCTGTCATAAAACGATTTATGTCTACTCAATATAGTCATCATCCACTTCTAGATGACCTACACCTTCTTTGTGGTAGCTCGTACCATCTCTAGTCAGAAGGAAGTGGGCCGAATTGGCGAGTCAGTCGATGATCACCCAAATCGGTGATGTCCACTGGACGTACGTGGAAGACCCATCATGAAGTCCATGGATATCCCATCCCTCTTCCACATTGGGACCTCTAAAGGCTGAACAATGCTTGCTAGTACATGCCTTCACTTTCTGACAAGTGAGGCATCGAGAGAAAAACAGTGATGCTTCCCTCTTCATACCTAGCCACCACTGTTGTCGTCTATGGTCCTGGTACATAATCTCCACTACTGGATGTACTTCTAGAAGGGATGTGTGAAACATCCTCAAAACTCCCTCCAGAAGTGACACTGATACCATAGTACATCCTATGAAGAGGATGACGTGCTCCCGACCTTCATAAAATCCATCAGGTGCCTACCCTGTGGGTATCTATGAATGTCGTGTCTTACAGTCCGCATCTCCATGATTCGCCTCCCTGAATCACTGATGATGTGGGGGGTGACTATATGAGATGGTAGAAAAGTCACTCCATCCCTATCCACAAAGGATATCTGTAAGGCAGCCTGCTGCTCTGTCGCATCACCTAGAAGCTGTATACCAGTCCTCCTTCTAAGCGCATCTACAACAACGTTCCCCTTCCCAGGAGTATAGACTATCTCGATGTCATAGTCCAGGAGGAACTGAAAAATAAAAAATCATTCTACCACGAGGCTAAGGCTGGCCGACTCAAGATTGATCAGCTGGACCCTCATATCTATGAGTTTTACCATTCCTGCATGGGTTTCCTTTGTCACTGACTAAGGAAAACCTCATGTCAATGTTGTAGATAAACCACATCCTTTTGCCTAATACAGTCAATCTTTGTATGAACTGTGGTTTCCTAGTCCATACCCAAACTAACGTCGTAAGGCCTCGACGCTGCCACCAAGAGGTTCCAACTGAAACTCTCACCTCAAGGGTTAGATCACAATGTCGGTGTATGTGTGATTATTGAGTCTCCTCCCAAAGGTATCTCTATACATGAGGGTGAGGTCAACTGGTTAACCGAAAACTCATGGTCTGGGACACGATTCGTGAAAGGAAGGAATGATTGTTACCTATTTCTATTAATACTATAGCTAGTATTAGACACGGTCAATACATAGAATAATTCCTAGATCCCTTGGGTCACACTCCTTGACCACATGGAAGAATTCTCTTCCTCTACCCTCCATCTCCCTAAGCCTGGAAGTGACTATGAAGGTGGATGGTTGAAAAAGTAATAATGTACACCACCATATGCTACTATCCTAGCTCTACTTCCACGTCTTCTTCCCTACAGATTCATCTATCCTTATTACATCCTCTTTTAGAAACAGTTTACATTCCCATGTCTCTGAGACTGGCACTAGTTTCCTGCTTTCCCAATAATGACATTCACTAGATGTATCTGCTCTGTCAAAGATCATTCAACCACAAAGGTTATCTCTAGCATCCTAACATAGGTAGGAATGCACATAGGAAAAAAAGTGTTGGCTCGGATGTCCCTAAACACATCTCACTCGAAGGTCCAAGATCTGAAGCACATATCGTATCATATTCAATGAGTACCAGGAATGAACGGTACGCCTCGATGAATAATCAGCTTCTGAAATTTCGTCATGCCGAAGATATAGAAGTTCTAGAGAACTCTCAGCCACCACCTTAGGCCAGTCCTTAGCCACCTGTAAGTCTTTCTCTCCTTGGAACCTGAGGGGTATATGTTGTTGAAACATGTATAAGGCACTAAGCCTACATGTGTCATCAAACGGTACTACTGGTTGAAAATTTTGACGAACATGTAGTGATATACATTCCACACTACCTGAATGTACAATATAATCAAAACGTCCACATACCAAAGCCTTATCAATATACCGAAAAAACTCAGGGTCACTCACTGGGAAACACTAGTAGTAAAGATTACAATCATCTCTAATGATGTCTCAACTAGGTGGAGAACCCTAGAAATTGCCTCTAGTCAGTCCTCTGCTGCTTGGGAATCTGTCTCTCCTCATAACCTCAAAGGCCTCTACCACTAGAACTCGTGCAACATGATCAGTCGGCATGCACTTCCCTCTAGTGTGGCTGGTGGAATCTGCTACCCAATGGGTGGTGGTGCTGCTGATACAACAGGAGAGGGTTCCAACATAGTGAGAAGGCCCTTCACCGGAGCCTCGACACTCGGTGGGCCATTATCGGGTACTCCGTCGAAACTCCAACTGGTTGTATGTGTGGAGGCATTCTGGACAAATGAGACAAGATAAAAATATTATACCTGGTGAGTTGACCTGGTTTGAGATTAAATAATGAATACTTTAGAAAACTCACACACAATAAATGTTTTTGTGTACTAAGTCAGAAATGAGTAGGCAAGGTCCTGGTGTATGGATACGTCGGCCGCCACACAAACAGTGGATTCCCCGAACGGAAAACCACACTCAGTTCTATTAACACTATTGCTTTACAGAAATAACATATCAGAGTCCTATGTTCTGCAACATAACTGACTGCTTTGATACCAATTTGTCATGACATGTCCCCCGAGGCCCGTATCGTGACTACCCCAAGTCTGCCTTCAATAGGCCATGGGCCGCCTACTAGCACCAAAGGATGTTTTACCTAAAACTAGGAAGACATTGCCTTTTTAAATCATAAACACACAAAACTAGAGTACAAGAGTAAGAATACCCTATGTAAAAGTTGTATAACAAGTGTACTGAAAGTAAAGGGGGCCAGAAAACAAGAGCAACTGTAAAGTACAAATACAGCTGAAAGAAAGTACAAATAATGAGGGACAAACAATCGGAATGTGTCTAGTAGCTCATGTATCGTCCTTCGGGGTTCCTTCTTAAGGGGTAGGTATAGATGGCCTCCACAGCACTCCACGTCCATCAGACTCCACTGTGTACCGATACATCATAAGGTCCTCCTCTGGTTACCATTCTAGTCTTGACGCTCTCGGCCTCCATCAGCACTGTCCATCATATGCATATAATTCAACGAGGTGTGGTCATTTCCCATGGAAGGGTGAGTATAACGATACTCAGTAGGTACATCAAGACCCTCAAGGTCTTAAAAATTCAACAAGGATAAACCACGATGTATGATATCAATGTATATCCATTACATAGGAAAATGATCATAGATATACCTATATTATCATGTAATCCATCTAAATCATGAGGAAAAAACAAAGGTTATTGACTCAGCTCAAAGTATGATTTTTATTATCAAAACCATGACTGGTAGAGACCTTCTCCTCTATCGAGTACAATGTCCATGTCGCGACTCTGAGGTGCCACTCACTATCCTTATAGTATTGAGGTACTCCTCATGTCAAGTACAATGTTCCTACTGCTAAACCGGGTGCTCCATCCGATGTGTGTCTTCCGCCAAACCGGGTGCTCCACCTAATAGCCTTTAGAGGTACTCCAACTGTCGAGTACCGCAGGTCTGCTGCCAAACCAGGCTCTCCATCCGCCTTGGGTATCCGCCAAACCGGCTGCTCCGTCCACCACGCTAGTCGAATCACTCTTAGTCGAATCAGTCAAGTAGTCCTCAGGTCTACAGCTACTAGGTATCTACACTCCTTCTGGTTGTCTCTGAGAGGTTCTACTCAATGAGGTACAGGTCGATACTCTATGTGTCATGAAGTCTCAGGTGGAAGTATCTCAAAGGACCGCTACGTCATAGGGGTATCAATGCAATAGAAGGCGCGTCAATCGACGCCCGGTCTGTGAGTTATTAGCCCTTCAGTACCGGGGGCCTTGTTGGTTTTGTGTACGAACCATCATGACCGTATCTCAATTATTCCTTGAACTCCTGTGTGGCAATCTCAAAGGGACGGTTATGCTCCAAAAATATCGGCACTGCTGATGGTTCGTAAAATGGACATCTGATGCCAAAGATTTGGCCCAAGGTGGTAATGGGTCAGTAATGGTCCCGAGAACAGTTGACTCGGTCAGACTGACTCAGCCCAACCCTGTCTGGGCCATCCCGGTCTGGGCTGACCCTGTCAGACTCGCTGGGTCTGACCCAGCCTATCGGGCTGGTCGGCCCGCTATGTTTTGAACCAGTCCGCTAGGCCTGGCCCAGCGGAAAGCGTGGCCGGTTCGACCCGATAGTCTCCATAAAGGCGCCTTAGTTACTCATCTCGGGAGACCAGTCCGGTTTGGCCAGCGACACCGCTGGGGCTCCATGGGTCGGCTCGGGTTTCCGATGGTCGGGAGGCGAGTTGGTAGGCCATGCATGGTGCGGGCAGGCCGGCTGGTCACCGACAAGCCGCGGGGGAACCAACCAAGGTGTAAGCATTCCAGGAAGAGCATGTGGGAGCCAGGTAGGGTGCCGAGTCACCAGGCAGGGCTCTGGGGTGTCGGGAATGCTGCAGAAGGGGCGCCGGGCAGCGGGCGGGGCTCTGGGCAGCGTCGCTGGGGAACTGAGGAGGGCGCCGGGTAGAGGCGCGGGGGCACCGGGTAGCGGCGCGGGGCGCCGGGCAGCGGCGCGGGGAGCCAGACTGCGACACGGGGTGCCGGGCAGCATCGTGGGTCACCGGGCTGTGGCACGGGGCGCAGGGTAGCGGCGCAGGGTGCGGCTGTGCGCGGAGGCCATGGGGCATGGTGGTGCATGGAGACCATGGGAGAACGTCCTCTGATTTTTGTCTTTGTCTCCATCACCTATTTTCCACTTCGAAGTACAGCACAATGAAATCGACGTACATTTTCAGTTCGTGTGAGGTTGTCCCGAACTCTCCGCATTTATGGTGATAACAATTGGGTGTTAACAATCCAAAAATTGAACGCCGAAGAATGAGAATAAAACCAACACAAATCCCCTTACCTTTGATTCACCGGTAGTCCTTCATTGACGAATTCATGAGAAGTGGACGTCATCTCATTAACATCGGGAGGAGGTGGCGTCATCATTGGTGGTGTTCTTCGTGGGTGGCAGTTCCCCTTCCTTGCCTCGGTTGAAGAAGGAAGAAGACGACAGTCATCGTTCTTCGGTGGAGACGGGCGTTCTTCTCGTTCTTCGTTGAGAGGATGAAGTCCTCTCAATTCTCCCAAAGCTCCTTTTTGAATGTTCTCCCAGCAAAGGATTATTCCAACACTACACCACATTAATACAACACATTTTATAATTTTGGCATATTAAATTAAAAAATATAAAAAAAGTTGAGATAAATTAAAATGAAAACCCTCTTAATTAATGAGGGTAGAGGAACAAAAATTAATGGGGGAGAAGGTGGAGAGTTTCACCAAATTAATTAGAGCATTCAAGAGGGATAAAGGGAGTTAGAGAAGTTGGGTTCCCCCACCCAATAATCCTCCCAAGGGGCTATGTGTGGGAGGGACCCACCACCATAACCACTCATGGTAGGTTATGGTGTGGTGGCCCCCACCACTAACTTCCCTTTAGTGGTTCTAACCCCCACTAATAAAATAAAGTTATTATTTTATTTTATTTTATTTTTTATAAAACCACTAAAAATATCATCTTCTCTAGTTAAAATGAAACTACGTTGAAGGTCTCACTATGCAATTACTGATGCTGTGAGTTCAACAGTGCCCTCGGATTTTAGTTCTGAGCAATGGTTCAAATGATATAAAATCTCGAATGTACATTTACTGAACGTAACCGTAAAAAAGATCAAAAAATTATTATCAGTCACCACTAACTCGCGCTGGTCGAGGTTAGGCTCTACCTAGGTGAAACACGCCCCGATCAACCAAAAGGAACTCTCAGAATTTTAATGTGACTCAACATTTATAAGTTATAATTTTTACTATAAAATAATTGTCACATAATTATTTTATTTACGGCCAAAAACTAACTTTTCTGGTGGCCTATGTTGGCCAATGTTAGTATCTTCTTTAATAAAGCATGCCCTCACAAGTTCAAATATTGTCTCAGAATTTTAATCCGAGCTACCATTTGTGATATATAAACATTTGAAAAATAAAATAATTTTTTTAATTATTTTATTCACAGATAATCCATTTTTGGGATTTTTCACAGAAGGCCCGTGATGACTAAACATAAGTCGCGCCTAGGGTAAACCCAACATCTTTAGCACAACGGAGCCCTCAGATTTCTGATCTGAGTAAGTATTTATGTGTTATTTCACTTTTCCATGAAAACTTCATACACAGATTAATTTAATCATTAAAAAACATTAGAAATTGATTCTAGTCACACTAGGTATTGGAATCAAGTGATGTAAGAAATTGCGGACTTGTAAAATTCCTATGAATTTATGAAAAAAAATTCCATAGAATTTCTCAGTCATTAAATTCTCCCCACCTCAGGGATTTACTTTCCCGTAATCTAGAACTCACACTAAGGGAACAAATGGGGCACTTAGATTGAATCTGAGCCTCCCGCTCCCTTTTACTATCCTAGAGGTTCACATGCTTCCAACGAACGTGCACCAGAGGTATCAATCATCCTCCTAGGGCCCACTCTTGTCGATCCTCAATCACCACTAGAAACTCCATGAATGTTTCACAATCATCGATGTCCAGCTCTCCATGGTCGATATTGTGGGAAGGGACGTGCAAGTATCTACTTCGCTGAGATACGTGGAAGATGTCGTGTACCCAGTGCAAATGAGGAGGAAGAGATAAGTGGTAAGACACCTCGCCTACTCTACTGAGGACTTGGATTGGTCCGATGAATCTCATAGATAACTTGACTTCTCGGCCAAATTTCAGTAGACCTCTTCGAGGTGAGACCCATAGAAATACGTGGTCTCCATCCTCGAACTCTAGAGGTCTACGTCTTTTGTCAGCAAATGATTTCTATCTGCTTGGTACCGTCTTCATCCACTCGTGTATGACCTGCACCTTCTCCGTGGTAGCTCATACCATCTCTAGTCAGAAGGAAGTGGGCCAACGTGGTGAGTCGTTCGATGACAACCAAATAGTGTCATGTCCCCTAGACGTACATGGAAGACCCATCATGAAGTCCAAGGAAATCCAATCACTCATCCACTTTGGGACCTCTAAATGCTGAACCAAGACAACTGGTACATGATTTTCCTCCTTCACTTTCGAACAAGTGAAGCATAAAAAGACAAATTTGAGACTTCCCTCTTCATACCTGGCCACCACTACTGTCGTCAATGGTCCTGGTACATCATCTCCACTCCTGGATGTACTTCTAAACAGGATGTGTCAAGCATCCTCAACACTCCCATTGGAAGTGACACTGACACCCTAGTACTTCCTTTGATGGGTATGACGTGGTCCCCACCTTAATAAAATACATCAGGTGATTACCATGTGGGTATCAATGCACGTCGTGTCTTGCCATCAGTATCTCCACGATGTGCCTCCCTGAATTGCTGATGAAGTGGGGGAGTGGCTATAAGAGACTATAGAATTGATTCTCCATCCAAATCCATGAAGGATATTTGTATGGCAGGAAACTACTATGTTGCCTCGCCTAGAAGCTGTATACCAGTCCTCCTTTTGAGCGCATTAGCAATAATGTTCCCCTTCCAAAGAGTATTGACTATCTCAAATTCATAGTCCTGGAGGTACTGAACACTCAAAACGTGTGATGCCGTGAGGGTAAGGCTAGCCGAATCAAGAGTGATCGGCTTCACCCTCCTATGCATGAGTTTAACCTTTGCTTCCTGGGTTTCCTTTTTCACCAACTAAGGAAAACATCATCTCAACGTTGTAGATAAACAACACCCTTTTTGCCTAATACACTCAATCTGTGTATGGACAGTGGTTTCCAAGTCTATACCCAATCTAAACTCATAAGGCCTCAACCCTCCCACCATGTGGTTCCAACCGAAACTCTCGCCTCAAGGGTCAGATCACAACTTCAGCATAAGTGTCATTATCGAGTCTCCTCCCAAATTTATCACCATATATGAGGTTCAAGTAAATGTTTTAAATGTAAAATCAAGGTCTAGAAAAGATTCATGGAAGGACAGAATTATTTGTACCTATGTCTATTGATACTGTAGCTAGTAGTAGACATAGTTTGTACCTTGAATCATTCCTAGAGCCCTTGGGTCACAATCCTTGACCACATTCTACAATTCTCTTCTTCTACACTCTAGCACCCTGACCCTGGTGGTGACTACAAAGGTTGGTGGTTGTAACATGTCAAAATGTACACCACCACATGATGATCTCCTAGCTCTGATTCCAGATCTCCTACCATGCAGATTCATATTTCCCTATTACATCCTCTTTCTGAAAGAGTTTACATGCCCATGTCTCTGAGACTGGCGTTAGTTTCATGATTTCCCACTACTAACATTCACTGGATGTATCCACTCATCCAAAGAACTTTCAACCACAAAGGTTCTCTCTTGCATCCTATCATGGGTAGGAATACACATTGGAAAAAGATAGTGCTGACTCGGATGTCCCTAAACACATCTCACTATGAGGTCTAAGATTTGAAGCACTGATCATATCATATTTATCGAGTAGCATGAATGATCGGTATGCCTCGATGAATACTCAACTACTGACATGTCATCCTGCAGAAGCTGTAGAAGTTATAGATAACTCTCAACTACCTCCCCAGGCCAGTCCTTGGCCTCTTGTAAGTCAGGCTCACCTTGAAACATGTGGGGTATCTGATGCTGGAACATTTGTAATGCAATAAGCCTACACGTGTCATCAACCAGTACCGCAGGCTGAAACTTCTATCAAACATACAATGAAATATCTGTCACACTACCTGAATTTACAATCTCGGGAGAAGGTCCACATACCCAAGCCTCATCAATATGTGGTACATCCCCAGGGTCACTAACTGGGAAAAACTAGTAGCTTAGATCACCATCTGCTCTACTGATGTCTCAAATAGTTAGAGGACTCTAGAAATCCCCTCCAGTCAGTCCCCTGCTGCCTATGAATCAGTCTCACCTCGTAACCTCAAAGGCCTCTGTTGCTGAAACTCATGCAACGTGCTCAATCAGCATTATTTTTCCTCCAGTGGGGCTGGTGGCATCTGCTGCCTAATGGGTGGTGGTGCTACTGGTATATCTCCCGGAGGTTCCGACATAGTAAGCGGGCCTTGCACGGGAGCCTCTTTGCTCGGTGGCCCTTCATCAGGTACTCTGTCAAAACTCCAACTGGCTATTTGGGTGGAGGCATCCTGAACAGATGCGACACTGTCAAAAGATTATACTTGGTGAGCTAACCTTCTTTGAGCTGACATAAAGAAAACTTTTGCAAATGGACATGCAATCAATGTTTCTGTGTACTGAGTTTGAAATAAGTAGTTAGGGTCCTGGTGTATGGATACGTCAGCCGCTACACCAACACTGTACTCCCTGAACTGAAAACCACACTTAATACCCTTAAAACCATTGCTTCATAGAATGAAAATATTAGAGTCCTATGATCTGTGTTAGAACCGACTCCTTTGATACCAATTTTTCATGACCCGTCCCCCAGGACCCATATCATGACTACCCCAAGCCAGCCTTCCATAGGCCAGGGGCTAGCGACTATCACCAAAGTCATATTTCCCTAAAACTTGGAAGCCATTTCCTTTATATATCATAAACACACCCAACCAAAGTACAATCTGAAGAAAACACTATATAAAAGTTGTATAATAAGTGTATTGAAGGTAATGTGGGGTAGAATACAAGCCCAATTTTAAAGTAAAATTACAAGTGAAAGAAAGTACAACTAAAGTGGGACTAACATATGGAAGGTCTCTAGAATCTCATGGATCGTCCGAATGGGTTCCTACCTGAAGGGTAGGTACAGATGGCCTCCACAACACTCCACATCCTCTAGAATCTACCGTGTACCGATACATCGTAAGTTCATCCTCCGGGTACCGTTCCAGTCCTGGATCTCTCGGCCTACGTCAGCATTGTCTTTCGTCTCCATCCAACACAACGAGGTTCATTCAAAGCCCGTGCAGGGGTGAGTATAACGATACTCAGTAGGGAACCTGAGACTCTCAAGGTCTCACAAAATACAACAAGGATAATCCATGAAGTGTGATTTCAACAGATAATCATTAATTTGATATATTTCTATACATATACCTAAGTTATCAAGTAACCCATCTCAAACACAGGGAAAACACAAAGGTCATTGACTCATCTCAAACCAGAATTTCCATTATCGAAACCGCGACTGCTGGAGAACTCCTCCTCTATCAAGTACAATGGACCTATCATGACTCTGAGGTGCTACTCACTAACCTTATACTGTTGAGGTACTCCTTTTGTCGAGTAGCGCGGGTCGGCTGAAAAACCGGGTGGTCCGTCTGGTGCGGGTCTGCCGCCAAACCGAGTGCTCCCCCTAATAGCTGTCAGCAGTGCCCTTCTTTTCGAGTACCGTGGGTCGGCAGCCAAACCAGGTGCTCCGTCCACCATGGGTCTACCGCCAAACCGGGAAATTCTTCAACTGCGCTAGTCGAATCACTCTGAGTCGAATCGGTCATGAAATCCCCAGGACTATAACTACTAGGTCTCCACTATCCGTCTGCTCATCTCCAGGAGGTTCCGCTCCATGAGCTACTGGTAGATACTCCATTTGTCACGATGTCTAAAGTGGAAGTATCTCAAAGGACTGCCACATCATAGGGGTCTCAACACAATAGATGGCACATCAATCAGACGCCCGGTCTGTGAGTTATTATCCTTTTTGTCTTGGGGGCCTAGTTGGTTTTGTGTACGAACCAACCTGACCGTATGTCAACTATAACCTGAACTCCCATGGGGAATTCTCAAAGGTACGACTATGATCCAAGAATACTGGCGCCGCTAATGGTTCATCAAATGGATGTCCGGTGCCAAAGATATGGCCCATGGTGGTAATGGGTCAGTAATGGGCTCGGGTCCCGTTCGACCCAGTCGGACCAACTCAGCCCAACCCAGTTTGGGCCGACCTAGTCTGGGTGGACCCTATCAGACTCACTGGGTCTTACACAACCCATTGGGGGGTCAACCTTTTATGTTTTGACTCGGTCTGATGGGTCCGACCCAGCGGACCCCGTCGGTGGTTTGTCCCGATAGTCAACATGTAGGCGGCTCGGTTACTCATACCAAGAGATATGCCTGGTTTTTCCAGTGCCACCATGGTGGCGCCGTGGTTTGAATTAGGTGACTGGTGGCTGGGAGGCCATCAAGTAGACCACACGGGGCGCGGGAAATCCAACCTGTCACTGATAGGCCACGGGTGCACCATGCAAGGTGCAGGTGCACCGAGAAGAGTGTGTGGGTGCTGGGCAGGGTACCGAGATTCTGGGTAGGGCTCCAGGGTGTCGGGAAATCCATAAAAGGGCCTGCTGGCAGTGCGTTGGGGCACTGGGTGGGGCGCCAGGGTGATGGGCAACAACGCGTGGCGGTGTGGAGGGGCGCGTGGGCACCGGGCGGCAGCGCGGGGAAATTGGGGAGTGGCATCGAATTCCGGGCAGAGGCGCGGGGGCACCGTGCAGCAGTACGCGGGGCGCTGGGCAGCGGTACGGGGGTACCGGGTAGTGGAATGGGGTACGACGGAGAGAAGAGGCTGTGGGGCATGATGGTTCGTGGAGGACGTGGGAGCACATCCTCTAATTGGCGTCTTCGTCGTCATCGCCTCTTTTTCATTTCGAAGTACACCAAAAAGAAATTGACGGAGAGTGTCGGGTCATGTGAGGTTAGCACGAACTCTCTGTTTTTATGGTGATTACAATTGGGTGTTCAAAATCCAAATACAAAACACCAAAAAACGAGGATAAAAATAACACAAATCCCCATACCTTTGATTCACCGGTAGTCATTCGTTGACGAAGTCATAGGAAGTGGACGTCGTCTCACTGACGTCGGGAGGAGGTGGCGTCATCATTGGCGATGTTCTGCATGTGCGGCAGTTCCCCTTCCTTGTCTCGGTTGAAGAAGGAAGAAGAAGACACTCATCGTTCTTCGGTAGAGTTGAATGTTCTTCAAGTTCTTCATTGAGATGATGAAGTCCTCTCAATTGTCCCAAAGATCCTCTCTGAATTTTCTCCCATCAATGTTTTATGCCAACCATGAACCACCTTAATACAGCACATATTATAATGTTGGCATATTGAATTCAATCTCCACCGGATCCTCTATGAATGTTTCTGCATCATCGATGTCCAGCTCTCCATGGTCGATGATGTGGGAAGGGTCGTGCACATATCTCCTCAGCTGAGATACGTGGAAGATGTCGTGTACCCAGTGCAACTGAGGTGGAACAGATAAGTAGTATGCCACCTCACCTACTCTTCTAAGGAACTGGAAAGGTATGTTTAATCTCAGAGATAACGTGCCTCCTCATCCAAATCTCCGTACACCTTGTCAAGGTGAGACCCGTAGAAATACATGGTCACCATCCTCAAACTCGAGAGGTCTTCATCTCCTATCATAAAACGATTTTAGTCTTCTCTATTTTGTCTTCATCAACTCCTAGATGAAAAACACCTTCTTAGTAGTAGCTTTTACCATCTCTGGTCATAAAGAAGTGGGCCGACTTGGTGATTCAGTCGACGATCACCCAAATAGATTCGTTTCCCCTGGATGTACGTGGAAGACCCATCAGGAAGGCCACAGATATCCCATCCATCTTCCACTTTGGGAACTTTAAAGGCTTAACCAAGCCTACTAGTACCTGATGTTCCACCTTCACTTGCCGACAAGTGAGGCATAAAGAGACATAATCTGATACTGACCTCTTCATTGATGGCCACCAATGCTATCGTCAAAGGTCCTGGTATATATTAACCAATCCTAGATGTACCACAAGAAGGAATGTGTGAAAAAACCTCAACACTTCCTCCTGAAGTGACACTGATACCATTGTATGTCCTATGAAGAGGATGACATGCTCCCCACCATTAGAAATTTCATCAGGTTCCTGCCATGTGGGTATCTATTCACGTCGTGTTTTTCAGTCAGCGTCTCCATGATGTGCCTCCCTAACTCGCTGATAAAGTGGGGGAGTGACTTTAAGAATATGTAGAAAGGTTTCTCCATCCCTATACATGAAGGATATCTATAAGTATGTGATCTGCTTTGTCACCTCACCTAGAAGCTGTATACCAGTCCTCCTGCTGAGCACATCCGCAACAACGTTCCCCTTATTAGGAGTAATGACTATCTCAATGTCATAGTCCTAGAGGAATGGAATAATCAAAACTCCAGTTATCATTAGGTTAAGGATGGCCAACTCAAGAGTGATTGGTTGCACCCTCTTATGCTTGTGTTTAACCTTTGCTTCCTGGGTTTCCTTTTTCACTGACTAAAGAAAAACTCATCTCAACGTTGTAGACAAACCACAACAATTTTTTCCTAATACAGTTAATCTGTGAATGATCTGTGGTTTCGATGTCCGTACCCAAACTAACATTGTAAGGCCATGAAGCTGCCACCAAGAGGTTACAACTGAAACTCTCACCTCAAGGGTCAGATCACAACATCGCCGTAAGTGTGATTATCATTTCTCCTCCCAAATGTATCTTCAGATATGAGGGTCATGTCAATGGTTTAACGGGAAACTCAATGTCTGGGAGAAGATTTGTGGAAGTAAGGAATGATTGGTACATATGTCTATTGATAAGACTGCTAGTAGTAGAAACAGTCTGTACGTCGAATCATCCAAGAGAACTTGGGTCACAATCCTTGACCTCATGCAGTAATTCTCTTCCTCTTCCATCCAGCTCTCTGAGCCTGGTGATGACTCCAAAGCTAGGTGGTTTTAACATGTCAAAATGTACAACACCACATGATTCTCTCCTAGCTCTACTTCGACGTAGGTTTCCCTGTAGATTCATATGTCCCTATTACATCCTCTTCCTGAAATAGTTTACATGCCCATGTCTTTGAGACTTGCGCTAGTTTCCTACTTTCCCAATACTAACATTTATTTTCTATATCTTCTCAGCCAAAGAAAATTCAACTGCAAAGGTTCTCCCTGCCATCCTAACATAGGTAGGAATTCAAATAGGAAAAAAAGTGATGGGTCGGATGTCCCTAAACACATCTCACTTGGAGGTCCGAACTCCGAAGCACTGATCATATCTTTTTCATCGAGTACCAGGAATGATCGGTATCCCTCAATGAATACTCAGCTACCGACATGTCATCCTGCCGAAGCTGTATAATTTCTAGAGAACTCTCTGCCACCTCCTCAGGACAATCCCTAACTGCATGTATGTCAGGCTCGCCTCACAACCTGAAGGGTATCTGATGCTAAAACATGTGTAAGGCACTAATCCAACACGTGTCATCAACCAGTACTGCTGGTTGATACTCATGACCATTAGGAAGTGATGCAGCTATCACACTACCTGATGGTACAGTCTCGGGAAAAGGTCCTCATACCAAAGCCTCATCACTAGGTAGACCAACCTCAGGGACACTCATTGGGAAACACTATTAGTTAAGATCACCATCTTCTATACTGGTTTCTCAACTAGGTGTGGAACTCTAGAATTCACTTCCAGTCATTTCTCTATTGTCTATGAATCTGTCTCACCTCGTAACCTTGAAGGCCTCTACCGTAGGAACTAGTAAAACATGATCAGTCGGTGTAAAATGTACTCCAGTGTGGCTGGTGACATCTACTACCCAATGGGCGGTGGTGCTTCTTGTAGACCACCCGAAGGTTCCAACATAGTAAGAGGGCCCTGCACTGGAGCCTCTTCACTGAGTGGGACGTCATAGGGTACACTGTCGAAACTCCAACTGGCTGTCTGTGTGGAGGCATCCTGAAAATATGTGACACTGTGAAAATATTATACAACATCAGCTGACCTGGTTTGAGCTGACATAATGAAAACTTTTGAAGACACACACAGAATCATTCTATTCATTTACTAAGTGAGAAATTAGTAGTTAGGGTCCTGGTGTATCGATACTTCGGTAGCCAAACCAACACTAGACTCCCTAAACTAAAACCATAGTCAGTACCCTTAAAATTTTTGCTTCACAGAACGAAAATATCAGATTCCAATGATATGTAGTAGAACCGACTCCTTTGATATAAATTTTTCATGAACCATCCCCCGAGGCCCATATCGTGACTACCCCAAGCCCTCCATTCATAAACCAGGGGATGGGGACTAGCACAAAAGGTGTATTTCCCTACAACTGTGAAGGTATTGACTTTATATATCGTAAACACGCACAACCCATGTACATGTGGAAGAAAACACTATGTAAAAGTTGTATATCAAGTGTACTGATTGAAATGGTGCCAGAATACAAGACCAACCGTAAATTACAAATACAACAAAAAGTAACTACGACGAAATAGTGAAAAAAATTGGATGGTGTCTAGAATCTCCTGGATCATCCTCCGGGGTTCCAACCAGAAGGGTAGGTAAATATTGCCTCCACAACACTCAAAATCTGTCAGAATCCACAGTGTATCGATACGTCATAAGGTCATCCTCTGGGTATCGTTCTAGTCCTGGAATTCTCGGCCTGCATCAACGTTGTCCATCATCTGCATCCAACACAACGATATGAGAGCATAGCCTATGCAGGGGTGACTATAACGATACTCATTAGGGACCCCGAGACCCTCAAGGTCTCACAAAATCAAACAAAGATAAATCACAAAGTATGATTTCAACGGATAACCATTACTTAGGTATATGACCATACATATAACTATGTTATCATGTATCTTATCTCCAACATTAGGATAACACAAAGGTAATTGAATCAGCTCAAACTGTGATTTTCATTATCAGAACCACAGCTGCTGGAGAACTCCTCTTCTATAGAGTACAGTGGCCCTGTCGTGACTTTGAGGCGCTACTCACTAACGTTAGACTATTGAGGGAATCCTCCTGTCGAGTACCGCTAGTCTGCTGCCAAAACAGGCACTCTGTCCGTTGTGGGTCTGCGGCCAGACTGGGTGCTCCCCCTAATAGCTGTCAGAGGTACTCCTCCTTTTGAGTATCGTGGGACTACTGCCAAACCAGGCGATCCATCCACCATGGGTCTGATGCCATACCAGGCGCTCTGTCCAGTAGGCTAGTCAAATCACTCTGAGTTGAATCGGTCATGCAGTCACCAAGTCAACAACATCTATGTCCCTACACTCCCTTTGCTCGTCGCCCGGAGGTTCCGCTCCATGAGATATTTGTCTATACACCATGTGTCACTGTGTCTTAGGTGGAAGTATCTCAAAGGACCGCCACGTTATAGTGGTCTCAAGCAACAGACGATGCGTCAATCGGATGTCTGGTCTGTGAGTTATTAGCCTTTTAGTCCCGGGGGCCTGATTATTTTCATGTACGAACCAAACTGATTGTATCTCAACTATATCTCGAACTCTTATGGGGAATTATAAAAGGGGAAGTTATGCACCAAGAATACAGGCACCACTGAAAATTCTTCAAACAGACGGCGGGGGCCAAAGATATGGCCCAAGGTGGAAATGGGTCAGTAATGGGCCCATGTACGGACAGACCCGGTCCAACGGACTCGGACCAACCCAGTCTGGGCCGACCAGGTCTGGGTCAAATCGGTGAGACGCGCTGGGTCTGACCCAGCCCATTGGGCGGGTCAGCCCGCTATGTTTTGACCCGTTCCACTGGGCCCGGGCTACTGGACATCGAGGGAAGTTCGGCCTGAGTGTCGCCACGTAGGTGGCTCGGGTACATGGCCTATGAGACTGGGACAGTTCGGCCAGCGACACCGCATGGGCGTCGTGGGTTGGCTTGGGTGGCCGATGGCCAGGGGTCCAGAAGGGAGGCCACGCGGGGCGCGGGCAGGCCTTCTGGTCACCGATAGGCCGCGGGGGCACTGGACAGGGTGCCGGTGGGCCGGGCAGAGCGCGTGGGTGTCAGACGCGTTTTTGGGATGCTGGGCAGGGCGACGGGGTGCCGGGGTGCTGGGGTGCCAGGCACACCACGGATGGGGCGCTCGGAAGTGGCGCGGGGTGCGGTGGTGCATGGAGGCCATGGGGAGAGGTGGTTCATAGAGGTCGTGGGGCACGGTGGGGCCCAGAGGCCGTGGAAACGAGTTCTCTGATTGCCACCTTCATCGACATCTCCTCTTTTCCACTCAGATGTACGACAAAAAAAAATTGACGGAGTGTGACGTGTTGTGTGAGGTTGACCCGAACTCTCCGTGTTTATGGTGATAACAATTGGGTGTTCATAGTCCCAAAATAGAATGCCAGAGAATGATAATAAAACCATCACAAATCCCCCTACATTTGATTCACTGGTATTCGTTCGTTGATGATGTCGTGGTAAGTGGATGTCATATCGTTGATGTCGGGAGGAGGTGAAAACGGCATTGGCGACATTCTTCATGGGTGGAGGTTCCCCTTCCATGCCTTGGTTGATGAAGCAAGAAGACGTAACTCATGTTTCTTCAATGGAGATGGGTGTTCCTCATGTTCTTCGTTGAGAGGATGAAGTCATCAGTTCTCCCAAAGCTCCCCTCTGAATGTTCTCGCAGCAAAGGATTATGCCAACCCTCCACCACATTAATACAACACATATTATAATGCTGGAATATTGAATTCAAAAAGATTCAAAAATTTGAGATTAGTTAAAGAAGACATTCCAATTAATTAATGAGTGTGGAGGCTCAAAATTTAATGGGGGAGATGGTGGAGAGTATCACCAAATTAATTTTGGGGTTCAAGGGGGTTAATGGGAGTTAGAGAATTCGGGTGGCCCCACACAATAATCCTCTATAGGGGTGATGTGTGTTTTAGACCCACCACCATAACCACCCATGGGAGGTTATGGTTTGGTGGCCCCACAACTAACTTCCCTTTTGTGGTTCTAACCACCCCTAATAAAATAATGTTATTACTTTATTTAATTTAGTTTAATTTAAAACCCCCCAAAACTATCTTACGATCTAGTTAAAATGCAACTGCGGTGAAGGTATCACTAGGCAATTACCGATGTTGTACGTTTAACAGTGCCCTCAGATATCATTTCCAAGCATCAGTTCAAAAGTTATAAAATCTCAAACTTATGTTTGCTGAACGTACCCAAAAAAATGTTCGGAAAATTATTATCAGTCACCCTCGACTCATGGCAGTTGAGGTTAGGCTCTTCTTAGGTGAAACATGCCCCAAATAACCCAATCGTACTCTCAGATTTCTAGTTCGACTCACCGTTTAGAAGTTATGAATTTTACAATAAAATAATTTTCACTTAATTATTTTATTTGCGGCCAAAAAACTATCTTTTTCTGGTGGCCCTCACCGGCCAATGTTAATATCTTCATAAATACAGAATTCCATCATGATTTTAGTGGTGGTATCAGATTTTTATTCTAATCTACAGTCTGTGAGATATAAGCATATGAAAAATAAAATAATTTTTTAATTATTTTATACACATTTATGCCATTTTGGGGATTTTCACCGGAGGCCCACGCCGACTAAACTTATGTCGCACCTAGGGTAAAACCGCAGTCCTCAGCACAATGGTGGACACATATTTCTGAGTCGAGTAACCGTTTATGATTTATTCCACTTTTTTCAGGAAAACTACTTATCCGCGTTAATTTAAGATTAACAAATATTCAGAAATTGATTCCGAGAACACCTGGCCTCGGAATCAAGCACCGTTAAAAACTGTGGACTCAAACGATTCCCATGAATTTATGATAGAATTTTCCACAGAATTTTTGGGTCTTTACATTATATTATATATATGATATAATTTCCACAAATTAATGATAAGGTAACACATACCTTGAATCATTATATTTGAAACATTGAAATGTTACTCACGCATACGTACATCCTACAGTCTCCCTGATTGTAACATAGATCATTTTTCCTAATAATATATCATAGAAGGTTTAAAAATAATATTTTATGTATAAATAGGATAATTATTTCTTAATTTACATATATCTATATTGTTAATTAATAAACACTTTTTCCTTAGGTATCTAACTTACGTGAGTTTGTACAAATGCATTTTTTATTATTAAAACGTCAAACATGAAATTAATTAGTTATTTCATTGAAAATGACATAGAATAAATTAAAGTTATAGAAATAAAAAACATGAAAATTTTTCTTAATAAATAAATAATTTTCATTTTTATATAATTTAGTATGATAAATAATGCAAATAAAGGATTAGGCTCGAGGTAATGGATAACTCTAAACCACCATTTCCATCAGGTTACGATATCTGTGACCCATATGATATCACTATTTAATTATATGGAATGAATATAAAATATTAATATATGTATATCACATATTTTAACACCCAACGATTATGTGAAGTATATTTTTTTAATTAATTTATTCCTTTAGATATTTTTCATTTCACGCAACATTTAAAATAGATGAATTTATATTAAAGAACTATGTTTATGATGTGTTATACTCAACACCATGATAATCAGGTAGAAATAATAACATTATATTTATCATTCCCAATATGAATCAAATCGGTCCTCCTAAATTTCACAAAACAATTACTTTCCTTGATGGTTCGCGTAACACACAAGACTATGTTTTAGTATACAATAATATATTATTATATTATATAATAAGATATAAACATGATAATAAATTTATGGATATGAATATGAATAAATATTTAATAAAAATATATGGCTTTATAAGTATAGGATTAATTAATTATTTACCAATTAAATAGAAATTAATATGAAAATTGATTGAATAAAAAAAATATTATTATTTTATGGACACAAAACAGTTTTACAAGAATTAATGAAATTAATTATAATTATATAGTGATATTAATATTATATATATGTTATATATTAAAAAAATTAAATTTGTTATTCATATAATTATTTTTATAGACATAAGATAAGATCAATCCCAATTTTATGCATAAAACCGTATATTTTTTATAATGTATATTTTACAACCTTTTAATAGAGAACCTATATAATATCTAATGATTGGAAAATTAATATATTTAATATAAAAATGATAATTGTGTATTTGTAATATAAACATAAAAATCAAATTAGGATAGTTTTTTGTAATTATTTTGACATTTTTATTTTTTTATTGAATAGTTAAAAATAGGATTTTAATTCAAAACTACAATTTAATTTAATTTATTAATAATGATAAATTATATTTCAATATTGATTATAAGATTAATAATATAATATTTCTTCAAATTAATCAAATTTATTTCATTGGAACAAATTTCACACAGATATTGTATATCAAAACGTAGTAATGTTTTGAACATTTTTACTTAAATAAACATATAGTGTCATCACATCCACTAGATTAATTTTAAATTAATTTCTTCCAAATACATGACTTTAATTTTAAAAATTAGACTCCATACTTGGAATCAGAAAAATTAATAATTTATAATATCATAAAATTAGTTTTTTACCAAAAATATTAGTGAATGTAATTAATAATAATTACACTGATTAATGTAAAATTAAGCATAACGAAGGAAAAATATTTCAATTTAAGACACAAAATTTCAATGAACCATATCCAAAACCCACATTATTTCCATTATTTATCCATGAAACTTCCATTTATGAGTTTTTTTGGAATTTAATAACAACTATTAGGTAAAAACGTGGGTACACCTAAATTGATTTTCAAAAATACCATTTGAGTCCCTTCTCTTCCTTATAAAAGGACACAACATCTACCTCTTCTTCAAAACACGATAAATAAATATGATCAGACAATATCTACAAAAAAATATCTAAAAATACATCCTTTACAACATAAATACTCCATTTTAGTAGAAATCATCCCATTTATGTCTTTTGGGACAAACCAAAAGGGGTTACCCAATTAAGAGGAAACATTTTCTCTAAAACTCAATTTATTTATTTTATTTCTCCACCCACTCCACAATGATTATTATATGATACTATAAAACACCATAATACTCAATATAATAGGATTATTTTTAATGGTTTCAACTATGAATATACACACATCCTTTTAATAGGGAACAAACACATTGTTAACATGTATAGAAAACAAACATGTCACTAAATGATGATCATTTAGTTTTCCATTACTGCTTTTCATGGTGGATATTTTGATGGAAAATATGATAATATATATTATATATATTATTTATTTATGTTTATCTAATTATTTTACAACATAAATTTTTATTCATTCAATTTTGTGTTAATACAATAATTTCGTTTGAGTAATTGTGGACAACTTCTCACTCAATGCGTTGTGATTATTTCAGGCACTACCTATAATGTGATAAAGATATATTTAGTGAAAATATATAAAATATATAAAATAATAAATTTACTTTAAAATTGATAAATATATATATATGTGTCCGTGTATAATAATTTATTTCTTTCAACATGGAAATTTAACGGAAATAGTGTGCATGTGTACATATGAATTATTCTCTCTATGAATGATGTATTCCTTTTCAGACATATATATCCTATGTATTATTATGATACACATTTATATAATATTAATTGTAGTTGTATACTGGTTTAAATTTTATAAATCATGATATAAATATGAGGACCACTTATATAAAAAATTAAGACTCATGCAAATAACAAAGAAGATATCAACTGAAGTGAAACCCTAACATAGAATTCTAAACAACAGGGTAATATAAATCCATAATGTAACCAAATATGGTATTAGAAATTAATAATATGGTTATATAATATATTTATAATTAATTTATATTCATTATATCATAGGATTGAATGAGTTCACTTGAGTAAAGACATAAGGTATGGGGATTTCATTTCACTTTTTGTTTCCGTGAGATACATGATTAATTCACCACCCATTATATTTGTGTAGTGATTATACTATCCATTGATATAATAAATTATTATTAGAGTTAAATTTATAATTATTTAAAAATTACTTCAATGGAATTAATTCATGTCATTTTAGTTTCAAAAGATACCATATTGGGGGAATTGTTTTTCTCAATTTTACTTCTTTGAGACACATGTTTTGTAATGCCCCTCAATTAATTTCAATGGGGTATATACAAGAATTTAATATGATATAACACGATTATAAATATTTTAATGATATTATAATGGTACATTAATTTCAATTTCTAACATGTATTGTACGATCCCATGTTATCCATGTGATATGAGTATATTGAAACAATCTACTAAATTTTCAATATTTTTTATGTTTATGCTTCATTTGATAAAATCATATAACCCATATCTGACAATAATTCATAAATTGTTTTTTTACTTTTATGTTTCATGATATATTATTGTATTGGTACCATATTTATACTATTTTTTATGTAAGATAGTTAAAAAATAGTTTAAGATAAATCAACATTACCCTCAATTCAGTTAGAAGTATGTTTTACTTCAAAACAATGTTTTCTAAAATGGGATTACATTGATATTAAACTATTATAATATGGTCATCAAAATAAATTTTTACCATTAATCTTTTTAAAACAATTTCAATGTAATATTCTTGTCGATTTATGAATGTGGATTTTTTCTAACAATATTACATGGAAAAAATAATTATTACTCTTTAATTCATGTAACATGTACTTATTTTCCCATGGTCATACCATTGAATCTTCTATTTCATTTTTACAATTTTATTTTTAAGAATTTTTTTGAAAGTGATTTTCATGGAAAATTTTTACAAAAATATTTTCAAGCATTTTTTATTATTTTTGAATGAAAATTGTTTTAAATATATCTTTAATGATTATTTAATATATGTTTTTAGGGAAATTTTTTATTAAAATGATTTCAATGATTCAATAATATTTATTGAGGAAATTTTTTCTCCAAATTTTTTCAAGATAAATTTAAATGTTTTCATGGTAAATTATTTTCAAAACATTTTCAAGGTTTCATTATATGTTTTATAAATATATTAAATGAAATAGTTTTCAAAATGTTTATCCAGATTATTTTATTAGTTTTCTAGAAAAATTGTTTTCAGAAAGTATTATTCCTTAATATTTTGTTTTAAATGATTAAATAATATTTTCATCATGAAATGCCTTCTAAATATATTTCATAAAAATTCAATTTATGATGGCATCTGTTGGTGATACTTATTATTTTATAGTAAATAATCAATTGTTCTATTCATATTATTTTTCATAACAAGTCTTTCATGGTGATAACATCCTTATGAAACCTATTTCTCTTTCACAGGATACATAAATACGAAACACACTTCCATTGATGGGTTATAATCTTATGAATAAAATTACATTCACATGTTTTATTCTTATGAAACCCTCTTCCTTTAATATATTATGCTTCGATGAAGTGATTATAAAACCTGTGTTTTTTCCACAGGTTATAATAGTATTACTTGTTTATGAAAACCATTTAATTTCATGGTGTATGATGTGGTTATTTTTTATTTTTTGGAATATATATTTATATTTTCATTATTAGATGGTCGGACCAATATCTCCCTCTAATGAAATGGGATAACAATTATAGCTCATGAAATAGAAATGATTGGAATAATAAATGAACTCAGTTATATATTAAAGGGTTGGAATTTGAACTGACCTTGATTATCTTTTATAGGGTTGTAATAGTGAGTGAAAATAGTTCATCATTATTTGTATGGAACAGGAAATGAAAATAGTTTAGTATTAAGATGATATTTGTTGTCATAACTTAATTATTTCTAGGAAATGATCAAAGTCGCCATTGATATTATTTCTATTAATGGGTTAGGATGTATGCAAAGGAATTTATGAAACCTATTTCTCTTTTATGGGTTATATACTTATGAATCCTTCTTACATTCTTTAGTAATATTCTAGTGAATCCCGCTTTCCTTCATGGGTTATATTATTATGAAATTCACGTACATTCACGGTTTATTCATTGATAAAATAATTCTGAAAACAATATTTTTACACATGTTTAGATATTATTACTTGGTTATGATGCCCATATCATTTAATGTGTTATTATGTGGTTATTTATTAAATTTTTGGGAATGTATGTATAATTTCATTATGAGATGGGTGTGACCTATGTATCCCACTAATTAATTGGGTAATGATTTATATAACATGAGATAAAAATGATAGGAATGATAAATGAGATATGTTCTATATAACAAGGCTTGAATGGGTGATGAACTTAGTTTATTTATAAAGTGATGGAAAGGGGAGTGAACTCGGTTTAGTAATACATGGCTGCAAAAGCGTTTAATGTCGATTCATAAGATGAGTTTTTCAACTAATATCTTCGTGACAAAAATGCCTTTAATACTAATGAAATCATTATATACGGTTATATGTCTGCCACATTTCTATATTTTATTCACATGTTATGAATTCATGTATTAGGATCTTTATTTTTTAAGGTTTCCTGTCTTATAAACTACCAATCTTTATTTTATGACTCCAATTTATAATCTTTTATACATAGGTTACGAATTTCTATTTTCATGATCATTTTATTATAACCCTATATACATGTTTATGTTTACATATTTCCCTTATTTAACCATAATGATCATGTGATATCACCCAAATTAATTTTTCCCTCCCAAGGTTATGAAGATATTTATTATGGTTGATGTGTCTAAGAAATGTGTTAGTCAAGATGCGCCTAGTGGGATACGATGCTGCTGAATTATGTACCTGTTTTCATGTTCACATATTTTCAATGGCACTAGAGTTATATATTTATTTTTAATGTATTTTTATAACATCTTAATCACCCAAAAATCATGATGTAATGATAATGTATGAAATGGACAAATAACAATTTCTCGGAAAATAGCTATTTTTTGGTCAACCTTCTGATGATATGGTGATAAATCCCTTGGAAGAACCCTAAGGAAACATCTATGAATATGGATAATAAGGGAAAATGACCTCATATTTTGATAAATTATTGAGTGAGTGGATTCCTTTAAATATATCCCAAAGTTTATAATATAATGGGAGGTGGATATGTAACAAATATATCTAGGATTAACAACTTAGAAAAGATGTTTCAGGGCTGACTTGGGGTAATCTGGTAAACAAAAATGGGATTTTCAATGCACATATTTTGATACAATTGAAGTATATTCCATGGGAATTCACAAACTCTCCATTAACCATCATAAAGGATTTAAATATTAGTGGGATAAAAATAACCTTGGATGAACCAATGGTAACATAGATTAACGAAGGTGTCGTGATCTATACAACCCATATGTAATTATTTTCCAGATTATATTGTTTTGTAATATGATAAGTAATACATACATTATGAATATGGTTTTATTCAATGGAAATAACATTATGGAACATGATTAAATATAAATGAGGTGGATACTTTATTTATGAGTAGTGAAGTGGGTTGATCACTAGAGTGAAAGGTGATGATATCATGCCTTATAACATTTAATTGAACAAGATTAATAACGTGTATCTAATCCAAATCTCAAACTCATCGCGGAATATAAATGTGGTGTTTACTAAGAGTTAGTGTAATAGATACCCTGGAGGAATTATGATTGGTTTCATTTGTGTCAATTATGTAGAACAAATCACCAAAGTGAACGTCTATGAAAAACATGGAGATGATTTGACTGGGGAAAGTAATGACAAGAATAACATGATTGATGGGGAAAAATTATGAGTTTTTTTTAATGAAATGAATGATAATATTGGACTCCCTATAAAATCATTGAGGGTTATGTTATTTAAGAAAGCAATAAATGGATATTATTAAACTCAATGTCCAAAGAGTAATTCTCATAATGAAAATCTGCAATGTGGTGTGAGTAATGGTTATATTTCTGATAATTATGAGAGTAAAGACAAAACATGAAAAGAAAGAGGTATTATGTAATAGGATGAGGTATACTTGTTAAGGGATTAATTATTTATTAATAAAATATTTTATGTATTTGGATTCAATAATTATGAAAGGTGAAATATATAAGGATTGTCTAGTTTTTTATTAATTATTTAAAATAATACGTTGAATGGATCTAATGGAATATAGCTGGATTTAATGGTAAGATGATGTCCATAGAAAATACAATAATGAGGGAAATATAACCCTTTATATGTTTATTATGTTATTATAATTTTGTTATGATAATGATATGTTGGATATATGTAAATGGGATGGTACTGATTATTTTGGAATGAATTACGAATTTTTTTTAAAGTAAATAATGTTATCGTGGATGATGTTTATCACTTTATGTATTCATGGAATTCATACAATAATATATGGAATAATGAATCAAGCAATCCTTATATATTTATTTATGGTAATTAAGTGTATTACTATTTTCAAGATAATATATCATGATGGTATTCACGTGTTTGGAATGTGACAACCAAGAGACACTTTGTGATATAAGGGGGGAATAAATATTAAGGTGATTTATTTTCATTTATTCTAAAATGTTTGATTTTTTTCATTTGGAAGGGGTATTAGGTTAACAATTTTTGGAAAGGTTTTTTAATAATTTAGAAAAATTCTGTGAGAATAATGTATTATCCTACAACATGTGAATTTAAGAGTATTGTATAACATATTATAAAAACATTGTATGGGGGATAACTAATATAATGTGGCATGATATATCATGGATCTTGTGATCTGTTAGTTCTTAGATAATAAAAAACTCACCTTAATTTTTGGAGAATGTAGTGAAGTGGTTCATGGAACAAAAAAGGTTGAGGTTTTCATGAAATTATGAAATTATATATTTTAATGAAATATTATTTTTCTTTATATAAAAGGATCTTGAAACCAAAAAATGTTATCTTACTGCCTCTATTTCCAATAAATCAGATCGTCTCTTATTTTATCATAGATTTATGGATTCGTGACTATTAAATTTCTCATGATCATTTTATCAACCACTCTCCATCAGAACAATATGGATAGATTTTTCATCCATGTCCATGTATTCTTATGCCCCCTATGTTCTCCCTTGTGGAAACCAAGTTTTATGTTACTTTCAGTATCCATTATGGTTCAAAAATTATATTTTAATATAGTTTTTAGTATTCTAATTTACTACATGGGTTTCTACCAATGAATCATTAAAGTATTAATCCTTTGATAAATCAGATTAATTTCATGTTTAAAATTCAATTTACTGTGAGTAAAAATTAACACCTTGAGATTTTTGAAACTTTTTTTCAAATTAATTTAATATTTTTTATATTTTCATTTCAGAAAACAATAAAAATGTATGATTTTATATTAATGAGCTAATTTCTGCATACGTTGTATGAGACAACAACTTAATCATACAATACACGTATCTTAATGTTTGTCTTTCCCTATATAGAACACTGGGATTATCTTTTTAACAAGCAATAATAATTTTCCTCGATGCCTTAGGTAACATGAATGATTTACTTTTACTAAATGAAATTATATTATTATTTGAAATGATAAGATATAACATGTCCATTAAAATAGAGGTTATGGATAGTATTATAAAATTTATGAAATTATATTGTTTTTACAAATATAATATGAACTTCTATGTTAATAATTAATTACAAATGAATACGAAAACCGGTTGAATATAAAGGAGTTTATTTTCAATTTTATGATAAATAAGTTATTATTCCTTGAAAAATTAAATTAATTACTATTACTTGGTGATATTAATGTGATATATTTTTAATATATTTAATAAAATATTCATAGTATTCATCAAATTGAGTATATAAACATAAAATTTAACATCATAGTAAAATAAATAATATGATATTTTAATATTTATAAGTAATTTTTAATTAAATATTAATTAGACTTTAGAGGTGATTCTATGTTCTAGGGCATACCCGACATGCAACAAATGGTATTTCTGAAATCTCATGTTGCACACAAGCCTGAGTCTTATTGAAAAATAATTATATAATATTATGGTAGTTAACACATAGACATTGTATTAGAGGTAATTAACAGAATTATCTAAAATATGATTATACATGTTTTCTTAAATTTCAATAAATTTATCCAATAAAATTTTTATGCTTAAATTGAGAAAGAATCTAATTTTAAACATAATTATTCAATTATTTTTTAAAAGATGTTTTACCGCCTTTTGACTAGGAACACTTTTCAAATCTAGTTTTTTCATCTATATATGTTCTATTTGACAAAATAAAATTCTTTTTTAGAAGAAAAACATCAAAATATAAAATGGGAATTTTTTTCCTGATAATGATAATTTTTTTAATGATTAGTGAAAAATACTGCATTTTAATTCAAAACTGTATTTTCATTTTATTTTTTTATATGGATAGATTACCTTTTTAATTTATTATAATTATTAAATAGATTATGATTATACCATTTAATCCAATGTTGTTCATTTGAGATAATTTCACTTTTAAATCGTAAATAAATAAAATTTAATCTTTTGGTAGTTTTTACTTCTTCAGAAACACGATTTTTTATTTTGACAACTGTAATTAAATTGAAATTAATTTCTGAAACTTTACTATTTTTAATTTGGATAAATGAATTCCATATTTTGAATCAGGAGGTCCAAATTTTTTAAATATGTAAATATTATTTTTAGAAATTATGAATAGTAAATTCACTAAATATTTATTAACAATGGTTAAAGAATAAGACTTGTAAAGAAGGCAATAAAATAAAATAATAATAATATTAAATTACCCTAACACATGTCCAAACCATATTGGATGAGATATTTCTTACCATGGTCATCATTGGGTCTATTTTAGGACCCCATTGAGCCTCTTGTGTGTGAAAATGACAATTATTTACATAAAATTTAATGTTATGGAAAATATAACCTAAACATGTATCTTTTACTAAAATAATTTTTATATGGGGATATATAACTTATCATTGCGACTATAAATTGTTTTTAGAATGTAAAATATATTTCCTATATCATGTAAAATTATTTAAAATTTTTAGTCATCAACTAAATAAATATATTTATGATATAATGTTATGTAGTGATTAACTTGATAATAAATGATTTAAAAAAATGAGATTATAAAAATTAAAAATAATTTATTTTGAAACTTTTTATGTCATCCAAGAATTTTATAGATGATTATGACTGGTTATTTTTTAATTAATTATGTTTATTTTTATTAATCAAGTCTTTATGGATTTTTAAAAAATTCAAGATATGAATAGTATAAAAATTGACATAAATGAGTTTTTAAAACAAATACTATTTTATAAAAAGATATAATAGATCTAAACTATATTATTCTGTCATATGACATATATGATGTTAAAAATGACATTAATGATCCTTTTTCTGGTATCTTGTAATTTTATATATATTATGGTAACCATATATTTTGAATATACAAGAAGACAAGGTAAAAGTTAAATTAGTTTAATCAGGGTTATATCTAAATTATAAGGTTATATTTTTTTGACCCAGACTTGTCTAAATCCTATTGGTTGAGTGTTTTTGTGCCCAGAAGAATCTTATCTCTAATATAAATAGCATTGGGTCTTTTTGAAACCAAAAATCATTTTATTATAAAATAATACTTTCAAACTTTCATTAAGTGCCCACCTCCCTCTTATAAAGGACACCACCTCTAACCCTTACACACACAACTAAATCCCCCATGGATCATTAAAAATAGGTACAAATAAGATCCCAACATACCTATATTCATATTATAAACCATAAATTTTGATTAAGGGAAATATGGAATGCCTTTTTGATTAAATCAAATTGTGTTTCCCAATTTGAGGTAACGTCTTCTATCATGTTACATTCTAATATTTTTTTGTTCTCCACTCTCTATGTTTTGATAATAATTTGTTTATAAAATAAAAATACTATCCTTAGTATACTAGGTTTTATTTATTATGAGTATTGGATATATAATAACACACATCCTTATAATGGGTATAGAACATACTATTTCTGTGGATGGTGAACTACTACATCATGAAACGATGATTAGTCAATCTTATCCTACCACTTATTATTGGGGCCATTATGATGGAAATATAATTATTTATGATATATATGATATTTTTTATCTCTATTATACTATAATTCTCATTTAGATAATACCTTAATTATTCTCATGTTGTATATATACTCTGATTTCATTTTATGAAGTAAGGACTACCGCCCCCTCAAAGTGATATGACTCATTCATGCTATACATGGTACATTTAAAGGATTGAATTAATGATAATATGTAAAATATATAACATATATATTAATCTATAATTATAATAAACTTTGGTATCATTTTTTTTATTCAATTAAATATGAAAATGAAATGAAAGTATATTTTATGCATATGTATAACTTACCATATCCATGAACGGTGCATTTAATTTCATAATTCCCAATGCTATTGACTGTCATAAATACATATATACTGGTAATATATTTTTAATATGATATATAAATAATTAATATCATTATGTATACAATGGAATTTTGAAAACATGGATAATTTTTAATTAAAAGAAGTTCATTTTTCAGTCATGTTTTGAACATCGACAAAATGTCTGTTATGAACTAAAATAATTAAATAATTGTTATATCAAGGTAATAAGTGATAAAAGAGTAATAATATACTTGAAAACTATTCATAATAATTTATAATTATCTTAGGGTTATTTTTCAAGGAAAACAAGGAACATACGAGACATGTTAGGCATGATGTAAGGGACTTTTTCTCAATATCTTTACTTTGAGGAATATTTGGATTTATACACAACATGCTTTTATATGGTTTATGAACCCCATTAAATTTTAATTTCATTCAACGAGAAAATGTTTCTACATTGAATTTTAGTAAATTACAGATGGAATTTTTCTTTTTAATATAGGCGGTGACAAAAACCTTTCTGCCGACATGTGCTTTATTTGATATTTGGCTTCCATAACAATACATGATTTTTTAAATGGAAAATAAATACCATAAACAATTTTTACATATTTTGGTATAGAAAATGATTTTTAAAGTGGATTTATTATTTTAATATATTGAAATTTTTTCTTGTCATTGTAAATGAGGTTTTTATTGAAATGATCATATTTGAAATCAGTTATATTTGTTGATTATATAATGGTGTTTTGACATTTGACAGGTGGTTATGTGATAAAAAACTTATGGGTGGTTCTATGATAAAAATAAGATGGTTGGTTAGGATATAATCTCCAGTTAATTGGGTATGGAATTCATCCTCATTTCTATTCCATTTTTAAGAATGATTTTTTGATGTGAGCCATATGGTTATTCCATTTCAATATGATTATTTCCCATGTTCACCATTTTTATATTATGTCTGCTTTCTATGGGTTTTATAGAAATATTTTTGTCACAAAAGGTTTATCAATGATATGTTATTCCTTGAAGAGTATTTAATTATATATAAAGGTGAATGTTATTAGATTATGATAAATTATTCATGGTTTACATGTTGTGTATATGTCTAATAGTTTTTCTTCTTTATGTATCCCTTACTGATATTTTTATGCTCATCATAAGTTTTTGAAATGTTTTTCAAAAGACATAAAGTGGAATAATATCTAGGATGGGATCCAAGAAATGTAATTCCATTTAAATTGTTTAATTAAACATGATTCATTGATTTTTTGTGTTTTTATTTTATGAATAAAATTGAAATTTACTAGAATTGTATTCATGTAATATTAAAGTAGTTATGTATATTTTTTGTCTAAATTCTCAAAATCTACAAACATGAAATGTTTCTCAATGTGGATTGTTATTTCAATTCAATATTTTTTATTGTTTAATACTGGTGACTTATAGTTTGTATCGTTGTTCAGTTTAGATAAATTTATGTTGTAGACTATTGTTAATATAATATCCATAAATTATTTTTACATTATGGCCAAATTAAAATTATATAACATTTGAATATTACCATGTTTTTTATTCTATGATATGTTTGTTAAAAAAGGTTTTCCAAGGATGAAAAAGGTATGTAGTTCTAATATGACATACATGGGAGAATAAAATTCCAAATCAGCATCTCAAGATTGTTGGAATTGGAACTGAACAATTTCTTGTAGTAATGGAGCTATTGATTCAGGATATTAATAGTTGCGGTATACATGCACGAGACCAACTAGATCAACCCCATAGGAACATGTCAATAGTGTATCATTTCATGAAGTGACATACCCAATAATATAGAGGATCATTTGACCCTTTTCAAGTTGAAGGGTGCATCATAGCATGGGAAATGATTTTCAATGTCATGGGTTGTACAAAAAATCGAATGTTTAGTCTTATTGTTTATCATTTGAATGAGAAGTATATCATTGGTGGTCTATGGTTAAAAATATTAGGAACCGTGATTTGATTGATGCTTTATATTTGGATGAATTTATAGGTATATTTTTGAGAAATATTTTCCTAAGGCAGCTCGATATATGAAGGAAAATCAATTCCCTTAATTGATGCATAATGATGACTCTGTGGCTATTTATGAAGAAAATTTCACTCACATGGAAACATATTCTCTAAATTTTATCAAATATATTAATAGTAAGATATGTCAATTTTAATCATTAAAAAAATATGTTATATCCATGATAATTATACTTTTGTGAATTCAAAATCTATAAGAACCTTTTCGGATGTTCTGAGAAGGATGAAATAGAGTTTTCCAATGATCATGTGTTCCAAAAGAGAATGCCAATGAAGAGATCCAGTTTTAAGGAAATGATAATTAATTTATAATGTAAGTCTTGAGGTAAGAAAATTAAATTTCCGTACTGTGCGATTTGTGGTAAAAAGTATATGGAATAATGTCTATAAAAAACATGAAGGTGTTTTTGGTTTGGTTATACTGGTAATATTTCTCAAAACTGTTAGGAAGATGAACATCTAAGAAATGAAACGAAAATGGTAATACATTTTAGTTGTAATGATTTTTGGAATTATTCCATTGGGTGTCTAAATATTACAACCTCGGGTGAAAACCAGAAAGATAAAAAGTAAAAGGGTTGGGAAAAATCTATTTTTACTTCAATTGTTGATGTAGGACCATAAAACTAAGTGGTATCAGGTTCTTTGTTTTTTTTTCAGATTATGAAAATTTATTGTTTGATTCAGGCTCTAAACATTCTCTCATTTATAGAAATTGTTTGGTAAATTTGGAATTCCTCCTCTTGAAGTGAATCCAGAACATATAGTAAAAACACCTAGGGTAAATTTTGAGGCAAAAATAAATTATAAGTATCTTCTTATCCTTATTTGAGGAAATAATTTACTCACAAAACTTTTTGTTTTTTCCACTAGTAGAGTTTGATGTTATTTTGGGTATGGATTGACATTATGTTTACAATGATAATATTAACTGTATAAATAATGTGGTTTCCTTTATAAAAGGATCTATGATTGTGTACAAGAATAAACCATTATCTTTGATAACATATCATGATTCTGAGAATCTAGTGAAAGAAGTAAATGAATGTTACCATGCACATATTTTTGAAAATAATTGAACTATTCATATTAATGACATGCCAGTAGTAAATGAGTGTCATGATGTTTTTCATGATGAGTTTCATGGTATTATACCTGATTATGATGTGGAAAATAATTTTTACATTTTTCCCCATGCTAATCCAATTTCAAAACCCCATATCGAATGGATAAATTTGAAATTTTAGAGTTAATGAAACAATAGTTGGAGTTGTTAGATTAAGGATTCATTCGACCCATCACATCACGATGGGGTGATGCAATCTTGTTTGTTAAAAAGAAAGATGGTTCAATTGGACTTTACATTGATTATAGACCCCTAATAATATCACTATTATTAAAAAGTACCATTTCCTCATATCGATGATTTCTTTCATGAGTTCTAAGGAGCTCAGTATTTTTCAAAGATTCACCAAAAATAGGGTACGATCATTTGAATGAAAAGGAAGAAGACATTATGAAGACCGTGTTCCAAAATATATATGGAAATTATTAATTTGTAGTAATGCCTTTTTTTGTTAACCAATGCATCTATTGTATTACTGGATCTTCTGAATATAAGTTTCCATGGGTTCTTGGATAAGTTGTTGTTGTTTTTATAGATGATATTTTGGTATATTAAAAATGTAAAGGAGAACACAAAATTCATTTATGGGTATTCAAGATAACCATAAAATAAAATAAATTGTAATGTAAATTCAACATGATTTATTTTTGGTTACAAAAAAAATTCATTCCTTTGTATCATTGTTTCTAAAGATGGCATAATTATTGACCCTTATAAAACAAATGTTATTGTAGAATGACCAATTATCAAAAATATAACTATGATTCATAGATTTCATTTTTTATGGGTATTAATATTTTTTGAGAAATTACCACAATAAACTATCCCACAAAATAATTTAACTTGAAATGGTTATAAGATCATCAGGACAAAAGAATGTGATGATTGTTTTCTTGAATTGAAAGAAAAAATATTTTTGAATTCTCCAGTTTTGGCACTGCCATCCAGAAATGGTGAATTTTTTATCTATATTGGTGCTTCGTTTAAAGAAATTGGACATTTCCTTATGCATAATTCTCATGAAATTTCTTATGCTTCATGCTATATAAAATATCATGAGTTAAATTACCATAAAAATGATTTGGAATTAGGTGTTGTTTTTTATGCATTCAAAATTTGGAGGGATCATTTTTATGGAACAATGACTGAAATATATAATTATCACAGTAGTTGGAATTATATATTCACACATAAATAATTGAACATGATACAAAAGAGATAGCTATAATTATTCTAGTATTATGATATGAAAATTAATTAACATTCAGGAAGAGAATATAATGATTATGATGCATTTACTGAGAAAATTAATGTTACATCAACCATTCTACGTTTGGAATGAGATCCATTGGTTTTTAATTTGATGAATTTTGTATTGGAAGTTTGGGGGGGGGGGCAGGTAATTACTCTATATTATTTGAGGTTTTAGTTAAATAATCAATAGAAGTTAGAATAATGCAAGTGTAGAAGAAAGTGAGTGAATTGCAGAAATGGTAGAATTGGTTTAAAAGGGTAAGTTACCTAAATTGAACATTGAAAAGGATTTTATTTTGATATTTGGGAATGGTTTATGTGTGCCCAGTGATTCATAGTTGAAGAATAAGGAGTTATGTGATGCTTATAGTTCCATGTTTTTAGTTCATCCTAATAGTACTATGAGGAACAAGGATCATTGATAGTATTACTGGTGTGATGGAATGAAAAGTGATATTTCATATATTACTCTGAAGTGTTTGACTTGTCAATAGGTTAATGAAGAGAGGATGTTATTAAAAGGGATTCTTCAACCACTAACGATTATAGAGTGGAAATGGGAAAATATATCCATGGACATTGTTGTGGCATTACAAAATAATTCTCAACATAATAATGCAATCTGTGTTATTGTTGACCGATTGACTAAATCAGCTTATTTTTCCTATTTTTGATATTAATTCTTTAAATTATCATTCTCAATTGTATATGAAACACACATTTATGTTACAAAGATTTACCCACTCCATTGTATCTTATTTTGATCACATGATTACTTATAACATATAGAAGGGCCTTTAGAAGTTTTTTTGTACTAAAATAAAAATTAGTACAACATTTAATTATCAATTAGATGAGCAGTCAGAACAAATTGTCCTAACATTGGATGATATTATACATTCTTGATCAATGGATTACTAGGGATGTTGGTTCCAAAATCTTCTTTGGCTGAGTTTTCTTATAATAATTATTTTCATTGCAGTATACAGATGGTTCCATTTTAGGCATTATATGGGAAGCAGTGTTGAACTCTATCTTTTTTGGAAGGAAATAGGTGAAAACAACTAATGGGACCATAATTGGTAGATGTGATAGTAGAGAATGTTCAGTTGATATAGAAACAAAAGATCACATCTCAGAGCAGGTAGAACATTAATTAGGATAATTGGAGGAAGGATATTTCTTTTTAGGTAGGTGATCATGTGTTTCTCGATGTTCCACTCTGGAAAAGTGTGATGTGTTTCGGTAAGAAGGGAAATTCGAGTCCATGGTTCATAGGACCATATAAAATACTAGGGAAAGTTGGATGAGTTTATTTACGAGTGTATTTACATCTTAATTTATTGTAGGTAGACATTTTTTTAGTATTTTTAATGATTATAAAGTATATGTTGGATCCATCCCATTTTTTGATTCAAGAATTAGTTCAGTTGGAAGATAATAAATCTTAGAAGGAATAACCCATCAAAATTCTTGATTGCTGTGAGGAACTGTTGAAGAAAAGGTGATTTATTAGGTTAAGGTCTTGTAGAAAAAATCATATGGTTTAAGAGGCAATGTGGGAATTTGAAAATTATATAAGAGATAAATACTCCCACTTATCTGATATGTGAATAGAATTGCGAGGGCACAATTCCCAAAAGTGGAGAAGAATATTACAACCCAGGTAAATTAATAATATTATATTATCATATATATTAATATATGTAAATAAAATATTAATTCTAACTTAATGTGGATTTTAGGTTTAATGGCATACCCGATATGCAACAATGGGTTTTTTCTGAAATCTCATGTTTCACATAAGACATAGTCATATTGAAGTACAATAATATAATAATATGTTAGTTAATGCCTAGCCATAGTATTAGAGGG
This sequence comes from Viscum album, assembly GCA_963277665.1. Classification (NCBI taxonomy): domain Eukaryota; kingdom Viridiplantae; phylum Streptophyta; class Magnoliopsida; order Santalales; family Viscaceae; genus Viscum; species Viscum album. Next base: position 2,051,887,144 of record OY728151.1, read on the forward strand.
AATGAGATGAAAGCTACAATATGATTATACATTTTCTTTAAATGTATTTACATTTATCCAATAAATTATTGAGCCTTACAACGAGAATGAATCCAATTTTAAATATTGTAATAGTTTTAAATGGTAGTTTTACCACCATTTTATGGAAAACCCTTTTTAAATATATATTTTGTCAATTTTTTATGTTCTTTTTGATAAAAAAATTCTTCTGTATATGTAGGGCATCAAAATTTACATTCGTCAAATATTATTAATTTTTTTGATAACGTTTTTTGAATTTATAGTAAAAAACATTGCATTTTTATTCAAAAATAAATTTTTGTATGGTTTATATGTATTTTTATAATATATTTTTAATTGGATATAATGTGTAAATATATTGTTTTACCACATAATCTATATTTGGTCATTTGAGTTAATTTTATTTTTAAATTGGACATAAATACCTATTAATCATTTGGTAGTATTAATTTATTTAAAACATGTTATTTGGTTTTGGAAAAGGGAATTATTTTTAAATTAATATTCTATAAATTTTGTGCTTTTAAATTTGAGAAATGGATTCCATATTTGTAATCATGAGGTAAAAATTTTGTAAATAGTTATCATTTATTTTTATACATTATGAATTGAAACATCAGTAAATATTTTATTTACAATGGTAAAAGGGTAAATCTAACAAATAAGGGTAAAATATAAAATTATAATAATATTAAATTCCCCTAAAATATTTCCTAACAATATTATATCAGATATTTCTAACCATGGTCATCCATTTGTATATTTTAGGACCCCGTAGAGCCACTTGTGTGTGAAAATGTCTTGTAATTACTTTTAATTTAACGTTCAGGAAAATATAACCTAAACATGTGTGTTATACTGAAATAGTTTTTATAGGGAGTTATATAAGTTATAATTTTTACAATAAAGAGTAGTTAGAAATATATAATCATTTTCTAATTCATGGAATTTTATTTATAAATTTATGTCATCATAAAATAAATATATTTATGAAACAATAATGATATAGTGATTATATTATTAATGAATGATTTAAATAAATGATATTATCAATATTAAAATAAATTTATTTTGAAACTTTTAATGTTATAAAAGAATTTTATATGTGATTATGAATTTTTATCTTTTAATTGATGATGTTTTTTCTAATTAATAAATTTGTTATAATTTTTTTTTATAATTCATGATATGAATAGTATAAAAATTTATGTAAATGAGTTTTTAAAAAAAATACTATTTTATTAAATTATATAATTGTCATAAAAATATATGATTTAGAAAAATGGAATATATTATGTCTCAAATGTCATTAATTATAATTATTTTGGTCTTTTGTCATTTTACTATAACTATGGAAACCATGTATTATGAATATACAAGAAGACATGGTAAAATTTAAATTTGTTAACTTAGGGTTAAAGATAAAAGATAATGATATATTTGTGACCTAGACATGTATAATACATATTTATTGTGCGTTTTAAAACCAAAATCATATTATATATGAAATAAATAACATTTGTACCTTTTGAAATCGGAAATTATTTTATAATAAAATAATATTTTCAAACATTTATAATGTTCCCCTAGTCCATATTTTAAAAAGACACCACCACTAACCATTACTCACACATCTCAAGCCCCATTTCTCATCCTAAATATACCCAAATAAGCTCCCAAAATAAATCACTTCTTCCTATAATACTTACCATTCATTGAATGAAATTAATTATGGACTTTTGTCTTAAACAAGAAGGAGTTACCCGATTTGAGGTAAATTCTTCCCTCAAGTTCCTTTACATTATTTTTTTCTTCTCCACTCCATATGTTGTTCTTAATTTTTTTTATATTTCAACACTAGTATCATTAATATAAAAGGTTTTTGTTATGATAAGGACTCAAAATACAATTACTCACACCTATGTCTAATGGGTATAAAACAAATTGTTTCTATGGATGGTGAACTACTTCCTCGTGAAATGATGATTGTTCAATCTTCTCCTACTACCTATTATGTAGGCCATTAACATAGAAATTTAATTATATAGAATATATATGTTGTTGATTTTATCTATATTCTTATCAAATTATCATATAGAATATTATTTCATTCCTTTAATGTTTTATATATATTAGCACTTTATTGGAGGAATTGCATATTACCGCCCCTCAAAATGATATGACTCATTAAGGATATACATGGAATGTATAAAATATGGAATTAATAAACTTATATAAAATATATAAAAAATATATTACACTAGCAATATAATAAACCTATTTATCATTTATTTTTCATTCCATTAAATATTAAAAAAATGAAAGTAGAAATCATGTGTACGCACATCTTACCGTCTCCACGAACAATGCCTCTCGTTTATTACATCCAAATGCTATGGACTATTCTGAATAAATTAATACTAGATATATAAAATATAAATATATGAGATCTAAATCATGCATATCATTCTCGATATAATAGAATTTTGAACACATGGATAATTAATGATTATAACAAGATCATTTTTTACTCAAGTTTAGAAAATTGACACAATGTCTGTTATGAACTCAAATAATTAATAATTTGTTATTGCAAGTTAATAAGTGATATTAAAGAAATAATAAACATCAAAATGTTTTTGAATAAATTATAATTACATTATTTTTATTTTTCATGAATAACAATAAACATATGAATCATGTTGACACGAGGTAAGGGGCTTCATCTCAATCTCATTTCATTGAGGCATATTTTGATTTGTACAAGACATGCATTTATACAGTGTATAAAAACCTTTGTATTTTAATTTTAACTAAAATGTAATATTTTTATACATATAAATTTACTAAAATACAGTGGTAATGTTTATTTTTAACGTACGCGGTGATAATAACATTTTTTGCTGCCGGGAGGGTTTTTTGATATTTGGAATCCTTAACAATCCATTATGGTTTTTAATGGAACATAAATTCCATATACCCTTTTTTACATCTTTTTGTTTTGAATTTTTTTTAAGTGAATATACTATTTAGATATCCTGAAATTATTTCTTTTGATTTGAGATGACATTTATGTTTGAAATGTTGACATTTTCAATCTTTTATATGTGATGATTATATAATGGTACATGGACATTTGATAGGTCATTACGTGATAATCCAAATGATGGGTGGTTCCTTTATAAACCATGGAAGGGTCGTGACATTATAACAACCAATAATTTTGGTATGGAAGTCACAAATATGTTTATTCCATTTTTAAGAAATTTATTTGGATGCCAACTATATGGTTATTCCATTTTAGTTTGATTATGTCACATGATTAGCTTCTAAATATTATGTGCGGTTTATATGGGTTTTATGGTATTATTTTTGTTAAAAAGGGTAAGAAATGAGAATTTATTTAGTGAAAAGTATTTACTACTTCATAAAGGATAAATTTAATAAATTAAGAAAAAAGTATTCATGGGTTACATGTTGTTTTAAAAACATATAGTTTTCCTTCATTATGTATCCCTTAATGAGCATTTTTTGCTAATCCCGTGTATTTTAGATGTTTTTCACAGGACATAATGTGGAATAGTGTCAAAGATGGGAACAAAGAAAATTAATTCAATTTAAAACTTGTAACTAATCATTTTTCATTTATTTAAAGAGTTTTTATTTTTTGAAAAAAAATTGATACTGAGTAGAAGTGTTTATGTGTAATATTCAAGTTTTTATGTATCAATTATGGCCAAATTTTCAAAATATATAAACCCAAAAAGATTAAAAATGTGAATTATTTAATTAATTTAATATTATGTAAATTTTAAGGATAATTTCTTATATAGTATAAGATCAAACCCAATTTTATTCATAAAAACCTATTTATTTATAAAAGTATTTTTACCTTCATTTAATAAAGAACCCATTTTAAATACAATTTTTTGATCTTTTATAGATTTAATATGAAAAAATAAACATTATACCTAGAATAAAAACATTATAATTTGGTTAGGATAATATTTTGGTATTCTCCTATATGGTTTCACTTTTAAATGTACAGTTAAGAATACTAGATTTTAATTCAAAAAACTATGTTCAAATAATTTATTTACAAGTTAATATTATTTTTAAAATCGTTTAATAAATTTAATTAGTTTAAAATTTTTTCAATTAATCATAATTAGTTCATTGTTACCATTTTTACATTGAAATTGGATATAAAAATAGAAATATTTTGATCATTTTTACATTAAAAACCTACAGTTTTGTCCCATTATCAAGATTAATCATAAATTATTTTCTGCCACTTTTGTGATTGGGAATTTTAAAAATGTATTTAAAATTATTAAACAAAAAAACTATAATTAATAATAAATTATAATTATATTTTTATAAAAAATATTACTAAATGTAATTAATATTAAAAACATTGAATAAGGTAAAATTAAACCTATTTGGGGACTATTTCTTAAATTTAAGACCAAAAATTACATATAAAGTTGTCCAGAACTAATTTTATGATAATTATTGATCAATTATACTTCCATTATTGGGTTTTATTAGTTTTTTAAGGCTTTTTTTACATAAAAATTTAGATACACCAAACTAGTTTTCAAAATTAGCTAGTAAGTCGTTTCCCATCCTTATAAAGTTCCCCTCATCCCTCCCTTCATGAAACCTCTCTATCCCCATTGGTTCAAAAAAGATCAACCCTATACACTTCCCATAATCCTTACATTTTTACATTATGTTTCCCGTTGGGAATAAAGAAAACCATGGAAGCCTTTGGGCACAAACCCAAAAGGGTTACTCGATTAAGTATTAACAACTTCTCTCAAGATCCATTCATTTTATTTACCTTCTCCTCCTCCACTATCTTTATTAAATTCTTGTAAATAAACCAGTGTCCTCAATATAAATGCATTTTTTAATGATATGTTCTCTACCAATAGATACACACACCTCTATCAAATGGGTAATTAATATACTGTTCACATGTATGACGAACTTCCGTCTCACTAAACGATGATTGTTTATTTTTCATATACCACCTATCATGGTGAAATTTTTTCGGTAAAATATATTTATATATGGTATTTAATTTATTATTTATTAATTTTATCTTATTTAATTATTTTATAATTCATGAATTTATACATTACTTTTTACGTTAATATGATAACTTCGTTCTAGGAAGTGTGGTCAACAGCCCCCTTAGAGCTATGTGATTCGTTTATACACAATGAGGAAGGTATTGAGGAGGGATTTAGTGAATATAATTTTAATATATAATATAATAATTAATATTTTATAATGATATATATAAACACACTCATATATATATTTTTTAATATTGCTTTCATTGTTTCAAAACAACAATTAAACGGAAATCATGTTCATGTGTATGTATAGATTATCATCTCCATGGATGGTGTGTAAAGATTCATAATTAAATATATAATGGATTATTATAATAAAAATATAATGAATATAAATAATATTAATATAATGGATTTCATGATAGAAATAACGATATAAATATAAGGATGAAATATTTAAAAAAAATTATGACACATGCGTGGAAAGCATAGTGGATATTAACTGAAGTTAATCCTTAACATAGAATTGTTAACATCTAGGTAATATGAATTCATTATCAAAACATAAATGGTATTATAATTAATAATATGTTTTTTGATATATTTATAAGAAATTTATAATTATTATACAATAGTTTTGAATGAGTACAACAAGAGTGAAGATGAAAGGTAAGGGGATTCCATCTCACTTTTTATTTCTGTAAGATACATAATTTATTCACAAATCATTAATTTTATGTGATTCATATACTTCCTAAAAATTTAATATATTATTCATAGAGTTAAATTAATGGGTATTTTCATATCAATTCTATGACATTAATTTCATTAGTCTACATTTCAAAAGATACCAAATAGGTAAACTAGTTTTGTCTCATTTTCACTTCTTTGAGACTATGATTTTTTTATTCACCTAAATTTTTTTTAGGTGTAAATATATTCATTTTATATTATATAGCATGAATATCCATATATTCCTGATATTATATACTTTATGTAATATCATTTTCATACGTTGAGAGTAATATCCCATGTTACAAGGTGTATGGATTTTATTGAATAAATCTCAATAACATTTCATGATTATTTATGTTTATACTTAATTTGATGATATATTATAACCCATCTCTCATGAAAATTCATGAATTTTCTTATCCTATGGTTATAAATGACATATTCATGTATTCGTACAATTATACTATTATTTTATACCTAAAATATTTAGTACTATTATATTATGAAAGCTTTACATTACAATCTCTTCGGACTCAAAATTTTTGTTCCATCAAAGCCATGTTATGTAAAAAGTTTTCCCAATAATTTTATAATAGTATCAATTGACCACTAAATGGAATTTGGACCCTTATTTTCCTTTTAGAAAGGATTTTAATGTAATATTTTTGTCTCTTTTCTAAAAATGAATTTTAATAACCTTTTTACCTTACAATGGGAATGATCTTTTTACCTCATATGACATGTACGTATTTTACCATTGTCCCTTCAGTGAAGCTTCATTTTCATTGATAAAATCTTAATTTTTATGAAAATGTTTTAAAATCTAAATTTCAAAGAAAATTGTTTCAATACATTAAGGAATTTTTTTTCTAGTATAAAAGTTATCAAATTGTTTGTAAAATATTCATTTATAAGTTATTCAGGAAAAAAATATTCATAATTTTTCAAATAATCCTCTATAATATTTCATGGAATATAATTTCAAAAATATTATTAAGATTCAATTATTGTTCTTCAAGAGAAGTTATTTTTATATGGTTTTAAGCTTTCATTTTATGATTTCATTGTATTTTAAATTAAAAAATTGTCAAATTATGTTACAGATTTTTTTACACATTATGAATGAAAATGGATTTCGAATGGTTTTTTTAAATAAAAAATTTGTTTTCAATGAATAATGAATATTTTAATCAAGAAATTTTTTTGAATGATATTTCAAAATTATTTTACATCTGTGATGAAATTTGTTAATGTTGAAAATTTCTTTATAGGAAATGATATAAATGTTAAATTAATATTCCTTCTCTGAATATGTTATTCTTGAAGTAAAGTTCTTGATTTACCCCATTAATTAATTAAAAGTTATATACTTAAGAATCCCACATCCTTTCACATGATTTATAGATATGAAAACTTCTCCTTTTAATGAGATATATGATTATGAAACCTCCATCCTTTCATGAGTAATGGTTTGATGAAATTATTATGGAACCTATATTTTTTCATATCTTAAGATATGAATATATTTTTTTGACAACCATTTCATTTCAGTGGTTATAATGTGGTTATTTATGAATTTTTCGAACAAGTATGTATGATTTAATTATGAGATTGGTGGGACCTATATATATGTCCAATGCATTGTGTAATGATATATATATATATATATATATAATGATATAGAAATGGATATGAAAAGAAAATAACTAGCTTTAGTATTATAGTGCTAAAATGGCAAATGAATATGATTCCGTATGATAGGGATGAAACTGGGAGATAAATCAGTTCATTATTATGAGGATGGAACAGGAAATGAACCTAGTTCAGAATTACATGGATGGAGTGGGGAGTGAACATGATTCATAGTTATATGTTTGGAATGTTGAGTGAACATGGTTTCATAATGTAATGCTAGAATGGGGTATGAACTCAATTTAGTAATGGAAATTATGCACAATAATGGTCTTAGAATAAATGGATTCACTACTATGGAAATCATTATATATTATTCTGTGTCATCATTATGTCCATATTTTATTCCGATGTTATGATTTCATGGGTTAAGTTATTTATTTCAATATTATTGATTTATTATGAACATCCAATGATTATTCCATGATTTCAGTTTATGATCATTGATATGCTGGTTATGATATTCTATTTTCATGATAACATTATACTACCACTATTGTCAGGTTTATACTTGCATGTATCCCTTATATTCCTTTACAGAGAATACGAGTTCACCTCTATTATGTATCCTTCATCTAGGTTATCAAGATATTTATTATGTTTGATGTTTCTAAGAATGGTTCTAGTCAAGAAGATCCTAGTGGAACACTATGTATCTAAATTATTTAACAGTGTTTTTGTTTCCATGATTCCATGTCTCCAATGTCACTCGAATAATACCATCTTTGGGTATCTTTTTGCATAATGCTTTATCTATTTTGAAAAAATTATTTAATTTTAATGTATGAAAATAGTGGGATGTGATAAATATTTATGCGAATTATTATCTGTTCCATTTATGGGGTAATGTAGTGTTATTGTCCAATTCTAAAATTCCTTCATTATTAAATTTCTATCTATTATGATATTAAGAAACATTACATAACCCATATTCATTACATGAGTTATTATTTTTTTATGAAATATAATTTGTTTCCATTATCTTTAAATTATGGACATTGAATATTTTATGAGGGGTGTGACTAGAGAGATATATAATTCATTGGTTAATGATTTAGTCTCATTATACGTCATGTCTATGATTAGGGAGTAATCGTAATCAATTTTGGGGCATTATCCACCAAGTGAAATTATGTATAAAGATATCCATGACACATTTTTATGTGATATTATATGTTGTTTCCTCAGTTCTTGTGATTTCATGGTTTTATGATGACATGTTATTTATGATATGCTTCTATGAAATTACCTATGGGAATTCTATTTTGAGAAATCATAGTATACATTTTCCTCTCATATTTTGTCTCCCTGAATTTTTTATTCTCATAATTTTGTTTTTTATCTCTCCCATTTATTCATTCCCTATGATTTCCTGTACTATTTTAGGTTTAAATTTATTATATAATCCCATTATAGAGAACAAAATAACGATTCTATGTTTTTTGTCTTTTTTTAATAAAACCTAATCTTCTAAAAAGACTATGCCTTTGAAATCCATGTGTTGTATTAATTGATATTTATGTTTAATAATAATTTAATATTATTTTCAAAATATAAGTCCTCGTGCCTTAAACATTTCATAATCTTGAGTTATTACAATATTACACATTGATGATTTTCTCAGGTTTAGAGTTTTAGATAATTAGATCATAAATAATGCATTGCATTCAACATTTAAACAAGGTGGTTACATTAAATGCAACATTCACATTTCCCATCAAAGGAAACATATTTAAAACAAAACATGTATTATTTCTTGAATCTTCCTTGAAACTATCAATACATCATGTACCTTTCCCTTGACCTGTGAAAAACATTTCGAAAACGTGGGATGAGTATAAAAAGCTCAGTAACGTATATAAAAATACGGAATGAAAACATTGGTCCATGAATAAATAAGAATGAATGAAATCGTAATTTACTCAAAAAACAAAATAACTTTAACATACATCATCAAATCATGAATAAATCAATGAAATCATAAGACATAAAGGTAATTTGAGGCATTCATAACATTCTTACATAGGGAGTAACCCTCATGGTTATGTTTGGAATACCCATCAGAGTATATTCCCTAAATCCCTTTGGAGAAATCGTAGATTTTAACCCCTGTACATTAACCAATGCATTGGAGAGCTATATAGGTCTCATCCACCCTTATTTTATCACAGAACCACCCGTCTTCATAAATAATGCCCAAGAACCATAACATAATTGTATCACATAAAACATGCATAAAGAAAACATAACATTTCCACATTTCAATCAAACGATATCAATACAACACACTGATATAATTAAAACATTTTCAAAACCATTTTCAATACCAAAATAAAAGAAAAGTAAAACATGGAATTTATTTTTCATTTTAAAAAAGTTGTGGCTCGTAGAGGAAGCCGAAACTCAAATAATGGTCACGATAGCTAAGAAGTCGTTGTCGCCGCATACGTACGACAAAAACATTACCTTTTATAATTTAGTAAAATACTTCACATAAAAAATATTCATTTTCAATAATTGTAAAATTCAAAAGGGTGTATACACCATATAAATGAAAGTTGTGTAAAAACAAAATATGCTTCAATGAAAGGAGATTGAGACAAAGTCCCTTAACTCTGTTTGGCTTGACTCGATCGTTCTTTAATCTCATTAATAATAAACTTGAGTTAATTAAAAAAAATTTAAGCCTATTTTTAAAGATCAGTATTCCTTTTATATCACTTATTACCATGTTATGAACACTATGTAATTATTTAAGTTAATAACGATCATTTTGTCAATCAAAGGTACTTGATTCAAAAATAAACTCCTTAAAATTACATGTTGATCATTTGGTAAAATATCCATTATATCCATAATTATATTCATGATTGAGATATAATATATATCCTATATATCAAGTATATTATTGCATTTATAATATTACATAACATTTACAGGTAAGAAATTAATTGCACCATTCATGGAGACGGTAAGCCGTACGTACGCATGAACGATACTTTCATTTCTATTTCGTATTTAATGGAATGAATTCATAATTATATAAATGTATATTATAATTACAGGATCATATCATATATAATATCATTAAATCCATCCTTTATACGTCCCACATATGGCATTGATGAATCAAATCACATTGAGGGGGCGGTAGTCCGCACTTCCAAAAATGACGATATCATGTTTAACCATAATGGAAACCATAAATGTATGCCATAAATGAAAAAATAATGAATCATAAGGAAAACATAAACATAATATATATCATATAAAAATATAGTGTCATCTTAGTGTCCACAATTAAAGGTGTTAAAAGAATATTGAACAATCATCGTTTCGTGAGGCAGAATTTCTCCATCTAGAGAAACAGTATGTTCCTTAACCATTTAGACGGAGGTGTGTGTATGTGTAGATCAAATCCATCTCATAAAAATATTTTATTATATTTAGGATAATGGTTTTTATACAAAATAAAGTAATAAATAGAGTTTAGGGGGTTGGAGAAGGAAAATAAAACAAAAGAACACAAGTGAAGACATTACCTTTAAATCGGGTAACTCCTCTTTGTTTGAACCAAAAGGGTTTCATGTAGAGATTTATGCCTATGGTAAGGGTTCTATGATGAATAGTGTGATGTAGAGAGATAAAATGAGAAGTTATTGGCTGATCAAATGTCTTGAGAGGTTTGAGTATGGAGGTTGAGGTGGGAGTCTTTTATAAGAAGGAGGAGGGGACCTTTTTGAAAGTCAAGAAATGTAGCATTATATTAAAATGAGTTTTGAATTTTAAAGGTCCCACATTGATATATTTCGAAGATAAGGTGATAAGGGTTAGAAATATACTTATCCAATATGGTTTTGACAAGTGTAAGTATTATATTTTACATTATCTTTTCATTTTATTTAAATCATTCATTAATGAGGTAATCACTGCATCATCATGGTGTCATAAATAAATTAATTTATTTAATGTCTAAAAATTACAAAAAAAATACTATGATGTAGGAAATAGTTTCATATTTGAAATTACTATCTATATTCCAATATATCATTTATGTATAAAAAATTAAAATTGTTTTACTTAGGTGTTACATACTTTTTTATATTTAACATTCTTTAAAAAATAAAATGATAAAAAGTCACTACCACACAAAAGTGATTCCATGGTGTCCCAAAGTTTGGCACAAGGAAACTCACCATCGTCCATGAAAAAACCAGTTGCATTAGGACACATTTTGGGGTAATTTGTTATTATTATGATATTATTTTATTACCCTTAACTACCTGATTACTAATTAATCACGATAATTAACGATATTTACCGTCGTTACTATTCATAATGTCCAAAAACAAAAGAGTCTTAATTACATAATTTGGACCTTCTGATTCCAAATATTGATCCATTTTTCCAAATTCCAAACACAGAAATTGTAATAATTAATTTAAAAATAATTTCCGTTTTCAAAAAAAATAGCGGGTTTTTTAAACAATAACTATGAAAAGTTTGGCACTAGTTTATGCCCAATTCCAAAGTGAAATAAATTATAATGACCACAATCAGATTAAACGGTAAAAATATATTCTAATTAAAATTTAAATTCAATTATAAAGATAATCTAACCATATAATTAAATTAGATGAAAAAGCAGTTTTGAAGTAAAATGTAGTATTTTTCACTATTCATTAAAAAATGAACATTGTTTGAAAAATACCAAAAATTTATCTAAAGTAAATTTCCATGTCCCAATACTAAAGAATATGTTTATCTTGACAAATAGAGCTTATAATATTGTCAAAATATAGATTAAAAATGGTTCACCATCGAAATGCGGTAAAATAATCTTTTAAAAATATTGCAGAATTCTATGCTTAAGATTGGATTTATTCTCATTTTATGTCATTAAAACACTATCAAATTCATAAATATACATATATATGATAATCCATAGTCCGTTACTTACATGGGATGTTACACCCTCCCTCCTTTTGAAAATTTCATCCCCATAATTTATTTACTTATTGAATAAGTGGGGGTATTTATACCTCATTGAATTTTCAGATCCCCAAGTTGCCTCTTCAACCATGCGGTTTTTCCACAAGACCGTTATTTGATGAATCACGTTATTACATAACACCTGCTCCCTGTGGTCATGAATATTGTCACGACCCGCCTTCACCAAAAGGAGGGAAGGGTCAGCAGATTGCCAGGCCCTTCCTTCTTTAAGTTGAAGGAGAGATAATGACCCCCGAAACCCGCCTTCAATAGGTCCCGGAGTGGCGACTAGCACCAAGGGTATAGGAAATTCTCGCAAATGGAAGGCATTACCCTTTTTATTTTATAGGATCGAAAGATAAGGAGGAGAAAACCCAACAACACCGAGATAGAAAGAAAGTAAAGCCAAAAGTAAACCATTCCCACATGCATGTCTCAAAAGTGAAAGCCACAAAGTGCAAAAGAAAAAGAAAGCTCTCAAGTACAATACCAAAAGAAAACAAAGGTACGACAACAGCGACAACTCCAACCGTCCGACTAATAGGGTCCCGCGCAGCCCTGGTAGTCCTCATGGAAACCTGAAAGTAAACGTAGGGTGAGCATACAAGTACACTCAGTAGGGAAAACCAAGACTCTCGTGCACAAGTGGGGGAACGTACTAAAGTCCCGTGAGAAAAGAGTGAACCAAACAACTAACAAGGCAAACTATCCATCCCAGGCCTCACCAAGGCTCACTCCCCAAATAACGCAAGTCAAGTAATATATATAATAAGAGCACATCGATGTTTGGGTACCCCGCGCCACTTCCCCACTGGTTATTGAGACATCCTACGCATCGGACCAATCCCGCCATTCTCACCGCAGTCCCACTGCCACACCCGCCCGCACACACCTGGGCCACCACCACACGCAGTCCCACTCCCAAATCCCGCCTGCACACACCTGGGCCACAACCACACGCAGTCCCACTGCCAAATCCCGCCCGCACACACCTGGGCCTCAACTGTCACAAGTAACCATGCCTGCAAACACCTAGGCCAGAACAACCACCGCTACGCCCGAAGACACCTGGGCTAAGGGATCCACTGCCACGCCCGAAAACACCTGGGCCTCATCCCGAAGACACTTGGGAAACCACCTGCCGCACACACCTGGCCAACCACCACAACACCCTGCCCGATGATTCTTGGGCTAATAATGGACTTCAGGCCATCACAGCCTGCCCGAAGGTACTTGGGCTATCCGGGAAAGGGAGCAGAAAAGGAGCTAATAACCAGCCACTAAGTATAGTGTTGGGAAAAACACCCTTCCCCCATAAATGGGGGTGTTCGGCACTAAGTGCTCAACTTGGGTGGGGCGCGAATAAGAAACACAAAGCTACAAATATAGATATAGGTAACAAACACTCACCCAAAACTTAGGTTTTCCTAGCCAACCTACAGAACACGACACCACAACGTCCGAGTCAAAATTCATGACCCTTGCCCACAAACCATCTGTCCCATTCTTGTTTCACGTTCAGTCAATTGTTCAATTAATTTTAAGCACTACTGGGCAACTACCATAAGCATAACCAAGGAAGGTGTCAAAGCATGGATCAATCAAAACACTCACACCCGGTTCTACCAACAGAGGATCTCTCCCCAATTTGTGATAACAACTCACAACCACTGAAACCATGCCAACAGGAGATCTCATCCCCCAAATTCACACAGCCACCGAGAGTATAAAAGAACAGGGGATCCCATCCCCTCCCATATTTCCAGCAAACGGCCCGAAGGGAAAACAACCACTAACCACTACCAACACAAGTCAGGGATTTTCAGATTTAAACGATTTAACACACTCCATGGTTTCAAATTCCGTAGGTTCTAACCGGGAGTTATCACAGAAGGGCCGATCCTGGTGCTTTGAATTATTCAGCCGGGTATACGTGGTTAACAGATTTCACAGCAGGAGTTCACAATTTCAGCAACCCATTTAAAACATCACGAGGGGATTCAAGTGCACACACACGACCACCAACGGCCTCAATTTTCAGAAAACATAGACCAGTACAACAAAAGGGATGATCACAAGATAAAGCATAAACAACGATCACAACCCCTTCCCCTTTTTCCTTTAGAACTTCGTTTATTATCTTCATTAGGGTTTGGTTCAACCAATTCCATAGGAACAAAAGTAACGCCCACCCCGCATGATACACAAAATTGAGAGACGAGAGAAAATCCCTACCTGTTGATGGATGATCGTCGTTTAGGCCGGGGGCGCGGAACTTTACGGATAACGACGCGGCGGTCCCGTGCACCAGAAGAGCCACGATCGAAGAAGGGGGAAAAACCACGGCCTAACCCTTAATTATAAGGGCTGGGGACGGTTGAGATGAAAACACAAAACCACTGAAGACGAGGGAGTCGTGGGTTGACCACGTGGCTTGACTCATCATTAATGGCGCTGGGTGGTTTTAACTGACCCATGAATTAATGAAGCATTTAATTAAGACCTTTGCGCGCGTTTCAGATTTCCAAGATATTTTTAGCAAGGAAGAATAGGGTTTAAAACCCTATTTGCGAAAAAGGAACATTACTGGAACAACTTGGCAGGGCCGGTCTCACCGATCGGTCTCACCGATCGGTGTCACCGATCGGTCTCACCGATCGGTCTCCCGCAAGGAAACCGGATTTTTGGCAAAGGAAGTGACCAAGGGGGGTCTGGGTCTTCACATCAGATACCTCTTAAACGATTCTCGTCCCCGAGAATCAAAACAAACTAGAAGGAAAGAGAGGATCCGAACAACCATCTTCGAAGATACCTCTTAGGAGTGGACCCCCGCTAATTGAAAACACTCCCTGTCAAGAACCAAGCATCATACCACGCCAAACCGCCCGGTCATGTGGGTTTGGGGAGTTCCCCTCCCCCATGTCAAGATATTATCCGCTTTGGGCGGCACTGACTCGCCCGCACAGGTTTAATCGCATCCACCTTAATGCGTCCTGATTAGGGGTCGGGTTTCCCCTTCCCTTCAACCGGGGCTTCCCACACATAACAGAGGAAAGGAACCTAGCACATTTCATAGCCAAAAAGGTAAAACGTTCTGTCACAACAGGCACCAAGGGTTCAAAGCTCAGAACAACTCGGGGTATTGGGCACGCATCTGTGCTTCCCTCTCCCACGTACTCTCTTCGAGGCCGCCATGTCTCCACAACACACGAACCAGGCCGACGGTTCGTCCACGGAGCACTTTCTCCTTGCGATCCTCAATTCTGACTGGCCGTTCCTCGAAGGTCGCGTCTCCTCCCACGTCTAGCTCTCCCCAGTTGATGACATGAGAGCCATCATGTATGTACTGACGAAGCTGGGAGACATGGAAGACGTCATGGACCCTCTCCATCTGAGGTGGTAGGGCCAGCTGATATGCCACCTCGCCAACTCGCCTCAGCACCTCGAAAGGTCCGATGAACCTAGGGGAGAGCTTACTCCCCTTTCCGAACCTCCGCTGCCCCCGTCGAGGGGAAACCTTCAAAAACACATGATCTCCCACCTCGAACCTCAGGGGCCTCCTCCGACGATCAGCATAAGATTTCTGCCGATCCTGAGCTGCTTTCATCCTCTCCCGCACTAGCTGGACTTTCTCCGTGGTGCTCTGCACTACTTCTGGTCCAAGAGTACCAGTCTCACCAACCTCTGCCCAACATAAGGGTGAACGACATGGTCTTCCATACAAAGCCTCAAAAGGAGCCATGCCGATAGTAGAGTGAAAACTGTTGTTGTAGGCAAACTCTACTAAAGGCAAGTGTCGTACCCATGATCCTACGAAATCCAGAACACATGCTCGCAGCATGTCCTCCAAAGTCTGGATAGTCCGCTCTGTCTGTCCATCAGTCTGAGGGTGAAAAGCAGTGCTAAGGCGTAGTTGGGTGCCAAAAGCATGCTGTAACCCCTTCCAGACTCGTGAGGTGAATCGAGTGTCCCGATCTGAGACGATCGTTTTCGGAACTCCATGCAAACGCACCACCTCATCCACGTACCTCTGTGCTAAGGTACTCACGGGTCCCGACTCCTTGATAGCCAAGAAGTGAGCAGATTTTGTCAATCGATCCACCACTACCCAGATAGCATCATGCCCGCCCTGAGCTCTGGGTAGTCCCGTGACGAAGTCCATTGAGACGTCGTCCCACTTCCACTCGGGAACATCTAGAGGATGAAACAGACCACCAGGAACACGGTGCTCAGCCTTCACCTGCTGACACACCAGGCATTTAGCCACGAACTCTGCCACTGCCCGTTTCACCCCGGGCCACCAAAACTGTCCCCTCAGGCCTTGGTACATTTTCGAAACACCCGGATGTACCGCCAAGGCTGAGCTATGGAACTCATGAAGTACTCCATCACGCATCACCTCTGGAACAAACAACCTCCGATGATAGAGCATCTGATGTCGGCTATCCTCCGACCATCCTTCCGGGGCATTCCCCTGATCGACACGATCCCGCAACACTTCCACCTCAGGATCTCCCCACTGAGACTCTTCCACTTGCTGCAACAAAGAGGACTGTACCGTCATCTGAAACAAACAACCTCTAGTACCTTCCACCCTTGCATCCAAGTGCAAGGCAGCCAACTCCCCCATTGCCTTCCAAGCATCGGCAGATTCCCGAACCACCTCCTGATGCGGCTTCTTGCTCAGGGCATCAGCCACAACGTTTCCCTTACCTTCAGTGTATGAGATCTCAAAGTCGTAGTCCTGGAGAAACTCGACCCACCTCCGCTGTCGCAAGTTCAAGTCACGCTGGGAGAAGATATAGCGCAAGCTTTTGTGGTCGGTGAAGACCACAAAGCGCTCCCCAAAGAGGTAATGTCGCCACAGCTTTAATGCGAACACCACCGCTGCAAGCTCCAGGTCATGGGTGGCATAGTTCCGCTCATGGGGGCGTAGCTGCCTGGACCCGTAAGAGATCACCCCTTGTCGCTGCATCAATACGCACCCCAGGCCCTGTCCTGAAGCATCACAGAATACCTCATAGGCCATCCCTTCTTCTGGCAACCTCAACACTGGGGCACTAACCAGTTTTTCCTTTAGGTAGCTGAAGGACGACTCACATTGCTCGCTCCACATGAAAACTTGGTCCTTCTTGGTCAAATCTGTCAAAGGGGCTGCTACCCGGGAGAAGTTGGGTACGAATCTCCGGTAGTAGCCTGCCAGTGCGAGGAAACTCCGAACTTCCGCCACATTCTTGGGTGCTGCCCAAGAAACAATTGCCTCAACCTTTGATGGGTCGACTACTACTCCCTGCTCAGACACTACATGTCCAAGGAAGTGCACTTCTCGCGCCCAGAACTTGCACTTTGACAACTTCCCATAGAGCTGGTGCTGTCGTAGGACCTCCAAAACTGTCCTCAGGTGCTCTGCATGGTCCTCTTCTGACTTTGAATAGATCAGGATATCGTCGATGAACACCACCACAAACCGATCCAGGTACACCCGAAAGATGGAGTTCATAAGCCCCATGAACACGGCCGGGGCGTTCGTAACACCAAAGGGCATGACCACGAACTCGAAGTGCCCATACCTGCACCTGAACGCCGTCTTCGGGACGTCGTTATCCTTTACCCTCAGCTGGTGGTACCCGGATCGCAGGTCGATCTTCGAGAACCATCCTGCCCCCTTCAGCTGGTCGAAAAGATCATCTATCCTTGGGAGAGGGTAGCGGTTCTTGATTGTTACCTGATTCAGCCTCCTGTAATCAATGCATAACCTGAGGCCACCATCTGCCTTCTTCGCAAACAAGACTGGGGCACCCCACGGTGATGCACTTGGACGAACATAACCCCTCTTCATCAGATCGTCAATCTGTATCCGCAACTCCCGTAGCTCCGAAGGTGCCATCCGGTAAGGAGCCATCGAGATTGGTCGAGAGTCGGGCTGCAGGTCTATCCCGAACTCGATATCACGTCGAGGGGGTAGAGTCGTCACCTCCTCAGGAAAGACGTCCATAAATTCACGAACGATCTCTGGTACTTCCACCATTTCCGCATCTGTTGATTCTATCGTCAGTTCGGTCAACAAGGAGAGGAGAGGTTCCTCCCTCCTGTTTCCCTTCGGACAGCTCCGCTCGCCGGTGAAAGTAACACGCTGGCCGTCCAAACCGGAGAACACCACCCTCCCTTGGAAACAGTCGATGACGGCGCACATAGAAAATAGCCAGTCGATGCCTAGGATGACATCGTACGGCCGAATCTGTAGCAGAAGGAGATCCCTAACCGACCGATGCGGCCCCAACATCAGTCTACATCCCCGACAAACGAACAGAAAGTCGGTCTGACCTCCAACTGGTGTGCTCAACACCAGGGGCACTGGAAGTCTCTCGGCATCTAGTCCCAAGGCGCGGGCTAGACCAGGTGCAACAAAGGAGTGCGAAGCTCCGGTATCGAACAAAGCATAAGCAAGAGTGCTAAACACACTGATCGTACCTCGAACAACCTCTGGCCCTGCTGGAACTGTTGCTTATGCGGCGTGTAACTGTCCACGCCCAGCTCCCCTGCCCCTCGGCTGTCGGCCACCTCCCCGACCACGCCCTGGTCGAGGTCCCTGGGGAGCGCCCTGAGGTCGGCCTCCCCCTCCTATGTCTGTCTGCGGAGGAGCGGGAGCTCGCTGTCCCTGCTGCTGCTGCTGGAAGGGTCTGGCTGGGAACTGCTGCTGTGGCGGATGCTGGGGATGACTGCCACCGCTGTACTGCACCCGATCGGGGCACTGACTCCGAAGATGTCCAGGGATCCCGCAGATGAAGCACCGTGGTCCCGAGCCTGAAGGAAAAGAACGTGGGCCAGGGGATCGAAACTGAAACTGCTGCGGCCTGCTCCCTGCGGGTCGGAACCTGGAGGGTCCCGATGCTGGGGGCCTGGTGCTGACGGCCTTCCCCTTCGATGGTCCCAGCTGGATCCCTTCTCGTGACAGTACGCCTAGAGTGTGCATCCTTTCCACCACTTCGGCCTTCTTCTGAACCTCTAAGTATGTCGGAAGGGTAAAGGGAGTAACAGCATACTAGAGGGAGGGTCGGAGCGCCTCCTCCAAACGTCTTGCCCGAGACTCCTCATCGGGAAAGAGGTCTGGAGAAAAACGCAGGAGGTCCTTGAACTTGATTCCAAGTTCCCTCATGGACATGCTCCCCTGCTGGAGGGAGAGTAGCTCCTGCCTCTTCTCCGCCTTCATTGTCGAGGAGAGAAACTCCGCCCGGAACTCCTTCTCGAATTCCGCCCAAGCAACCTCAGACTCTTTCCTACTCCCCAGGTGAAGCATCCACCACTGACGTGACGCTCCTCGCATCTGGCTAACAGCCAGAGGAACCCAGTACTCCGTCGGGGCCCGGATCAGGCCGAAGGCTATGACTAGCTCCTCCAGCCAGCCTTCCGTCTTCATGTCGGAGGTGCTGCCCTCATATTTCTCGAGGGCCTGTCGCTGAAAGGCTCGAAGTGTCTTCTGCCACCGGTCGTCCTCTTCCTCCCGATCAGCTCTCTGCTGATTGGCCAAGGTAGTCTCAGGAGTCTCGATCGCCTGTACCACACGTGGTCGCCTTCCAGGTGCCATAGCTGCAAGGTAAACAAGGAATGCCTAAGCCCAGTAGTGCAAAGAAAACCGTTCTCAAAACTTATTAAGATTTAATTTTTTCTTAATTTCCCAAGATATCCCAGAAACACAAGAACACAAGTCATTTATGATGCATGTACCTTTCCTAGGGTCTCTACCCTGCAATCAGTGTGGCTTCACTTGGTCGTTCGGTAGGTCCAGAGTCCTTGCATCGGATCACGGGGGGCCCTAAAATCCCGTGTCCTAGCCGGTCCTCCCTGGCCTATTTCACGCGCCAAGGTCACCCAACGCTGTTGCCTTACCATCCCATGAAATCCTTACTGTGCCTAACTCCAGACTCCGTCCTATCTCTCAACCTGCCTCTGATACCATTCTGTCACGACCCGCCTTCACCAAAAGGAGGGAAGGGTCAGCAGATTGCCAGGCCCTTCCTTCTTTAAGTTGAAGGAGAGATAATGACCCCCGAAACCCGCCTTCAATAGGTCCCGGAGTGGCGACTAGCACCAAGGGTATAGGAAATTCTCGCAAATGGAAGGCATTACCCTTTTTATTTTATAGGATCGAAAGATAAGGAGGAGAAAACCCAACAACACCGAGATAGAAAGAAAGTAAAGCCAAAAGTAAACCATTCCCACATGCATGTTTCAAAAGTGAAAGCCACAAAGTGCAAAAGAAAAAGAAAGCTCTCAAGTACAATACCAAAAGAAAACAAAGGTACGACAACAGCGACAACTCCAACCGTCCGACTAATAGGGTCCCGCGCAGCCCTGGTAGTCCTCCTGGAAACCTGAAAGTAAACGTAGGGTGAGCATACAAGTACACTCAGTAGGGAAAACCAAGACTCTCGTGCACAAGTGGGGGAACGTACTAAAGTCCCGTGAGAAAAGAGTGAACCAAACAACTAACAAGGCAAACTATCCATCCCAGGCCTCACCAAGGCTCACTCCCCAAATAACGCAAGTCAAGTAATATATATAATAAGAGCACATCGATGTTTGGGTACCCCGCGCCACTTCCCCACTGGTTATTGAGACATCCTACGCATCGGACCAATCCCGCCATTCTCACCGCAGTCCCACTGCCACACCCGCCCGCACACACCTGGGCCACCACCACACGCAGTCCCACTGCCAAATCCCGCCCGCACACACCTGGGCCACAACCACACGCAGTCCCACTGCCAAATCCCGCCCGCACACACCTGGGCCTCAACTGTCACAAGTAACCATGCCTGCAAACACCTAGGCCAGAACAACCACCGCTACGCCCGAAGACACCTGGGCTAAGGGATCCGCTGCCACGCCCGAAAACACCTGGGCCTCATCCCGAAGACACTTGGGAAACCACCTGCCGCACACACCTGGCCAACCACCACAACACCCTGCCCGATGATTCTTGGGCAAATAATGGACTTCAGGCCATCACAGCCTGCCCGAAGGTACTTGGGCTATCCGGGAAAGGGAGCAGAAAAGGAGCTAATAACCAGCCACTAAGTATAGTGTTGGGAAAAACACCCTTCCCCCATAAATGGGGGTGTTCGGCACTAAGTTCTCAACTTGGGTGGGGCGCGAATAAGAAACACAAAGCTACAAATATAGATATAGGTAACAAACACTCACCCAAAACTTAGGTTTTCCTAGCCAACCTACAGAACACGACACCACAACGTTCGAGTCAAAATTCACGACCCTTGCCCACAAACCATCTGTCCCATTCTTGTTTCACGTTCGGTCAATTGTTCAATTAATTTTAAGCACTACTGGGCAACTACCATAAGCATAACCAAGGAAGGTGTCAAAGCATGGATCAATCAAAACACTCACACCCGGTTCTACCAACAGAGGATCTCTCCCCAATTTGTGATAAAAACTCACAACCACTGAAACCATGCCAACAGGAGATCTCATCCCCCAAATTCACACAGCCACCGAGAGTATAAAAGAACAGGGGATCCCATCCCCTCCCATATTTCCAGCAAACGGCCCGAAGGGAAAACAACCACTAACCACTACCAACACAAGTCAGGGATTTTCAGATTTAAACGATTTAACACACTCCATGGTTTCAAATTCCGTGGGTTCTAACCGGGAGTTATCACAGAAGGGCCGATCCTGGTGCTTTGAATTATTCAGCCGGGTATACGTGGTTAACCAATTTCACAGCAGGAGTTCACAATTTCAGCAACCCATTTAAAACATCACGAGGGGATTCAAGTGCACACACACGACCACCAACGGCCTCAATTTTCAGAAAACATAGACCAGTACAACAAAAGGGATGATCACAAGATAAAGCATAAACAACGATCACAACCCCTTCCCCTTTTTCCTTTAGAACTTCGTTTATTATCTTCATTAGGGTTTGGTTCAACCAATTCCATAGGAACAAAAGTAACGCCCACCCCGCATGATACACAAAAGTGAGAGACGAGAGAAAATCCCTACCTGTTGATGGATGATCGACGTTTAGGCCGGGGGCGCGGAACTTTACGGATAACGACGCGGCGGTCCCGTGCACCAGAAGAGCCACGATCGAAGAAGGGGGAAAAACCACGGCCTAACCCTTAATTATAAGGGCTGGGGACGGTTGAGATGAAAACACAAAACCACGGAAGACGAGGGAGTCGTGGGTTGACCACGTGGCTTGACTCATCATTAATGGCGCTGGGTGGTTTTAACTGACCCATGAATTAATGAAGCATTTAATTAAGACCTTTGCGCGCGTTTCGGATTTCCAAGATATTTTTAGCAAGGAAGAATAGGGTTTAAAACCCTATTTGCGAAAAAGGAACATTACTGGAACAACTTGGCAGGGCCGGTCTCACCGATCGGTCTCACCGATCGGTCTCACCGATCGGTGTCACTGATCGGTCTCACCGATCGGTCTCCCGCAAGGAAACCGGATTTTTGGCAAAGGAAGGGACCAAGGGGGGTCTGGGTCTTCACAAATATGGATTGGTTTTTCATCATAAGATAGATTCTCTTCCAACTAAACTACAACTGGACTCAAAACATGATATGGATCTGTCATGTACTTCCTTAACATTGATACATGAAAATCATTGTGTACCTGAGATAAACTCAGAGGTAAAGCCACTCGATATGAAACTGATCCAACAATATCCAGAATTTCATATGTTCCAACAAACCCTGGATTCAGATTTTCTTTCTTACCAAATCGCTTCACACTTTTCCTTGGTGAACCTTTGAGGAAGACATGATCACCTACCTCAAAAGAGAGATCTTTCCTCCTGTTGTCCGCATAACTTTTCTGCCTCCTCTGAGCTTTTCTCATGTGTCTCTGTATCATCTGAACTTTTTTTCCAACTCTTCTACCAATTATGGTCCCATCAACTTCCTTTCACCCACTTCATCCAAAAAATCCAGAGTTCGACACCACTTCCCATATAATTCCTCAAATAGTGCCATCTGTATACTGAAATAAAAACTGTAATTATAAAAAAACTCAACCAAAGAAAGTTTTTGGTCCCAACATCCCTAATAATCCATCGAACAATCACATATAATATCCTCCAAAGTCTGAATTGTTCATTTGGACTGCCCATCTGATTGAGGATGAAAAGCTGTACTAAAATTTAATTCAGTACCCAACGACTTCTGGTGGCCTTTCCAAAAGATAAAAGTAAACATGGGTTCACGATCAGATACAATGGAGAGGGGAAGTCCATGTATCCTAACTATAATATTAAGATACAAATGAGAAAGTTGATCTAGGGAAAAAGTATCACATATAGCAAGGAAATGAGCAGCTTTAGTCAAGCGATCAATAGTAACCCAGATTGCATTATTACCTTGAGGTGTCTTCGGTAATCCAACAACGAAGTCCATGGATATATTCTCCAATTTACACTCTGTTACATGTAAATGTTGAAGCATCCCCTTCGGTAACTGACTCCCTTCTTTAACATGTTGAAAAGTCAAACACTTCACAGTAAAATCATCAATATCTCTTTTCATTCAATCCCACCAGAAGTACTCCCGAAAATCTCTATACATCTTAGTACTGCCTGGATAAACTGAAAACGGAGAACTATGAGATTCACATAACAACTCTCTCTTCAACTGTGAATCACACATCACCCAAAATCTCTACCCAAATATCAAAACAAAATCATTATCAATGTTAAATTCAAGAAACATACCCTTCTAAACCAGATCTTCCTTTTTCTACAACTCACTGTCTTGGTTTTGTGCTTGCTTAATTCTCTCTGATAGAGAATATTACACTGATACCTGAAACAAAACAGAAGAACATTCTACACAAACAACTTCTATGCCAATGTTCATCAAATCCTTAACAAAGGACCATGTCTGAAATGCATCATTGTTAATGAATCATTACTTTTTCGACTCAAAGCATCATCCACATTATTTCATTTTCCCAAATGCTATTGAATTGTAAAATCATAATCCTTGATTAATTCCATCCAAATCCTATGTCTCATGTTCAATTCCATCTGAGTGAAAATATAATTTAAACATTTATGGTCAGTATATATTTCACACTTTACACCATAAAAATGATGCATCCAAATTTTTAAAGAGAAAACAACAACAGCTAAATACAAATCATGTGTAGGGGAATTTATCTCATTAGTTTTCATCTAACATGAAGCATAAGAAATTACCTGATCATTCTGCATTAGAACGTAACCATGTCCTATCAATGAAGCATCACTGTAGATAACAAACTCACCATTCCTGGAAGGTAGTGCGAAAACTAGTGCATTCATAAATCAGCTTTTCAACTCCTAAAAAAATCATCACATTCTTTTGTCCAGATAAACATAACACCCTTCCGAGTTACGTTAGTCATTGGACTAGATAACTGTGAAAAAAATCTAACAAACCTTTGGTAATAACCTTCCAATCCAAGAAAACTACGAATCTTAGTTACATTTCTGGGTCTTGGCCATTCCTCAACAACCATTGTTTTTATAGGATCAACAATTATTCCATCTTTTGAAACAATGTGATCAAGGAAAGAAACTTGTTTCAACCAAAACTCACACTTGATCAATTTCCCATATAATTTCTATTTTTTTATGGTTTGTAAAATAACCCTTAAATGAATTTCATGCTCCTCTTTACTTTTATAAAAACACAAAAATATCATTAATGAAAACAACCACAAACTTATCCAAGAACTCATGCAAGATTCTATTCATAAGGTCCATGAATAACGAAGGTGAATTGTTAGCCCAAAAGGAATTACTAAAAATTCATAATGGCCATATCTTGTACGAAACACGGTTTTCGGAACATCTTCTTAACTTACCATCAACTAATGGTACCCTGAGCTCAGGTCAATCATTGAAAAATATTGAGATCCCTGGAGATGATCAAACAAATCATCGATATGAGGAAAATGATACTTTTTCATAACATTGATGTTATTCAAGGCTCTATAATCAATGAAAAATCTCATAGAACCATCTTTCTTTTTAACAAATAAGGCAGGAGCACCCCATAGTGATGTGCTAGGTCAAATGAAACCATTCACTAATAAATCATAAAATTGCTCCATCAATTCTACAAGTTCAATTCGATCCATTCAATATAGGGGTTTTGAAATTGGAATAGCATCAGGAACTAAGTCAACAGTAAATTCAACTTCCTGATCTGGTATTATTCTAGGGAACTCATCAAGAAAAAACATCTGGAACCTCATTTACCACTGGCACATCATTAATCTTAATGGTTCCTTTTTTTCAACAATATGTGCAAGGTAAAATTCATTTCCATCTTTTAAAAGTTTCTCAGCTTCTTGATATGTTATCAACAGTAAGGGTTCATTCATGGACACAAACTGAATGTCTTTCTGAAATGAAACATCTTTAGCTCCACAATCAATCATATCATGGTAAATATAGAGCCAATATATACCCAGGATAACAATAAACTCCACTAGAGGTAAAATAATAAGGTTTGCAAGTAGGTTCTTTCCACGGATAAGGATAAGAAGACTCTTATAAATTGTTTTTTCCACAACATTTCCCACATGTGTTTTTACCACAATTTCAGGATTCATTTCTTGAGATGGTATTCCCAATTTACTAGAAAATTTTTCAGAGATGAAAGAATGTGTAGACCTTGAATCAAACAACACATTTTCATAATCTGAGAAAACAACCAAAGTACCTAATACCACTTTATTTGTTGGCCCAACATATGTGGAAGTAGTTGTAAAATATTTTACCACTCCTTTTTTCTTTTAGTCTGACTGCTTCCCATCATTTGAGCTCTTTTTCGAACACTAGTTTTCATAATGACCCATCTCATTACACTGGAAACATTTCACTAACTATAAATCATATTTGGTCTTACCATCACCATGATTTTTTCAGTGCAATCACGAGCCTTATGTCCCATGCTACCACATCAATAGCACTTTCCGGAATTCAGAAGTCATTCCACAGCATGCCTTTTACCGCATTTATCAGAAACTAGAATCTTAGTTTTCCTACCATCAGACCTCATTGATGGATTCTTCCCTTTCTCCTACCACCTCTGCCTCTTCTTCTATTCGTTGTTATAGATTAGTTGATCATCCGAAAACTCCATTTCCACCTTCTCGGCACAAAGAACAAGATTTTCATAACTCTTGAACTTAAGAGAAGCTAAATCCCTTCGATATTTTGGCATTAATCATGAGATAAAATTATTGATTTTACTATCAAGGTCTCAGATAAAATTTGGAGCATACCTTTCCAATCGAGTGAACCATTCTACACATGCAGCCACTGAGTCATCCTCTTGCCTCAATTCAAAGAATTGTTTTTCCATCTTATGTCAAACAACCATAGGAAAATACTTCTCAAGAAATATAACTTTGAATTAATCACATTCAAGGGCATCAATCTCATCAACATCCCTGATATTTTTAACCATCGACCACCACTGATCGGCTTCACCCTCCAAATGGTAAACAACAAGACAAACCTTTTGATTGTCTGAACAACCAATGGCATAGAAAATCTTCTCTAGTTCTTTAATCCACCCTTCAGCTAGCACATGGTCAGATGATCCTCTAAATGATGGGGGATGTTGGTTCATGAAATGTTCCACCACTGACATGTTCCTCTATTATTGATCTAGCTGATCTCGTGCATGGTTACCACCACCATTTATCACTTGTGTCAAATGTGCCATTACTACAACAAACTGTTCAGTTCCAATTTCAACTATCTCAGGATGCTGATTCGGAAGGTCATTTCCTTCTGTATGCCTTCCTAGCATAGCTTCCCTATTTCCTCTGTGGGAAACCATTCTGAACCAACATGTCTTAGATGAAGCACCATGGTAATCTTCACAATGCTATATCATTTCAATTTGACAATAAAAAAAATATTTTTGGATAATTATTTAATATAATTCTAACTCCTAAAGTTATCTAAACCGGCAATTGATACCAAATATAAGGCCCCGTTCCTTAACCATTACTTAATCATGAGTTATTACAAGATTACACATTGAGGGCCTTTTTAGGATTATAATTTTAGAGAATTAGAACATAAATCATACATTTCATTCCACATTTAAACAAGAGGGTTACATTAAAGACAATATTCACTTTTTCCCTCAAAGGAAACATATTTATAACAAAACATGTATTATTTCTTGACACTTACATGACACTATCATCACATCATGTACCTTTCCCTTGACCTGTGAAAAACATTTCAAAAACATGGGATGAGCCTAAAAATCTCAGAAGGGTATATAAAAATACAGAATTAAAACATTGGTCCATTTATACATAAGAATTAATGAAATCATACTTTACTCATAAAACATAAGAACTTTAACATACATCATCAAATCATGAACAAATAGTAGAAATCATAAGACATAAATGTAACTTGAGGCATTCATAACATTCTTATGTAGGGAGTAACCCTCATGGTTACGTTTGGAATACCAATAATAGTATATTCACTAAATCTCATTAGAAAATCCTTAGCGTTTATCCCCTTCGCATTACCCCATGCATTAGAGAGCTATATCTGGATCACCTTCCCTTAGATTATCACGGAACCACCCTTCTTCATAAACAATTCCCAAGAACCATAACATAATCGTATCACATAAAACATGAATAAAAGAAACATAAAATTTCCACATTTCAATCACAAGATATCAATAAAACACATTGATATAATCAAAATATTATCAAAACCATTTTAAATACCCAAATAAAATAAAAGTAAAACATGGTATTTATTTTTCATTTTAAAAAAAATTATGGCTCGTAGAGGAAGCCAAAACTCAAATAATGGTCACGGCGGTGGAGAAGTCATTGTCGCCGCATACGTACGACAAAAACATTCCATTTTTTCATTTAGTAAAACACTTTGTATAAAAAAATATTCCTTTTGAATAAAAATAAAATCAAATGGTTTATGCATCGTATAAAATAACGTTTTGTATAAAACAAAATATGCCTCAATGAAAGGAGATTGAGACGAAGTCCCTTACCTCATGTCCGACATGACTCGGTTGTTGTTTAATCTCATGAATAATAAACATGAGTTAATTTATACTTTCTTAAGAACATTTTTCAAGTTCATTATTCCTTTTATATCACTTATTACCATGTTATGAACACTATGTAATTATTTATGATAATAACGGTTGTTTTATGGATCATTGGTACTTGAGTCAAAAATAAACATCTTATAATTACAAGTTGTTTATGTGGGGAAATATCAATTATATCCAGAATTATATTCATTATTTATATATCATATATAACATATATATCCATTATATACAAGCATTTATAATATTACATAACATTTAGAGGTAATAAATGAAATGTACCATTCATGGAGACCGTAAGCCGTACGTACGCATGAAAGCTAATTTCATTTCTATTTCATATTTAATGGAATGAATTCATAATGATATAAAATTATATTATAATTCCAGTATAATATCATATATAATATCATTAACTAAATCCTTTATACATCCCACATATGGCATTAACGAATCAAATCACATTTAGGGGTGGTAGTCTGCACTTCCTAAAATGAAGATATCACGTTTACCCATAATGGAAACCATAAAGGTATACCATAAATGAAAAATATAGAAGAATAAGGAAAACATAAACATAATATATATCATATATAAATATAGTGACATCTTAATTGCCACCATGAATGGTGTTAAAAAAATATTGATCAATCATCTTTTTTGTGAGGCAGAAATTCACATTCCACAGAAATAGTATGTTCTTTTACCATTTAGACGGAGGTGTGTGTATGTGTAGCGAGAATCCTTCTCATAAAAACATCCTAGTAGATTTCAGATAATGTTTTTGTAATAAAAGAAAGTAATAAAAAGAGTTTAGGGGGTTGGATAAGCAAAATAAAACAAAATAACACAAGTGAAGACATTTCCTTTAAATCGGGTAACTCCTATTCGTTTGAACCAAAAGGGTTTCTTGAAGAGATTTCCACAAAAGTTAAGGCTTATATGATTAATAAAGGGATTTGGAGAGATAAAATGAGTATATCTTGGCTGAGCCAATGGCTTCAGATCTGTGTGTATGGAGGTAGAGGTGGGGGCCTTTTATAAGAGAGAGGAGGGGCGCTTTTGGAAAGTCAAGAAATGATACTTTATATTAAAATGAGTTTCGGATTTTAAAGGTCCCAAATTGATATATTTCTAGGATAAGGTGATACGTGTTCTAAATATTCTCATAAAATAGGTTTTTTACAAGTTTTTGTATTAGATTTTATATTATCTTTTCATTTTATTTCAATCGTTCATTAATGAGGTAATAGTTGCATCATCATGGTGTCAAAAATAAATTAATTTATTTTATGTATAAAAATAATAAAAAAACTACTATGATGTAGAAAATATTTATATCTTTCAAATTACTATTTATAGTCCAAGAGATAATTTATTTATACAAAATTAAAATTGATTTACATTGGTGTTACATACTTTGTTATATTTAACTTTCTTTAAAAAATAAAATGGTAAAAAGTCACTATCACTCAAATGAGAATCCATGGGTCCCAAAGTTTGGAACCAGGAATCCCATGGTCTAACATGACACATCCAGTAGTATTAGGACACATTTTGGGGTCATTTTTTATTATTATGTTATTAGTATATTACCCTTAACTACCAGATTACTAATTAATCACTACAATTAATGATAATTACCGTCATTACTATTCATAATGTCCAAAAACATAAGATTATTAATTAAATAATTTGGAACTTCTGAATCCAAATATGGAATCCATTTTACCTAATTCCAAACACCAAAATTGAAATAATTAATTTAAAAATAATACTTGTTGTCAAAACAAATAGCGGGTTTTTTTAAACAATATCTATGAAAAGTTTGGCACTTGTTTATGCAAAATTCCAAAGTGAAATAAATTCTAATGACCACCATTGGATTAAATGGTAAAAATATATTATTATTACACCATAAAACAATTATAAAGTTATTCTAACCATTTAATTAAATTAGATGAAAATGCAGTTTTGAAGTAAAATGCAGTATTTTTCACTATTCATTAAAAATGAACATTGTCAGAAAAATACGAAAAATTTATCCAAAGTAAATTTCAATGTCCCAATACTAAAGAATAAGTTTTTTTGACAAATAGAGCTTATCAAATCATCAAAGAATATATTTAAAAATGGTTCGCCATCAAAAGGTGGAAAATAATATTTTAAAAATATTATAGAATTTTATGCATAAGATTCGATTTATTCTTATTTTAAGTATTTAAAACACTATCTAATTCATAAATAGACATAGATATGAAAATACGTAATTATTTACTTACATGGTATGTTACATAAATTTTATGGGTATCTATATATTGATTAAATGGAATGGATTATATTACCTTATGAATTAGGTTGAGAGAAATATAGTGATTACCCAATGGAAAATATTAAGGATAAATGTAAGAAAATTCATTATATTGGAAAATACAATTGAATCATGGGGATGTATTGAATGAGTTGTTTTCATTAAAAAACATCACTCTTGGGGAATTATTTATTTATACGGATTTGGAACAAATGTACCATAGGGTAAAATCACAAAAATGTGTGCATTAATCTGGACTCGATCATCACCCCATGCACAAAATATGGATTTGAGGCACAACTTGTTCCATACTACCAAGTGATATGATTTGTAAATAAAAACACTCTTCACAAACAATTATCATGAAATTAATGAATATTTCGGTTTTCAAACCTATGAGGAAATATTTACATGGTTAAAATATATTGAATCATAGAATACAATAATTCATGGCACCTTATCATTCAGGAATTTATTCCAGTTATGTTTATATTTTTTCATTTTGTAGGTTATGGTATACTCTTATTATTATTTTAATATTTTAAATAATTGAGGGAAATAGGAAAAATTATAAGGATTACCAACATGATAGTCTATGTGATTATTTACACATTGACATGTTAAAATGTATTGGAGCTAAATATATGAAAATCATTAATGTATAAGAAAATCTAGAAACTGTTATAAATAAAAGAATGCAAAATGAAGAACAACCAACTTATCCTATGAAGGATTAAGATATTGTAATATATTTTATCTGAAAATGACCCTTTTATTAGTGGATCACTAACCCCCTCATAACTGATCAATGGATTAATACCTATCTTCTATTGAACAAAGATATAGAATTTGGTTTTGTACATATGTTGCAGTATGGGATAAGCTTATTGGTTGTGGAAATTGATGAACAAAAATATTTCCATATAGTATTTTGATTCCATGGATTGGAAATATTTCAGGAAAATATTTTTCATTAAATATTTCCCCTGAACTTTATATATTAAAATATAGATGGATTTCGTCATCCTAAAGAAAAGGGGAGAAATTTCTATTGGAGAATTTGAAGAAAACATCACATGGATCACACAGTATACCTCTGTATTTGTAATCTGAAATAAATGTAAGTTTGACTGT
Organism: Viscum album; assembly: GCA_963277665.1. Lineage (NCBI taxonomy): Eukaryota > Viridiplantae > Streptophyta > Magnoliopsida > Santalales > Viscaceae > Viscum > Viscum album. The sequence goes on from OY728151.1 coordinate 2,051,919,262, forward strand.
CTCTTTAGTGGGCTAAATATAATTTATTTAAAATGTTTGGTGATTTTAGACATTTTTATTTATAAAGTTATTTTATTTTTTCTGCGAAGTTGAGATGAAGATCAATGAATCTTAGTTATCTCATGGGATTGTGGGAAAAAAATGTAAAAAAGAGATTCCATAAATACCACCAAAAGATATAACCCAATGAGGAATAAAAATTCAATATATCTATTTCATAATGTGTGTGAAGAAGCAACTAGGAAAATACTTAAGGGGAACTAGAATATATTTCTTGTGTGGAAACGTGGTGGTATCTGGATAATCAGTGTTTTATGGAAATAAATTATCCCACTAATAAGGAAGAAAAGAAGATGATAATGATCAAAACTATGTCTACTCTATAGTTTTTTTAGAATTATGAACATTGTAATTCTGCAATCAAATTCCATAAACCAAGATTTGTCGAATAAGATCATAAAAAATAACCTTTATAGATTATAATAATTGAGTATCTTAAAACTAAGGCTAAGTCCAAAGTGATCAATGATTTCATGAAATATTGGGCAGATAATACTCATTCATGAATATTTAATATAGTTTTTTTCTTTACTTTTGAGAATTATTTCATATCATCCATGCCTATTAGAAATATTAAAATATCACCTTGAGTCATGGTCTTTGAGATCATGTTGATAATATTAAATAGTTGAATGGTTTCATCCAAAATAAATTATTAATCCCTAGTTAAATTTATATGATCTTTTAATTCATTAATATATATTCATAATTAGTTTATTGGTTTTTGATTCGGTTTTTTACATGGATTGATTATCATTATCTAAATCTAACATCAATTTTAGAGAGAGGGATTTTACAATTCGGGTACCAAGTCATCCTCTAATTCAATGTAAGTGTATGGATAAGTATGTGTCCCCCTAGATTATTTATTTCATGGATAAATATTATTTACATTTTGGAAATTATTTATCTTCTAAATGATTGATGAAAATTATATAATCATGATTAAATACATTCCCAATGTGAGGTATTATACTTATATATTCCACAAATAATATAATGGTATTCTTACAATCATATAGGATGATTTATCAATAAATATATTATGTGGATATCTACCCATATAGATGAATATTTAGATAATTCAAGGAATAAATTCGATTATATAAACAAGTTGTTACAATAGAATTAGAAAAAGTGTTTTATATGCATGTGTTATTTAAAATGGGTGACATCAGTCTTATTCATTAAGAATAAGGATGGTTCATTGTCCCTCTATGTTGATTAAAATAAACTCATCTAAATCAAAAGAAATAACTTGAATACCCAACCATAAACTGATGACTTGTTAAATAAACTATTCTGAGCTTTGTATTTTTAAATGCTAGATCTTCATTCTTGATATCACCAATAAAGTGTTAAGAAAGAAGATATTCCCAAAACACCCTTTTAAACAAGGAATATATAATATGGGTTATTAGTGATTCCATTAAGACACACTAATTCTCCAGATAATATTTCTGAAATTATGAATATTATATTTAGGTATTACCTCGAATAAGAAATTTGTAGTCCTTATAGATGATATTATAATATACAACAAGAGAACGGCTGATCATGGGGAGAATATTAAAACTATGCTAATCGATTTGATAAAGGGGACAAATATTTGAAGTATTGTAAATAAAAAATCTATATTAATAGAGTATCATTCGTGGGGAACATTATTACTTGAAAAGGGATTTCCATGGACACTTATGAAATTCCAATAAAGGACTTTCATATCCCAACATATGTAGAAAATATTCATAGCATTTTTGAATAATTTAGGTATAAATGATGATTTTTAAATTTATTCTAAATATTAAAATACAATAACCATGATAACATGTATGAGAGTAGTGTTTTCAAATACTAGTGACTGCGAAGAGAGATTTATTGTGTTGAAAAATAGTCTTATCACTACATCATTACTTTTTAATCCCTCATGTGGTGACCATTTTTTTGTTTACATTAATTATTGAAATAATGGTTTGGGATGTGTACTATTGATGAATGAAAAAATGATAACCTACACCTCATTAATGTTGATATCTCATTAGTAGAACTATCCCAAACATGGAAGAAGTAGGATTCATTGATCATTGCATTTAGGAATTTGTTCCATTATCTGAATTTGGTATGTGTGAAATATATATTTGAATAATAAGAGACTCAAATATATATTCACACAAAAAGTGGTTAAAATATTCCAATGAATATTTGTTATAGATGATCTTGGACTATGACTATATAATACATTACCATCTTTGGAAATAATATAAGGTGTAAGGTGATCTACCTATTAATGATTAAATAATTTAATCAGTATTGAGGATTATTTATGATCCAATCATCATATATATTAACGTAATGGATATTGTAATAATATAAGGATCTTCATCATACCTTTATCAGATAATATCTCAACCATCTATTTATGAGGGTATCAATGAGGAAAAAAGATATGATGAGGTGTTGTAGAAAATGGTATTTAATATTCTACTATTAAAATTTGATAACAAGGGAGTTATAGGGTATGTAGAATTGATATATTTCCTATAAATGTCATAGTTGAGAATGGAGATTCTAGATATTTCCTATTTTCTATCCTTATCAATTCTTCTAGGAAGCACAATGATGTATAAAGATCTAAATACAAAAAAAAAATGCATAACAAAAAGTGCAAGATTTCAGAATTTTTATCTCTATTATTGTCATTTAAACAAGTAAAACCTAAAAAGAAGATGTAAAAGGGTTGGAAACAATAATTTTCTATACAATAATAGAAATAAAAAACCAGAATAATGGATATTGTTGTCCAAATCCCCAAAAAATGAAATTTAATAATTCTATATAGGTTGTTGTAGATCACCATAAAATGTTAAAACTCTTCATTACATTCATGGAATATTTCACTATTGATAAAACAAAAGTGAATAATATATATTAAGTGGTAAGATTTACTAAAGTGGAAGTCCCTATTGTATGAGATAATTATTTTAGGATTACCTCAAGGTTTTAGTAAATCCTTCAGTTTGTATATGACCCAAAAAAAGTTTCCATACTTTTTATCACCCTCAAAAAGTTGTTATGTATAAATGAACAAAAAAACTCAATATGATTCACTGAGGTCTAGTAAAATGGATTTATAATGATGTATGGGGTAGTAACATCTCATTGTTGAGTTACTATATAAATTTGTTTTCCATTGTATCATTTAAATGGAACATTTTAAGGCTTTGTAGGGGATGTGATGCCAATATAAAACATGTGATGTTGAATTTAGATATTGAAAGATGAAGGGACCACATCATTCCAATGAAATTATATAGAAGGTCCAAACCATACACCATCACATGAAGTATTATCATCATTTATGAAAATCTATACCGATAATCATTAACAAAAACAAGAGTTTGACATTGTAAATATGTTTTTTCTTCATATTTTATCATGGAAGAAATTAATATTGTTCCGAAAAAAGAGAAATAAGATACCTACGAAAATTATCTCGTTTTAGATAATTGATCTCACTGGAGTGACGTGTTGCTAACTATAACTCCATCACAACTTATGTCAATTATATGATCAATTCCCTGTATCTATTTTTTGGAATTATATACCATACCCCTCACATCTATTGAATCTATATATTTTACCGATAGGGGAAAAAATTAACAAAAATAGTAAGTAGTGAATATATTGGATAATTTAGAAAATTTTCTTGGAAACAAGACATCATACTTAGACAATGTGTTGGGGAAAATCCAAAAGTTTGAGGCACTAACATTGGAATCAAAATAAGTAATGGTTCATAAGTTTGGTACACTATTTTGACTATATTTTTTTATATAAGCATTCAATGGGGAAAATATTTATGTGAGAAGAATTAAAAACATAAAAAACAATGATAAATTTATTTTGAATCAAATTTAATCCCTTTAGAAACATTATTTTCTTGTAAGACTGAGTCTGAATGAAACATTATACTCTATAAAAATTTTATTATTACTATAATATGTTCATCATAAACTGTCCTTGAAATTGGAGGGTATCAATATGAATATATTAATTATGGAAAATATTTTTTAAACTTTTATAAAATAAATTTTATAGTTATTGATTGATTAGAAATAAAATAAGATCCATTTGAAAAGAAAGTAATTTTTTCAAGAATACAATATGTTTTCCAACATGGAATATTATATTTTATTTTAAAAATTATATCATATTAATTTTTACCAATTTTAGAAAATATATTTTAAATAATGAGTTTAATTTTTCATATCATCATATAAAAAATATATCAGGTTAAATTGTTTGGAATTTTCATAAAAGATTAATTTTTCTATAAATAGTGATAAAATTATGTTTTTTAATTATTTATTTCATTTAATTTATTTTCGAGAAATTTTTTTAACGAAACCTAGTAGAAATATTTGTTCATTTAGATATTATAGAATAAAAATTGTTGTTGTAACCATGGTTGTTATATGCATGAATTGGAGTATGGTATGCCTTTTTTGTCAATCCTCAATGGATGTTCAAAATGTGAGCCAGTGAAGTGATCATACAGTTCAATTAGATATTGTACAATTCAAATAATGGAATGGTTTTTTGGAAAAAGGAGGTGTGCGAATAGAAGAGGTGGTGTGAGAAATAAGTGAGGTGTGTATGAAAAACCAAGGTGTGCATGTAAAAATAGCATGGTGCGCGAAAAACTACGTGGTGCACGAAAAATAGTGTGGTACGTGAAAAATAGTGGGGTGAACAAAAAACAGTGTGGTGCACAAAATAGTGGAGCATGATTTTTTGTCCAAGAGGTGTTTTAGAGTCAGAACACCAGAAAATGGAAAAGGCATGGGCTATGCGAAAAACATCGATATGTGAATGGAAAATGGTCTGTGTGAAAAATGCATTGCACGCAGAATGGGAGGTTTTCCCCTCCACGATGGGTTTTGTGCGTGGGGGTCAGCAAAGCCTATAAATAAGAGGTGACCCCCCACATTCTGGGTGGATAATGTCTTTGAGAATATCTGAGGACTGATGTGCGTAAAAGGTTTCCATAAAGGGTGTTCTGAAAAGAGTCTTAGTTGTCCAAAAAAGACAAAGATGTGTGAAAAAGACTGAGTTGCGTGAAAAAATAAGGTTGTGTATAAAATATTACGGTGCATGAAAAATTAGATGCTGCATGTAAAACATGTTGTAGCATGTAAAAAGAAGGTGTTACGTGAAAAATCCGAAGCTACACATAAAAATTGAGGCGGTGCATAAAAGATTCAGTTGCGTGAAAAGGGTGTTGTTGCATAAAATATTTTTACCTGAAAAAAGAAAATATTGCGTGAAAAAGTAAGGTCTTGTGTTTAATGGTTTGGTGTAGCATGTAATTTTAAGTGAAACCTGTTTTCACGTTCTGATTATCCGATTCAGTGGTTCAGTGCGTTGAAGGGAAAAAATTCTGGACTTCGATACAATAATATTCTTGAGTTGAACATAGGCAAAGACTTAAATGAAAATATATTTACTATATCTTGTTGTATATAAACTGATTGGGACTTCACCAAAGGCAGTGAGCCAGGGGGAGTCAATGGGAGTGACCCGAGGGACGTAGTGAGCTATCCCTTAACTTTTATATAGGCAGTTTTCCTGGCATTGTGAGACTATGACCAAAACATGTAATCTATAAACTAGTGAATAATATTGGATTTTGGAATGAATAATACATTGTCGGCGTATGCTCCTTGGAAGTAGCCCTTTGTGGTGATCCAAGTAAAAGTGTCATGTTAACTACCTACATCCATTTGTTTGACAGATTTACCAAGTTCTTACAAATGTGGGAAAATGATCCTCAACATTAAAATGAAAACGTTGACACCCTGATTCACCCCTCCCCTCTCAGGGTGTTTCGAGGTCATTCAATTGATTCACTAGAAGAAATATCATATTGAATTTTTATGTAAAAACTTTTTCATCTTTTGAATGTATTTATTTGGGAGAACTGTTTTCTGACACATCTAGAGGTTTAATTTTAAATTAAAATATTCCATTTTGTGAGTTTAATTTATAAAAATATATTTTATATTTTATGTACAAATAATGGAAACTATCTACATTGGTAAACCTAATTTTATATATTATTTAATAATGAAAATAGTAAACATTCATTATGAGGATTATGGTAGAAAATGGTTTACTTTGGTGGGATAGAAACTAAAATGATAAGGATTACAAATTACACCAAACATGTGTAATTAAAATTTTATGGTAATATTTCATATCTAACTCATCTAATGTTATAAAATTGATTAATTATGGGCCTCATGACATGGTAAAATTTAGGTTTAGTTGATTCATTTTAAAAATATATATTGTGTCCTCTCACCCCATATAAAAGGACACCACCTCTCATCTCATTTCCATAGTTTCGAAACAAATTGGTTCAAAAAAAACTCACCAATAATTTCCATAATTGTCTCACCTAATATTAACATCCTTTTTTGTTATGATGACATCCTAGGAATGATTTTTTAAATCAAAAAATGTTGTCAGAAGAAGGTGTAACTTCCTGAATTGATGATTTTAATTTATTTCATCTACAAAAACCATAATGTTTTTAAAAAATAATATATAATATCCCTATTATATTACATGTTATGAGATTTTTAGTTTTTTTACCTAAAACATTCTCCTCCTCCCTAAAATTTGAAATGAAACCATTGAGTGTGTGTATGGAAAATTACATCCTCACAAACAGACATAATTTATTTTCAATAACCACATCACATAGAAAGATATAATTTTTAATCTAATTAATATAAGTATTTTTATTATATATTCATACTAATTTAATTATAATACAACATATTCCCCCATAATTTATATTCCATTGAGAATATGATAATGTCTTTCTTGTGTAGAGAGGTCAACAGCCACACAAAGAGATGTGATTTTTTTCATTTATAAAATACATGGAATGTAATAAGGTATAATTTTATGTTGTATTTTAAATTTATGAAATCATAAAAAATATTTAATATTAATATATCATATAATTTTTTACCATACCACCCTTTGAATAAATGATATCATTGTTCACGTGTGATTCCGAATAATGGCCTATGCAGTTATGTGATTTATTTTAATTACCACATAACATGGATGGTGTGTGTAAGGTTATATAAATAAATTATATGATATTTATGATATAATGATAATAATATGGATAAAAAAATAACACTTACCTTAATTCTACCATGATCATAAAAATAGAAGTGTTATTCATGAATACAGACATCATATTGTCTCTATGATTTTAACAAAGTTCATTTTTCACAAACATATATTATAGAAGGTTTAAAAAGTATAATAATTTTTTTAATAAATATATAATAGATACAATAATAAATGTGATTAATTAATAATATATTGGACCTAGTCAACAATAAGATGTGATTTTGGACATATTAGGTGTTTTTTTCATTAAAATATCTAATATGAAATTAACTTGTAAAATAATAGAATAATCCAAGATATAAAAAACAAAAGGAATAATAAACATGAGAATGGTTAATCATAATGTTTATAATTATACTAATTTTATTATTTAAAAATATAAATAATGCACAAGACAAATCCATCTTGAGGTAAGATATCTTTCTAAAGAACCATTTCCTTTGGATTATGAATATTATCTCTCTAAATCATTATATATATTTCATTACTATTATGGAATTCTTCATAAGTATGATAATTTATCTCTCAAATATATACCATTATTATAATTCCTTTGTTTTATGGTCTAATACATTCCTTATGTCCATTTCTCAAATATAATCATTATGAAATTTCCTATAGTAATGATATGATTCAGGAAAATGAATCCCATTTAATATTGATTATTAATTAATATATTATTAATTAGGATTGATTTAAATATTTTGTAACACAATGATTATGAACATGTTATAATGATGTGTCCAGATAGAGCTCTACTGAAAACGGTATGTTTTTATTCTCATTACGATTCATGTGTGGGATTATGGAGTAATCCTAATCCAATATGGGACCCTTTCCACTATGTGATATTATCTCAAAATTTACCCTTGATGCATGTTTATGTATAATGATATATATTTTCAATATTTCTTACGATTCCATTTTCATATGAGAATATGTTCTTTATTATATTCATATATAAAATTATTAATGAGCTTTTTATTTTATGATATAATTTTATACATTTGACTATCCTTATTGGTTACCTTATCATGTTTATTACCTTTAGAATTTATTTAGCCAAAAAAAATTTATGTATACCTAGAGTTTCCACATCAATTTTTTTGGGGCCTAAATTTATTTTAGGAGTTGTGTATAGAGAAAAAAATAAGATGAAATTTTTTAAAGATCATATTGATGTAATACACTCTCAGTGTCACAATGGTAGTAGGAATATATTATTCTTGTATTTTTAATGGATATTATTGTTTAATTATTATATTATAATATGTGAAAATTAATAGTTATCCATTCAAAATATGTTTCTAAATACAATAGTGTTATTAAATATAAATAAATATGAAAGATAAATATAAGAAATATCAAGATATCAAATTATAAATCTTGATAACATTTATTTATAGTAGATATCAAAAATATTTTTCACATTAAATATTTATGTTTGGTGATCCATTAACATGATAAACCCTTTTATGATATATGGTTCAATAATTAAATATTTTTAACATAAATAATTTTTTTAATAATTCCTTACATGATCATGAGAAAATACAAAATAAAATAAAGATTGATTGAAATTAAAATAATAGTCTATTATTGGGATATAATTAGAGTGTAAATCAATATAAATGATACAATAGAAAACAAAATAATGTTATTTGGAAGTATATTTTAAAAATCATAAAAAATATTCCCATACTGGGTGAAGATAATGATAATGATTATAACCATTATAAGTAAAAGGACATGCAGGATTCTAAATAAAATAGATGGGTTTATTCAAAAAATGATTATAATTTTGGGTATTTTTATTCTATACACAATATAGATTTATTATTTTATAATGAGGAATTTAAAGGATAAATACTAGAGAATAATGAACTATATAAACAATCACTAATCTAAATGAACAATAAAACATAGAATAAAATAAAACATGTGACCCTAAGTACTCTATTATTGGAATTTGAATCCATGATTAGTCAATAAGGATATTCGTCCCATAGAAGGGGTGATTTAATTTAATTAATAATCTGAACAAACTAAAAAATTAATCTTCGGATATTTTACAAAATATAAAATGAATAAATTTATTAAAAATAGGTTGGGAATCATGAATAATTTGATATTAAAATGTGTTGTTTCATGAAACATTGAAACAATAGTATTAAAAGGGCATTCTATATATTATTGTTTCAAATTCAATGAAATAATATCTAATTGTGTAATAATTGAATAAATAAAAACGTTTTGGATATAGAATCACATAAGAAAAATTAATTGAAAAATATGAATTATAATACATATTTTTGATAGAGATATATGTAATTAGATATATATTAAAGAATATGAGGATTTAATATTACTTAAAATAGAACTAGTTTGTTAAAAAATCCCTATATATATTGATGAAGGATTCATGGAATGATTATTCTAGGTCAGTTATCATCCTCATGATGGTGAATTTTAATAATGGAAACATGTGTCATAATATTATATATTGTATATATTAGTTAATATTTACTAATTGTAATTGTTTACAAATATTTCACAATATTTATTGGAGAAAGAGATCATAATTGTGTGGTTTTTATTTAAATATGAGTAAAATTTTAAAATATATATAATGATTGTGATTATATTACATTTGGGGTTTAAAATGTTTTATTATAATAAATTTAGTATCCCAAAGATAAATCATCAAATGAGTTTCCCGAAAACATTGGAAGGGATGATTATGGGGAATTATCTGATAGAATAGTTCCTTAAAATTATTTAATATAATCTCTAAATTATATAAATATGTTAATATTCAACAAGTAAAATTAATAAATATCTTCAACATGAGGGTTTATTGAATGGAATTCTCATGTGATATATGAGATAATTAATTCTAAAGGTTTCATGTCTTTCAATGGAAATAACCATGTTGTTTTGGGATAAAATAATCTCAATATATTTGATATTTTGAACTCTTTAGTTACATTTCCATTAGGTCAAATTTGAATTATAATTATGAGAGTAAAAGAACCATATTAGATGTTTTATTTTTGTTTTCTTATGTATCAGAGGAGTATCATTTTCCCATGTGATCCATTATAAATTCATTTGTATGATAAATATTTTAGATGTTTTTTCATCCTAGTTTTGGTGTTGGTGTTATTGCTATGAAATAAAATGTGTGTACTTATGATGATAAGGGTTATTTATGTTTAATTTGTTTTGTATAGTGGTTTTGTTCATTAAAATACATTACTTATAGTAATCAATGTGTATTTATGTGAAAACTATGTGAGGCGAGCATCCTTTAGGTTCACAACACTCATCCAGAGTAAAATTGTAGATGAAATGATTGGAAACTATGTGGAAAACATTATAATATCATAGATTGGTTCTAGAGTGTTTTTTAATTGTTTCTCAATAATTATTCATGCCACGTTTCCAAAACATGAAGGTGTTGATGGATTGGGAGTTTCCTACACCACCATTATTGTATTTTTGGGAAAACTATCTATCTAAAATATATAAAATGTTGTTTTTTATTGTAGTGGGGAAAATACCAATATTCCATAACATTATTAATTTTCTTCCACATCACATTATTTCCATATATAAACACAAATCATCTATCCCTTAATCTATTTATGCCTCCTAAGCCCCTATTATTTGGGGTGGTAATCGGGGACTTTCATTGACAATTTGATGTTATATATTGTTTCTATTACCTCATTGATATTTTTTTTCATTATTGTAGTTGATCTTTCATTTATCTAGTTTGGGGTTCTCAAGGATTTCCACTAAATAATGGTAAATATAATCATTTTATTTGGGATATATCATTGATTTATTTATAATATTTATCAGTATGAGGATCTTATATCAATAAATTTCATTTTTATTGAGGTCGGCTAAAAGATTTATTTTTCTCTTGATTGATATTATTCTTTTCCTCTTTTTAAAGGGTAACATGTAGGCCTCTTGTAGGCTTTTAAACATGGATTTTGAAGTTCAATGTCCCTGACAATGATCTTATTCGATTATTCTTAATTTTAAATTGTAAATAATTATTTATAAATATTTATAATTTTTTCCCTTTAATGTTTCTTGAGATTGGTTTTCATGATGTCTTTGGAGTGTGGCATCAGTACTGAAGCATTGGTGATTAAACTCTAATTTAGGATCTCCCTCTTTTTATATAGTTGTTTCCAAACATGATAATAAATTACTAATTCCATTGTTTTTTAAATTACTATAAGATCACTAAAATATTATCAATGTATATCTTGTTTTCTCTTTTGAAAGAACAAGATTCATATGTCTCATGAAGGTTTTTTTAGGAACCCTATCTATTGAGTATTAATTAGTGAAGACAACCCCTATAATCATTGGTGGTGTATAATTGTTGGATTTGTAAGTATTTTTGAGTATTAAAACCACCCATGAATCCTAAGTTTTATCATATATTCATCCTATAGAGTGTTTCTTTTCAAGTGGGATGTGATGAAACGGGTTATAGACACATATAGGTCATGGTGTAATAAATCACATTTTTCAAGGATTTATAACAGTTTCCCATTCAAAATTATAAATTTATAACCCACAATAAAGGGTATAATTATAAGTAACAAATTCCTAGTAGCACTATATTTTTATTTTTTGGGTGTTAGAGGTGTTCGTAGAATACTCAAGTGAGTTTCGAGGGGAAGAAAACCGAGTCCATAGGATTCTACCACGCGTAGTGTTCGGCTCCACTATAGGGTAGTCCACTCTTGCATAGAGAAATAAATATATAATATGATGGATTTAATAGATTATTCAATAGAAAATAAAATTTCACTCATTTTAACTCCATGAAGTATGTTCTATTGTAGCTTGGATGAGCTTAGTTTAATGGTGTAGGGCTGCGACATAGGGCATATGCCTTATTCCGTCTGGAGTATCCTGACTGTGGTGTTGTGCTCCATGTTTATTTTTCTTATTTGGGGAAGCTATAAAATGGAAATAGAATGTATTTTTTGATCCTTATAGGATTTATGAACATTTTTTCATCTTTAATGGGGTTGTGTTGTAGTCGTCATCATTGTCTATATGATCCATGTCGTGGTCTGCTGAGTGTTCCTCTAAAGCGGGTTTGACTAGCCAAGTTGTGTGGTAGTCAACTATGATTACATATATTACCCCATTTCACCATGTAATAAATCCTGGTATATATTTCAACATATTTTTCTTATAATTATCATTTGGCCTATAAATACATAATTCTCCACCAAACCAATATTTCTACAAATTTTATCTCTTGACCTCGAGGAACAAAAGTCGGATTTTAAAGTCATTTGAATACCATTTTGATCTGATTTGATCCACAACATCCCATTTTTAACCTTTGGTGATATGAGATGAGTACTTTAACTTTTTTTATGGTTTCTTCTTGGTTTGATCTAGTATAGACCTTTATAATCCATGGAATGACATTTGATCTCCACATTTTTAATGAAGTTTCTTTCACATTTTTAGTATGGTTTTGGTATAGTGTACATGGAGGGATACTGATAGAAATAATATTTTCTTAATTTACCATATGTATATAAATGATTTAAAAACATTCAATATATTAATTTGTTCTTCTTTTACTCAATTTGAAATTTATGGTGTTATTTATGATAAGGTGTAAAAATTTATTAATTCTGGAATATTAATAAATTATATTCACAATGTTATTTAAAGCATAAGATTAACAATATCGATATAAATATTTTTTTACCCATATATTTTTGGGATTAAATTTTTCTTATATAAATACATCTAATTCAATCATATAATGGCCCAAAAATCAATCAATGCTAAAAATATTTCTTGCCAATATTGTTGACCCTACATCCGTAAATATCGAATAAATAAATCTACACAACTCTTATTGATGTAATTTTAGTTTAATATTATAGACATATTTATTCCCCAATTCAACATTAAATTCAATGATTTTACTGGGTCATTAATGTGACCATTAAATACTCATCATGGAAGAATATTTATGAAATCTGTAGCCAAAAAATGATTTTTTCATTAATTATGTGATAAAATAATTTATTTGTGTCCAATTACTCTAAAAAATGGAAGGTCAATAGAAAATATAATTAATAAAAACCTATAAGAAGTACCGTTGGCAAAATTTGAATAGATGGTGGTGTAACATGAGCCATCATCTAGAGGATATATTCTGGATGAGATGTTGTGGAACCAATTTCTTTTTATAAATAATTTTTATAATTTTAAATTTTTTAATTTATTTTTATGGGAAAAATTAATTTTAGTTTATTTTAATTTAAATAAAATATTATTCAAGAATAGTTTTTATTTTTTGGGTCATCTTCCACACACTGATATTTTTCATCTCCTCATTGTCAATCTTCTTCTTCTATTATTTTTTTTTCTAATTTCATCTATGTGTTTTTATTCTTATACCTCATATAATTTATTTTTATTTTATCTAATTTTATTTTATTCTTATATTATTTTTTATATTACCCCTATGACCCCATAAACTAAAAAATAAGGGTTATCGTAAGGCATGTCCTGGTAACTGTTGGGGTTAGTTCCATTCATTATGATCAAAAATTCACATCTTTTATTCATGTTTGTGGTTAGTGATAGTGTTTTGCATGGATGTGGATATTTTCCACCACTACACTAAACACTAACTCATTTCAATTATTTTATTAAATATTTTCCATCCCTTACACTGGAATCTATCTCTTCATATGATGGAGTTTATAAATTCTTCGGATGAAATGGAATATGACGGATCCATGCCTTGGGAAATTTCATACTCTCTATTGAGAAATTCCATCACCTTGATTACATGATAATGACAATTAATGATTTCTAAATGAAATCTAATTATCAAAAAATTATATAAAATAAGATTAATTCTTGCACGATATCCCAGAAATGAATAATCAAACTAAATTTATACCCCAAAAAGGATAGTTCTTGTAAAAAAATATCAAACACCAAAGACAATTTTTTCCATATAATAAAATATATTTATTATTGAATATTTAATTTTAATTTTTTTAATTTTTTAATTTTCCAAAAAACTCTATTAAAAAATATGTTTCCATGATGAATTCAAACACGTATTATTATGATTTGTTTGACTACTCATAGGTCAAACTACAAATACAATAATAATTTAAACAAATCAACAAGGTGACAAAATAACCTAGATAAAATAACATAAAAATCACAGAATATCTAAAATGAAAAGTTGATATTGAATTTGAATGTGTTCGTGCATTTAAAGAGAAATAAGATCCTGGGGGGAAAAAGAATAAATACCACTAGTTTTCAACACATTTTCAGGGTCATCTAATAAGTTGAGGCCATGAAAGAGGAGTATTCATTTCCGTAGTGTCTATAATCTTAGATCCAGCAATTCCATGATGATCTAAAGTGGAATAATGATGAGAAACACTCACCTTCTGAGCTATGTATAGGAAGTCCACAATATATAATTTAATTATATAATGAGTATGTGGTACAAAATGTTTGTTCCATTCACTAGAATGTAAAAGATCAAAAACCATTACATTAAACTCTAACTAGGGAATATGAGGAAGATATTCAAATAGAAGAATGTGAATAAAATATCAAGTATCCTAACTAATTTCCTCCATAAATTATGATCCTACATCAATAGGCACATACCTCTAACAAATTGATTAAATCAGAAAAAACTCAGGGAGATGATATTTCTTTGAACTCTTTAGTATCTCAGTTCATTCAATGTGATTTAATTATCACTCCTTATGTTGTTAATTTTTTATATTCATTCAATCCTCTTTTTTCCTAATAATAAGATGATGAAAATGATAATGGTCCTATTAAGGAACCCATATAGATCCCTAATATTTATGTACATGAATTTGAGGAATCCTAGGAAGAGATCCATGTATTTGAGATAACAAGTATCCAAATAGAGGCTAGTCACATTTAAAAGAGTAATTTTGATTTATGTCTTTCTTGTTCAAATTCAGTCAAATAAAAAATTCATACTTTCTCAATTTTTGAAATTATAATTCATGGAAATCAAATTAAACTGTAATAGATTATAAAGAGGAGGTTTCAAATGTAGAATATCAGAAGGAGGACTATCATGACATCATCTTACATCTGTCATGCAAGATATAAATAATTGTGAAGTTGGTGGATTTGGTATACTCTATCCTTGTATCACTCTTAATCAAGTACAATAATGTCGATGATATGAAAATCCACATACAGTTGTTCATGTTAAGGAATTTTAATTCATAAAAATAATATTGATAATAACTAGTAATTTCCTCTTTAGGAAGTATAAATTTATCTCACATTGGGGATCTCAAAATGGCTTATCCCTTTAAAAGGTTACTAGGAATTTATATTTGAATTTGATTCTTAGAAATATCCGGTATGTAGCCCCAATCTATCTTACCTTTTTTAGCTTAAATTATGTGATAATTCTTCATTATTAGGTAATTTTATTTTATATGATCGTAATAGTTTAAGAAGGACTCAAAAAGCGGTAGATGAAGAATAATGCATCGTAATAACGGGAGTTAACATTTAATGTTTATCTTTTATGCTCGTTAATTATTTTAAATACATTTTTAACATATAAACTAGAAATGTATTACTTTAATTGATTTTAGGAATTAAATGAATTATTAATTATTAATTAGTTTCTTATTAATCATATGATTCTATGTTTTAGATTTCAATATTAATTATATTGAATGTGTAAAATGAATAATTTAATTATTAAAGTGATGCATGGTTATAAAAATGGGAACTCTGGGTTTGGGAATATTATTTGTTTACTGTACATTAAATTTTCCTATATTTTTTCATTCTTTGAATTTATGAAATTAATGTGATTTTTTATTATTAATCAAACCTTATGTGAATGACACAAATCATATGACCTTTTCCCAAGAGGATTTCTAAACCATGTCTGTCTTATGTTATATTTGAGCACAATTCATTATTGATCATGGTACATGTCCCCAAATGAAACATTAACTGAATCATGTTAAATATATTACTATGAATAAAATATTTATAAATATTGAGGCATATTTTGAATTTATTTTATTATTAAATAACACATTTATCGGAATCATTTTTTATCTCTTAAAAATAATGAATTATCTTATTAGGAATGATCCATCATTGAATAATATTTTATCCATTCCTTCCTTCCTCGGGGTAAATTCATGATATTAAAAATTTGATGTGTTGGGGGGAAGGGATTCAAGGAAGAAGGAATGAAATTCAATATAATGAAAATGTGTGGGGTTCTATTGTGGGAATAAATAATGGCTTCTTTATTCATTCAATGTAATTAATAATTTCACCTTAATTAAATTAAAAATATATATAAATTAAAATAATAGGTTGTGACTTAGAAGACTCAAAAATCACAATCACAAGACTAATGATTTTAACATATGTTTAAATTGATTATTTGAGGTTTATTTTGTGAATAGGTTATTTTAAAAAAATGGAAAAGTGAATAATTAAAAAATAATAATGAATAAAATTTGACAAAAAATCAAGAAGGTTCACATTGATCCACATGCTTTCATTATTTATGACTATTGATTTGAATGTTTGAGGGAATTGTAATTTTCTAATTTGAAGTATGAAATTTCAATAGTCATTAATTTTTCATATATTGTATTGTAAATAATAAATAATCATCATCCTTGAGACTTAGTTTTTAATGAACAAAATCCTTCTAACTGTATGTCTCTCAATCATTGGAACCATTATTAAATTCCTAATTATTTTATTTTCAATTGGTATTTATAATGTGGAGAATTTAGTTCCATATAAATATTATGTATATGAACCAAGTTCTCATTATATGAGTAAGACTATACATTAATTGGATCATTAGTGATAAGATAATATAATCCATTGTGAGGTAGATCTTGATTTGGTAGGATTAATAATAAATAATTGAGGAAGATAAATGAATGAATGAAGATGATCAGTTATTCTTTTTCAAAAGGGGAAAAGTAAAACCAATTAATTGATTAGTTATTTATAAATTTGGAAGATAAAATTATATTTTAATTTTATTTTTGAGAATATTTTTTTTAGATTAAAAATTATGAGATTTAATTACTTTGGAATTTGAGTATTGATAACATTAGTGACCTCTAAATTCCATATTCAGATTTCATTTTTGAGGAAAAGCATGGTTTATGTTTTAATGAATTTATAGATTTAACATTTTCAGCATATTTCATATTTATTTAAATGAATTTAACACCTCCAATTTATCAAGTTGAATATTTTTTCAATAATTCTTTATATTATGGGCTGGTATGGGTTAAAATGTGAAAATTTATTAATTATAGAATTTTAACATGGTTTTATAACACATATTTTTAGAACAGAACATTTAAAATATTCACCGAATTCATGTGATATTTTTATTATTTTTTTCATTGAATTGAATTTTATTATCTACACTAAAAGATAATTTGAACATATTAAATCCCGAAAATAAATCAATCAATGGTAAAAATATTTTGGTCAAATAAAGTGGACCCCACCTCTATAAATGAGAAATAACATAGGATACACACATCCAATTTATGTGATTATTGATGCATATGAAATAATACTCATAGCTGTGTTTCACCACATAAGTTCACGGAGTAATTCCATCATTAAAGAAAATATTAATTACTCATCATTGAATGATGGTTTAAAAACAAACATCCACAATATTTTAGAATTAATAATTATGTCATAAAATTTGTTACACATATCCAATTACATTAAAATATGGAGGTTCAATAGAATATTTAATTTATATTATCTTATAAGAAAGAACATTGGAATGAATCATCCACTTGGTCAGCATAATAAGAGATAAATTATATGTGATAGATTGTAAAGGGGAAGCTATTGGGACAAATTAATTATTTTACTATTTATTATTATTTTAATTTAAAAATTATATAATAATTTATTTTAACTTAAATATAATATAAATCATGCATGATTTTTTTTGTGTCTTCTTCCATACACTGATATAATAATTATAATTATTATAATTCCCCTTCGTCATATAATTCTTCTTCTTCTCGTCGTTATAATAATGATATAATATCTATGATATTTTCTTAATCACATATCCCTTTTCTTTTTATTTTATATTTTTTTATTTTCTTATTCTCATTCTTATCATATTTACACTGTGAACTCTTACACTAGGAAAGTACGACCAATCTAGAGGCATGTCCTGGGGAAGGTAAGTGGATCTTCTATTTATTTTGAGATTAAATACATATGTTTTATTCATATTAATGTTGAGTGAGAGTGAAATATTTTTTTTATATATCTAACAATAATAAAATAAACTCAAACTCATTTCTGTGACATTAGTAAATATACTCCCTCCATTCAACTAGATACAAGCTCTTTATAATATTGAGTTGAACCACTCCATGAATGAAATTGAATACAACTAATATATGTCCTAGAAAATGTTACTTTTTGATTTAGGTGTCATATCAACCATGATTACTAGATGAGGTGGAATCAAAATTTCTAAATGTATTCAATATTTTTCACCAATAAATAAAATTATTATAATTTATTCATGAGATCATATAATTGAATTATCAAAATGAATTGAAAATCTATCAATGAGAATGATGGAATTCACAAACAAAACCTCAATGTCCATGTTCATTACTTCTAGTCAAATTCTGTTTAGTATTTAATGATTTAATCTTGTTTTTTAATTTAATTTATTTTCCAAAAAAACATCATTGATTTCCAAAATAATAATAATAATAAAGAAAATAGTTTAGTTGAATTAGAATTAGTAAGTGAAATAATTTTTAATGCTTCTCCTATAAGATGAAATTAGTCATATTTTGTTCTACATTAGGAAAATAATTTCATTTTTCAATTCCATATATTTGGAATGCATCAGATATGGATTCCTTGTAGTAATGGTGGTCATATATATTCATTATTGTTCATTTTATACGTAACAATCAATGATTCGGTAAGGTAGGGCATTCAATTATTATCCATTTATATTTTTTCAATCGTAAAAAAACTATGTTTTATAACATTCTATTGTGTAGGAATGAATCTTAAAAATGGGAAAATAATATTAAATATGGAATCCTACCTATTTATTACAAAAATTTTCCTTATATAAAAAATAAAGGATTATTTAATGTTTTCTTTAATGAAAATATATAATATAATACATTAAAAAAAATTATCCCTATTCACATGAAATTCGTTTTCATGGGTTAATCCTATGTTATATTGACTAAGTCACATTACCTAGGGATATAAATCAAAATAAATGTGTGACCATGTGGCCCAGTATTTAAATAAAAATGAAACATTTATCATGTGGTCATAAGGAATATCAATAAGAACATGAGGCATAACAATATTTCTTCAATAAGAGATCATGGGGAATATCATTGTAAATTGAAAATTAACCATAACATTGAAATGTGGCTAAAAGAATTTAATCATACATTCAATAGCATATCACCAAGGTTTGAAACCAAGGTGTCATAACTAAAAATTACCGTATTTATTCCCTATATAATCATAAAACATGTCATATTTAGAGATAAAATTGTACAACAATTTCATTGGATAACTATAAAGGATACCCCATCATATTCCTTAATTAATTTGATCATTATATATTCTAATCAATAATTTCATTAATAACCCATGGAGAATAAAGAATTATATTCTTATCAATATCATGTCATTTCAATATTTCATAATGACATGATCATAACATCATTTTTAGACCAGAAAATGGGATTGTGGGTTTCTTATGTGTAAATACCCAACTAAACTAAATAATATTTTCATCTAGGAAAATAAATCTACAAAAAATAGGTTTTACATTGAAAAACTGACTATAAATGATGATTTCCTATGTAAAGAGAAGAATTTCAGAAGTAAATTTCTTTGTATTATCGGTAAAAAACACCATTTTATAAAAGAATGTATTGAGAAGGAAATCATGCTCCCATTTATAAAATTATTTATAATTAAGGGTTTTTATCAAAATGGTAAACAATGATAGTGACCATAAATTATAAAAGACCTATAAAATATGTGGTTCTTGAATTGAAGAGAATGTCAAGATAATTCCCATACCTTGAAGGGTATCAACAAATTCACATGGAATGGAACATTGGGGGCATGATGATACCATGTAGGGTTCCATGGTGGAATGCAACAGAATATTATGGAGTATTGATTTGGAGTGAAGGTGAGAGTTGAAATGGGTGGGTATATATAGTAAAAGTGTAAGATTTGATTAATAATGCTCAAATATAGGCCTAATAGATATAGTTTGTGAAAAATGAATAACCATTTTCTTAATAATGGGTTTTTACCATGGTTTTGGAAACATGGGAAATATGTTATGTTATTTTAATCCACTAGAAACGAAAATCACTTTTAATTGCCTATTTTAGCATGGAAAATTTAATTTCCAATGATGAAGTGTTTTAGTGTCAAAGATTCCATTTTTGTATTTTGAATGTTACTTATAAATTTGTTAATTTAATAAAGTATAATAAATTATGTATTATAAATGAAAAAACATATTTTATATCATGGATTTTGCTTAATCAATTATTGTATAATTATTCAATAATTATGAAGTCCTAAAACTTACAGAAAACCCAAAACCCTATTTTTGTTATTTTTATGGAAAAAATATAGTTTATAAAATTCTGATAAATTCACTCTAACATAATATCTACATGGTAAATTTCAATATGATCTTTAATTTATCATTTAATTATGATTATTTGGCCTTAAGAAATAAAAACCCTTATTTATTAATTAAATAGTGGTTTATAAGGAATAATCAAAATTTTGAGGCTTAGAAATTTTACAAGACATAATAAAACTATTTTATCTTCTATATATAAATAATTGAGTTTTTAACATACTATATCATTAAATTAATTTTTTTTGGAATAACATATTATATTATTAAAAATTACATCTTTTCTGAAAAGTACATTTTGTGTCTGAAAAATAAATTTATCAAATTTTTAATTGTTATACAAATGTTTTATTAAGAAAAGATAATATTAAAATGGATTTTATGAAAAAAAAATGGTTTTATACAACAAAAATACACTTTTTGTAAATATTTCATAGACATATAACCACATATAACACTTGTGTATGCCCCTAAGTGTAGTTTGTGTAATGGTGGTATTTTCATGTGGTGGTTCACCTATCATCGACCGAGTGGTAAACTACACTAACATGAACTTATAAACATAGAAACTGTGTTCTATATTTTATAGTTGAAAATAATCATGGGATTGGTCATGGGTGAAACCTAATAACACTACCACAATCCCATGTATTAAAGAATGATAATTAAATGGAATGACTATATTGGTTGGGACCACAAATTCTATTTTCATTATTAATTAATGTTTGTAATCACTTGTAATAAACACTAAATATAATTGTAAAACATTAAAACAATGTTATTTTTTCTAAAAATCACATTGACTAGTGGTCATATCTGACCAATAATTATAGAATGTTCAGAACACAGTGGTAATATTTCACATTACATTCAATATATACCACTTCATTATTTCTCCTATAACTCACTACCATTTCTCCAAAGAATATATATTTTCATTTTATAATATGTTAATTGGTTTTCTATTTTTTATTTCAGTAAAATTTCATTAGTGGGTGAGGATTCTAAAAGAGTAGAGAAATCTATATTTTCCCATTTTCAATTTTCCTTATTTTATATTTTTATCCACTTTAATTGTTTTTAATTTTATTTACATTCATATATAAAAATTTAATTATCAGCATTAATGATATATGATTTTTGTTTTTGTATAGTAAAGTCCAATAAAACACACATTTTCCGTATGTAGAAAAATACATTTAATAAAATATTCATCATTACATTCATCCGCCTTTAAATATTATTCCCTATAAAATTCTACTCATATTCATGGTTTAAGAAATGTGAAGGTACATGGGATTCATTATTTTCAATGGTTCACATGTCTCCTATTTATATATAAGGATCACCAAAATGAACATTAATGGCTGTTTAGTCTTGTTTTGGATATCCATGACCCTACGATCCACTATCTCCAATATATGCTCATCAAAATAGAGTTCATGTTCCACTTCTACCACCTTCAGATGAATTACGTGTATGGGAACATGTATTTACTTCATCAAGATAAATGTTTGGAGTAAAACTTGAACTTAATATTGGTTTGATCAAATTTATTACATATAGGAAATAGATTTTTTGTTCTCAAGGATTCCATTTGGGCCAATGTACATTAGGATAAGATTCCCTTTCTCCAAAAATTGCATGACTCCCTTCCATGGTGATGTTCATAGATAAACATCATCACCAACATCAAACACTATGTCCATTTTATGGATGTCATTATATCACTTCTAGGAGACTCTTCGGGTATTGCACGGGCTGAACAGATAGAGGAAGAAGAAAATTTCAATATGGACATGTGTATCCATGAAGACAATGAAAGGAAGTCCATGTATGCATGTCAAAATTACAAAATTGGCAACACATTACCATGTGTTATCTCTATGGTCACTAGAAACTCATCGAAGGATGTTCCAAATTTTCTAGATTACACTCGGGGCACTACCCTCTAGTTGCAGATTAAGTGTACTGCATCACCATCAAAGGCTGGACAAAATCACAGTAGACTTACCTTGGTTGGGAAAAGTACTATGGAAACTCTACCTCCAAAGAGTGATATTTATCCGACTGAAGAACAACCTGCTATTGATTCTACAACACGGGTAATTATTAATTCCTAAACATGAATGGCTCATTGAATCGACTTCAATTTACCTAATGAATATACCATGATAGTAGTCTCTACTCGTGCATAGACTTTTTGCAATGACTTGGTTAAGAACCCATTGAGCAACCCTCCTATAACAAATAACATGAGTTTTCCCAGGGGGTCTAAAATTTCAGTAGGAATTGAGACTGTCCAGGTTCTGTCTACTATCTCTCAACCCTTGAATGAAACCATGAAATCAAAAGAGGATCACATGTTTACCCCCAAAAATTTACTCTCATCAGATACAAATAAATATTTTCACGATACTGGTGCCACTAACATCTCCTCTATATATACTACTAGTAAAGTAGGTAAAAACAGAAATCCAGCCACCTCTCAAACTCTTATTATATCAAAGAGGAGGAAAATATTGAGAGCATCCAAAAAAATAAGGGCTCCTTCTTAACAACAATGTATTAATGGATATTTTATTTTTTAATTTTCAGGGAATCGCAAATCCTAACACCCTCTACATTCTGAAAAGATTTATATTAACTCATAAAACCAAAATTTTTCCTATTGCAAAACCTAAAATTATTTTCTCCATGAAGTTTCATCATTTATATTCATATGTATATATCTTTCTAGGTGCTTTTAAAAATATGTTTATTGTTGACTCTATTTGGATCATTTACCATGACTCCTTACAAAATTTTAATTCATACAAATGCTCAGATCAAATGTTTACTTTGGATTTTTTACCTAGATGGATTACATATATTTTGTACAATGATTTATGTTAGAAATTTAAATCAAAATTGAATTCCTCTTTGGCTTAATATTCTAGATGTAGTTAACAACATTCATGACCCTTGGTGTGTGAATGGGGATTTTAATGACTTTATCTATTCCAATGAAATAATTGGTGCTTCACAGTATTATATATTTTCAAGAGAATTTAGGGCATCACTAGAAGACAATAATATCATAGAAATATATCTTATGGGTGCCTAAAAAACATGTTATAGAAGTAATTACAAAACGTTCGTTACCAGAATAATAGATAGGGTTTTCGCAAAAATCCTTTCTCTAGACAACTGGGATACCATATCTAGCATTACCTAGCCAAAACTGAACTCGGATTATCATCCTATCCTCATCACCATCATCCTGAAATGATCAAAATATTTCATTCTCTTCATATTTAATAACACTTGGTCAATGTAAATGGAATCTTATAAGATTTTAAGGGAATTTTGGGACTCAATGACGCATCATTATGATGATTTTTCCTATATCACAAAGATTAAGAACCTCAAATAGTTTCTTAATGGTTGGTGCAAAAATTAATCTAAAAAATGGGCTAGGATATTTCCTCTCTTGAGAATTAGATCAACAAAATTCAAAATATCTCCATTATCTCTGACTTCTCTCCTGATCCATAATATAAAATCAACATATCATGGAAGCATTCCTCCCTTCTGAAATGGAAAGATAATATGCATAATAAAATATGTAAAACTAAATGGATTTCAGATAAAGATTGAAACACTAAGCTATATAAATCCCTTTAAAGGATTAGAAAAGTCTCTAGAACACCCTACTTACTTAAGGACTATGACAACATCTTGAGCACTAAGGTAGACATTGCAAATAATGTAGTCTACAACATTGATTATCTTTTCAATGG
This sequence comes from Viscum album, assembly GCA_963277665.1. Taxonomy (NCBI): domain Eukaryota; kingdom Viridiplantae; phylum Streptophyta; class Magnoliopsida; order Santalales; family Viscaceae; genus Viscum; species Viscum album. Next base: position 2,051,944,114 of record OY728151.1, read on the forward strand.
CCCTCATACTATCAAAGTCCTCATTTCTATGGTCATTCCAGTTTTGGTCAGTGAAGAGAACAATAGATTTCTTCTGAGCATGCCTCTTGATCATGAGATCAATGACATTGTCTTTAGCCTCAATTCTGATAGTGCCCCAAGTCCTGATGGTTTCAATAATGGTTTCTTCCATCAGTTTTTAAAGGTCATCCAGTATGATGTTTGCAAACTTGTTAGATACTACTTCATTAATGGGGTTCTCCCTCATAGACATAATTCTCAATTTTTGACCTTAATTCCTAATTTGAAAAAAGCCTTGAAATTCACCTCTTACAACATATTTCTCTCATTAACTCTCTCTATAATATTATTACCATGCTTCTTTCCATTCGTCTCTCTTCCATAAGTACTAAAATCTTCTCTTGGAATCGGTTTGATTTTATCAAGGGTGGCCAATTCAACACTGCATTTGCCTTAAATTCGAATTCACCAAATCTTTAAATAATTTTAACCGAGGAGGAAACATTGTGATCAAACTTGATATCAAAAAATCTTTTAACACTATCAATTGTAGCATTATATTTAAAGTTCTTCAATAATTTGTTTTTAATGATACCTTCGTCCTTATAATAAGAACCTTATTTTCCTCAGCCAATATTTCCATCCTTATTAATGGATCTCCTAAAGGCTATTTTAAATGTACAAAAAGTGTCAGCAAAGATGACCCTTTCTCTACCACTATTTTTTATCGTGGAAGAATATCTTAGTTGATTACTCTCTCGCCTTGTGGGAAAAATAAAACATAAACCCATTCAAGTGGCCAAAAATCATCATATGACTACACATATCTTATGCACCTATGAAATCAATCTTTTCTTGCTAGGTGACAGTTGAAACATCCCAACATTAAAAAATACCTTAGAGCATTATGATGAGCTCTCTGGGAATGTTATTAGTTAGACAAATTGCTTTTTTATTTTAAATATTTGTTTTCCAGCTAGGAAAAACAGATTCATTAATATCCTAGGAATCACATAAGGGTATTTCCCTTTAACCAACCTGGGTGTTCCATTTTTTTGGGGATGGACAAAATCCATGTATTTTAACACAATTGTTGATCAGGTCTTCATCCAACATTCTTCTTTGAATGAAAAACCCCTATCCATGGCTGGTAGGGTATGTCTTGTTATGTAAACCATTGTCTTTAAAAAATTTTACTACCTAATGGTCTATAAATAGAATTATGGTCTCCTTAAAAAAATTATTGTCAACATTTAAACATTTTGTTTGGTCTCACAGCATCCTCGAAAAGAGTATGGTTACAGTTACAAGGTTTGTTTTTTTAGCCACTTGAGTAGCGTGGCCCATGCCTTAAAAAAACTAAAACTCTTTAATAAATCTCTTGAAGCCATGTTTACCTGGAGATTGAATAAAATTAACTCTAACTCTATCTACTTCCTTAAAAATATGTTCCTTAGGATGCTAATGAATGGATATTTAAATTTTACAATCTCCTTGATCTATCCATCCATATGATTTTCATTTGCTAATATCATGAATAATTCAAGATGGATGTTGAGAATTGTCTCTACCAATAATTTTTGGATGGATAATAGGACAGGATCCCCCATTTAATCCATGTTACCCCCTCACACACCTTCTGTTATCACCACATGAAATATTTAGGTTATGATGACATCTATTCCTTCTAATTTTCATGACAACATCATGCACGTGGTTGTCAATTATTCTTTCTCTCCCACTTATGACTTCTTTATTTGGGATCATACTCATAATGGTGTGATTGACATAGAATTTTAATATAAATAAATATTCACAAATGATGATTCAAGGTTCAATTGTTTAAAATACTTTTAAAATCCATGGATTAAACCCTCAAGGCTTAACCTTGTTTGGAATGTTGCGCACCAGCGCATCCCCACCATGGTTGGTCATCAAATTTTTGGAATTCAAATATATTCTAAGTGCCCATTATTTCATCGGCACAAATAAGATATCTAACACCACATTATTTCCTATGATACAGCTTCAGCCCATTTGAACTATATTACTGACATGTTTGATTGTAGGTTGTTGCACCTCAACTCTATTATTTAAAAAATAAAGCATTATGTGGAGCATGGATTCCCATAGAAAATCATGAATCATATTATAACTTCTATTTTAGAGATCATCCACATTATCTAGTATGATTGAAATGATTTTATCCATAAAAAATATCATTTAATCTTATTGATGGTTAGATGCGGATTCTTATTGACATAAGGGAAGCGTCCTCGATTCAAAAATCTCATTGTTACAACACTTTTGGAGAACTTGTGATTGTCTAACACCTCTGTATTGGTGGTATCTAATGGTAGTCGAGATGCAACCTTGATGATTTCTGAAAATATCCAATCCTGGGTTGGATCAAAATCAATGCTGATGGAGATTATAAAGGAAATTTGATCCTTTATGGATCGGGCGATGCCTTAAAAAATGTTCTTGGGCGTAGTCTTGGATGACTCTTTGGTAGCTGTGGTTTGGCCTACTCATTCGAAGAGGAAATGTAGGTTGTGATTCATGAGATAGATTTTGTCATGAAAAATGGATTGAACAACATAAGGATTGAAATTGATTCTACAACCATTGTCCAAGAATTTTGGAACGGTGTGGTGCACATTGTGTATCCGCTTAACATCCAATAGATGATCTACCAAGATTATCTCTGGGAGATTAGATAAATCGTCATGAATACCTTTCGTGAGGAGAACTTTCTTGCGGTTGTCCTGGAAAATAAGGGAATCAACTAGAGCTTCAAATGGCTTAAGGATCTACCTATGGAACATCTCCCTCTCTATGAAAAACATTACAATATGATCCCCTCTTTCTGACTTTTATTGATCCTTTTTTTATAACTAAGAAATTGTGGCAAGGCCTTTCGCCAAGACATCTCCTTTAAAAAAATGGTTGAGAAATAATTTGGGATATGATTTATTATGGCCCTTCCCTCATTATTACCAAGTAAAACATTACATCATCATTAATTAATGGGTATCTTGGAATCCAAATCCTTTATGTCAAAAAAAGTCATTTCCTACTTTATTCATTAGTGGATTTTTTCTCATCTAGGGTGAACATGCATTGAACAATTATAGAAATTAAGAAGTTCCAATAATCTCTTTTGTCTCATGTTCAATCCATTTTTCATGAATATTTTCTTCAATAAATGGTGGTCTATTTATATATCACAATTATCCTAATAATGATAGTGCCTCAATATATTTTGATAAAAAATACCTACAACTATCTCTAGGACATTTGTATGATAATTATTACCATGAGGCCTTAAATATAAAGATTCATAAGAAATCACGTGGTTATTTTTCATGAGGACTCATAAATTCCCTTATTGGGATGCATCATTTTAAATTAAAAATCCGTCTCTACTAGATAGTATATTCAACATAGGTGTAGTAACAAATTTCTTCATCAGTTCTAGGAAGAATTCTTGTCACACCATTATCCAAATGAACATAGCACCATTTAATGATAACATGGTTAGTAGATATTTAATTGTTGATTTTTTATTTGAAAAACCCCCATTAATATTATTATAACACATTGAAACTACAAATATTGGTTATCCTTGTATGGTGAGGCCAATCCTACACATTTGTTTCTTTAACGGTTTAATATATATCGATTCATTTGATACAATGTTCCCCAATAATTTAACATGTTGATACCAAAATTCATATTTGATGAATTTTATAAATAACCATTCCTTCCTCAGTGTTTTCAATATAACCCTTCTATGATCCTCATAATCCTCATGAATTTGGGAATATACAATATTATTATATATAAAAACTAAAAAAATTAATCAATAAATTCCTTAAAAATTTTATTCATCAAATCCATAAATATAGACGGAGAATTATTAAATCTGAAGGGAATAACAAAAAATTCATAATTATGATAGCATGATCAAAATGAGTACTTCTGAATATATTATTTACAAACCCTCTATTGATGATAACAAGATCAAAGATCAATATTGGTGATGTATCAATCCCTTTATAGCTATTAAAATAATATATCAATCCATGGGATAATGTACATGTTCTTCATTGAAAACACATTAAGTTACCTATAATCATTGCAAGACCGCATTGATCATTCCTTTTAATTCCGAAGTTGAATAGTTTCACACCAAGTTGAAACAAAATTATAGATAAATCCCTTCCCCAAAATATTTTATGTAGTTATTTTAATTCCTCTATATTTACTTCTTTTATTTGATAAAGGTTATTTAATATCATCATAGATCTAGGTATCATTTTAATGGATAAATATACCAATCTTTAGAGGGGAGGTATATTTAACGCTTTTGGAGATATGTTAATGTATTATTGAATTAATGGGACAATATATGACTTTATAATTTTAGTACATTCCCCCACTTCACTGATCATCTCATTAATTAAGGCTATGGGAGGTGCCCCAAGAAAAATATCATATTGAGATATCTCTCCTTTAAAAATAACAATTGGGTTTATATTTAAATCATATTGAGATTTCATTTATTCAATATTTTATATTAATAATACATTTTTAGATTCATTCCATCTTTATTATAGTGTTGAATACCACCATGGGAATGACTAGTAGATTTGTGGTGATATTTTTTACGTCAATGTTAATACAATAGATTCTAAACATTGATTCTTCTTGGATAATCCCTATAGGTGTCTAGATTGATAACTCCACTTATTGTAGCTCATGTATTCATTATATATTCATAGAAGAGATTTTGGAAATAAATTAATTCAAATAACTATAATCAAAGAATGTACTTGTTAGATTTTAGTTATAGAAGAGGGTATGAGATACCAAATAATTTAGAGAGTCTACATCATCCATATTGGTAAAAATTCATATCCTTTATACCCATTCATATGTTGAGGCTGATGGTGATTTACCTCCATTATCTTATAATTTGGATTGTATTGGAAGAGTATACAGGATTTCCACACATGAATCATTGAACATTAGGACAGGTTTTCACCATCTTCCCTTTACTATTAGGGTTGAGAAGTTTAGGCATCACCTCACTAGGATAGTTTTGAGATATATGGTCTTCTATTCCACAGTTATAGAATTTTACACTCCAATTATATTAGTTCCCTCAATGATTCTTCCGACATTTTTTACTTGGGAGGTTTCACTTTCTTTCCTCCTTTAACATGAGAAAGATTCTTTTCTTGGATTGTCTCTATACCTTTATTAATTTAATTTGAACATTATAAACACTTCATTTCTCCTAACTCAGATTCAAACATCCTAGAACACTAAAAAATCTAATCATATCTTTCATTTTCTTAATTAATTAAATTTATCCATATATAGGTTCATAGTCCAAATAAGAATATATCATGCTTTCCATTAGAATAAATAAAAATGAAAGAGGTGGATCAAACTAGTCATGTAATGTTCATATGTTTTCTTCCAACCGATTAATTATTTTGATGATTCAATTCTTTGAATTCTTTCTCAATTGTTTCACATCAAATGTGGAATGTATTTATTAAAAAATATTTTGTTTATATTTTCCCACTTCATAGCATCAATCTCCCCCTTATTTGAATTATGTATTTAATTAGATTACATCATTGATTAGCTTCTCCTTCTAATCATTATATATCATTGGTGACATTATTTACTTCTTAATAGTGGAGTATAGAAAATATCTTTTCTATTGTGATAATCCATTTTTCAATAATAAATGTTATATTAATACATTACATGAAGGTTTTCGTTGATCGATAAAGGAATCAATGTAATGTTGTCTCCTTCGAGGAGAATTAGTATGCTCAATATTATTCACATTATTATTAATAACATGAGATAGTTTATTCATCATTAATATTTAGTTTTCCAACCTAGATTTCATCGAAGGACATTCATAGAATCATCTATTGTTCTCATCATTTACATAGATCCTCAAATTTCACATAATTTTAAAAAATAATGACCCCTTAATGAGTAATTATTTTAAGATTATTAAAAATATAAATTAATTTTATGTCATAAAAGATCATCCATTAATATATAATACATTGATAATAATTAAATTTTCTATATATCATGCTTGATTGTTTATATGATTCATTTTATTAACTAATCTTATCACCAAGGAGTTCCAAACATTGAGTGAAACAATCTCCATTTTCGTTCAGCAGTTCCCCAACATGTCTAGCTCAATACTGTGATTTTCATTATTACCCCTAGATACATAGGTGATAAGTCTACATCCACTCATTCCTATCCAGATATGTAATTATTTACATAGAAACCACATACATAATACTTCACTAAAATACAAGTATGTTTTTAATAATTAAAATATTATATAGGGTTTACACGGAGGATTTTTATTCCATATTCCCATAAATAAATAAAATTCCATTTGATACAAACTATGGTATCATGAATCATTACTATATATAGTTTTCATCACATGGAACAAGAATAATGATCTATTTATGTTTAGATTCATAGAAATTAGGAACATAATACCTGAAAAGATAAAACATTACTCTAAAACACATGAAATTATTTCTGAAGGGTAAATAATAACATAAATTTAATACATATCATAACATATGGATGTACATAAATGTAAATGGGTGAGGATGAGGCCTAGTAAGGTAATAATCAAGTGAAACAATTACCATGTGATCTTGATGAATATCTACAAGATCATGAAGAATAAAAATATTTCCTGAATTTGAAATCATAAAGAATATCATAATAAAATAATGTGAAATGTTAATTGGAAATGTGAAAAAAAAATTAAATAATATATTCATAATAATATCCCATTTTTCACACAGGTTTTGTAAATGAAAAATACCAATGTTATCCACCGATTTATCATAAAAAATTTCATCTCGATTGATTAAAAGTTTTACCAAATTCATTGGAGTTCTATCTAGAAACACCATTCATATGTATTAATAAATGTTATCAACATATATCAAAATCAGTAATTTCATTAATAAAACCTGGAGAATAAATAATGGGTTTCTTTTTAGTATCATTGCATTCCAAAAGATCATAAAGACATTATTGTTACATCATTTTTATCAAATTAAAAGGGAATGTGGGTTAATTATGTGTAAATAATAAAATAAAATAAATCATTTTTACAAGTAGTTTAACAGACCTTGAATATTAAGTGCATTTGAAACTCACCAAAAGAAAATAAAATATAATTTCAAATGTAGATATAAAACATGAGATATAAAAATGATAGAATTATAGCTATAAAACATTGTTTTATACAAGTGTAATATGATAGGAGGAAAGGGTATCCCAATAAAAAACATAATTTGGATTTAAGGGGAATATAAAATGGGTTATAAAAGAGATTAAACATAAATTTTGTAAGGCATATACAGAAATTTGTTCTAGAATATAAGAGAATGAATTAATAATTTCCGTACCATTAATAGATACTCCCAAAACACGATCAATAGAATCTTGAGTTATTGAGGAAACATTAGGGGTATATTGGGTGGAAAAATATGAGGAAATTTTTAATATTTAGATTATCATAAAAGAAGAGATGTGAAATGGTTCGGTATTTCTATAAAAATTGATGGATTTGATTAATAATATCAAAATATAGGAATTTGAAATCATTATTGTGTAGAATGAAAAATAATTCGAATACTAATGATTTTTTCATTGGTTTTGAAAATTTGATAGATATTTTATGTAATTTTATTCCACTAATAAAAAACATAATTTTTACTACCACTTTTGGAATAAAATATTTATGGTCCCACAAATTAGTGTATTTATGGTCAAAGTTTCCAATTTAGTCTGTGGAAAGTCACTTATTAGTTTAGAAATTGGATAAAATAAATTTTAAAAAAATATTTTAATAAAATAAAAAATTTAGTTATATATTGTGGATAATTAATTATTAAATCATTATGAAATAAATTTTAAATAAATAATTATACGAAAAACTCAAATCAACATTTTACTATTCATAAAAAATAATGTATTTTATAAAATTCAGATAAATTTAACCTAACCCCATTTTGATGTGTTGATTTAAAATTTATGATTATATTTTTAGAATAAATATATAAATTTGATAATTTTAAATTATAAATAAAAAAATACATATTTATTAACATATAACTTGTTGTAAGGCATAATAAAATTTCATATAGTTAAAAACATCCCATGACACCAAAAATTTATTTTATCATTTTTATTTAATAAGAGTGTTTTAAAATAAAATTCCATTAAAGAAAATTTATTTTTAATTTCATAGTTATTTTTAAATATTTATATATATTATAAAATGTATAATTTGGTTTGAAAAATCATTTTATGAAATTAATCTCAACTAAATGAATATTTAATAATGAAAACCAATTGTTAAAAATGAATTTATGGAATAAAAATTTTATTTACACAATGGAATTACACATTATGTAACTAAGGACTTGAAAAGTAACCCATTATAACACCCATATACACCATATAGGTAAGATGTTTTATGGTGGTATTTTCATCCGGGAGGCACATGTAACATTGACTGAGTGGTTATTTTTACTAACATTAACATCAGACATATACAATTTTACTATAGTCCCACTTGTTTTGGATAGGTTTGTGCATGCTCAATGGTGAACCCTAGTGATTCTACCTCCCACCCATGTTATGACAAGTGGAATTCAAATGACATGACTCTACTTGATAAGTCATTCTCTTCTCCTCTAATCGTTAATTTTATTTTGTAATTACTTCTTATAAACACTTATTATAATGGTAAAAACACAACCAAGTGTTTTAATTCTGTATTTTATATTTACCAATGGTCAAATTTGACCAAATTTCATATAATGGTCAGATCATTGTATTCACATTTCTCTTTATACTATATAAATAAAAAATCATTATTTCTCTCGAAATTCTCAATAATTTCTCCCATGGCTACATATTTCCATTTAATAATATTTTCATTGGGTTTATATGTCATTTTTTATTTCACGAGTGTTGGATTTGTGGGATATGATTATAATGGATTATAGAAATCACTATTTTTCCATTTTTAAAAATTTCAATCTAATATTATTTTTCCCGTTTTAATGTTTGGAATTTTAATTGGTTTTACATATTACTACTATAATAATTATTACTAATGATATATGGTATTTTTGGTTCTTGTGTAGTGTAATAAAAAATAACACACATTTTCACATGATAAAATATAATGTAATCAAACTTAGTTTGTTATATTAAAGATATAATGTTTTAGGTTTACCATTCAAACATGTTCTACCTCTATAATAACACTTTTCTTATTTTTTCATGTGGGAGTTAAATATATGATATTGAATGTTTTAAAATTTTACTCATTATTGTGTTAGAAGTGGTAATTTTATAAAAGTGGTTGTGGAATGAAAATATTATATATTTTTGGTTGGATAATGAAATTAAATATTCAATTTTATTGAATTGTTATTTTATAATAATATTCCAAAAAACATATATTATGAATGGTGGATGCTTTTTTTAATCTAGTAATCCATGTGTTAATCGAGTTTTCTTTAGAACATAATGAATTTTTTTTATGATTATAAATGAGGGACATGATAATGGAATTGACCTTACATAAATTTTGTCAAAACTAGATGTCTTTTTTAATGAAATTTTCTAAAGATATCATAGTTTTTTTATAATGGATGAATTAAGTTTCATATTTATCTATCAAGTGAAAAATAAATTATTTAATTCAATATGAAATAATATTGTTTGTTTTATACTAATAAATGTTTGTGGCCGAGCTATCCTGTTTTATATTGAAGGCAGGAGGCTTTGTGTTTTGGGACGAGTAAAATCCTTTTAATGAAAATTTTAAATACAATGTTTTTTAGGCTTGGTTTCAATTTTGATCGGGATGGTTATTATTTCATTATGTATTTCCCTAAATGTGATACTTTTTATTTTATTTGATATGATTTTGTGGCGGCTGATGAAATACAGGTAGGGAGGCCCAATATTGTTACCGTAATTGTCTCATATAAAAGAGATATACTTGAGGATACAAATGAGGTTTTTGGGGATAGAATTTAGACTGATGAAAGGGGATAAAAATTGAATTACAAATTGTTGTTCATGAAGATGTAATTCTTTATTAATAAATATATTTAAAGAAAAAAGGGATGAGTTTCTTATTTATCTACATACCATTACCCGACGCATGAGGAAACTAGATTTGATTTGTTATAAATATATGGAATGTTTCATAAGTAGTTTCCTAGATAAATATGAATTATGAAATTATAAAGGTAATTAATTTTTTGGGACACAAGGTATGTGATTTTTGGAATAATAAAAAAAATCTAATCTTGGGGAACCATGGAATCAGTAGGATTATGTCTCGAATTCAATGACACAACAGTGATGGTAAATAAAATTTTATAGATAAATTATAATAATGTTCTACTTTATTAACATTGAATTTAATATTGAAATGGAATTAATTTATTGAAATTATTCTGGAATTATTGTGTTCGTAATGAATAACATTCTCTTAGTGGTGGTAGTTAGGTATCTATGCGATGATAGCTTCAGTTGAAAATGAGGCTATGTTTTTTCATATAGTGTGGTTGTGACATATTGTATGTCATATATTTTTAGTGATTTCATATGCCACCCCACCTATATTGGTAAGGATACTAACTAATATTATATAATTATAGGGTGTTTTCACCAATATCCAGGTTGGTGATGGATGAATGGCTGGCTACACCTTCAAGCCCTGCTATTTTCTCCCGTTAATATCATCTTATAGAATTCATAGTGGATATATTTGCCATATATGAACATAGAGGGACTTGATGACTTGTGGTTATTTCACACATATGTATCTACATATATAGTCTTATAATAATGGTTATATTTATAATGTGCATGGCATGTGGTGTTTTGATATTTATTACTCTGTGTGTGGGATATGATAGTATGGTGTATAATATGTGATGTATGATATATTACATTATTTATGTTTTGGATCAAAAAAACCTATAAATTACTACTTTGAAATTTTTTAGGTGGTGATATGATGATATGATCCACATTTTTCAAGTGTATATTCATATCCCATTTGACATTGGTATGGATTCATTTAGGGAGAGATAGATCCTAATATATGACATTAGGGAAGGGAGAAAATCCAATTCAGAAGAGTAGGCAGGGTACCCTTGTTTTATTACTATATTATATGATCTCTTTTTTGCAATATTTGTTGAAAGATTTCAATAGAGAGGATAAGATCATGATAAACCTATATATGTGACTAGTTAGTATCCCTTGGTGGTCACTGTCATATATTATTCTTTCATTATCTTTTTCTCAAAATCCTTCATGTAAAATCCTATTTTCACACCTATTATAACCCCCATCATTTTTAATAAATTTTTCTTAGTTTTGTAGGAGCATGTTTAATATTGACATAGATATTACTATCTTATGATTTTATTGGATATTTTTGGGATTCATGATAATTGCAGTGTATATATTTTAGTATATTTAGCAAACCAATACATTTGTTTTAATCTTATATGTAATTTCATCTATGTACTTGTCTATTCATTACATATTTATAAGTAGGATTTTCCAAGTGTAGAAGTATTATCACCCTATTCATCATGTTTTTTTGAAGTAAATACATCCAATACTTATTTATTATACACCTATGATTACTGTCACACTTTTATAGACTATTTGAGGCATGATTTTAGGAGTAACCATATATGTGTTGTAAATTTTATTGTAGGAGGGGTTCCTCTTTGTGGAGGAGGTCATTGTAGAGTGGTATTAGATTTCTAGGAAGAGGGTTGGGATTGAGTTTAGATTTAGGATCATATAAGGACTACATGGTTTGGTAGTTCAATCGTTTCATTTATGTTTAGTTTGTGATATAAAAAATAGATACTAACTATGATTAGGGTATTTAGGGACCCCATAATATGACACACATAAGATTATGTTTTCTCTGACTACTATTTTATTTAATAATGGTTATGGAATGTTCAAATATTAAATGATTAGGAATCTTTTTTCACTGTTCATATGATTGAAATTTGTAGAATATGATATTTGGTTATACAGTAAATGAATAAATAATTTTTTCTAATTTTTGTAAAATATTTAATATTATATTACTAATACACTTACTCAATTATTTAATTTGTTGATATGGATCTAGTTTTAAAACTATAACATGTTCATATGAAATATGTTCAGAATAATATTCCCATAGATCACCCTTAGATTATAATACAATGATAATGATACTTTGTGGATGATACTCTGTATCACCCCAAAATTCTAAAATAAAAAAACTACATTCCATTTATTAAATGACACGCAACACAAAAATTAAATGAAAATAAACACCCATAGACATTGGGATATATTTTATTTCAAATAAATAAAATTTCATTCATTACATGAAACAATAATTTTTTCTTCTATTCCATGCAAACGAGTTCCTTTGATATCAAACATTACATGAAATCCAATGTTTTTAGGAATAATTAACTACTGTTAATATTATTATTTAACAAGATAGTTACCTCTTACACATTTAAATAATGACTATGGATATGATTAAATAAATTGTAAAAATTTATATTTTCAAACAGTAATTATTTATCTAATTATTAGTAATAAAATAAAAATCATTTTAAATATATGAAATTATTAACTAAAAAAGTATATTTTTTAAATGATGGATTATTCATGCATTATGAAAATAATTTGAAAGAACATTTTTCCAAATTTTAAAAATATATACAATATGTTTATTTATAATTAATAATTTATTAGATTAATGTTATCTTAGGTTTTTGTTTTGGGATTTTTCAAAAAAGATTTATTTTTTCATAAATAATCAAAAATATTGAATTGTAAGGGAAAACTATATTTTCATTTAAAATATTTATAATATGAAAAAATATTCTAAATTTATTATAAAGTAATAATTGTTTAATTAAATATCAATTTATCAAAATTTTTCCATTGAAATCATTTTAAATGTTAATTTTGATAATAAATATTTATAGAACATTGAATATTTTTTCATTAAAGACCTAGATTTTCATTATGTTTGTATGACTAATTTTACATTAAATTCTTCAAAATATATGAATATAATTTGATAAAATAAATTCCATATTTGAAATACTAATTATTAATATATTATAATATTTTCATTTTAGTTTTTTTATATTAAATGATAATAAAAATTTATCACCCCAATTAAGGTTAATGCAGTGTTTCTGAAAATTTTATGCAACTGTGTCAAAATTATTTTTCAAAACTGATAGTATTTTTATTTGATAAATTGATTTTATATTTAACATTATCTTCTTCAAATTTACCAATATTTATAATTTTATTTTATTTCTAAATATTTATTTACCTCGTTTAATAAACTAATTATGAAGGTGTAATCTAATGTGGTGAAAAGAGAGTAGACATAAGGGTTATTGAGAAAATGATTAAAATATGTATATCTTCAATATGTTCGAGTTTTTTTGAATATAATAACTAGTATATATTATTTATAATCTGGGATATATATCCAGTGAAATCATAAGGAGTTTATTTTTATTTGGTTACATTTGGTTATTTAATACATTATGTTATTTAAAAAAATTCAATCATCCTCGATTATAAAAGGGAACCCTCTCTCCTAACTGCCTCAAAACAGTCATGAAATTTGGATTTATAGGACCCCGTCAAAATAAACTCCAAAATGTATCTGAAAATAATAGATTCCATTGTTTTCAAATAATATCAATCATGTAATCCTTTTAGTGAAATCACAATGAGGTTACCCGAAGAAGAGGTAACAATCATCAACAATCATTTTTTTTATTCCACCTCCTGTTTCAATTAATATTATACCATGATTATATAGTAACATTAACATATTACATATTATAATATATTTTTTGTCAAATTAATTACCTAAAACAAAATAAGCTTCTGTTAAATGGGTCATGAAATAATTTTTTGTGTGTGTAGTGGAATATGACATCACGAATAGATATCATTTATTATTCCATTACCACATCACCGTGCTATGTATATTGATAGATATATGGTATATATGATATTTACCACATAATTATACCTAATTTTTCAATATACCATTTAGATTCATTTTTACATTTCATTTCCTTATGGATTTGATATCATATCTCGTGTGTATATCAGACTATTGACTCACGAATGGATGTGATTCATTTCCCACTGACATTTTTCATAGAGGGTAATTGGGATAATTTTAATGAATATAAGTGATATTCATGAATTTATAATTTTATTCATGATATATTTCTTATATAAATCATGTATTATCAGACATATATAATAAAAACTTTTTGATTTATATTCATTACATTACACAAAAATACAATATAGAATGTATTAGTTTTGTGTCTTTGGAAACAATGAAACACAAACAAGTTGTTGATATTATTAACTACAAAACATCTTATATATATCATTCATTATATATTTATTCACATCCTATAGAAAATTTACTTAATAATGGGGAAGCATAGATTCTCAATAATGGTAATCATGGTAGGTATATTTGAATAACAAGGATATATGGGTTTAAAAACATGAGGATAACATTTGAAAACTATAAAATTAATTTCAATGATATTAATATTATTTCATGTATTAAATTATTATTGTTCATAATACATGAATAATAGTGTAATTATATAATATGATCCATGGCATCATAATAGTTGAAGAAGACGTAAATTTATGGAATAAATTTATGAATAGAAAATAATTTCTATATTATTCATGGATTATTGAATATTATATCTTACTAAATGAGTTAACTCCCCCATCCATAATAGTAGTAAGGCCTCACTCCAAACACCATCATATCTGATAATGTTCCATACAAAATCTTGTTCACTCCATATTCTAGTCATGTCTATCTCTTGAGATATAAATCGTTACCCAGTGCATTTAAGGGAGATATATGACCCACATTTTTCATAATGAAATCCATATTTATATGCTCCAAAAGATCATAAAATAGTAATCATATCATTTAAAATTGAGTTTAAATGAGAATCTTAAACATTTCATCATATCATCACCTATTTAAAAGATAAAACATTCATAATCATTTCATCATATCCTTCGTGAATAACCCATTAGAAAAGAAATAGAATTCATTATCATTTTATCATTGTATAATATGAGGAATAGAAATGGGTTTCATAAAAATCATGGCGTAGAAAACATTAATCAACTTGATAAATAATATAAATGGTACCTCTAGATGATATCACCATAAATTAATATGTATTTTAAATAGATTATATCATTGATGTTAAATTACATTGAACGATTATTATAAATATTTCATGAAAAATATTTTTCTTCATCGAAAAAATCCAAAGAAAAAACAAAATTATATTAAAAATTATATTTTGTTAAAATGAAAATGAAATTTTATACATTATTCTTTAAAAAAATAGTGGTCTAGACATCATGAAGAATCAATTACAATGTACACCACAAAAAAAATTCTTTCAAAATTTTTGTACAAAACAAATGTTAATTGTTTGGAAAAACACATGGAGAATCCTTTAATTCTTTTGTTGTAAAAATTAAAAAATTGGTAAAAATGTATTTTAAAAATCATTAGAGAGTAATAATAAATTTTTTAAAACATTTTCATAATAAAATATTTCAGATTAATATGAGTTTTTGACCATAGAGTCAAAAAAATATGTATTTTGTCAAAAAAGATCAATTATATTAAATTAAAAAGATTTTTTAGTGGAACTATTAAATGAAAATATATTGAATTATCATTTGAGAATATTATTCATGATTTTATTAATAAATGGGACATGATAGATTATCCTTAGAAAAATATTCATAATCAAACATGATAAATGATGAGATTATACCAGAAAATAATTACCATATTAGAAAAATTGAATATTAATCATCATAAAGGGATAAAAAACTCTAGAACAAAAAATTTAATTATGATTTTATAACTTCATGAAAGTAAATGTAAAACTTTCTATATATACACTGGATTAATGAATTTCAGTTTATAAAAAATCATTATTCTTAAGGATGGAAAATTTAGACAAAATTAACATACCTTAAATCTGGAAATGTGTCATATATATTCAAACAAAATATATAATAAATTTTATTTTATTATTCTTATATTATTGAAAAATATTTAAATTATATAATACCATATAATATATTATTTTCATCATTTATTACCAATTTATTATAAATTCCAAATAACATTACGCTTTAGGTAAAAGACATTTTTTCATAATGATTTGACTATTTATAATTAAAAATTATAACATGATGATGGTTAAAAATGTAAATATCATTAAACATGATATAAATAACAAATATTTTAATTGTATATGTATTTATATTAATCTATACAATATTGTGATGGAAAATGAAATACACTTTCTCTGTAGAAGGTATGTCATATTTATACATGAACACTATTTACGTTTTCATGTAAAGTTATATGAAAAAATTTTAAATGATATATTTTAATTCTACATTAAATTTTCTCTTGTATATATTACATATTTTAATTATTTCAATCATAGTTACCATACATTTAATGGGTTAAGGAATAAACCTGCTTCACGAGGTGGCAGTCCACCACACACACGAGTGACATTATTGTATTCCTAAAAATTGAGATTATGGAGGTATGTGTGATATAAAATAAAATTAAATCATAAATAAATCCTTATAATTTGACTTGAGATGTGGTAAATGAAAAATTAATGACATTGGTTCCTAAGGTGGTAGTCCCCCATTCATGAATGGTGATTTCATAACCAATTTAAGGGATGTAGATATTATTGTAGGTCATGTACATAACATAAAAACATTTTAGTATATGTTATATATAAATTTAATTATATTTTAATTATATAATAATAATTAATTTATCTTGAGGAAGAAATTAAATAAAAATGTTAGTTTATGAACATTACCTCTCCTTTGGGCATCCACATTAAATTTTCCTCAAACACCTTATTAAATTAGATATAATTAAAATATATGAATTATTAGATGAGACGATGGAATTAGGGGAGATTTTTTGTTATATATTGTTGGAGAATGGATTTACGGTCTGATGATTAGAGGATAATGGTAGACTTTTATTAGTGAGGTGAGTGGGAAACATATAATTATGGAAATCAAAATTTTATACCCATGTTTAATTCCTGAAACAGGGTTCCAAAATAGAATATTACAGTTTATATAAGATATGATGTATAAATATGGTCATCTAATGGGTTTTGGAAATCTTTTTGTTTGTTTTAATCCTATCCCTTTTTAGTTTACCTATCCTAGAAAACACAATTTGTCTTGATTGATAGTAATGAATTTTTATTGTTTTTACTATTAAATATTGTTAAAAGTTAATTTGGACCTATTAGGAAATATAATTTCTTCTTATTCGAATGAATAATTGTTTCCAAATTTAATTAAAATATACTTAATTTAAAATTAATAATTAAGATCCAACAATAATGTGTCTTTTTAAATAGTAAATGTTATAAAAATTACATGTTTTTTCACGAAATTCAGAATTAAATTCATTAATATAATCATAATTTAGATAATTTATATATAACTATGAAAATTATAGTTTATTTCTTACATAAAATAAAATAGTACATTATATATTTTTTAATTAAAAATGTATTATTCAATTAAAATGTTTTATTTTCAATAAATTACCCAAAAAATCCTAAATATACCCACAATTATCCCAAATATTTTTTAAATGATAATTTTAAAACTATATTTTAATTTATAAATTAAATTTATAATAATTGTTAAAATTTAATTTTTATTGTGGTTATAATTTTAAAAAAATAGTTTTTTTAAGAAAATATTATTATCAAAATATATAATGGTTTTCCAAGAATTAATAATTATTTTATAAACATGGTTGTTATATAAAACCATTACAATTAATATTTAAACTGATTTATTAAAATATTTTTTATAATATTTATAGATAGGTTTTAATGGTCAAATTTATATAACTATATATACAATAAATCAAAGTTCTGTTAAAACATACTATTGTGTGTAATGTAGGCTGGCCCAATGTAAGATTTAGTGAAAACATAAGATGTTGTTTCTTATAATTATTTATAATAATGAAATTTCATTTATTGAAATAAGAATTCCTAAAAACATATGATATCACATTACACCTCACCTAACAGGAATTTCTCTGTCAGTTGTTCTTCATAATAAAGACCCCACTCTATTTTATGGAATATATGTTTAGTAAATGTTATGGGTTCAGAATGCAATTTTTCAGGTGATATAAATAATGAACAACATAAAATTGTTGAGGATTAGATGAAATTCCATAAAATAATATATTTTATTGATATGATCAACAATTTCAAAGGAAGCTATATACCTAGAGATTTTATTCCCTTTCATCCCAAATCTCATAAAATTTTTCAATTGAAAAAATTATAGAAACAAATTGAAATAAAAAACATTAATTTAAATATCTTTTCAGTGACTATCAACATTACTTTTTGAATGTTTCAGAGCAATTTTGATGTTTTTCTGAATAAATCTAAAATTCTCATATATTTATTAATCTATCTCAGGACCCAGTTGAATTCTTTATCAAATATCATTAAAACATATTTGATCCCTATATTTATTTCCAAATATGGATTCATAAAGAGCCATTTGAATGGTTTAGTAAATTACATTCATTATAAAAACTAAAATAATTTAAACTATTGATCCCTACCACCTTAAAAATCCAAATAGCATGATATCGACATATCATTTGGGGTTTAAATTTTTCATTTAGGCAACCCATCTATTTTTGGAAGAATTTTTTTAAAAACTTAACTCTATATCATGTTATTGTTGAATACTCCAAGAAAACAATAAGGCTATACGAAAATCATTAACAGACCCAATTGAATGTGGTACTCCATATAACCATACTACTTCCTTGATGTATATCCTAGAATGAGTATCTAGAGAAAATTAATCCTCTATAGTTATAAATTGTTATGACTTAATAAGGTAATTGAGTAGAACCCTTATAAAATTATTCTATTTATATTTTTTGGTTATCTAAAAACCAAATCCATAGTGATATTTTAGCATTTCAATTATATTGTTCGAAATGGATGTAACATAAATTTTGACTTTTTTATTTCAGTCATAACATTAAAGAATACCCAGTACTACGATATAAAAAATGTGACATCTCTCTTCATACCATCCCACAAAAATACTCTATCAAATTTATATATATTTTCAAACATGCTAAATAAATTGAGAAAGGAAAAATATTATTTCCCTCAGAAAAATAATTATTTTAATCTGGTATGGGAGGAACACATATGTGATTCTGTAATAGTATCATTATATCATGATTATGGTTAAAATCATGAATATTTCTGACCATCAATTATAAATATATATATACCTTCTAGTCCTCTTCATTCATCAATTTGATAGATTGATGAATATTAAAATGTCAAATATATGTTTTTTATTCATTACATTAGTATTTATATATCCAATCATTAATAATTAAATAATATTGGGTATTATTTAATCACTGTCGTGGATAAACTAGGAAAACCCTTTTAACTAAATTCCCCAGTCACAATGTTCTTTTTACTAGGGAGGTAATGTATTGATCAACCAAAATATTTAATATTATCGAACAATATTATTTGGTGTATATTCATATCATTATTTTTTAATATTTAATTTAAAATTTTAGGATCAATATTAATACTACACTTTTTTCATAAAGTTATTGCCTCCATAACTTTCATCCCAATATTACTAGAGTTAACTATAAATCATGAGTTTGGAAAAAAAATTTCATGAATCATCAATTATCATGAGGCGTATGATATAACAATGTAATAATTAATTAGAAAACATCCCAATACCTTTTTTATTAATAACAATATATTATAAACCCCTTTATAATATATAATAATTTATGTATAGGTGGACTAACAAATCTTATAATCAGTTCCTTAATGGTTTCCTCACAATCATATGTCTAGAGGAAATACGCACCCTTCTATATTAATTTAGTGACTAGATAAGATATTTATATTAATTATATATTGAAAATCAAAAATATCCTTATAGAAATGGAACACACTTGAACTCAAAAAACATGGTTCATATCGAAAAACATTAAAGATCACAAGTATTTGATTGGTCATCCAATATGACCTCCCATTAAAATATATAACCCAAAATTGAATCCTTTTTCAACCAAAATTAAATCATTCTATGTTTTCAATTAATTATTCCCTCCATTGGGTTCTTATTACAATTATCATTCGTTCTTAATACACTTAATATCTATTTTAAGATAGAATAATATAATCTATAAAAACTACCATAATAGGTCATGGTAATCTCTACAGAATCTATTTATTAAATCCATGAAGATATTTGGGGAATTAGTAAGGCTGAAAAAATTAGTATATATTTAAAGTTCCTATTAATTTTAAACAATTAATTATTTGGTATATCATCATAATTTTACAAAAACAATTTTCTATCCAGATTGATGACCATTATTTTAAAAGTTATTATCTCCGAGAAGTAGATCAAGTAATTAATCCATATAAGGAAAATGATACTTCTTCATAATGATGAATTTTGTTCATCTCTCAATAATAAATGAATATTTTCATATATTCAAATATATTTTTAACAAGGGGAAATAGTACACCCCAATCATGCACAATTTTCCAAATCGATCCCTATTCTTGGTTTCCCCATAGTTTCTTCTTCAATTCATGAAACCAAATAATGGAAATTCTATAGGGAGTTCTATAAATTTTTATGGAACTAGGTATGTGCTAAATTATTAATGTAACTTCTAATTTTGGTGGAATTATTGGAAAATATTCTGAAGAAAATCTATAAATTCCCCCAAAAAATAAATATCATTTCATTCATGTTCCTCTGCATACATTTGAGATAATCACCTCTATAAAATCTCAATTAAGACCCATATAGTGGATGTGATCTCCATTAAAATTTAGAATTTATCATTACATTAATATAAGATGATATGTTGGTATATAATATTAAATTTAACTTCCATCCTGTGAAAATTGACATGGTGCTTATGGATATGATTTTATTCCATTCCCAAGCGAACTTTAAATTCAACCATAGAATGGATGAATTTATTTTTAGGATGCACATTCTAAACAATGTCTAACTTGGAGTATTCATAAACATGGGATTTGATCATCATAACATTAATGGAATCCATTAATAATAATACATATAATAATTTTTGTGGAATTTGTACACCCGTACAAAATTATTCATATATGAATGAATGTATAGATCTATAGTAAAATAATATATTATGTGTTCTAGAGTATATGGTATGTGTACAATTACAAATGTCATTAGTTAAACACTCATAAAAAAATATTTATCACTTGAGATTTCACATTATATGATGGATTAAGTTGCTAATGATGTCAATAATTATAATTAAAATGTGGATTTGGGCATTTATTATCATAATTACTGAACAATGTCCATTTGAGAAAAAGGGGTGTGGATGGGGAATTTTTGTGAACTTTTTACCAATATTTACATCTTTAGATAATTTCCATTCATCTAAATAGAAACAAATTTCTACATGACCTACTCTTAGACATTTAAAACAATTAATAGAACCTTTTTGACAATTTCCTCCATGCTTATTCCCATGCATTGTCATAAATAATCCTAATCTTATTCTATCTGTGGATTATATATTTAACATAGAATTTAATTTTTTTTATTATAATGAAAACCATGATGTTCCTTTTTATCTCTACCTACCATGTCCACCTTGAAATTATATCGAAAAATCTCTTCGTAGCTGCTGAAGTCTATTATGAAAAACACCATTTACAGACATGGTTTGAAGACATTAAATAAATAATCAACATTATTTTTCAAGTTTTATGATAATAATATAATAAAACCACACAAGACATGTAAAATTTAACTCATGGGTACCAATATATTCATTTTCCATTTTATTTATCATATTAAAATCTTTTTCCTTTTATGTACGAAGAATACAGGCAGTTAACATTTAGATAAATATTATATTATACTCTTCCCAATCCATATATTTATTTTGATTAAGTTACCTATTATTATTTATAATATTTTTACCATTGATCCTCTCCCCCTTTCAAATGATATACATCCAAAATTTAGTATTCATGATCTAAACATATAATAATGGAAAGTATATTTTATATGTTAATGATGAATTTTATAGGATGTATTGGGTAAATGTTACAACTAAAAGAAGGTGGAGGTCTCTTCATAAGGTAATTATGAAACATTTCCCCCCATTTTCCTATTATAATTTGATTATTAATCATAGCATGAGAATATTATGTGATAATAGAATATTGATTTGTTTATTATATCTCTAATAACGTTTGGATTATTAATAGTAATATAACTATATTTTCCATCTCACTATGCATTGACATAGTTTCTTAATGTTATATCCATTTACTATAACCTGAAAACCAATTGTGTGGAACAATAATCATGATTGGGAATATCCTATTAACTGAAATTAACTTAGTGGAAGTATAAATCATAAAACATTATTTAACATATGAAACCATAGTTTTATCCTATTTTATTCTTATTTGTATCCTATTTATATCTGTTATGATGGTTCATGAAGTGTTTTTGAATTTCTAATAAAAATCACTCGAGAGTGTCAAACCAGATGTGTAATATTGCTTATTATCTTGCACCTAGTGAGTATAAACACTAAATAAACCATCCCTATTCAGAGTTATTAAACATTGGAACATATATTATATATCCACATCAACTTGGAGTATCTATATAGGGATTTAATTTCTTAGTAACCCTTTTCATTAATCATTTCCAAAATTCACATAAATTTTCATATACATCAAATCATTATAATAGTTATCCTTATACATGTATCTATAGATATAACAATGTATTTATCAATATAGTTTCCAATGGTTAGTAAAACCAACCCTTTTATACCACTTATATATATTATGACATATACTATATAGACATTACATCATTTATTTTGAATATTCATTGCATTACACAAATACATGCTTGGGATATATAATAGTTTAGTTTCATTGGAAAAATCAAAATAAAATCTAATGGACCATAGGTAAACTTCATCATCTCCCATTATGATGTTTATAACAAGAATCCTTATAAGAAATATAATACATTATATATTTCATTATAAAATTGAGAAATGATACATAATAAAGGGTGATCTCAGATGCTCTGTACGGGTAATAAAATGAGAAAAATATGTTTAACATGAACAAATTATTATGAGAACATGAACATAAGCTTTGAAAACCATAACCTTCATATAAAATATCATAATATAGTGTCATTAAATTAGAATTATTATTTCAATAGACAAGAAAAATAATGTAATCAAATGACATATTCATTGAGAGCATAACAGTGACAAAAAAAATAAAATTGTGACATACACATAATCATAGAAAACAATTCTAATACATGAAAATAATCATTTAATATTCTATAATAGAAGGTTTAGTTCACTCCCATAACCACCTATGTATCTATGGTTTACTCCCACGAAAATAATAGAAGTCACTTATCCTTGATGATCTAGGTTCACTTCCCATTCCATTCTAGTGTATCTCATGAGATATGTATAATTAACTAGTGAATTATAGGGAGATGTAGGTCCCATACAACTAGTAATGAAAACCTTATACCATTGTTGAAAAATATTGTAAAAAATTAATCATAACATAACACATGACTTGAAATAAATTTCATAAACATTTCGTCAACTCATAACCTGTAGAAAATAGATATGTTTCAAAATAATTTCCTTATCTCATTAAAGCCAAAATCATGGAAAATGAACTGGGTTTCACAATAATATTATAATGGTATAACCCATGTAAGAGAAATATGATTCATAAACATTCATACATCATAAACATAAAAACAATAAGAATTAATAAGAATGGTACCCTTGGATAATATACATAGTATGGGCTAGGTAAACTCAATTAATTTTATCCTAGTTAGAAAATGATTTAGATTTTTCATTTAAAACATTTCATAAGTATAATAACCATTGGAAATTTATTTTTTTAGAAAAAAGCAGTTTTAAAATATTTACCATTGAAACTAGTCATTCATACTAATAAAAGATGATTAAAATAAAATAATAGTGATGATGATATGATGTTTCATTCACGTCATACTTGTTAAAATAATGATTCGTTTCACATTATTAGTAAAATCCAAAAAGATAGGTTTATACAATGACATGAAAATTTATTTCATGAAAACTGTGAGTATAGAAACATCAGGAAAATTTAATTTTTACAACCATTGGCAAATAATAATATTTTTTTCAAAAAAGTTTTATAAAACACAGTCTCAGGGGAATATATTGTTCTAACTAAAGAGAGAAATAAACCCTTATAATCATGAATATAATTTCTAATGTTATATAATACAAGAGATTGGAGAAAATGTTAATAATACATTAAAATATCATGATTTAATAATGAATAATAATATTCATGATCTTGTTGATGGTTAGATCATATGATTTTTTCCTAAAAACATAATCATAAACATTCCTAATAAATGATTACATTGTATCCCAAAATCCTTATCACTTTCTTAATGGTGGCACACAATCACCATGAAGGAATAAAATAAAATGGAACTTAAAATATCATGGTGATAAATAAATTCATGATATTTTATCTCAAAGTGGTTATATATACACCCAATGAAGGAATATATGTTGATAACAAAACATATGTCTTAAGGAAGGATAACTGAGACAAAAATACTTTACATTATGTCTTGAATTCCATTGTACATATTCAAATATACTCTATAATATATATATATATATGTTCATAATATATATTTTATAGTATAATATTTATATATTTCATTCCACATATAATTTTTTTATGACCATTTATTAAACATTTATGAGCAATTCTTTGTTAAATTTATGTTTTGGATAAAAAGATCTTTGTTTTTTCTGTATGTTTTTCTATTTATTTTTTTTCATCATAATTTCAACACAATTTCTTCATCTCATTAATAATACCATGAATTAAATATCATATAAATTTAATATATGTATATTTATTTTAATCTGTAATATTTTGTTTTAGAAAATGAAATAAATTATTCATGGTTTTAGTATGTTATACGTACGCATCAACATTGATTCCATTTTCATGTCACATTTAATGAAATAAAGGTACCAAATATATTATCATTAAATAACAATAATTATTTTGAATATATAAAATATGTTAATTAAACCCATCCTTTTTACCTACCATTTGATGTGTAAATTAAACACATTTCTTCCTATGTTCGCAATCTATCATATACACGGGCCTCATTATCATATTACCATAAAATGGAGGGTTTGATGGTGTGCGTGATATAATAATTAAAAAATTATAATAATTTCATTAATAAAATATATAAATGATATATAATTTATTTTATTTATTCTTGATAAGTGTTAATGGAAAAATGAATTGCGTCGTTATGTGAGATGGATGTCTTTCGTAAAACACGAATGATGAATTAGGAACCCATATGATAAAATAAGAGATGATTTTAGGTCATTACCATAACATAAAGACATATAATAATTTATAATATAATAATTTTATTATATTAATATGGATTAATGAGAATTTTCGGAGGTGTATAAATAAGTAAATAAAACACTCATTGACTAACCTTTCATCTTTTTTGGGTATCCACCATAGTTCTGCAAAAAATCCTTCATAGATTATATTTATGAACTAAATAATGCTTGGAGGATGAGACTAAAAAATTTGGGATGTCATTGGGATATGTAATTCAATAAAAAAAAATTTATTATGAAATCAAGTGAGTAGTGGGGGATGAATTTTATATTTTATGTGAGTGGAACACATGTAATTTTTTAAAAGAATCATGTGTACCATAGTTGTTATCAAACTGTTAGGTTAGAAAATGGAAATTTATTATCAATAGGAGAGATAAGGTTGATTTGCGGGAACAAAATTTGTGTTGGAAAAGAGTTTAGTTATTCTTGAAACTTATAATTTTAATTCCCCCCTCTAAAATCCCATTTTAACTTAAAATTGGTAAATATTATTTTTTTCTATTTTTTCCATTCATTTTAATCAAATTTTTAACTAAAAATAGAGGATAAAATATATTATTTATAATCTAGTTATATAAATCATTTTTTAAAAATTCCATGTACATAAGTGTACCTTTTATTTTAAACTTAATCCCATACAATTGATAAAAAGATAGTTTTAAATAATAAAATTACAAAAAATATTATAATTTTTTTATATCAAAATTCAATAAGAGATTGATTTAAATTATTTAAATCGGATAATAAGATATATAATTGTAGAAATATTACATTAAAACAATTTTTATAACTAATTTTTCATTATATAAATATTAAAATAAAATGATGTTTTCAACTAAAATTTATCAATTTTCACTGTTCATTAAAAGTGACCATTTTGGTAAAAACACAAAAAAATCACCATTGAGTAATTTTGACATGATGATTTAAAAAATTAATATAATTGCATTAAATTTCTTTCATAAATGTGTGAAAAACTAATTTTACTTGTCTTCCAAAAAATAAATGAAAATGTTTTTTTGAAAATAGAATTCTAGAAACCTATACAACATTATATGTAATTAAGTAATTTTATTATTTATAATTCCATTATATAAACCATTATAATTATTTTTAAAAAATAATTTATCATTATTTATATTTCTATGTTTAATGGTTTGGTTATAATAGTCACTTTCTTATAACTACATTAGTAATATATTGTTCTTTTTTAAACTCGATTTTGTGTGCAACACAAGCTATCTTAATGTTGAAAATAGCACAAGAATGACACAGTATTACATGTAACACCTAATATAAAAGTAATTTAATTTATTCATAAAATAATAATAGAAACTTTAGGATTTACATTTATCATTTAGAAATAACAATATATATAATTTCATATTTTAAATTATCGCTCACTTAAAGAACTTTACATAGTTTTCTTTATGTGAGGACTATAATAATTATGAAGAGATGTGACTCTATTTTTATTCATAAAACACATTTCTTATATATATATATATATAAGTTAATATTCAAATATAATATGTTATATATGATATTAAGATAGTTTTTTTGATAAATGATTATTTATATTATTTACACAATGTCATTTGGAAAAAGTAAACGTTATTCAATGGTACATTTGGATAACCATATCATGATTGTAATGTACATAATTTCTCAATATCATATTTCATTATAGGTCTTAAGAAAATAATTAATATGTATATTTTATAATTTATTCATTATTATTATTATTATCGATATGATTAATCTATATAATATGCATCAGAACTGGAAAATTCATAATGAATAATTCATTTAAAAAAGAGGAACATAACAAATGAAAAATTGAAAAAAAAAATTATATAATTAATAAATGGGTTATATGGTTTTCAAAATGGATTATATATGATATTATAAATATTCATATTATTTTTAGGGTAAAATAAAAACATGGATAAAGCCACTATAAAAGAGGTTAAATCAAATTTAACCATTATGTTTTGTGATGTAATGGATTCTATCTCAATTAAATTGTGACTTGGTGAATTTTTTATTTTATGCACCAATATTATTTATATAGTGTATATACCCCTGATTGAATTTTTAATATAATTATTCCTTAATAATTCATTGTATATTTTGTACATACATAAATAATTTCATCTAATGGGATTTTATTTTAATGATTCAAAGTGGTAAATAATTTCATAACTCAATTTATATTCATTGGGTTATATTAATTTGTTATCATTGATATTATTAAATATTTTTTAAAGAAATGTTGATTATATTTGGTTGTATATCAAATTTTTTATTTTTATTTAAATTATACCTAAATAATTTATTCATTTATTAATTCCAGCATAAATTATAAAATCATTATAATTTTTTCATTCTCTATCTCATTATAATAAGGATTGTTTGTTGTTTAATTTTAGTTGAGGGAAATTCTATTAAATTTCATATTAAACACTTTTAATGTTTTCCCTTATATTAGTTCAAGTGATTTTCATGTAATTTTACGATTTTCTGTCCCCTTTTAACTTTAAATTATTAAAATTTATTTTATCAAATTACAACTTCATTTATCTCTTTGTTCAAAAATCCATTTCATAATAAATCCCCATTTTATTAAAATGATTAAAAAATGGTTTTATATTTTTAAAAATGATTTATTAAATTCATTTTTACTTATTTTTACCATTAATTATTTTTTATTGTAATCATCATATCATTTTACAAAAAAATACTTTATGTATTTTACTAAAAAAGATTAAGGAATTATTATTTTAATGTGTAGAACAAGAATTGAACAACTAACCAACATTCAAAATAATGTTTATTAATGTTTATTTTTTTACAACAAGTTATATTTAATGAAATTTTAATTAATATTTTTTAATTTTTTAATGGTTATTTTTAAAATAAAAATGGCATTTTCCTCACTACTTTATTCAAATATATTTTTCTATAATTTATATGACTCAATGAAATAGAAAACATGTATTATTACTAAAAAATAAATATGTTGTATTGATATCATCGTTATTCATCAACTAGGTGGTTTTTGACCTTTTTAAAGAAGTAGTGTATTTATATTCACATTCACGATTCATTATGGAAGTATTTAAAATACCCATAAAAATATTATCTTTCATTTTTTAATTGGGAAATTTGTTTCCCAAAAATATCCATAGTATTTAAATATAATTAAATATTTTTTAAAAAACATCTCATTTAAATATACAGTGTTTTACTTAAAATTTTACGTGATTCAAGATTAAAATAATGGAAAGAATGCAATCTTTACTCAATAGAGATATTTGATGGGGATGAGAATTATTCATGAATGAAATAAATAATTTGATTTGTGATGAATTATTTGTACTTGTAGAAACTGGTGGTGGAATATACATACCCACTCTATTTATTATGGGTCTTGTTAAAAGAATCCATAGGCTAGTATACAGTTAGTTGTCCAAACAAACTGATTTTTTAACTTGTAGTTTTAACATGTATTATGAATGGTCAGGAGTGTAATGGTATCATTCCCCTAAGACCATACATCTTTTAAATAAGTATTTCCTTCATTCAGAACATTGTTATTATTTTCTATGTTATTTTCACAATTATATTATATCTGGATTCATTTCAATGTCATATATTTCATAAATGAAATTTGTTTTCAATTATTTATCATTATATATTGATAGTTTCTTATCCATATATTATTTTCATGTAATTGATGAAATGGATGGTGTTTTCAGTTACATTATTTTCCTTATTGATTATTAAAAATTATATTTTTTTCATTTATGTTTCCTTTCCATGGACATACATCAAATTTTACTATTTACCTGTAATTTATTTCCAATTTGATTTCTTTCTATATTCATTATCCTTATTGATTTTGGATTGATTCTACTTTACATAACACTTACATTGTATTTGAGGTCATCCTTATATTGACTCTTTTTCTTTAGATTCCATGAGTCTAAAATGATTGATGTGAAAGGATATGCTGGAGGGAATAATGTTATATTCTAGAAAATGTAATTTTTTTTCAAATTTAATGTAAAAATTTAACAAGTATATAGTTTAATAAAACTAGTGATCTATTTGGTATATTGGGGCATGAATCATAATATACTATGCTAATGTAAAAAAATCAAACATTAACTTCTTGCTAACTTATTCTTCGACATTACAGTTCATATCAATGTAATTTTAGTAGAATTATTGAAAAATAGATTTTTGAAAACATATATTAGATAATTGAACATTATAAAAACTCTGAGGATAATTATAGAAGAACGTACTCATGTTCTAGTAATGTATAGAGTAAGTTGTTAGCCTGACCAATTCATCATATTTGAAATTCTAAATATAGATGAAGTTCTAGGATAAACGTACCTAAAGGTAACAACTCTAAAATGGGTGCATTTTGATTTGTCATGTAATCACTTGGTTTATGACAGCATGCCTTACTATAAACCTGGTTGGACACTCCTAGAGGATATTCTTAATATAATTCAATTTTTATACAAATTGTTATATAATATTTAAATATATCTTTATAATTAATTACCTATGTTAAATCTATGGGGTTTTAGATTTAAAATATAGTGTTTTAATAAGATGGAAAAAGGATTTATGTTTCAAAAAATGGTCATACCTATTTTAATTTCAATGGAAATATGAAGGTTATGATTGATGAAATCAAATATCATAATATGGAAAAATTTATATTTCATTTTCTTAAATATTGCTAACCTATTCATTATCCAAGTAAATTCACACTTTAATGGTTAATCCCTAGACCAAGGAAGGGACTATGTATTAATAAAACTGAGGAATTATTTTTTAACTAGGGCTTAACAATTAAATTATAGTAGTATTTTTTTACCAAATTTATTTTTGAAATATGAATAATGAAGCATATAAGGATTGTGTTAAATATTAGATGCATATATGACTTAATTAAAATAATAGTTTTGAATACCATGATGGTTTTATGATTTTCAAAATAATAAACAGTTCATTGTAATAAACACAACATAGTTTTATTTTTTTAATTCAAATCTATGTTGATTTTGGATATTTTGGGACAAATTTATGACATTCAAATATTTTATTAGAAAATGTATTTGAGGAATAATTCCTTTAGATTTTATATAAATAATTTCAAAGGTATTGGTATCCATTATGTATAACATGATATTCAATTACAATTTTATAATATTCTAATAATAATATATGAAATATTGATAAAATGATCTATAGAAAAATATAGTAAAAAGTTAATGTAATGATAAGTTATTTCTAGGATGTCTATCATATTTTTTTGGTAACATTGAAGGAATTGTGTTAATATAATTTAGATAAATAAGAAATCTCTTCATTAGCGACAACCCATCATATTCAGAATGGCTATGGCGCTTGAAACAATTACCAAATGAAGATAATGTTTTAGCATCTACAAATGTCATGCATGATGTCCTCAATGACTATTCAATGTTTTTTTTCTATTTTAAAAATAAATATTTACGATGAACCCTTGGGGTATCTTTTTAGGTTTAAAGGATAATTTATTATTTTGTATTAAATTTTTAACCACATTGGTTTATGGGAAATAGTTAAAGAAATATGGAAATATTTATCACTCATTAATTGAACTTAAAATAAATTAATATAGAATTTTAGTGCTTCGGGAACAAACAATTTATATTTACATATTCATTGATTAAATTAAATGAAGATTTGAAAATTTATAAATGTACAATAGAATGATAAAAAAGTTATTATGAAATAGAAACATATTAAGTATATTTTCTTGTACACTTTTATAAGAAAATTATTACACAACATCAAAAAATGATGTTAACATAAAATGTTTCCTTATTACCACGATATATAATGAATCAAATGCCCTTCTAGATTATCATAGATTTATGTTTTTGAGGTCCTTAAATTTCCATTGATCCTTCACATTATTATAAAAAATGACTTATTATAGTCACTATAATAGTAAATTTTTTAATTCCATGTCTAAATAGTCACAGTCCACTAATGTTATCCTATGTAGAATCCAGGTTATATTTTATTACATATTACCTTTTAACATCACATTGTATCATAATAATAAGAATTTTTATTAACCATTTTTTGGATGTGATATTTTAACTAATGTAACATCAAAATGTAAAATCCTTGATTTTTTAGTAAATTATTTAATTGTGAGGATGTAATTTATTTAATGTGGCTTGAACGTAAGAAATAAAAAATATAAAATAAGAACATTTTATTCAATAGTATGTGCCCTTAAAAACTAAGCACAAAAGAAAAATAAACACCATATGACATTACAATATAATTTTTTTAAAATAATTAAAAAATATAAGATATTAATTTATAAAAAACACTGATTTATCATTCATTATGCACAATAACATTTTTTCATATCTTGTGTTACATGCAAGACATTTTTTAAGAAACAACAATATACTATAAATATTATTCTATATCATAAATGTTATTAATTTTTTTTGTAATGGAAGTTATAAATATGAATAACTAAAATATTAAAATATATTTTTTATAATAATTTATTAGCTTTAGATTGATTAGTAATTAATAAAGAATCATTTAAACAAAAAAGAAATATTTTCTGAAAAACTTCATTTTTTTCTAAAAGATGGTATATTCGCACGACATACACATAATCTAAATTTAATTTATCCCACATTGATATAATATATTTGACAAAATTAATATATTTATTAATAATCATTGAAAACTTATATTAATATGAATTTATTGGATTTTTTGGAAATGTTTACATTTTTTATTAATAGTAAAAAATACAAAAAAAATTAAAAACAACTTTTTCATTTAATTTTTATATAATTCTAAACTTTTTTCTACATTTATATTAATGAATTTATATTTACATTATATATATATTATTCCAATATAGACATTTTATTTATATTAACTAGTACTCACCTGTGCATTCTCACGGTGATACGATTCCAAATATCTAAAAATTACCCACAGCTCAATAAAAATTTATCATCCACTACTAAAATAAAATAAATGTTTTAGTTCCCGTAAAAAAATCCAAGGCTCAAATTAAATACCGGATACACTACACATGTAAAAGAAAAATTAATAATTAAAAAAATATAACAATTTAAATAGTGAATGTTATTGTAAAAGAAAAACATTCAAACCAACAAAACATAACAATATGTTTACATTGAAATATTTCTATCCGAAAAAAAGAAGATGTGTGTTGTAACAGTAGATTCTGATTATTCATAATGTCTCATGTGTTCATGGGAGAGAGACTATCATTATAAATCCATGTTAGTAAATCCCTCTAGTAGTGGTCTAAGTAGTTGTTGTAGTTGGATCCCCTATCCTGGATGTTGGGTTCACTGTGCTGTAGAAACGTGTAGTATAAAATATAGGTGAGGAAAAATAATGGGAAATAAATTATACATAAAAATGGGATAGAAGCATACCTCTATAAATGTGTTATCATCTATATCAAATGAGATGCAGCAACATTTGGCTAGTAGCGATCAGCATGCAGTGAATTGGTATTTGTGATGTCACCAACAATATCAAGCAAGGTAGACTGCCATAAGGAAGGATTCTGCTCATGGATGACCATGGAATTTTGAACAACATCAACTATCATGTGATTTTGAAATATTATTAGAGCTAAAAGGTCACATAACATATATTACAGTCTGATGTAGAGTTAATGAACATAATTATTCAATATTTCACAATCAGAAGATAGTGATACTTAATATTGGAATACAATTGGACAAAATATATTGAAATCATTATGTAAGGTGTACCTCATTCACATGAAAGAATATTCACAACTATCTCTTGAAAATTGAAAATATATGCCATCACAGAAAATGAAATGATATTAGTGAAACCAGAAAATAAAGTAATGATGTAAATATTGTATTATAACTCTATATAGAACCTACATATGATAATGAGCACATGGATATTTTGGACACTCTTTCTCAAATTGTATCACAAAAAATGGTGTGACGACTCACATGTTTCTTGTTGAATAATAAAATATGTGTAATCAAGTCATTAATTCCAATGGTAAAATGTTAAATCCAATCTGTTTAGGATTGTATTCCTAAAACCCATTACGGAAAAAAGAACAAAAAAATGAAAAAAAATGGATAATTACAATTCTTAAAATTAATAATTCAGTGGGATGAATATGGATACCATGTGTGTTGGGACATGGCTACATACATCCCCATGAACTTCCTCATCACTTAAGCTTCTAGAATCACTGCCTATCATATTTCAAATAGGTTGGTCCATAGTTACCTTAACATATTCTGTGATCCTTGAAAAAAAAGAGATGTTATTTTGTTTGAATAACTCAAATGCATGTTTTTTATTACAAAAACATATATCCCTTCAAAAATAATAACATACATAATATAGATATTTTTAATAAAAAATTCATTAAAAAAATAAAAAATAGAACATTATAGTTATTTGAAAACAGAAAATTATATCTTCATTTAATAATGACAAGATGAATATTTATTGTTTAGAAAAAAAAATTATACTCATCTTATTTCCTAGATCTAACTTCAACTGAACCATCACTTATTCTATCCCAAAACATGTTCTCCAATGCGAACAATATCCTGAAATCAATATAATTCACAAATCATTTACCAGAAAATAGAAAAAACACCAGATAATCATCATCAAACAATAACTGAATAAAAATATATAGTATTCATTTACATAGAAAAGCAGTAGTAAAAAATCTCATGCATCATCTGGACTATTCTATAGTATTCATTTACATATAATAGCTTCATGAATTAGAGCATTATATATTGTAAAGTAGTCAAACTGGTGAATTCTGTAAACTAAAATAGTTGTAGGGGTAATAGGGTTCGGAGTAAACCATGAATGCATGCCAACATAAGTTTCTTATTAGTGATGGCATGAATGTTCATTTTTTCATTTCTAAGAGATGAATGCACATCAGAAGCAACCAAAACAGATGAATCTAGAATGTTAATAACAGATGGGGAAAACTAGCAGTGATAGTTGTCTTAGAGAAACAACAGAAACTCAGGGAGACACCAATATTTCTCTGCATTTGAATCGAAGGATTATTAATTAGTAAATAGAAGAGAAAGACAGTGTATACCTCTAAGAATGAGACATTCATTAATGTTATTGTTTTTCATGTCATCCAATTTTGATTCCTTAAATTACATTTCATCCTCCTTCTGCACTAAAAATTCAAATATATTGAGATAGAAGGTTAGAAAAATTAAATACATGCATGTAAATATACATATATATGTATGTACGTATAGAGAGTATAGGGATGGATAAAAGGGGATGAAACTATTTTTAAGATAAACATATTCTAATTTCTATTAATAAAGAAAGTAAGTATACATAAATTTAAAAAAGCTAAGCATAGATCTATCCTAGTTCTCCAGTAGGCTAAATAAAGTGTAACATGATGTTATATTCAACCAATAGTGAAAATAATACATTAAAAGGATAAGATTTGTAGTCATAAAATAAAAAATCTATATAGAGATCCTTCCCAGTTTTACAATCATGAACATAATTATTAAGTCTGTCACATTAAGAGATGAATATATTAAACAGATAATCAATATGGAGAACTGATTAATCATACATATGATATAGTGAAAAATTTCCAGGTACCAACATCAACGGAACCATCAATTTTTCTATGTAAAAACATGCTATAAAATGAAATCCCATATCCTGAAATTAATAAAATTCACACATCCAAACCCCTAGAAATAAAAAAACCAATAAGCCATCATCATACAATAAACTAATAAAAAATTATAGTATTCATTTACAAGAAAAAATGTTGTATGAATTTAAAATAATGGAATAAAGTGATGACATTTATGACAGTACCATCTTAATCAGGTAAAAACAACATCATAAGTGACAGGTTCCCAAGATTAAACATGTTCTTTGATGTGAATAAATCTACGAATATTAATAGAAGAAACATAGCACAAATTAAATAGATAAAAAAATTTCATCAAGGATACAATAGATAAAAATGAATCAAAAAATCCAGTATAATTGAACCTATCCCCAGTACTATGATTTGAGTATATACAATGTACAGTCTAAATACAAATAATCACTATAATGTTCATGTAGTCACTACTAGGGTTGTTTGTTTCCAGAAATAGTTGATTATTACGATGAATCGAATTTAAAACCTGCTAATTATGAATGGTCAATATATAAAGACCAACCATATTGTACATGTGTACATGGAGTTTTTGAATATGAAAAAGTAGTATGAATGTATCATTACATTTTGATAAAGTACAAAGAATCATAGATTCATAAAAGGGATATGGATTGTAGAATAGTTTTATGACGTATTTATTTTGGATTGGTTGGTATATAGGATGTTTGAACAATGTATGTGTGATGTTAAGGTGGTTTTCATGGTGGTCGTCAAGCAGCATAAATAGTAGTTGTCATGAAAACTGGTAAAGTAAGTGATTACGGGAGGTGAACCAAGGAGAAGATGAATAAAAGTATCATATATGTTCCTATCATCATGCATAATTGGTAGATGCATTCAATTATGATATATTTTTTATGTATCATCTCATATGAATAATATTCATATGTTTTTAGTTCATAAAGACATTATATAGTGGACTCAATAGTTAAAAAAACTACCTATAGTAATATATTTTAAATAAGGGAGGTTTACTACATGATTTTAGGACAAATTACCTACATTCATATAGAGTGTAAATACAACTAAAAAATGATGGAAAAGGGGAGGTTAATTCCATAATTTTATGAAAACATACCAGTTGAAGAGATTTGGTTATGTAGACTTTCTGAAAAATATTTTTAGTGCATAAAAGGAAATATATAGTGGATGCTAATAGACTTGAAGGTAATGATAAGAGACAAGATTATTATAATGGATCCAATAGGAAAAATAAAGGGAAACATGACACTATCCTCAAAAAATAATTAAAATAAGACATTAAAAGGATAATATTACCTATCTTGGACAACATGATTTAATCCATTACATTGAGAGATGAAAAATCTCAAATAGATAATCAGTCTGGAAAATTAAATAAGCTTACATATGTTGTAGTGTAGGATTTCATGGTACCAACTTAAAATGAACCATCAATTTTCCATTCAAAAACATTTTCTTCGACGCGAACCCATATCCTAAAATCAAAATAATTCACACATTAAAACCCATAAAAAGGAAAAAACACCAGTAAGACATCATCACACAATAAACGAATAAAAATTATAATATGCATTTTCACCAAAAAGTAGTCGTGAAGAATACCATGAATCACTTAGTATATTTAAAAAAATATAATCCCTGAAAAACTACCAAATTAGTCAAAACAATAACTCATTGGTCCCCAATTCATACCAATCAGTATAAATTTGGAAGGACGTACCAAAAAATACTAAAAACATGTATCACCAATGATATGTACTAGATTTCTCTAGATTTTCCAAAAAAATCTGGGTGTGGAACATTTAAAAAAATGAGTATTATAGTTTCATAACATCGATATAAACATTTAAAACATAGATGAAAAAGTGGGAGAAAATGGAAGTATGACTTCCTATGGTGATGAAGATATGATGTTCCATGAGGAAACATGTCCTGATTTAGGAGCTGGTAGTCAAAGTATCATTGCTAAAAGTAGAGCTCCATTTTTTTATAAAAATAGTATAAATTATAAAAAATCCTTACGAATAAACCAACAATCCTAAGAATAAACCAATCCTTGTGATCTAATATCAGTATATCATGTTCAATATTATATATTAAATCTCTACGTAGTAGTAATATGATGTTTCAGTATAAGTTTTATTTCTATAATATATAAATAAATTACATCACAATATTTGAGTATTTTTTATTATCCAAGAATTCATGTCCTAGGTGAAAGAAATCACCATGAAATAAAAGGAAAGACAATAGAGTAAATACCTAAAAAGTTGAGAATATTTAATCCCCAGTGTAACCTATGAAGACCTTTATCATATATAAGTATACAATATCGATGCTGGTAAAATACTGGAAGTTCATTTATTATCAATGATTGATGATGAGGATTGAAATGAAGCATACCTGAAACTAAAAATAACTTAACATAGATTATAAATGGGTGTAGGAGTACCTGGTCAAAGTTGAAGTATAAATTGGAGGCATGGGAACCCAATAATATTAATAGAGTTTGAAGCCAATAGTCATTGACTTCATTATACCGGAACCGTAGGTCGGTTAGAGATAATGCATGAGCGAGATGACAATATGGGTAAAACCATCTATGAATGATAGAAGGAAGATAATTATTTGACTGAGACAAATGTTGAAGATGAGTACATATAGTGTGAACCCTAGATTGAAAAATCGAACAGAAAGAGATTGTGATGGGAACTCAGACGAGCTGAAATCAGAGGAGTGGAAATCAGAGGAGCCATAGCTAGAGGTGCCAAAGTTGGAAGTGCGGAAGTCGGGGGAGATGAGGAAAATCACTCCCTGGTGAAGTCGAGGCTGCAGAGGGGAGTTAGAGTCACGGTTGGAGTTGGGAATCAAGATGGGGAGGGGAGAGTAGATTCGTGGAGGTGGGGAATAGGGGAGGGGTGTGGGAACCCTAGAGCATGGAGAAGGGAACCATGGATATGAATTGGTGTCAGGATCGCTGTTGGTTTTAGCGGGTTAGGAGGGTGGGATACCGGAAATTTGATGACGTGGCTGCATGGTTAGGTGGCATGATAGTAGAAAAAATCCAACTTTATAAGATATATAGATATTAAATATTTATTTAATAACATTCTAGTATTTTCTAAAAGTTCTCTTTAAACACATTCTTTCTCATTGTGCATGTGAGACTAATTTTAAAAAACATTCCACCACATATATTAATTTAATTGATAAAATATATTCTATATTAGGAATAATCATTATTATTATTTTTTAATATGATAATCAAAACATTATTTCATTATAATTAGTAAATAATGTTGAATTTATTTACCATTGTTAGGGTTAAAAGATGTTTTTTTTTCACATTAAATACCATTTTGTCAAAATTGTTTTCAACACACATAGGATTTTAATTTGATAACATTTATTTAATATTTATAATAATTAGATCCAAATTATTTAATATGAATAATTTTATATTATTCTAAAATATAAAATTACTTATATATAAAATCTATTTAACATGGTGAAAAATAACTGTTGAAAAAATGGTGTAAACATAATTCTAAGTATTAAATGGTTTAAAACATGTTTTTTTGGATATTTTTATCAAAATAATAACCCCTAAAATCAATTATTTTCAATTTTGGGCCATATGTGGTGATAATGGCATTGCATTTTTAATTAATATTTGGCATTTAAATATTACCACTCCTGTAAAGACCCGTAAATTTCAAGGAAATTTTTTTCTTAATTTTCTTTGAAATTTTACAAGAACGCAGTTTCTGACGGCACCTGATTCCGAGGCCCGGTGTGCCCGGAATCATTTTCCGAAGTTTTGGCTCGGGTACGTTCAGTGAACAGACGAACGGGTTTTTCTAACTTTTGAACCGGTGCCCGGAATCGAATTCTGAGGGCACCGATGAAATCGCAGCGCCAGTATTCGCTTAGAAACGCCTCTTCCGGAGTTGCGTTTGCTCGGGTGTGGTTTTTAATTTTCGGGCTTAAAGTTAAGAAATAAAATAATTTTGCGACAACTTTATTTTATTTCGCTTAAGCCACTTGGAAGCCACTTGAAGCCACTTAAAGGCGGCTTGAACTGAGTTGAACTGGATAGGATGCTATCCAGAAATATCCTACCCCTTGGTAGGATATTTGTGAGGTGGGGCCCGCACGAGCCCCGCCGTTTCTTTCCGCTAAGAAACGCACCCGTGAAAACCCGTCTTAATGAAGGTCAACCGACGCGTTTTCTAAATTCTTAACAGACCATTTAATTGGGCGGTTTATTTCGTGAATTAAATGGGCTGTTTCTTTCGTGAATTAAATGGGTCGTTTCTTTCGTTGAATTAATTCAACGAATTGATGGATCGTTTCTTAATCT
This sequence comes from Viscum album, assembly GCA_963277665.1. Classification (NCBI taxonomy): domain Eukaryota; kingdom Viridiplantae; phylum Streptophyta; class Magnoliopsida; order Santalales; family Viscaceae; genus Viscum; species Viscum album. The sequence continues at coordinate 2,051,984,179 of OY728151.1, forward strand.
TTTTTTTCAAATTCGTTGGCATATTAATAAAATAAGACCAACGCTTAACCTCTGGTTTTTATGCGCTTGAGAGCTTTTGGGAGATTTCCTTCTTCTTCTTCAACCTTGACGAAGAACCTTCGAAGAACGAAGAACGCGAAGAACGTCGTTCTTCAACGAAGAACTTCTCCGCCGAAGAACACGATCCATCCACGACGTGACGTTCTTTTTCCGCATCATCTCTTCCGCGACGGTTTTCCGCGACGAACGCCTTCGATAACGACTCTTCCTCAGACGTCAAGGAATCGACACCGATAATCCACGACTCCGTCACCGTGCGACTATCGAGGTAGAGATTCTTGAGTTTTTTGTTCTCTTTATTATTTGACTTTCCTCAAGACTTGACGAGGAACGCTCTTTTTCCGACGAAGAACGCCGCTCCGCTCTTCTTCGTCTTCGGTGACAACGAGAGAGAACACCGCACCTTCCTCGGAAAAACCTTCGTCGGCGTACAAGGATTCGCCAACGACGTGCTTCTTCGGACGCGCCTCTTCGTCAACGGATTTGACGAACGACGACCGCGACGCCCGACTTCCGCGACGCCGTCTTCCGCGGACATAGTCGAATCCTCGATCTTGTACCCAATGTAGGGGTGGTTGATTTAATATTTAATTATCTCATTTTCTCCTGGTTCGTATAACTAACGTGGGATGTTGATTATTTTAAGATGCGTTATTAATTTAACGTGAGGGGGGCCGGACCGCACGAACACGGCCGAACCCCCTCCAACGATCTTGTTTGTTCTTGCGGGTGGAAGCAAGAGGCGTGGTGCCGTCGCACCACATGGGTGATCGTGCGTTTATTTTACGCAACGCCGTCGCGCGCACACCATGGAAGGAACATCAAGAACGCGACGCCGTCGCGCCGCGTTGAAAGAAATTATCGTGTGGCGAATGGGGCGCGGTGCCGTCGCACCGCGCCGGACGACGAACGCCGCGGCCGGTTCCGGGCCGCGGTGGGACGAGAAGACCGCGGCCGGTTCCGGGCCGCGGCAGGACGAGAAGACCGCGGCCGGTTCCGGGCCGCGGCGGGACGAGGAGACCGCAGCCGGTTCCGGGCCGCGGCGGAAGGAAAGACCGGCGGCCGGGCCGCCGGCGTCGGTAGTCAAAGGCGGGACCGGAAATTCCGGTCCCGTTGGTAAAAACCGGCCGGCCAGCTGGCCGGCCGGATAACTTAAAACCGGGGAATTAAATTCCCCGGCCAAACCTCAAAACCCCCCTCTTAATGAGGGGGGGAAACGGTTTCCACGGGGGGGGGGGGGGGGGCAGGCGGCTCCCCCGGATCTCATTCAAAGCGGGCCCCCAGGAGGGGGGCCAAATTACAAAAACGGCGCGGCTATGCCGCGCCGCCAAAGGGAAAAGCGGGGGAGTTTGTCCCCCCGCGTGCGGCCACCCCGCGGCCCGCCGCCGCCACGCGGCCCGCCGCCGCCGCCGCCCCGCGGCCCGCCGCCGCCGCGCGGCCCGCCGCCGCGCCGCCACCGCCGCGCCGCCGTCGCCGCCGCCGCCGGCCGCCGCGCCGCCGCCGCGCCGCCCCCGGGGGGGGGGGGGGGGGGGGGTCGGGCCGGGTCGGCCCGGACCCGGACCCCCCGTTTCGGACCAGATTCGGTTCTTGGCTCATAACATGAGCCTCGGACCTCCGAATGACGAACCGTCTGCGGCAACGCGATCCTTGGATCGAGACGGTCGTTTCGGTATATCGCACTCAAGGTTTCGGGTTACTTTGAGTTCGGCCGGGTTGGTTCGTTCACGAAACCAACCGGGCCTTCGGAGCGGAAACGCTCATATCTTGAGCCACGAACATCCGATTGACGCGCCGTCAGTCGCGTTGTGTTCCTCTTAGTGAATCGGATCTTTTGGCATACTCCGCCCGAGGTTTGGACGCAGGTGGAGTACGGTCGGGTTGGTTTTTCCTTAAAAACCAACCGGGCCCCGGAGACGAAAATGCCAATAACTCACAGACCGGGCGTCCGATTGACGCGCCGTCTGTTTCGTTGACTTCCTCTTGATGAGACGGAACTTTTGACATACTCCGCCCGAGTTTTGGATACAGTTGGAGTATGGCCGGGTTGGATTGTACCCGAAATCCAACCGGGCCCCTGGAACGGGAAAGCTGATATCTTTCAGACAGGACGTCCGCTTGACGAGCCGTCAGCGGCGTTGATGGTTACGTTGAGTAACGGTCCCTTTGAGTTTACCCTATGGGAGTTCGGGGTACAGTTGAGATACGGCCGGGATTGGTTTCGCTCTCGAAACCAACCGGGCGCCTGGGACGAAAAGGCTAATAACTCACAGACCGGGCGTCCGATCGACGCGCCGTCTGTTGCATTGAGACCCCTGTGACGAGACGGACCTTTGAGATACTTCTTCGCGGGACCTTGTGATACTTGGAGTATCGACCAGTAGCTCGTGGAGCGGACCCGCGGTACTTGACAGTGGTGGTGCGCTTGGATGCAGCAGCAGACCCTTGGCGGTGGAGCGCTTGGTTGTAGCGGCGGACCCGCGATACTCTACGGAGTGTGAGCGCTTGGTTGTAGCGACAGACCCGCAACGGTGGAGACGAGCGTGCAGAGTACGGAGACCGTGTAGCCGGCTGAGACCTGACGACTGCTTGACCGACTCGACTTGGAGTGAGTCGACTAGCCCAGTGGACGGAGCGCCCGGTATTTGGCGGCAGACCCACGGCGGACGGAGCGCCTGGTAGTTGGCAGCAGACCCGCGGTACTCGACAGGAGGAGTACCTCAGCAGGCTATCTGGGTAGCGCCCGGTACTTGGCGACAGACCCTCAGCGGACGGAGCGCCCGGTAGTTGGCCGCAAACCCGCAGTACTCGACAGGAGGAGTACCTCAGCAGTCCTAGGTTAGTGAGCGGCAGCCTCGGAGTCATGACAGGACCACTGTACACTCTAGAGACGGAGCTCTTCAGCAGTTACGGTTTCGATAATGAAAATCCTGGTTTGAGCTGAGACTTTGACCTTTGTGTTTCCTCATGATTGAGATGGGTCGCTTGATAACTTAGGTATATGTATGGGCATATACCTGGGTGATGGTTATCCGTTGATTTCATGATTTTTGTGTATCCTTGAGATTGGATGGGTTACTTGATGACTTAGGTATATGTATGGGCGTATACCTAAGTAGAGTCTGATGATACTTCGTGATTGCTGCCTTTACTTTGTGGATATCCATGTTGGATTTAGTGAGACCTTAAGGGTCTCGGGGTCCCTACTGAGTAGCTTATACTCACCCCTGCACGGGCTACGCCCGCACTTCGTTGTGTTGGTTGCAGACGACGGACAGCGCAGATCGCAGTTGAGCCTTGCGGAGCAGGTCGGTACCCGGAGGTGGACCACTGGGCGGACGTACCCGGAGTAGAAGACAGGACCTGTGGAGTAGAGGAGCTATCTGTACCTACCCTTCAGGTAGGATCCGCGGTGGACGATCCAGGAGCTGAGCCATCTGTACCTACCCTTCAGGTAGGAATCGAGGCGGACGACCCAGGAGCCGCTTCGTTCTTCCAGCTGCTGTTTTTCCCTTTCGAGTTGTACTTTACAGTTGGGCTTGTATTTCCGGCCCCCTTTACTTTTCTGCACTTGTAGTTACTTTCCGCTTGCTGACTCTGTGGTGGTTGTTACTTATAAAGGCAATGCCTTCCCTGTTATCGGGATTTACGCCTTTGGTGCTAGTCGCCAGCCCCTGGCCTATGGAAGGCGGGCTTGGGGTAGTCACGGCACGGGCCCCGAGGACGGGTCGTGACAAATTGGTATCAGAGGCGGTCGGTTCTACCGCAGACTCTGATCGTCTTTTCTTTCTATGTGAAGCAATAGTGTTAAGGGTACCGAGTGTGGTTTTCAGTTCAGGGAGTCCAGTGTTGGTGCGGGCGGCCGACGTATCCATACACCAGGACCCTGACAACTGATTTCCGACTTTGTGCGCGAAAACACTGATTGCGTGTGTGTTTTCAAAGGTTTCCCCCCTTAAAACAGCTCAAACCAGGTCAGCTCACCAGGTATAATCGTTTGATCGTGTTACGTTGTTTCTTTCAGGATGTCTTTTCTCGGACGACCAGCTAGAGCCCGGAGGGATGAGCGTGCTGACAGTCTGTCGAGCGACGAGGCTTCGGTACAGGGCCCTCTTGCAGTTGAGGCACCAGCGGAGGCACCAGCGGTACTACCATACGTTGGGACACCGATGCCACCAGCCCCAGCAGTAGGCGATGCCCGCTACTTGCGCGCACTGCACGAGTTCCAGCGCCAGAGGCCACCCAGGTTCCGGGGAGAGACGGACCCGCAGGCGGCTGAGTTTTGGCTGGAGGCTGTGGTGAGAGTCTTCAGGCTAGTGGGGACGCCGGCAGACTTCATGGTGATCTTTGCTACCAGCCTCCTTCAGGCAGCAGCAGGTAGGTGGTGGAGCCACTTGTTTCAGTTTTGCGATGAGATGGACTTCGCATGGGAAGACTTTGAGACCTTCTTCAGGGTGGAGTTTGTGCCAGTAGCTCTACACCCTGAGCGTGATCAGGAGCAGCTGCCTTTTCCACGTGTTTCTCGATCAGAAGCCGAGTCATCTGTGGGCAGTAGACAGATGATGCAGAGGTCCAGGAGGACCAGACCATCAGTTGGGCGATCTCGGGTTTTAGGACCGGTGGTGCAGGGCACCCGGAGTGGGAACAGAGTTAGCCGTGCAAGGAGCAGGTTGTGTTACTCATGCCGCGAAAAGGGACATCTGGCACGTGACTGTCCGACTCCCGATCCGCAGGCTTTGGGAGAGCCACCGAGATAGAGGCAGCGACAAATGCTTGAGCAACAGTAAAGCAGGTGGACAGGAGCGGAACTAGTGGATACGTCTCTTGTACTTCTAGTTCCTTGTTGATGTTGCTTTTGTGTAGCGTCTTGTATTATGAGCTGCAATAATAAAAGACGCATCCTTTTGTGATGTTTTCATTCCTGTCCTCTTTTGTGATGTTACTAAGAGGTTCCAGTTGACTGTTGGCTTGACCCTCACTTGTGAGACATCTACTGGAGGAGACCGGTTACCACACACTGATGCCGACAGTGTGACTCAACCCTTGGAGGCGAGAGTAACAGTTGGATCTCTTAGTAGTAGCGTCGAGGCCTTACGACGTCATCCTTGGTATGGATTAGTATCATCCATGTTAGGATTGACTGTTTTAGGAAAAGAATGTGGTTCATCCTGAGGATGAGACCAGGTTTCTCTTATCGGCAAAGAAGAAATCTTGCAGCTCTTGTGGGACCAGAAATGGTCCGGGCTACGTCAGGGGAGGTCCATATCATCCAGGAGCGGATGAGGACAACATAGAGCCGGCAGAAGTCATATGCTGACAGGAGGCGGAGGCCACTAGAGTTCGAGGATGGTGACCACGTCTTCTTGCGGGTCACACCTCGACGTGGTATTCGGAGATTTGGCCGAGGCGGCAAGTTGTCTCCCCGCTTCATCGGGCCTTTCCAGGTCCACAGCAGGGTTGGCGAGGTGGCTTATCGCCTGGCTCTGCCACCTCAGTTGCACCGGGTGCACGACGTCTTCCACGTATCCCAGCTGAGGAGATACGTGCTCGACCCCCTTCGCATATCATCGACCATGAGGAGCTAGACAGTGGCGATGAGTGTCTTATACGGAGGTTCCTGTGGGGATCGAGGATCGACAGGAGCGGATCCTAGGAGGATGGTCGATTCCTCTTGTGCACTTTCTTTGGCAGCGTGGGAACCTCCAGGTGAGCACATGGGAGCGGAAGGCTCAGATGCGTGCTCAGTACCGCTTTGTTTCCCTAAGTTTGTGGTGAAGCTTTACGGGGACGTAAAGCCCTGTGGTGGGAGTAATGTAAAGACCCGTAAATTTCAAGGAAATTTTTTTCTTAATTTTCTTTGGAATTTTACAAGAACGCAGTTTCTGACGGCACCTGATTCCGAGGCCCGGTGTGCCCGGAATCATTTTCCGAAGTTTTGGCTCGGGTACGTTCAGTGAACAGACGAACGGGTTTTTCTAACTTTTGAACCGGTGCCCGGAATCGAATTCTGAGGGCACCGATGAAATCGCAGCGCCGGTATTCGCTTAGAAACGCCTCTTCCGGAGTTGCGTTTGCTCGGGTGTGGTTTTTAATTTTCGGGCTTAAAGTTAAGAAATAAAATAATTTTGCGACAACTTTATTTTATTTCGCTTAAGCCACTTGGAAGCCACTTGAAGCCACTTAAAGGCGGCTTGAACTGAGTTGAACTGGATAGGATGCTATCCAGAAATATCCTACCCCTTGGTAGGATATTTGTGAGGTGGGGCCCGCACGAGCCCCGCCGTTTCTTTCCGCTAAGAAACGCACCCGTGAAAACCCGTCTTAATGAAGGTCAACCGACGCGTTTTCTAAATTCTTAACAGACCATTTAATTGGGCGGTTTATTTCGTGAATTAAATGGGCTGTTTCTTTCGTGAATTAAATGGGTCGTTTCTTTCGTTGAATTAATTCAACGAATTGATGGATCGTTTCTTAATCTTTTTTTTCAAATTCGTTGGCATATTAATAAAATAAGACCAACGCTTAACCTCTGGTTTTTATGCGCTTGAGAGCTTTTGGGAGATTTCCTTCTTCTTCTTCAACCTTGACGAAGAACCTTCGAAGAACGAAGAACGCGAAGAACGTCGTTCTTCAACGAAGAACTTCTCCGCCGAAGAACACGATCCATCCACGACGTGACGTTCTTTTTCCGCATCATCTCTTCCGCGACGGTTTTCCGCGACGAACGCCTTCGATAACGACTCTTCCTCCGACGTCAAGGAATCGACACCGATATTCCACGACTCCGTCACCGTGCGACTATCGAGGTAGAGATTCTTGAGTTTGTTGTTCTCTTTATTATTTGACTTTCCTCAAGACTTGACGAGGAACGCTCTTTTTCCGACGAAGAACGCCGCTCCGCTCTTCTTCGTCTTCGGTGACAACGAGAGAGAACACCGCACCTTCCTCGGAAAAACCTTCGTCGGCGTACAAGGATTCGCCAACGACGTGCTTCTTCGGACGCGCCTCTTCGTCAACGGATTTGACGAACGACGACCGCGACGCCCGACTTCCGCGACGCCGTCTTCCGCGGACATAGTCGAATCCTCGATCTTGTACCCAATGTAGGGGTGGTTGATTTAATATTTAATTATCTCATTTTCTCGTGGTTCGTATAACTAACGTGGGATGTTGATTATTTTAAGATGCGTTATTAATTTAACGTGAGGGGGGGCCGGACCGCACGAACACGGCCGAACCCCCTCCAACGATCTTGTTTGTTCTTGCGGGTGGAAGCAAGAGGCGTGATGCCGTCGCACCACATGGGTGATCGTGCGTTTATTTTACGCAACGCCGTCGCGCGCACACCATGGAAGGAACATCAAGAACGCGACGCCGTCGCGCCGCGTTGAAAGAAATTATCGTGTGGCGAATGGGGCGCGGTGCCGTCGCACCGCGCCGGACGACGAACGCCGCGGCCGGTTCCGGGCCGCGGTGGGACGAGAAGACCGCGGCCGGTTCCGGGCCGCGGCAGGACGAGAAGACCGCGGCCGGTTCCGGGCCGCGGCGGGACGAGGAGACCGCGGCCGGTTCCGGGCCGCGGCGGAAGGAAAGACCGGCGGCCGGGCCGCCGGCGTCGGTAGTCAAAGGCGGGACCGGAAATTCCGGTCCCGTTGGTAAAAACCGGCCGGCCAGCTGGCCGGCCGGATAACTTAAAACCGGGGAATTAAATTCCCCGGCCAAACCTCAAAACCCCCCTCTTAATGAGGGGGGGAAACGGTTTCCACGGGGGGGGCAGGCGGCTCCCCCGGATCTCATTCAAAGCGGGCCCCCAGGAGGGGGTCCAAATTACAAAAACGGCGCGGCTATGCCGCGCCGCCAAAGGGAAAAGCGGGGGAGTTTGTCCCCCCGCGTGCGGCCACCCCGCGGCCCGCCGCCGCCACGCGGCCCGCCGCCGCCGCCGCCACGCGGCCCGCCGCCGCCACGCGGCCCCCCCGCCGCGCCGCCACCGCCGCGCCGCCGTCGCCGCCGCCGCCGGCCGCCGCGCCGCCGCCGCGCCACCCCCGGGGGGGGGGGGGGGGGGGGGGGGGGGGGGTCGGGCCGGGTCGGCCCGGACCCGGACCCCCCCGTTTCGGACCAGATTCGGTTCTTGGCTCATAACATGAGCCTCGGACCTCCGAATGACGAACCGTCTGCGGCAACGCGATCCTTGGATCGAGACGGTCGTTTCGGTATATCGCACTCAAGGTTTCGGGTTACTTTGAGTTCGGCCGGGTTGGTTCGTTCACGAAACCAACCGGGCCTTCGGAGCGGAAACGCTCATATCTTGAGCCACGAACATCCGATTGACGCGCCGTCAGTCGCGTTGTGTTCCTCTTAGTGAATCGGATCTTTTGGCATACTCCGCCCGAGGTTTGGACGCAGGTGGAGTACGGTCGGGTTGGTTTTTCCTTAAAAACCAACCGGGCCCCGGAGACGAAAATGCCAATAACTCACAGACCGGGCGTCCGATTGACGCGCCGTCTGTTTCGTTGACTTCCTCTTGATGAGACGGAACTTTTGACGTACTCCGCCCGAGTTTTGGATACAGTTGGAGTATGGCCGGGTTGGATTGTACCCGAAATCCAACCGGGCCCCTGGAACGGGAAAGCTGATATCTTTCAGACAGGACGTCCGCTTGACGAGCCGTCAGCGGCGTTGATGGTTACGTTGAGTAACGGTCCCTTTGAGTTTACCCTATGGGAGTTCGGGGTACAGTTGAGATACGGCCGGGATTGGTTTCGCTCTCGAAACCAACCGGGCCCCTGGGACGAAAAGGCTAATAACTCACAGACCGGGCGTCCGATCGACGCGCCGTCTGTTGCGTTGAGACCCCTGTGACGAGACGGACCTTTGAGATACTTCTTCGCGGGACCTTGTGATACTTGGAGTATCGACCAGTAGCTCGTGGAGGGGACCCGCGGTACTTGACAGTGGTGGTGCGCTTGGATGCAGCAGCAGACCCTTGGCGGTGGAGCGCTTGGTTGTAGCGGCGGACCCGCGATACTCTACGGAGTGTGAGCGCTTGGTTGTAGCGACAGACCCGCAACGGTGGAGACGAGCGTGCAGAGTACGGAGACCGTGTAGCCGGCTGAGACCTGACGACTGCTTGACCGACTCGACTTGGAGTGAGTCGACTAGCCCAGTGGACGGAGCGCCCGGTATTTGGCGGCAGACCCACGGCGGACGGAGCGCCTGGTAGTTGGCAGCAGACCCGCGGTACTCGACAGGAGGAGTACCTCAGCAGGCTATCTGGGTAGCGCCCGGTACTTGGCGACAGACCCTCAGCGGACGGAGCGCCCGGTAGTTGGCCGCAAACCCGCAGTACTCGACAGGAGGAGTACCTCAGCAGTCCTAGGTTAGTGAGCGGCAGCCTCGGAGTCGTGACAGGACCACTGTACACTCTAGAGACGGAGCTCTTCAGCAGTTACGGTTTCGATAATGAAAATCCTGGTTTGAGCTGAGACTTTGACCTTTGTGTTTCCTCATGATTGAGATGGGTCGTTTGATAACTTAGGTATATGTATGGGCATATACCTGGGTGATGGTTATCCGTTGATTTCATGATTTTTGTGTATCCTTGAGATTGGATGGGTTACTTGATGACTTAGGTATATGTATGGGCGTATACCTAAGTAGAGTCTGATGTTACTTCGTGATTGCTGCCTTTACTTTGTGGATATCCATGTTGGATTTAGTGAGACCTTAAGGGTCTCGGGGTCCCTACTGAGTAGCTTATACTCACCCCTGCACGGGCTACGCCCGCACTTCGTTGTGTTGGTTGCAGACGACGGACAGCGCAGATCGCAGTTGAGCCTTGCGGAGCAGGTCGGTACCCGGAGGTGGACCACTGGGCGGACGTACCCGGAGTAGAAGACAGGACCTGTGGAGTAGAGGAGCTATCTGTACCTACCCTTCAGGTAGGATCCGTGGTGGACGATCCAGGAGCTGAGCCATCTGTACCTACCCTTCAGGTAGGAATCGAGGCGGACGACCCAGGAGCCGCTTCGTTCTTCCAGCTGCTGTTTTTCCCTTTCGAGTTGTACTTTACAGTTGGGCTTGTATTTCCGGCCCCCTTTACTTTTCTGCACTTGTAGTTACTTTCCGCTTGCTGACTCTGTGGTGGTTGTTACTTATAAAGGCAATGCCTTCCCTGTTATCGGGATTTACGCCTTTGGTGCTAGTCGCCAGCCCCTGGCCTATGGAAGGCGGGCTTGGGGTAGTCACGGCACGGGCCCCGAGGACGGGTCGTGACAACTCCTCTACGTTGACCTTCAATAGTAAATTATTATTAAAAGAAGGAGTAGGAAAAACAAAGCCTAGGTCCATATGACACAACAGCTAAGGGGGAAGAATGAAAGGAAGGTTGATGAAATAACCTCAAATATTGTTCACCCCCACTAGTTTCTGGATATCAATGTTGTCGAAAAATAAATATTACATTCTAGGGAGGTTAACTTAAGCCATGTAGTATGCAGCTTTGTTTCCCTCCCACCAAGTATGAAGCACTCTACTGTCAGCACCTTTGATTCAATGGTAGTCACTGACTGTATATGAAACTGACAAAGGGGTCAACCCCCTTCCCCAAAGAGCGTTATTATAAAACATTGGGTATATTTCAACCATCGTAATATGAAGGCCCATCTAGGTACATATATTGAGTCCTGCATTCATGGACATAGTCTCTTCTTGAAGGCATGTTCCCTGATCGAGTTGAAATGAGTAGTCTAATCACACCAACCCAACGCTTTCATAGACTACCCCACCAACTTACATAATCCCCTAGATGTATGGGCCATTATTTATAAGGATTAGACCCCTCGATAGAGAATTCTAGATTTTATAGTTTCCTGATGACATACCAGCACCCGCTTGAGAAAACGAGGTCCCAGTGTAGAACCTCCATAGATAAAGAGAATCTATCCATTTTACATGTTCCCTGATCTTGCCGATAATAAGGTTAATAGTCGTAGAAATGATCTCTCTACTAGATGATTCCACCCCCTCATAATTCCCCTTATTCCCTGCATTCCACATGCTCCTAAAAACTGTGTGAAATATTTCGAAATGATCCCACCTCTATGTGACACTGTTCACTAAACCATTATACCAATGAAAAAAGAATGGTTAAGTTGCCAATGATGATAACAATATATCCATGAACTCACCAATATGTCCCAAAAACTCATGCTCCCTGTCAAACTTGAATAGAATGTGGTCAAATGTCTCTTTATTATGTCTCCGGAAGCAAAGAAATCTACTAACTAGGTCAACACAACAATTCATGATGTTTTCATATGTTGGAAGATACATATTCCTCATTCTCCATGTGAGGAACCTGTATTTGGTGGAGATACCCATAGTCCAAAGGATCTCATTCCATGAATCGACTTGTCCATGTGAGCTGATAGTATGATGGTAATCCTTAATGGTAAAAACTATGGAGGTTGAAGGGGTAAATACACATCTATCCGGATCAGACAATAACTAAATAAAAACAAAAATCTCCTACTAATCCAAGGTCAGAATTACTATGGAAAATCTGAGTACTAGCTGGCTTCATGGAATGATATTTCTGTGACTGGGCATCCTGGGAATCTATTGATCGGGCCACTCTAATTGTGGTGCCAAAATAGGATGTCACCATGCCCAGTGATCCAGAATCATGCCTCCATAGATCATTCACGATTGGACTAATCTCAGTCTAAATGGGACAATTATGACCGTCAGTGGATGAAGAATCACCTAGAGGACTCCCATTCTTACATCTCCACAACATTGTATGTTGTTCAATTATGTCCCATGCATGTATACCATAAATTCCATAGAGTGTAACCTTGAGGCTATAGACGTTGATCCTTCTTTCATAAGCCGATCTTTACATCCTACTCCAAGAGACCCATTGATGTTTCCTCTCACCCATGGGTACATTAAACCCACCATCTACATGATTATAACATAACTTGTTTTAAAAAACTAAGATTAACTAATGTTATGAAATTTATAATTAATGTAACAATATGGTTTTTATTTCATTATTATTTATCTAGACATTGTAGAATTATATAATATGAAAAATAATCAGAATGCTAACAATGAAACATGGATAAAAAATAGGTCAATTACAAACAGAAAATATAGTGATAAATAAAGATAATTATTGATAAGGTGATAATATTTTAGTAAAATAATTTATATTTTATTATAAATATGATTATTATTCTGTTAAAAAATAATTTTTCCATAATATTAGTATATTGGATCCTAAATCATGCTCAAACAAAAGGAAGGGTGAGGTAAGGGATTTTGTCTCAATGTCTATCAATTGAGTATCATTTCTATGTTATTGTCTAATATCCATTATATTATATATATACTATATATTTGATATGTAATATAATCATCCATTAATAATTTAACTTATTTTATTTTAACACTTTATTACTACTTACATGTGGATTTGATTTAATTTTAACTAAATGGTAAAATATTTATAACTAAATTTCCATTAATTGTGTTATATTACTTTTACATCATCTAAGATTTTCTATGGTTATGTGGGAAATATGTTTTGAATTTATTTATTTGAATTTCAATTTATTATATGTATTTACAGTTAATATAGATATTTAATTGTTTGAATAATTATATCTTCATCATTGTGATCATTATGGGGGATAATATCAAAATCTCATTGCAATTCAAGATTATTTGTTATTAAATTCCAGTTGATGTAAAATAAATTAATGTTTAATTATAAAAAAATTTATTTTATTCTACAATATTCATTCATGTTATATGAAAGTAATACTTCTATTTCTACACTATTTGGTACATAAAATATTTGATAAATTTTTAATGAAAATATAACTTATTTTTTCAATTAGGTTAAAATCGGTTTTCTAAAAAAACCCTATTTTTCAAAAATGTTTTTCCATAATGGTTTTAATAATTTAAAAGTATTTATTAAATTATTTTTAACAAAAATAACATTTACATTCTTTTTAATGGACTCTTTATGTCATTTTCAAAACAATAAATTTTGTAATTTTACCAAAATAGTGAAAAGAATATTTTTAACACGTATGAAATCCATAAAATTACATCAGTCAAGAATTATCCAAATTTTTAATAATAATTTTAAAATATTAATTTGTTGTTTTTAAAGAAATAATATTTTAAAAATGTGGTGTCCACTTTTTTTTAAATAGTTATTTTCAAAACTGATTCTATTTTTCAATCAAGAATGTTTTTAAAGAACGTTTTTTGATATATATATTAATCAATGACAAAAACCATTAGTATTACTCCTGTGGGATTATCATTTAATGACACAATTCTCATTTATCCTTTATATGGTTTATGATCATTCTAGAAAATGAATGTATTGAAATTGAATTTCATATTCCTTTTTGTACTCATTATCATTCCAAAGAATTATTCACAATCCTATGATATTTTGAAATTAAACTTCACATAAATATCCATATTATTTACAATATATATTTTTACATCATAAATAATATCTAATTTCAGTATATTTTTTTTGTTTAATTGACATATCATTAACTAGTGAAACATTTATAAATCTATATTATTTAAAAAATAAATGTATTTGATAATAAGGAACATTATTCATGGATTAAATTTATTATTCAATATATAAACATTGCTTTGGATAAATTGACATAGATGGGGACCTGGTATAGATATCCCATTAATGCATTAGTGTAATTATGAGTCAAATTAGAATAAAATAATAAAATTAGTTGGAAAAACTAAATGAATTTATACCCAGTAATTAATATTTACCTTGTGAATTTTATTGAAGGTAGAGGTATCATGTTTTTAGGACATGACATCCAATAATTAACGATAAACTTCCTCCAGAATTCAGGTATTATTATCCATCATATTTTGGGAAAAATATTATCAATGTATGCATTTTATTATTAGTTATTGATTAATAAAAAGTGTATTTATTTATTTTCCTTAAAATATTAATTATTCTTTATCTCATTATGATAGTTAGGCTATTGATATAATTGAATGTGTCATAATCTAATTACCTTAACATATTTTTTATAATCAATTTGTTTTTATCATTTATATTATCTTTGGATGCACAAGCTTCTCAATTTATTGATTACCAGCCATGTCTATTCAATTTTTTACATTACCATAAAGATTATAATAACTGATTCATGATTTCTCCATATATAAATAACCCAAACTGAAAATTCAGCCCCACAATTATTTTGTTTCCATTCCACACAATTTCATGAAGAATACAATAATTTTTGTACACGTATATTGTATAATGAAAAAAATATTATTCGTCAAATAAAATTGTGATTAATTTATTTTTTTCGATTATAATTTATATCTTCAGTATGTATCTACATTCTGAAGACTAAAAAACAATACAGTCCTTCAGGATTTAAATCATTGTATTTTATAGAAATTTAGTAAAAAGGAAACTACATTCGATCTACTATTGTTATTCTCATTACACACTCCATTAGATTTAGGAAATGATATAAAAGAATTATGAGGGATCCATTTTAGACTCACTGATTAAATATTAGTCAATGAATATAGAGATATATTTTAGCTAAATCCTTGATTTAATGGAGAACTAGGTTTATTGGACACTGATAATGGAATGTGTGGATGTGATTTAGAGGTGTATATTTTTTCCTCAATGTTCATAAGGAATCAAATGTCTCGTCATTTATTTTTAGGGATTGATTCTGAGGAGAGAATAATTATTCTAATATGATAGTTGCTAGAGATGAGGATTTTCTAAACCTTATACAATGGATTTATAGCTGGTGGGTATTCAGAATTTATTTTAACAGCATTCTCGATTATAAAATACAGATATTTTTAGATATATAGGCGATAGAAATGTATTTAGAGGAGTTTTTTCATCCAGTTATTTAGCATTGTTCACCAAATTTAAACTACATGCATTTATCAAGGTGTTATCATGTGTATATTTTATTGATAGATCATTGGCTAGAACACGGTTATTTCAATAGGAGAGTTTTTGACATTTCTTATCAATAAGACATATTTTACATGGTTCTTTGTTTCAAGGAATGTAGTCAATTTTGACTACTCGTGGTAGGACCATGCCCCCACCATCTAATTTATCCAGGGATGAATACTATCTAGAATATTCCAAGGTATAAAATGGTTATTTTATTTTTATATTGATTTAATAAATGGTTATAGTGCCATACATTTATGGGTATGTAGTGTGGACTATGTATTCTAGTTGAGGTTCCTCCATGAGTTAGTTTTGGAAAGTGAAAATGTGGTTAAATGATCTTTCAAGGGATCGATTGAGAGGAGACATGGTAGTAATAGGAAACCACTTATATCATCATCTTAATCAAATAGAATGTAATTTTCATGGATGTTGTTATCATTAGGGTCAAAGAGGCCATTGAGTATATTGTGAACAACTTCACGCCCTAGCATTTCCAATGATATGAGTTACATATTTCATTCAAGGTACCAATTACATTGTTTTTAATTTTGTCCATGTTTATTTAAATTATATAAACTCTTTCATATCACCATTCATATTCGATGATTTTGGAGATGTGGATGATATAATTATAGGGACCTTGGTGTTAAATAAACCAGTTGGAGGTTAGCAGTTTTTAAATGATTTATTTTGTTAGTTTGAGCTAGTAACGCCCATATTTTTTTATGAAATATTTTCATTAAATAATATTTATTCTTTAAAATATTTTTCTGCAATAAATCAAGAGTTTAAAAGAACCACATGAATCCATTACTATAAAATTATCATTATATCCTTTTCATTATGTTAGAGATAATAATTTTAACTATCTTATGAAAATATATATTGAATTCATTTTCTATCTATGAAAAATATAAATTATATAATTGTATTATTGACTGAATTACTATTTGTAAAGAAATTAATTATATAAAAATGATATATTCTTAATAAAATATTGTTTTTATTCATCCAATGGATATTTTAATAATAGGTTGTGAATAAACCCTATTTGTTGTTTAGAAACCGTCATTTTTTAAAAGGGTTATATGATGCCTTTAAATACAGAACCCAATTTAAAATAAAATTCCAACACAATGACAATTTTTATATGAAACCATAAACATATTCTTTTAAATTAGGATATAAATATTTATTTTGGTTGAATTTATTATATTTTTTGATAACATTCATCTTATGATGAATAGTAAAAACACACTAATTTTTTTGTGAAAACAACTTTATTCATCAGGTTAATTTATATAGATAAATAATAATATGTAATATTTTTAAAGTATAAAAAGAATAATTTTTATCATTAAATATAATTAATGTCCTTATAATTAATTTTATATTTAATTCATTTGTAAAAAAATTCATTATTTTATTATGTTTTTGCTTTTGAAACCACATTCTCTCATTCTGAAAATGGGATATATTTTAAACTAATTACTAAAATTTGTGTTTTTAATTTTTAAAAATTGACTACATATTTGTAATGAATAGGTCCAAATTATGTGAATAAAATACTATTATTTTGTTGAAATTCTGAATAGTAACTTTAGTAATTATTTATATAACCATAGTGGAAGGTTAATCCTGTAATTAATGCTATAAATAATATTATAAAATTACCTTAAAAATATTAAAAATATTATTGGATGACAAAATTCGTCCCTTATAATCTATTTTTTGAAATGGAATCACTACATGGACACTTACCTAGGAATATGACATGAATATAATAAAAAACTAATGAATGTTACAAAATTTCCCCATATAATTTTATTTAAGTATATTAAATTTTATATTTGTATACTTAGGAGATAACGTAACACCCCTAGATTTTATAATACAAAATCTCTTTTAAGTAATTCAATATTCAGTGCCAGATGCAACACCGAGTTCGAGTGCACCACAACTTACCAATCTAGTGGTTTTAAAAGCCCTATGAATACTAATAGCTACAATTTGAATTATATATACTTCATATTATTTTAAAATCCATATTATGTTTTATTTTAGACATAATATAAGAACAAATCAAATTTTTCATATACAATAATGGTTTAAAAAATGGAATTTTACCCCCTTTTAATGGAGAACCCTTTTTAAATAAATTTTTTGACACATTTATATATTCTATTTGTCAAAAAAAACTTTTTATTTATAATCATACAATTAATATTTAGTTTGGATAATTTTTTTGTGATTTTCTGATAGCATTGTTATTTTGACGAATACTGAAAATTACAAAATTGCAATTGAAAACAACATTTTTATTCAATGTAATTTACATTGATTAATTATAAATTTTAATGGTTTTAAAGAATATTTATATTATATTTTTATCTTTTAATAATTTTTTTCATTGGATGTAATTTTACATTTAAATTTAACTTAATAACATATCTATCTTTTGATAGTTTTTACTTCTCAAAATCCAACCTTATAGTTTTGAAAATTCTCATTAAATTTAAATTAAAAAATTCCACTTATATATATTGAATTTTATAAATTACAAATTATTTTGAAATTTATAATATCAATATTAGCTTAGGGTGAATTTTTCGTATTTTTCAAAAAACGTTCAATTTTTTATGAATAGTGAGAAATACTGCATAGTATTTCACGACTCGTCCCCCAGGGAACATGTCGTGACTACAATGATCTCGCCTTCCATAGGCCAGGGGCTGGAAACAAGCACCAAAGGCGTAAATCCCTAAATTGGGAATGTATTCCCATTATAACTATAAATAAACACTACTAGAGAAAAAGAGGAAGAAAACAATAAGTAAAAAATGAATACAACAGAAGTGCTGGAATGTACAAGGGCCAAAAATTCAAGCCCAACAGTAAAGTAAAAGGAAAGGTTAAACATGTAAAACTATAAAGACAAACTGATGGAAGGGTACTAGAAGCTCCCAGATTGTCCACTAGAGATCCTACCAGAAGGGTAGGTATAGAGAGCCTCCTTAGTGCTCCACGTCTGTCTGTCTCCTCTGGGTACTGACTCGTCATGAGGTCCACCTCCGAGTACTGTCCAGTCCTCATACACTCTACCTCAGTTATTGTTATCCCTATTCATCATCCAAAACAATGAGGTGCGGGAATAACCAATGTAGGGGTGAGTATAACGATACTCATTAGGGACCTCCAGACCCTCAAGGTCTCACAAAATCCACAATGGATAAACTATATTAGAAAGTAAAAATCATGAAGTATCTACCAACCCTACATAGGTATACGCCCATACATATACCTAAGTTATCAATCACAGTCTGACTCCAACTCATGAGCCAAAGCACAAACCATTCCACAAAAAAAGTAATGTCAATCACCGCGTTGATAATCATTGAAAGACATGACTCAGCTCACACTGGTATACAACTCACGAAGAGGGGTAGATATGATTAGATGTTTCCTTTGAATCATATCCTTTTTTTGAAACCATGTAGGATCCTTGAAAAATATCAGTGCTGTCAAACCCATGTAGGATCCTGGCACAGATGTCGTCAGTGTCGAACCCACATAAGATTCTGGTATAGTAGACATCGCTATCGAAACCATATAGGATCCTCTTACAGAAGTTTCTACTTTCAAACCAATGGAGGATCCTAGTACATAAGTCATCAATTTCAAACCCACATAAGATTCTGGTACAATAGTCATTGTTTTTGAACCCACTTAAGATCCTGGTACAGAAGTCACTGTTGTCGAAACAACGGAGGATCCTGGTACAAAAGTCATCACTATCGAACTCACGAAGTATTCTGGTACAATAGCCATCGCTGTCGAACCAACGTATGATCCTGGTATAGAAGAAACTTCTATCGAACCCACGGAGGATCCTGGTATAGAAGTCGTCACTATCGAACCCACGAAGGATTCTGTCATCTCAGTCGTAGCCAGCCCTAGGGTTCCCGCACATTGCACGCTCGATTTCGGGAGGTTCTGCACCTCGATCCAAGTTTCTATACATCAAATATCACATTTTTTTTATTTGATGTATCCCGTAGTTCAGTATCACCATATGTAACCCAACACGACAGACAGTGCGTCTACCGGATGCCCGGTCTGAGAGTAATTGGCATTTCTGTTAGAAGGGGCTGATTGGATTTTGGGTACAATCCAACCTTGCCATAATACAACCTCAATTTAATCTAGTGTGGAGGATTCCAAAATAATTGTCTCATAAAAATGAAACCACCATAGTTTACTACACATCAATCGAACATCTGGTCCTTAAGTTATAAGTGTTTTCGCTCGGAGGGTGCGGCTGGTTTCGGGTTCAAACCAACCCGGTCGTACTAAATCTTTTCAAAAACCATGATTGTGATATTCTGAAACAGCCATATCGATCCAAGTAATCCTATGCAATTGACGGTGTGTCCATTAGAGGTCCATAGATAATGTTATGGGAGAAAATGAAAAAGTTGTCTGAAGAGTGGGGTCTGGGTCCGGTCTGACCCAGTACAACCCTCCCTCGGTCGGCCTGAACCGGGCGACCTGACCCGGATCCTAGTTCAGCCTGGTAGGGAGCGGCCCAACCCGGTAGGTAAGTCCCATCTTGGAAGCTGTGGCATGGCCCACGCGAGGGCGGCCCAGCCTACGTGGCAGGTGGACCGGCTCCCGCGGCAGGCGACCCCACCGAGGATCAACCCGGTTTGCTGAGCGCATTTCATGCAAGGTACGTGGCACAGGAGGGGGTCCAATAATGGCGGTTCCAGATGGCACCACCTGTCTTTCCTGGAACCCGAGGTTGTAGGTTTCACTCCATCGCCACGGCCTACGCAGCAGCGGCCATCCACCAGTACCACCGCGCTCCTACACCGTCCACCAAAGTCATTCCAGTGGTCTGTTTTCCCTCTCATCTATGCCTATGGCCTCCTCAGATCATGTTCTTCAATGCGATGGCCTCAAATCAGGTTTTCCATTCTGATCATCGGTCTCCTATCAAACCGCGCATCAAGAACAAATTGGATGAGGGTTCAGACTTTTTCGTTAGCCCATGCCCTCCGCATTAGAGGCTCCAACAGTAATCCAACATATAATTCACCCAGAAACAAACCCCAACTTAATCTCTAACCCGTCCGATAATGAAAATCTATTCTACAGTTCCACATGTATGGGGGTCGATCCCCTGTTGTTGTTTTTATCAATGGGAAATGAATAACATAAATGAAATGAATTCAAACTAGAATTCAAAACCCTACCTCGATTGTCGTTGACCATTTTCAAGTCACAAAAAATAGACATTGCGGAAGATTGACGTCATTCTGTCTATGTTAGAAGGAGTAGATCCTGGTGTAGTTGAGTTGAGTCAACACATTTGGTGTATTGGGTGGCGGTGCTTCCATTCCTTGCTCTGATTGAAGAGGGTAGAAGGTGTTTCTTCATGTTCTTGTAGACGTGGAGTGTTATTCGTTGAAGAACGAAATTCTTCATCGAGAGAATATTATTTCTCCAAGAGATCCTACAAGTTCTTCTCAAAAATCCACCCAAAAAAATAATGGGATCTCCTATTATTTTATTGTTGACAAGTTTTTCAAAAGATTAAAAAATCTAGAAATAATTAAATTGAATATGTTCAATTCATTAATTCAATAGTTGGCACACTTAATGAGAGGAGGAAGGTGGAGAGTTTTCAAAATTAAAAAGGGAGGTGGATGTTGGAGGGTTTAACCCACATCAATGGGGGGTTCCAAGGGTTTAAAGGGGAGTTGATGAGTTGATGTTCATGTGGGCCCCATAACACATAATCCTCCTATTAGAGGTCATGTGGGGGGTGGGTCCCACTTCCAACTTCCCTTTGGTGTATTTAACCACCACCTATATAAAAACATGTTAATCATATTTTTATTTATTTTAATTAGAAAATCCCCAAAAATAACATCCAACCTATATAAAACACAACAGCGGTAAAGGTCCCCTTATGTGAATAATGGCATTGCGAGTTCATCGGTGCCCTCATATTTCAATTCCAAGCATTGGTTAAAACGATATAAAATCCCACATGTATGTTTACTGAACGTACCCCAACAAAACTTTAGAAATTGATTCTGAGCACAATGTGCCTCGGAATCAAGCACTGTTAGAAACTACGGACTCATACAATTTCTAAGTATTTAAGAAAAAGATAATTACATGAGATTTCTGGGTATAAAAATTCTCCCCACCTCAGGGATTTACGTCCCCATATTCTACATCACATACTAAGTGAACAAATGGGGGTACTGAGCACGCATCTGAGCCTCCCGCTCACTTGTGCACTCATCAAGGTTCTCGTGCTTTCATCAAACACGCACCAGAGGAATCGACCATCCACATAGGACTCACTCCAGTTGATCCTCAATCTCCATGGTATCCTCCATGAAAGTCTCCTCGTTATTGATATCTAGCTCCACATGGTCGATGATGTGGGATAGATCGTGCATGTATCCCCTCAGGTGAGATATGTGGAGGACGTCTTGCACCCGGTGCAACTGAGGTGCAAGGGCCAAGCAGTAATCCACCTCTCCTACCCTGCTATTGACCTGAAAAGGACCAATGAATCTAGGAGATAACTTTCTACATCATCTAAATCTCCATAGACCTCGTTGAGGTGAGACCCATAGATAGACATGGTCTCCATCCCCAAATTCTAAAGATCTTCGTCTCTTATTAGAAAATGACTTTTTTCAGCTCTGTAGAGTCTTTATCCGCTCTTGGATAACTCGAACCTCCTCTGTGGTAACTTTTACCATCACTGGTTAGTAGGATGTTTTCCGACATGGTATGTCATTCCACAATTGCCCAAATCGAGTCATGTTCCCTGGATGTACGTGGATGAACCATCACAAAGTCCATGGATATCACATCCATCTTCCACTTTGGGACCTCTAAATGCTGAACCAAGCCTGGTGGTACCTGATGCTCCACCTTAAATTGATGTCAAGTGATGCATCGATAGACAAACTGCACTATTTCCTTCATCATACCTAGCCACCAGTGTTGTCATCAAAGGTCCTATTACATCTTACAACTCCTGGATGCAGAGGTAATGGGGGTGTGTGGAACTCCTGTAACACATCCTCTTGAAGTGAAAATGGTACCATGGAATGTCATCTGAATGGAATGATGCGCTCACCAAAAATATAAAATCTTTGGGTGCCTGCATTGAGGATATCTGAGCATGTAGTTTCTCTCAGTTAGCATCCCCATGCTGCGCCTCCATGACTCACTGAAGAAGTGGGGAAGTGAATGTGAGAGACTGTAAAAATGATGCTCTGTCCAAATCTAAAAATATTTCTGCAATGTGGCCAGCTTCTCTGTTGCCTCTCCTCAGAGCATAATGCCCAATATCTTACTGAGAGCTTCGGCTAGAACATTCAACATTCCAGGAGTATAGATTATCTCGAGGACATAGTCCTGGAGGATTTCAACTCATCGCCGCTCTCTTAGGTTCAGCTCCTTCTGAGAGACGATATAACTGAGAATCAGGTGGTCATTGTAGACTATAAGGCATTCTCCCAACAAACTATGGGAAATACAAGACAATTAAAATAACTCGTCTACAAACTTATTCACCTACGTCCTACAAGAGCTGCTACGATTTCTCATTTTCTGAAAAGAGAAATTTCCTCTCATCCCCTGGATGAACCACACCCATTGCCTAATATAGTGTATCCTAACATGAACGGTACTAATTTATTCCATGGACGACATCTTAAGGCCTTGACACTACTACCATGTTATCCAACTGTTTCTTATGCCTCCAAGGGTTGAGTCACACTGTCGGAATCAGTGTGTGGTCATGGGGTCTCCTCTAGTTAGAATCTCAAATGTGAGGGTCAAGTCAATGGTTTTTTCCAGAATTTCATAGTATTATCCACAAAAAAGGTTGGAAATCAAACATCACAAGGAAAATTGTCTTTTATTATGGCATCTCAATGTTCATAGACACAAAGAAACCACAAACAATGACATCAACAAAACTAGAAGCTTCATGAACAAAAGACTCTATGCTTGTATCTAGTCCCACTGATGTCCATCGTCTCCTAGAGCACTATGGTAATAGGTCTTAGCTACATGATGTTGAGCTCTCCCCTATCCACCCGTTCCCTATAGTCTGGGTGGACCTCTTGGTGGTGGTGGTGGTTGGGCCTCGAAACGACGCCACCACCTACTGCTCGACTAGCTCCTCTGCCACATCTGCCTGCTCCCGGCGGACCACTGTGGTTGAACCTCTGCCTCTACCTGGTAGGTCCCTCTACTGCCTGCTGCTTATCAGCCGGTCGGGTCGGGCAGTCTTGAGCCATGTGACCCTACCCACAGCTTACATAGCACTGCCTGCTCCTTGTATGGTTAGCTCTGTCTGATGTGCCCAGAACAACTGATCCTATATCCAATTGTCTCCCACTTCATGGCCTGGCCCACTTGGACCTCTGTGAAATTTTTCTACTTCCAACTGAAGAATACTCTCGTGCATGCCGACTAGTGGAGGGTCTCGCTCCTGGAGACTACTAAACAAGGAAACACTCCACTATGAGGGATCGATCCAATACCCTCATCTGCATCATGTTTTTGATGGATATCATTGAAGCCATGATCTCATACCTAAGTCCCTGCTCAATGGTTTGTTCCTTGAAGAATGGTTCTCGAACCATATTCATGGAGTAGGGAGAGAGGTCGGTGAACCTCGTTGAGTACTGAGCTATTGTCATGCTGCCCTACTGCAGATGAAGTAACTCCGGAATACTCACTGCATGAAGGGTGGATGGTAAAAACTCTACCCGAAACAGGATCTCGATGTATGTCCAGAGTAGTGATGCCTCGTCATGCACCTGGAGCATTAGGCTCCACCTTCTGCATGATGCTACCTACAAGAGCCTCATGGAATGGTTCACCATGAGGTCATATGGTGTCCCTACCAATATGAAATCCCCCACCACAGCCTCCATCCAATCCTTAGCTGCCTGTTGGTCCGTCTCTCCCTGGAACCCTAGCGTTCTCTTGCACTGGACCTCATGCAACACACTTAGGAAGCGTTGACTCTCTACTACTGGAGTTGGTGGTATCGATGGACCAGCGGGTAGTGGTTCTGCTGGTACCTCTGCTAGGATGGGGCCCTACACCGAGGACTTGTCTCTCGGTGGGCTACCATCTCGTACGAAACTCAGAACCCTAGCTGGCTGCCTTCGGGGGGCCATACTAAAAAGAAACAGGTTCTCCACGGTCGAAACAATATACCATGTGAGATGAAACAATGTAATAATGAAGAAATCCTTTTCAAGAAAACATGCACGCAATATGTGTTTTTGTGCACTTAGTCGGAAGTCATAATTCAGAGTGCTAGTGTATGGATACGTCGGCCGCCGCACTAACACCGGTTTCCCTAAACTGAAAACCGAACCCAAGAAAATTTACACTGTTCCTGTTAAAAAAATCGGAGTACATGTTCTATGGTATGTACGACTCCTTTGATACCAATTTGTCACGACCCGTCCCCCGGTACCTGTGTTGTAACTACCCCAAGACTTCCTTCCATAGGCCAGGGGCTGGAGACTAGCACCATAGGAGTAAATCCTTAAACATGGAAGGAAATGCCTTTATAACTACAAACAAACACAACCAGAGAACAAGAAGAAGAAAAATCTTAGTAAAAACTGAATACATAAGAAGTGCTATAATGTACAAGGGCCAGAAATACAACCCCAACAGTAAAGTACCAGGAAAGGTCAAACAAGTACAACTAAAAAGACAAATAGCTAGATAGTGGCTAGCAACCCGGATCATCCACCACAGATCCTACCTGACGTTTAGGTACATATAGTCTCCTCAGTGCTCCACATTCATCTGTCTCCTCTAGGTACCGACTCGTCATGAGGTCCACCTCGGGGTACATTCTAGTCCTCATACACTCTGCCTCAGTTAGAGTTTTCCATTTTTTACATCCAACACAATGATTTGTGAGCATATCTCGTGCAGGGGTGAGTATAAAGATACTCATTAGAAACCCTGAGACCCTCAATATCTCACAAAATCCACAAAGGATAAACTACAGTATAATGTTACAATCACAATTTGTCAACCAACCCTACTTTGGTATATGCCCATACATATACATAAGTTATCAATCATAGTCCGGCTCCAACTCTCGATCCCAAGAACAAACCTTTCCACAAAGGAAGTAAATTCAATCACCACTTTGTTAATGGTTGAATGTCATGAATCTTCTCACACAGGAATATAAATCACGAAGAGGGGTATATATGATTAGATGTAGACTCTGAATCATCACATTTGTCAAACACATGTAGGATCTTGGAATAATATCAGCGCTGTTGAACCCACATATGATCTTGGTACCGAAGTCGTCACTACCCAACCCATGTAGGATTCTGGTACAGTAGTCATCGCTGTTGAACCCATGTAGGATCCTAGTAAAGAAGTAACTGTTGTCGAACCCACATAATATCCTGGTATAGAATTCAACATTTTAGAACCCACATAGTATTCGGTTATAGTAGTCACCACTGTCGAACCCACGTAGGATCATGGTATAGAAGTCACTGTTGTCAAACCCACGGAGGATCCTGGTACAGACGTCATCATTATCGTACCCATGGAGGATTCCAGTACAGTAGTCATCACTGTCGAACCCATATAGGAACATGGTATAGAAGTCAATTTTTTCGAACCCACAGAGGATCCTGGTATAGAATTCATCAATGTCGAACCCATAGAGGATTTTGTCATCTCAGTCGCAGCCAGCCCTAGGGTTCTAGCACACAACACACTCGATTCTCGGAAGATCCGCTCCTCAAGCCAAGTCATGATACATCAACTATCACTATGTTCATAGTTTATTTATCCCATAGTTCCGTCTCATCATATAGAACCCAAGGTGATAGACGATACGTCAACCGGATGCCCGGTTGGAGAGTTATTGGGATTTCTATTCAAATGGGTCGGTTGGATATTGGGTACAATCCAACCCGGCCATACTCAAACCTCATATGAATCCTATGTGGTGTGTTCAAAAGGCACCTACTCATAAAAAGGAAAGAAACTTAGTTTATGGAACATAAATCGTATGTATGGTCACTATGTTATAAGTGTTTCTGCTCCGAGGGCCCAGTTGGTTTTGGGTTTGAACCTACCTGGCCATACACAAACATTGCAAAAAACATGAGTGTGATATATCGAAATAACTGTCTCTATCCAAAGAATACTACGCAAATGAAGGTTCATCCATCGAAGGTTCGTAGCTCATGTTATGGGAGAATTACCAGAAGTGGTCCGAAGAGAGGGGTCTGGGTCCGGTCCAGCCCGGCCCAACCCGCCCTAGGTCAGCCAGACCTGGATCCATGTGCGGCCTAGTAGGGCACGGCCCGGCCTGGCGGGTGTGTCCTGGCCCAAAGGATGTGACCCCGCCTGCTCAAGGGTGGCCCATACCTCGCGGTAGGTGGCCCGGCTCACATGACAGGTGACCCGGTTGTGGCTGGTCTCCCATAACAGTGGCTCCAGCTGGCGTCGCCCGTCCATCCCGGAACTCGTGGTTGTGGGTTCTGCTCCACCAACAAGGATGGTGCCACGACGACCTTCCGTCGGCGATGCACGAGGTGCACCACTGCCAACAGGCGGCCGGCCAGTGTGGGCCGCGGTGCTCCTCTGCGGGCCACCGTAGTCTTTCTGGTGGACTATTTTGCCTCTCGTCTACGCCTATGGCCTCCTCAGTTCCTTTTCTTTACTGTGACATACTGTAATTAGGTTTTCCATTCCATTCACCCATCGCCCATCAAACCGCGCCACAAAAACCAATTGGAGAAGGGTCCGGACATGTTCGTTAGCCCGTTCCCTCTGCCTTAGAGGCTCAAATAGTGATCCAGCATATAATTGAACCATAAAAAAACCCCAGCTTAAACTCTAACCCATACCGTATTCAACATCTGTTCTGAAGTTCGACATTTTTGGGGGTAGATCACCAATTTTTGTTTTTATCCATTGGAAAAGAAGAACATAAAAGAAAGGAATTCAAACTCGTATTCAAAACCCTACCTCGATTATCGTTGACCGTTGATGTTTTTTGGAAAACGGACGTTGCAGAAGGCGGTCGTCGATACTTCTGCATTGGAAGGAGTAGAGCCTGATGTAGTCGAGTCGAGTCGACACCTTCGTTGTAGTGGGTGGTAGTGCTTCCCTTCCTTTCTCCGGTTGAAGAAGGTAGAATGTGTTACTTCACGTCCGTCGATACATGGAGCGTTCTTCATTGAAGAATGGCATTCATCATCGAGAGAATATTATATCCCCCAGAGTTCCTCCCAGTTCTTTTCCAAGTTCCACACCCAGACTAAAATAATAGTCTCTCCTATTATTTTATTGTTCACAATCTTTTTAAAAGATTTTAAAAGCTATAATAAATTAAATTGAATAAGTTCAACTCATTTTTTAGATGTTTGACACACTTAATGAGAGGAGGAAGGTGTAGAATTTTTAAAATTAAAAAGGGCGGTGGAGGGTGGAGTGTTTAACCCACATCAATGGGGGGTTACAAGGGATTCAAGGGTTTGTTGAGTAGTTGATGTTCGTGTGGGACCCACAACATGTTATCCACCCATGGGAGGTTATGTGGGGGGTGGGACCCACTTCCAACTTTCCTTTGGTGGATTTAACCACCATATACATAAAAATATGTAAATAATATTTTTATTCATTTTATTTAGAAAACCCCTAAAAATAACATCCATCCTTTATAAAATAAAACTATGGTAACGGTCCTCTTAAGCGAATACGGGCACTGCGATTTCATTTGTGCACTCAGATTTCAATTCTAAGCATCAGTTCAAATGATATAAAATCTAGCACGTACATTTACTGAACGTACCCAATCAAAATTTACGAAATTTATTCCAAGCACACAGGGCCTCAGAATCATGTTTCGTAAGAAATTTTTGACTCGTAAAATTCCCACTTGTTTTGGAAAAAAATTTCTTGGGATTTTCAGGTATTTACATAGTACATAAAAACGACTTTTTTATTTAAATAATTTTTTGCTATTAAAAATTTATCTTAAACTTGATAAATAATACATATATTAGTAGAATTTATGTAATTGGAGTCAGTTTATAAAAATTTTATATATATGAAATCTTATTGAACTATTTTAATATCTTTTTACACACCTTGTAGGCTCATTTAACCAACTTTTATGAACATTTGAAAGTTTTCATAAAATTCAATTTTACTGCTTCTATGAATTGAATTTCAAAAATCAGAGAGATATAGTTGAAATCATTAAGTGTAATGTGTTCAATACAATAATTTTTTTGGTAAACAGTAACTTTTGAATTTTATTTACTATTGTTAAATGTAAATAATGTAATTGATGGTAAAAATAATATTAATATCACCCCATAACATGTTCCAATTCTATTGGATATGTGTATTTCATCCAAAATCAGCATTAGGAATAAAATAATATCCTTTTGATTCATTTGTGATATATTAGGTCATTTTTTATATTTTATTAAAAGAATACTTAAAATTGTTATATTCCATGTTCAATAAAGAAACAATTTTTAATATAGTGTTACACAAATGATAAATATAACTATAAATAGTAAATAGAAATCTATTGATATTACCTATATCGTTGTATTTTATTTATTATTTTTATACATTAAATAATTAATGTTATTTATTCAATAATGATGAAGCAGTAATTAACTTATTAACGAAAGATAAAAATAATTGATATTATAAATATAAAAATAAATGTTAATTGAGACTATTGATGCCATTCAATAATTTTAATGTTGAATATGACATGTTAGAGTTATTTAATTTATTTTTTCAAATTAATCAACATTTTATGACATTCACAAAATCTAAATACTAAATATTGTCAAAATGGACATAAATGAGTTTTTAAAACAAATAAAGTATTTTTAAATGATATAATATTTTATAAAATCTAGGGGTTTGCCAAAGGACATATATAATGGTATATACTTCATTAATTTACCACTTTAGGTTCTATTGGCATTTTATAGTATGTTTATTAACCATGTATTATAATAATACAAGAAGACTTGCTAGGAGGTAATTTTCTCCTGACGATCACGATTGGGATTTGTTTTGTAACATCCTAGGTAAATAAACATCATTAAATTTTTTATATTTATTAATATTTTTAAATTAAATATGAATTCAATTTTAAAATGGATTCTATGTTTGATGGAATTCTTGATAGGCAACAACAGATTTCTTTGAAATATTACATTGCACACTAATAATATAATATTATTATTTTAAATGATAGCTAATGCCTACATCTTGTAATTGCGTGAATTAATAGAACTATCTAAAATATTATTATACATGTTTTTTGAATATTTTTACATTTATTGAATAAAATATATCGGTTTAAAATCTGAATGAATCTATGCATGATTACTATAATATTTTTTAAAGGCCGATTTACCACATTTCGTTGGATAACCCTCTTGAAATAAAGTTTTGGTAATTTTTATATGTTCTATTTGACAAAATTAAATTATTCATTAGATTAGGGACATTAAAATTAACTTTCTGTAAATTTTTATTATTTTCTGATAAAGTTCATTTTTAATGAATAATGACAAATATTGTCTTTTAATTAAAACGTGTATTTTAATCTAATTTATTTATATGGTTATATTCACTTTTTAATAGGTTCTAATGTTTAATTATAATATATTTTTACTAGTTAATCCAATGATGGACAATAGAATTAATTTCACTTTGAAATTGTACATAAACTAGTATCAATTTTTTGATAGTTATTATTTCTTAAAAACACCGTTTTTGTATTGAAAATGGAAATTAATTTTAAATTATTTTCTATCATTTATATGTTTTCAATTTATAAAAATGGATTCAATATTTGTAATTAGTAGGTGAAAATTATATAAAAAGTTATCGTTTATTTTTAGACATTTTTAATATTACTTTGGTAAAAAATTAGTTTAAGATGATTGAAGGGTCAATAAAGTAAATAAGGGTACAATATAACATTATAATAATAATAAATTACCCTAACATGTGTCTTAATAATATTGGCTGATACATAGCCGACCATGGGATTCCATGGGTCAAATTTGGGGCCCTATGGAGCCACATTGGAGTAATATTGACACTTTATATTAATTAAATTAAAGTAAAGACATGAATAAAATAAACAAATATCTTTTAGTAAAAAAAATTTCACATGGGGTAATATAATTTATCATTTATACAATAAATATTATTTGGAAATATAAAAATAATTCCTACATCATGGTATTTTTTTTATAATTTTTGGACACCATATAAATTAAATTATTTATGACACAATATTGATGCAAAATTTACCTCATTGATATAAGATTTAAATAAATATTATTGTGAATATTGTTATAAATATTAAAAATATATATATAACCTATCATATTCTTATTAGATGATTTTATTTCTACCATGATTCATCTTAACATTGACTTTAATGATAATTTTACCTTCTGAAACCGAAGATGATGTTAAAATAAAATAATTGTTTCAAATGATCTTAAAGAGACCCTCCTCTCACATATAAAAATCCCACACTTCCTACCCATTTCTCACACATCTCAAGAATTTGGATCGGGAAACCTCTTCTCAAATAATCTCCATAGATACCTCTCTTCATCCTACAATCCTTACCATATGTAGATAACACATCATGAAAGCCTTTTAGCTCCAACCAAAGAGAGTTACCCGTTTTAATGATAACATCTTCTCATAAGATTCTATGTTTTATTTTTCATTACAACCTCCAAAACCCATTTTATTCCTTTATTTTATAACAAAACCAGTATCCTCAATATAATAAGATGTTTTTACATTAATTATTGGAGCTACACTTAGAGACACATCCATTTAATGGGTAATAAACATAATGTTTCTCTGGATGGAAAACTAATGACTCACGAAACGATGACTATTCAATTAACACCTACCACCTCTCATGGTGGCAATTATGATGGAACTACATTTATATATGATATATATTGTTTTTATGTTTTTTATTATTCTATATTTTTAATTTAATGAATAGCTTTACGGTTTTCTTAATGGGTAAATGCGATAATTTCAATTTTGGAGGTCCAGTTGCCCACTCAATGTGATATGACCTGTTAATGCCTTATGTGGGATGTATAAAGGATATATTTAATGATATAATATACGATATAATATTATAATTATAATATACCTACATATAATTATGTTTTAAATCCATTAAATTATGAAATTGTAATGAATGTAGCGTTCATGAGTATGTACGGCTTACCATCTTCATGAACAGTGCACATTCTTTCATACCTCCAAATTTTATGTACTATTATAAATACATATATATAATGGACGTATATAATTAAATGATATATAAATCATGAATATAATTCTAGAGATAATGGACTATTGAATACATGGACAACTTATAATTTTATGGTGTTCATTTTTACTCAAGTACCAATTATCAATGAAACAACTGTTAATAACATATATGATTACATAATGTTTATAAGATGGTAATAAGTGATAAAAAAGGAATAATAAATTTGAAAATGGTTCTAAAGATATTATAAATTTACATCAGTTTAATATTCAGTAGATTATAGAATGATCGAGTCAAGTCAGACACGATGTATGCCATTTCTTATCTCACTTTTAATTCTGTTATATTTCTATTGTTGGCCACTTATTTACTTCATATGATGTATTATGTACTTCCATTTGATATATATTATCATGAATCTATTTATATTAATGTTATTATATGATTAATTTTTTATTTATTAACTTTTTCTCCTTTTAATTGATTGATTACAACGTTGTAAGGGTTTTTTCATCTCACTTTTTATACTTGTGAGATTCATGCTATATTAGCTACTATTTCATTTTGTGTTGTGGTTGTACTATCCATGATTATATTATTTGTGAAATATACTTTAATTTATGGATATTTACATATTCATTGTGTGATATTTATTTCATGTTGTGTATGTATCGTATGTTACCAAATTGGTAAAGGAACCGTTCACCCCCCCTCTTTTTAAAAGACATATTTTTGTTATGTATTTTAATTTACATCTTATTATGTTGGGATAATTTATTCTAAATGCTTATTTATTTAAATTTTAATTCCAAGTGGTGAGATATCCTTTTCCCTATCATCATATAATTCCTTGAATTTTAATGTTATGTCATTAGGCTTTCAAATTTTTGTAAGAAAACCTTTTAACCCAATCTCAATTTTTGGGTTAAACATTTACATCTTGATTATGTCGTGCTGAGAATATGTTTGAATATAATATGATTTTTATACACATAATATTCAATTATATAGGGTGTATTTATATTTTTGACACATAATTTTTTAATGGATTTATCTTTAATCTACAGATACCTTCATTATAAGGGATTTCGTCTCAATTTACATTTCTATTCAGACTTCATTGTTAATATACACCAATTCACTCTCATATGTTGTATATAATATCATTTTTCATATTATATCATTAATAAATTTATTCTAATGATATTATTATTTTCTGATTAAATGTTATTCCTAAATTATTTATATTCTAGTATCTACCATTTTCTTAAAAACTCTTTTACTAAAATATCATTTTAAATGTTATAAAGGAATATTCTTAAAAATAATTCACATTATAGTTCATGTTTTAAAAAAGGTTTTATGTATTTATTCAAATAGAAATGAATGTTTTGAAATTGAAATTTAATTCAAAATCTACAATGTGGAATGGGAATCTTTGATTCAAAAATCTATTTATTTAATATTTTAAATGGTTATGAAAATGGTTTGATAAATGCTTTGATTTTGTCAATATTTAGAAATGATATATTTCGATTTCAATGTGGAAATTTTATCTTTTTATTATGTTTGATTTATGGGTTATTAATTTTTTTATACTATTGGAAATTTGTTACATATACACGTGGTTCCGTGATAAACCTAGGGTGGGTGAGCTGAAGGTAGCTCTCCAATGCATTGGGTAACATTACAGTGGTAAACGTGAATGTTTCTCCTAAGAGATTTAGGTAATATACTATGATGTGTATTCTATATTTGACTCCATATGTAGCGGTGATATCTAAAATGTACGTTTTATATAGATTCCACATGTTACATTTATGATTTATGATTTCTGTGTGCTATTCCTAAATCTTAAGATTTTATGAGTTATGTTGTGATT
The DNA here is from genome assembly GCA_963277665.1 of Viscum album. Lineage (NCBI taxonomy): Eukaryota > Viridiplantae > Streptophyta > Magnoliopsida > Santalales > Viscaceae > Viscum > Viscum album. The sequence continues at coordinate 2,052,017,551 of OY728151.1, forward strand.
GAAAAGAATGGTTTCATTGTTTTGTATTTATTGATGGGGTAATGTTTTCATTCCTTATTTAATATCCCTTACTGAGCTTTTTATCCCTATCCCATGTTTTGGAAATATTTCCCACATGAAATAAAAATGAATAAGGTTCAATGATGGGATCAAGGAAAATTCATGCCATATAAAACATGGAACTAGACATGACTCTTTTATTCAAGAGTTTATATTTTTGTGAAAAAATTAATACTGTGTAGAATTGTCTAAATGTTATATTCATGTTGCTATGTAAATGTTATGACATAATTCTTTAAAACTCTAAACCTAAAAAGATTAACAATGTGAATTAAACATTTTATTCAATATTATTTAATGCATAAGGCCGGATCATTACATTTTTTTTCATAGGGGTGGGGTGTAGAATGTTCCTCCTGAACTAGGTTTCTATTCAGAACAACAGTTAACTAAGAGAGTATCATTAAAATTCTTGTGATTCCCACTACCATTAAATTTAGAAACTCATTTTAAAAGTCATCACATTGATCTTTGCATCAGTAGTTAGCCCGAGACCCCCTATTAAAGTACATTGGTCGGAATAAAATTAAATTTTTGGGTAACACAAAAATGGTAATCCAATGACAAAAAAAGATAACATATAAATAAAATTTATTTCAATATGTTAGGAATGTATAGGCTTCAATCTTTGTTATCCAAAATCTACATCCCGACATATATTATTAGGGGAAATTTATTCCCTTAATAATGGTTTAAAATAATCATATGAATTTAACAAAGAATATACCCTTAGAGTGTCATAACCTAGAGTGCATAATGTCCCGTTTTCATGCACCAATTCCCATTCAAGTCAACCTCAATGCAGTTTTTTCGGGTTTTAACCAAACATATATATATTCCAGAGCCGCCTCTACCTGCTCGTATCCTGATATTGATATTTACATGATAAAACTGTTACACAATAATCACCAATATTTTGGGATTCTTTTATTATACATAGTCTGATCCCTAAGGTTTTCACTACGGTCTTCTATTCCTAAACCCAAAAATAACCAAACCAACCAGCTTAAAGAAACTATAAAAACCATGATCAATACTAAACACATAAGAAAGATTTATTACATAAACATATACTTAGGAAAATTATGATGATCAAGAGGTCTAGTGTATTTGGAAATTATGAACATTACATGACAACATAAAACATAAAACACAACATATTTATTGAAAAAATATTTTACATGACCACCAAATTCCTTTGTACATAGCATGAGCCAAGGATCATTGCACATAGAGCATGAGTATAATCTAATTTATCTTCAATTATCATGAGTAGACCCTCACTGAACATGGAATATTATGATACAAATCATTACACAATTCATTGGAGAACTATCTAGGTGTACCCTTCTTAATTATTTCATTTAATGCAAAATTGTGCCACATAGATCATACATCATAGATTAATTAAAACTCATCATTCATACAATTATTATGAAATATTTAATTCATAAATGAATGTATTCAATTAATATTTAAATTTTTATAAAGGTGAATACACTATATAATGAAATGGGCATGGTATTCACTAAACAATGACTTTGTCTTGGAGAATTGTTGTGGAATTTTGGCAGAATAACTCTCTGACATAATAATTCCTAAAAATGGTTGATTAGTGGAAAACAGTAATCTCATCCTATATACATGAAATTGAAAATATAGGGGGTCATATAGATACATTTTCCAACATATATAATGGTATTTAGATGCATTATTTAAAATAATTTCTGGATTGTAAATGTGAAGGTAGAAATTCATTATAGAATTGTTGCATGGTTACGGGCGTGGATGGGAGGAATTAATGAGTGCTAATGAAGTATCACATCATTCAAACACAATTAGTGATATATGGGGGAGGAGAAAAATCATACACCAACATTTGTAATTGAACAAAAAATGGTACAATGATATAATGAAATTTGTTCAAAATATATAATGGAACAAATCCCTTACATGGAAGTGTGATCCAAAAGGCTTTAGAGAGTATTTAGAGATGATTTTCAGAAGAATGGGGTGACTTGAAAGGATCATAAAGATAGGGGTATAGGTTGGTCATGCTCAAATGGTTTGGAGTGTGGAGGAATGGGAGATTGAGTGGGTTTATATAGGGAATGATTATGAATTCTTTATTATTTAGGTCTTGGACACCAAACATTAAACTAATCAAAACCCCAAAACAATTCATGTTTTTCTCCAATGTATTTTTTCCAATGTGAAGTAGAAAGCATAATTTTTTATGGCCAGTGACCTTAATTCTTAAATATTAGGGTTTCTTATGTGGTGGTGAGTCACACTCTCAATAAAATTGTGTTAAAATGTTAAAATGTTTTATATCTCTTAGAGGAATTACTATAGCTCTGTGAAATAATTAAAACAAAGATAAAATCAGATTATTGTAAAAGAAAAAACATTTATTGGCAGAAAATAAATTTTATTGTATTTTATCACATCACTATTGGGTAATTATGATGTCATTAAACAAATTATATATTTAAACGATATTTAATTTTTAAACAAAAAATAGAAAATCACAGAAAAATATTAAAATTTGTTGTTAGATAAATATAACCTCTTTAATCCAATAATAAAATTAATTTTATCAAAATAATGTTTTAAATATGTATATTTTCAATTAAAAAACAACCATTTATTAAAATTTCATCCTTTTGGAAAAAAATTATTTTCCAAACTAAAATAAAAATTTTATTTATATTCGAAAAAAATATAAGAGATGTTATATTAAATTAAAATTTATTTACTAAAAATTTTAAAAAATTTAATTAGTTAAAAAATCCATTAATTCATCAAAATATATTTCTTTATTTAATAGTAAAAAAATATTTATTCTCTAAATACCATCTGCAAAGTAACAATAATGAAATGAATGTATATTGTTTATACAAGAAATAATGCACATAATCATAGTATTAGGGTCATGTTACATAACCTCTTAGAACACAAGAAGAAGACCTAAGGGTATGGTGTGTGATAGTGACAGTCTCTTGGGGTGTCTCAGATAACATCCATCGGGTGGTAATCTCTATCAACAAACACTTCTCATGTAGACAATTCTGTTCAAGATTAATATGTTGAGTCTTAGCTCATTCTTGGTCAAGAGTGAAGCCCAGTGAAACCACCTTAATTCTGATCTCTAAAAAATAGGCTTCGTACAGGGATATTATTCCGCATGATGGAATTACATTCTTTTTCTAATTAAATTTTACTTGTTAAAGCCCCATATTGATAATAATCTTGTGATCACAGTTTAATGACTATATTACAAATGGTAAAAATTCATAATGTTATTTAAAAATATGAAAACATAAAAAAAATCTGTATGTTTTAAATACTATTTTTAATATTAATACATTTAATCATATCAAGTGAAATTTACATTTTTAAATGATTGGATCATTAAAACATGATATAATTATATTTCATATTTAAGATTAGATTTTAAAATGTTATGTTCTTATGACTTATGATTGTGATATGAATGATTTTTCCATTGAATATCCTTTTGAGAATTAAATCTCACCCTTACATATATTTTCTTCCTTATGTCTTTATTAAATGTGTTAATTAAGATATTTTTGAATGAATTCTAGTTATGATGTTATTCGTGGAAGATAATGAATATGTTTTATGAACCATTGTTTATATTTTCTTTTTTATAATGAATCTATACATATATGGTCTTGACATGGATTTATTATAATAATATAATTCAATTTTGTAGTAATATCAATAGATGTAATGTATGGGTCATTATAGATTTAATATTGGGGTTTCATTGCTGTTGCTGAGACTTCCTCTATTTATGGATACACCCATAAGACATTATCTATGGTTCTAACTGTTTGTATTTTTTTTAGGATATCATTTCTATCCTTAAGAGATAGATTAAGTTTTGTGATTATAATTTATTATATATTATTATTATTGGTGAGTGAGACCCGTAGATGTGTCGAAGGAATATTAAATCGATGTCTTCATAAATTTACAAGATATTTTAGAGGATTTTTTAGGTTTATACATTTGTGATTTCCAATGTTGTGAAAGAGTACCTTGATGTCTTTGTAACGGATGTTGTGTTGTTACACAATAGATGGGAGGTCATGTTTTTTATTATATTTTATCTACTGTATTATCCTATCCTAATGTCATCATATTGGATAAATAATTCTAAGTAGGGAAAACATTGAGTAAATATTTATTTTTTATTTTTTTAGGGTTTTTTACTTTTGTGCATTTTTTCTTGGGGTGCCCAAGGTTATTTCATGAAGAAGGTTGATGGAAGTTTCTGTATTTTACAAATTATTGTCCAATGATTCAAGTTGTATCGAAGGACAATAATCTAATTCATTTTAATTATTACTTATTCCATATGTTAATAGAATAATTTCATTTCAAAATGATCAAATTATAGTGAGGATATAATCAGATGTGTGTGATGTGTGTGGATATTCCATAGAAAAAAAATATGATTACATCATGGGAATTAAACTTTCATTCAAATGCTTTTCAGTTGGATAAATTCTTCCTATATGATTAGGGGTTTGATTATTACAGTGTTCAACGAGTTTTATGATAGGTTTATGGTGGTTTTCATCATCAATATACTTTTATACTCTATGTCTATGGAAGATAATGTTGAAAAGATGATGTCTATTTTTTTCCTAATAATCAACCATTTTTATGATGTTTTATATATGTGAATTATATTCTCATGAAGTTATTTTCTTATGTAATGATTTGTACTAGTAGGGAGTAGTTACGGTTCCTTCAATTAGTGATATATGAATTTCATAGGTAGCCACCAACAGTTATGTAGATGTGAAATGTATTCTTGGTATTCGAATCTATTATAGGAGGTTCATAAATGATATCAATTGAGTTACGACTAATTATAAGGAACTTACTAGAAATTATTAGGAATTCTTGTAGACTAATAATTGTCATAAAACTTTTGAGAAACTATAGGAGAAGTTTGAAGACACTCTAATTCTCCATTTACCATAAGGGTGAGTTTAGTATTAGTTTATCAATGATTCTTTTAATATTGGGTTATTTTATTATCTGAAGATCGGCCGATTGGTTGTTTCTTTGGGGTCTTAGATGACTTATCCCCAGAAATGTAACTACAAAAACCATGATCTTAAGATGGATTTTTTTTTGTTTTCAATGTTGTTCGTGTATTATTACTATATTTTCAGTATTTTTTAGTTTTTATAAATCATACGAACATGAGAGATGTCTTCATCAAGTGTGAAATGAACATGTTGTAACAATGGTGGTTATAATTTTTATATGATTATAAATTATTGATTTTATATAAACTGAGAATGGGTAATGTTTTACCCATTTCACTATGTGTGAATTCACATTGTGAATTCATTTGTGGATCTACAGATTCATGGGGCATGATAGAATATATATTATTGGTGTATCTAGAATTAATGGATCATGGAGGTAGTGTTTCTATCTTATAAACGAGAGTGCATACAATATTAGTGAAATAGGTTGTGGTGTCCCAGCTAGTGGATTCCGTTGTGGTGTTCTTGAGAGACATAGTTCATTTTTTTGATGTCCCATTTTGTGGTCTTGATGATAAAAAACACCATGAATTTTTATACGGGAGAACATTTTTCCATTTTATGATGTGTGAGAAGGTTCTTTTTGAGTTCGGTCTCTCAAACATAGTGTCACATCATTGCAAGTTAATGATTTAGAAATCTCAGAGAGGGTAGTTTTTTCAGTGTTACAACCTATAAATTTGTGAAATATTTGTTTTAAAAAATTAATATTTTAGATATTTTATGATGTTCGCATCTCGGAATTAATCTTACATTTCATTCAATATTATTTTCATCATATGTTACAAGAAACACAGAGTTTTAATGAAATGTGACATACTATTAAAATAATATTATTTTATATGATTTATATAACCTAATAATGAGAATATATTAAATTGATTATATTAACTATATTATAATGATATATGGTTTAAATATGTATACAAAATTATATAATTACTTACCAACTAATTAGAATGTTAAAAAAACTTTTTGAAAATAATGAAATTTTTTATGAAAAAACAATTTTCATGCACACAAAGTCATTCTAACTAAAAAATATAAATCAATTTTCATTATTGATTATAATGAAATTTATATATTCAATATTCTATCAAATTTGTAACCATCATCTTATATGTTTTCAGAATAATAGATAAGAATAAATCCAATTTTACGCTTAAGGGCATTACATTTCTAAAAAACAATTATGTCTTGTTTTGCACATATATTATGAAATTATTTTTTGTCTCATATGGAAAATTTATTTGAAAAACTAAATTCATTTTATAAGTAATTGTATAAAAAATAACTTTTTTGGAATTGTTTTGAATTTTTTGAGAAGATATCATTATCAATGTGTAGTGAAAATAAAAGTTTTATTATGAATAATAAATTTTTAAAAAAATTTAAAAAAATTTATGATATTTAAATATTTATTTAAATGTTAAATTACTTCATTTATATATCTAGAAATCCAATTATTTTAAATGGAAATATTTTCATATTTTATTTTGATGTATAAACTATTTAATATTTTGATCATTTTATCTTCAGAAACCGCTTTCTCTTCACATTATTATGAATAAATTTAAATTTAAGTTTTCATCATATGTGAATGGAATTTTGAAATATCAATTAATTATTTGTAATAATGATTATTTATATTATCTAATAATTTATACTTAATTTTTGAATAAAATTAATAGTTAATAGATTAAAAATTTATAACAATTGTTAATGTGAAAATGGATTTATTTGGGGTCAAACATAAAAGGTGAAGTTTAAAAATTACCCAAAAAATCGACCAAAACCCATTTATATAAAATATATAGACATTATATATTTTATGATGAATTATATTTTTTCAAAACCCATTTATTGGTTCAGAAAATAAATACCCAAATTACAAAAATTAAATCATTAATCTGATCATATATGCCATTTTTTCTAAATTCTATCATTTGAAGTCTTTTGGTGCAAGTCCAATGATGTTTTCTCTAAATAATATGTAACATCCCAAACTGATAATTTTTTATATTTAATCATCCACATAATAAAATTATTATTATATTATGACGTTATAATAACAAAATTATCTTCAATATAATTTTATGATTTTATTTTATTTGTATAACCTAAAAACATATCCTTATACATCAAATGTTTTATGAAATCACCATGTATTTTAATGGTGGACTACCACCATGTGAACAAATGATATTTATTTTACATCACCAACATTAATGAATAGATATAATAATGGATTTAATGATTATATATGATATTTATAATATTTTTATACATATATAATTTTAATATCATTTATACCTTCTTACCTCCAAAACCATTGGATTTTAAAAATGTCACTTGGGTGAAATGAACTCTTCTGTCATGTAAATTGATGTGATGCACATTCCATTTATTTTTTAGTTGTTTGTTAATAAGTTTATAGTGATTAAATATATATGATATTGGTAAATTTTTTATAATTCTAAAATTATTATTTGACATATATTTCCTTACTTTCCATTCAATGAGAATATAATAACATCACTCATGTGTAAGATAGACTATTACCTCATGATGAAATGTGATGTTTTGACAAATTACTATCATGGTAAAAATTATGGGATTAATTAAAAAATTATATATAATTACTTAATTGGATTTATTGATGGTAATATGTATTGATCTTATATTTAATTCATTATGTTCAGAAACTTTTATCAATGTTCATGTGTATGTATGACCCATACTCTCTATGAAAATAATATATATCATTTTCTATCTATAAATTTTATATATTACTATAAATTTAAATACAAGAATGTCTATGATATTAATATAATATTTATCATTTATTATAGGTGTTATTACTATGGAACACAATATTACCTAAACTGATTAATCAAAACTACAAGAGAAACAAAGTAGTTATTACCCTTTACATTATTTTAACAATTAATTGTTCAGAAAAAGGTAATAAATTATTAAATGTAAATAATATATTTAATTATATATATAGTTATGGTTATGTAATTGATTTATTAAAATATTATATTTATTATTTTAGTTTCAAAAATGAATATAGGATGTTTAGTCTTTTGGAAATGTATTCTATCTATCTTTCTTTTAGAAACAATCCATATGGAAAAAATGTACATTTTATCATGTTTATATAATACTCATGAATGTATTGTATTATTATTACCCTTATAATTAATTTTATTTACATTTATATATGATAATTTCCCATTTATTTTTTTGCTGTTAAAAATATACAAAAGAAATAAGAGAATGTTATCACAATTTGGAATCTTGTAGACAAATGGTATGTTATGCTCATATATTCTTTTATGGGGCATATATAAATCCCCACTATGACGTGATATAAAAAATTTATTTATTCTCAAGATGTTTTATGTTTCATTTATTTTTATACCTTAATGAATATTACTATTAAATCTTACCAAAGTGATAAGGATTTTATTTTCAAATGTCAACCATTATAGGGATTGTTTCTGATTATGATTCCAGAGATAAAATGTTAGGACCCAATACTCATGAAATTCATGAATTTTATTCTACTCTATTTTATTAATTATTAAAAACATTTTCCCATCATTTTTTCTCATTATGTAAACATGTGTTCTAAATAATTATTTTTTGTAGAAATCATCTTTATTACCAACATTTATCAAAACAAATTTTTTATAGAAAACAATTTCTTCCAATAAATGTTTTGATAAATTTTAAAAACATAATCATGAGTTAATATTTATATAATTTTAACTTTATGAAAAATTATTTTAAGGAAATCATTATATAATTTTCCAAACAAATCATACTTTGTTAGTTAAAATGTAAAGGGAATATTTTTTTAATGTGTACTCTATGAATGGAATTATCTGTCATTCAGACACATAATTTATTTTAATATTATTTAATAATTTTTTTTTTGTCAATTGTAATTTTTTTAAAAATATTTAATCATTAAAAAATTCCTTTATATATGAAGGATATTTTTATTAGGAAATGGTTTAAATTATTTTCAAAGTATCCTTTATATTTTTCAGTGTTATATACAATGAACGGAATATTGAAAATTATTTATGTTTGAAAAAGTATTCTTCAATATAAAATGTATATTTTCCTAATAAATTTTTTAAATGATTTGTAAATATTATAGTTTGTTTTATCATGGTTATTTTCAAAACAAATTATTTCAAAAATAATTTATTAATTTAGATTTTTAAAATATAAATTATGTTGGAAAATTATTTTCCACATGAAATTTGATAAGTTCTATTTCAAAATTATTTTACCTCTACAATGCAACCCTTTAATTATACATATTCTTTATTGGGGACAATATTCAACATTACCATTCATAATATTTCTCTATATGGTAACTTTTCAAATGAAAACATTTTAATTAAACACATTTCACTTCTTTGGGTTATTCCATGATAAAATGATTTTGAAAAACCCTTTTTTTATTAGGTTATGATGTGATGAAATAATGAATAGATTATAAAACCTGTATCTTTTCCATATATTATGATATGATGACATTTTTATGAACTCAATTCATGTCATGGGTTATGATATAAAAATCTTTTATGATATCAAAAAATATATATGTATGATTTTCATTTTTTGATGGTTGGGACCTATATTATCGTCGAAATCATTGGGTAAAGAATTATAACTATTTCGATATAATTGAAAAGAATGTTGAGTGAATTGTGTATAGTAATTAACTTATTCTTATATTATGATATTTTTATATCACCTTGACTACTATGATGTATTAGGGAGTAAACCCAGTACACAATTATATCCAGTGTAGTAATACTTTACTACTATAGAAATGTTTTTATTTTTTTGTGCATTAAAAAATTCCATTTTTTTTACAATATTAATCACTCATGGATCAAATTCTATGATATATTTATGATTCAAGTCTTATGAAGTACTAATATATATTCCATTATTTAATATATTTATCTTTGATATATAGATTCTCATTCTCATATGTTATGCCCAATGTTTCTATACCATCACACTCTTGTTATGTTTCCATATTATCCTTTATTTTACTTTATTGATCATATGATCCCTCCCTTTCTTATAATTCCATACAATGGGTTATGAATAATGTTTTCAGGTATGGTATGTCTATGAGGAGTAATAAATGTGTATATAATTATTAGATACATTTAAGATATTTCACTAAATAAGATGATTTTGTACATAATCTATAATTGCACTAAGACATTTTGATCCTTGTTCATGTGTATATTTAATTTAGTGAATAATAATCCAAAATATGTATCATATATATATATATGAATGTTTATAGTCCTTATAGTATGTATTAAAGGATAGTTTTATTTATCCATTGGAATCTATGATGAGAATAAATTATTGATATCCCTTAATATATGTCTATGTATAGGTCTAAGGTTGAGAGAATGTTTAGAAAAAATTCATGGAATTATGGTGAAGGATAGAGTGAGTGTTTTCTATTAAATTAGGTCCCTATCAAGATACTACTAGTGGATTTGAATATGGATGTGTTAATAAATTAGAAGAGAAAGCAATAATCTAGACTCGTTCATCACCTGGTGCATAATAAATTTCCATACTACACACTTGTTTTGAAACCCCTGAGGGATATTATTTTAAAATTCAGAAACACTACAGAAACCATCATGATGTATTTAAATATATGATAATTTTTATTTACCATTGATAATTCTATGTTTTATAATATTGAAAACTAGGTTTCATGATTTAGAAATCCTATAAGTATTTTTTTCATGTTTATGTGGGATTCCACTGTGAATAGTTTTTCTCACACTATGTTTTTTGGTTTTGGTCAATGTCTTGAACCATAAAATAATCATTTTATCATTGAATCTAATTGGTAATTTATTGAAAATGAGCATCCAAATTGGTTTCTGATTGGAGTGAAATATTTTTTGATTATTCCTAATAATCAATCATGTTATCTGATTAACAATGTGATCATAATTTAAATTCCTAATGATTCAAATAAGAGGATGATGAAAATATATGAAATTTTATATGGAAATAAATATAGAGGCAAGAATATCCATTAGTGATTATTTAAAGAATGTGGGATGAAGAACATAGCAGAATATCTCAAATGGTGTGGGAGATGTTATCTATGTTTAATGTAATGTAATTTTATGAAAAAAATTTCAGTAAATACTTTTCTTATTTCATGGTAACATGGTAGTTTTTAAAATTAATACCATGACTGAAGAATTAAAATATAGACAATAGAAGGACCTATTCAAAATCAAAATTTATGTAGAAGGATTATTATATATATATATATATTGGGATTTAAGGATTGTGTTGTAGAATTATATTTCCCAAGGTATTTTTGTTGATGAATCAAAAAAACTCTAAGGATTATGTAAATTTTTCATTAATATAGGACTCAATGTTAGAGAAACCTAAGAGTTATGGATATCATAATGGTTTTAACACTGATCGAATGTTCAACGTTCTGACACCACAATTGAGGATTTATTTGTTGTCATATTATCAAGATTATTGATATATAAATAGTTATTTTAGAAATATAACCTAATTTTTATATATTCTTTTGTGAAAATTTTATTTTAGGTTAAATTGCATGCACATTTGGAAATTTTATTAAAGATAATAGAATCATTTTGGGATTATATTATCATTATTTTGAGTAAAATATGGGTGATATTCAAAAACCTTATCTTGCGATTATACATAATTTCACTCCTATAATATTTCTATCAGGATAAACACTCCAATATATACATTATGTAATTATAAATTTTACATGGTGTACAATATTAAATTGTTTATTATTAGGGACTAACTATTTCTATGAATTTATGGTCAAGACATTAGTAATATCTTGATATGGGGTTGATTACCTACATTGTGTATTATTATTGGATAGATGTTAACTTGGAGAGAACAATTCAAACCCTAGAGAATATGATAAGATATTTTTCGATCGATTTAAATGGTGGGTGGGATCAAAAACTTCCATTAGTTTGGATTCATACAACAATATAATTCACTAAAAAATTTCATTTTCCCTTTAATAATCCCATTATGTTAAAAGGTACTGAAATCAGACATATAATATTGTTGTTGAAGAAATAAATCTATTAGGACTTGATCTATCTTATGAAATAGAAGAGAGTGTTAGTTATAATGGGAAACACATACTTAAAATGTTCAAAATAATTCAATTATATTTATAATTTATGTAATCTACAATTTTATGTTGGTTTGATATTTTTTATATGAACTTGTCTATTTAATAAAGAGGGGAAATAAAATCCCTAGGTATATCAATACTTTTTTAATATTAATTTTATATCAGTATGGTATCATATCATTTTATGCATCCATCAAACCACTATTAGGTTGGTGTTTTGTTCCATCTATCAATCCAGAGGAATTACATACATGATACACCATATGTACTTAAAAAAGAGGTCATAACATTGGAGAAATACTTTCATATGTGGAACAACTAGTGGAGATTTTATATCAAATAGAGATGTTTCTTGGATTCAAAACATCTCACATGCATAATATTTTGGGCTGATGTCACCAGGTTGAGGAAGGTACATGGAACATAAGGATATAATTATATATAAGTATTCTATATTTTTGGAACAAAATTGACAATTTATATTGGATAAATTCATTTAGGGGGGGTGAATGTAACGCCATGAGATTTTGTGAAACATTTTTTCGATTAAATTAATTAATTTTTTTATATTTCATTATGAACAACAATAAATTATCTTCATTTACATGTGACACAATTTTGAACATTTGTCATATAAAATGCTATGTTTAAATTATATATGAAATTAAATAAAAATTAAATTATTCAATATGGTATTTATTGCCAATATTTATGAATGGGTTTATAAATATGATTAACTAAATTATGAGAATATATATTTTTTACATATGTGTTTAAAATAAATTCATTGTTAACCATTTAAATATAAATGAAAATTAAAAATATTTAGAAACAAACAATATCTTCTATTTAAGATTAATTTTTTTTCGAAAAGTTATTTTACCTCGATAATTTTTAAAAATAACGTTTTATGAATGTTTTTAAAGAATATTTTATATCATATTTTCAAGAAAGTTTTTAACTATTTTCTTATGAGTTTTCTACACAAGATATAATATTAAATACCATTTTATGCATAAATTTTCTTCATCTAAAATGTAGTTTTTTCTATTTTTTCACACTTATTTTATAATTAATTTATGTCAGTTTTAGAAAATTAATTTGAATAAATGAAATTTTATTTTAACATTATGATTCCACAGTTACCTTTTGGTGATTTTATTAGAAATTTTTGAGAAGATAAATTTTTCAATGATTTGTAAAAATACTTCTTTTTATTAATAAATATCATTTTTGAAATTTATTTGATAATAGAAACATTATTTAAATATTATATATAAATTAAAATTATTTTTTCGGTATATCTATTAATCTATTATTTATTATTTTAATCAATTTCATATTGAATTTACTTATAAAACTTTTAATACTTTTGAAGATTTTCTATTTAGAAGTTGTTCTTGTTATAGTTTGTGTGAATATTTTAAAATAAATTATTCCACTAACGTAAATGGAATTTGAAAAATTGGACAATATATTTTGAATAAAAATAATTTACATTATTTAATATAGAAAAAAAATTGCCAAAATTAACAGAAAAATTTATAAAAATAAATTTATGTAGTTAAGGTATACATGTTTTTTCTCATGGTTAAACTAAAAAAAGATAGGTTATAAATAACTGAAACCAATAAAATGAAGCATTTATTAACATATTTCTATATTTTCAATAATGGGATTCATACGGTCCAATATTTATCATTTTTAGTGAGATAAATGTGGTTACACCTTTTCATTTTCAAAATTACAAGTGTGATAATCTCTTAAATTTTAAAATGCCTCCCACTCCCTTATCCACATGAAATATCCTAACACTATTTGAATACACAATAAATGAATAAAATAAATAATAAAATCCCCTAATCAATATTTTATATCAAATTAAAAACATGGAATTGTTTTGGTACTAATCAAAAGAATTTGTCTGAAAATGATGCAACATCCTTACCAGGGTGATGAATTTTATTTCTTCCACCACCTCCATATATTATTATTAAAACATATAGATATTATATAATAAATTTCATAAATATAATTATATTTTATTGTATTATTTTAAAAACGTAAATTCTTCTCATCTACAATAAAATGTATTAAAAATTAATGTTTGTGTTTACGATAGACTATTATCATTAGTATATATGTTATTTATTATCTATAACCACATTTAGAAGTTGTATATAATGTTTTATTTTATGTTTATATGTTTTATATATTATATTATGACAACTTTATAATTATAATACCATATCTACCAACATAACTCCAACCCCTTTGGAAAAATGTAATGTTACTCGTGTGTACGGTGGACTAGCTCATTATAAACTAATGTGATGTATTTTTCACTTCTTGTTTAGTTTATTTTTTAAAAATATATATTGAAAAAATATATATTATAATTTAAAAATATTAATATTTAATTAATAATAATATCACATATACGTCCTTACAGTTTATTTTATTGGAATAGGATAACGTCTCTCATGTTTATGGTATTCTACCATCTCGTGAAGTGATGTGATTTGTTCACTTATTATCTGGAAATTAATAAAGTTGTTTTTAGTGAAAAAAATGATATATATGAAATGAGAATGACATATTATTGGTAACATAATATTTACCTTTCTTAACTTCATTCCATCAAGAAAATGGTATCAATATTCATGTGTATGTGTGGCCTACTGTCACCATGAATGATGTATTTCATTGTTCAATAAAATAATTTTATGTGTCTCTCTAAATAAATATAAAATAAATATATATGATATATATATCATTGATAAAATTTTGGGGATTATAGAACCATGACCAATGTATAAGGACCAGAAATAGAATATCTAACCATATATGAAAAAAAATCGTCTATTACAGAAAAAATGATTTAGAAAGGAATTATTTTCAAAAAATAAATGAAATTTCATAATTAAATAATATATTGTATTAGATTTACAATTATTATTAATGATAATATATAAATATATATATATTATACCTAAGGATTGAATGTGTAATAAGGAATTCAACACTTATGTTAGGGTATCTTAAACACGGTTTAATGTTTTGTGAGACACAATAGATATCCAAAATGTGATTCATTTATGAGGTGTATATAATTCTAGAGAATGATTTTTTTCATTAATATCCTTAAAATTACCTTAATTTATATATCTATTTGAGTATATCTCTATCACGTGATTTATATTCAAAAATAAAAAAAAAAGTTGTACAAGAAGTTTTACTCAAGTTCCCTTCCACAAGACTGTGTTATATTATTCACTTAACTTCATTTATGAGATTTATAAACAAAAAATTTGAAATGTAATTTCATGAATTATCAATTTACTTTTAATTTTATATTTAATTAAATTATAATCATTCTTGGGTCATACAATTCAATTTTACCTACATTTTAATTTTTTTATGTTTTAATGAAATTATTTATGGGGATTGATTATGATTATGTTTCTGATGATAAAATAGATTGATACATCTCCCATTATACTCAAGAATTTTAATCTCATATAGTATTTTTTTTGTAATAAAAATTTCCTTTAATAATACTCAAAATATTTATTCATGTGTTCAAAATAATTTTTTATCTCTTCAGTCCAAAATCTCTTTTTTTCCTACAACACCAATATTTTTATAAATATAATCATATTTTTATGATATTATAATATTTATTTATTAAAAAAATAAATAAAACTGTTTTAATTTTTACAAAATTATTTAAAATGATTCTGTAATTCATTTTCAAAACAATGCTAGTTTTTTATTATGGAAATTTTGAATTGAATATTTATTTTATTATGTATGTTGTGAATGGAATTATATGCCACCAGTACCAATCTATTCATTTAATATTCATATAAAAGGATCCAATATTATTTTCACATAATATTATATATAAAAAATTTATGTTTTATTTTGTTTTTTAGAAGAATGGATATTTTAATCATGAAATATTTTAAGGTATATTTAATGATTCATTTATATGATTTAAGTGTTATTCTCAATGAATATTATTATCAAATTTTATATAATACAAAAAAATACGAAATGATATATTTATAATGAAATATATTAAATGATTTATAATTATTCATTTATATTCTTTCATGAATAATCTCAATTAAATGGAATTCCAAAATATCATAGGAATTTAAAATTTAAAAAAACAATTTAATGAATATTTATTTTCCTCCTGAAGTTTTCAATGTTTTCATTAAAATTCATTTTCTTTGTATGGAAACATCATTTAACACTATTTATTCTTTACTGGGATATGGTCCCAAATTATCATTCATATTCTTTCTTTGGATGGTTTATATTTATTATGATAATATGTTTATGAAACCATTTTCTTTTCAATAGTTTAGGACATGATTTAAAGATGATTAATCCCACTGCATTTCATGGGGTTTTCTATGATGAAATGATGAATATTTTTATGAAATCTATATCTTATCCATATTTTAGGATATGTTAAAATAATTAAGTAACAAATTTGATTTCATCATTTATTATACGATCAATGGTTTATGATCTTGTGTCCAATATACATATGATTTTCATTATAATTTTGGTGAATCCAATATATCCAACCAATTCATTGGGTAATGATTTATATTTAGTAATATATATTTTAATATAACATGGAGTGAACCTGGACCATCAAGGTAATTTCCTCTAATTATGGTCCTGGTAGTGAACCATCATTACAATTATTGTTTGGGGAGTGAATCCATTCCACGATGATACCCTTAGTAGAGACCATTGACTACAATGGAAATGATTTTATATTCTTATGTGTATTCCAAAATACCATGTCAAATGATAATTTTATGGTATCTTGTATCAAATACTTTTATATAAAATATATTCATGAATTAAGAAAAAAATCCTTATTACTTGACTCATTATTTTAATCTTTGATGTGTGTGGTGTGGTTTTCATATGTTATTTTCATATAACCATACCCTTGTGATCATGTTATCATTACATATTTTCCATTTTTTCCCTTAATGAGAATCTAAGCTCACAATTTCTTAATTTTCCTTTCCCCAAGTTATTAATAAACATTTTTTGTTTTCATTAATTTATAAGATTTTGTACCCAATCTATAAATAAATTAAAACATTATGATGCAAGAGTCTTTGTTTGCGAAATATAATTAATATTCATAAAAAATATGTAATATATATGTATGAAATTTTTGAGTCACTAAATATTTTACTGGTTCATGCATGTAGTTTAAGATCTTGTGTCTCAATGTTATGCCTTCCAAAAGGTAATGTTCAAGAACCGTAATTTCATTTCTTTTAACCAACTATTTGATATTTCTTAGTGGATTTTGGAGGACATATCAATGGAACTTTTTATTATTTTATCTTGATTACATGTTTGATTTTATGCTCCATGGATGAAAGTGTATTAGTTTTTGAAATCTTCACACATTATAGTTATTAGAGTGTTAATCTCAATTGATTTTTTATCAAGGAAATATCTAGTAGTAGTTGTTAGACTCCACAGATTCTTGATAATGATCATCTCTAATCATGATCCTTTTTTACTCCTAATGTTTAGAGAATTATTCAATATTATTTTTGGTATTATTTAAACATCATGACTATTTTCATTAGCATAAAAATTGTTATAAATATAATACTATCAAGACTCATTTTGACATGTTCAATTGTAGTGTCATGGAGTTTTGATGTTCTTGGATGAGGTAATATCCCTTAGTTAACTGTTCATATTATAATTTTATTTTCTCCACTATTTTTATTTAATGATTTTGATATTATTATGGATATCCTCTTTATTCTCGACTATTACTGACTAGGGTTGGAGAGTCAGAAATTCTCAAGAATAAACTACTGTATAACATGACATAGACAGTTCAGGTGATTCTTGAGTGGATGAAGTTGGTGCAATATTGTATTAAATACAATTTTTTTCAATATAGGATACCTATAAAGTTTGATGTGGGAAGTCATGTGTTCTATAATATGACTATTCTTTATGGTAATTCATGTTTTGTTGTTGGATTATGCATTCTACCACTTTTTTGTCATCACAAGGTGTCATCCATTTTGGACCCCTATAATATTCAATTGTACATCCCCCAAAAGTGATCCAAATGCATGAAATCATCCATGTTTCTTCAATCCACCCTCAATTTCATGGAAAAAACCAAATAAGTCATTTGGGTGAGATCAACATTAATAATCATGAGATATTTGAGGTGTAACTTATGGCGATCTATGACATCAATGTGATCATGTTAAGCTAGAATGTTATTACCTTGGTTCATATCCATTGGTTTAATGGTTTTGTAGAGCTAATAACCAAGGAAATTGAGTCATAAATACTCACTCATTATCATTATCTATTAATTTTTTTCATATTATCTTTAATAAATTCATGTTTTGTGGATTTTTTTCTTTTTGGTTTATTAGATGGTTTCTATCAATGTTTTTTTGTGACCATTATATTATATGAAAGTTCTGTACCCTAGAAGATTTATTAATAGATGGTTATTTCTATTTTACGGGGTATAACATGGTAACTCTATTTGTGGTGTTCTATATCATTTGATGGTGTCATTCCCAATACGTATCTTGTTGGGTGGTTGTTCAAGGAAACATTTCTCCTTTTTTATCTATAGGTTGATTTTATAATTAATAACTTTGAGGGAATTTTGAGCGGAATTTCATGTATGGAACTAAACCATAGTAACTTTTTTCCATTATGTGTTTTTGTATTATAGGATTATAGATATGATTAAAGATATATCATATTGGTGGTATGGAGTGTTAAATATTTCTGCAGAATAGAGCCATGTTTTGTGACGTATGGATTGACACTATGGTGTGGAGATCCCAACTACTATGAATAACGAATCAGGGGATGATTTTAATTACAATTCCATTTTTCCTCCTTGGGAAAATAGTCCATACAATTTGGTATCCTAGACAAGTTTTGGTGTCGTGGGAGGGGTTTTAGAATAGATAGGATGACATATGCTACTTGGAGATTCATAGCTATGATATATGTCCCTAGCCTTAAACCTTACTTAATCTTGAGTTATTACAAGATTACACATTGAGAATCTTTTCAAGTTTTGAGTTTTAGAGAATTAGATCATAAAACATTCATTACATTCCACGTATAAACAATGTGGTTAAATAATGATAGTATTCTTCTTTCCCATCAATGGAAACATATTTAAAATAAAACATGGATTCTTTATAGACACTTCCTTGACACTATCATCATATCATGTACCTTTCCATTGACCTGTGAAAATCATTTCAAAAAACTTGGGATGAGAATAAAAATCTCAGTATGGGATATAAAAATATGGAAAGGAATCATGGGTACATATATACTTAAGAATGAAATCATATATTACCCATAAAACATAAGCACTTTAATATACCTCATAAAATCATGAATAAATCATAGAAATCATAATACATAAAGGTAACTTGAGGCATTCATAGCATTCTTACGTTGGGAGTAACCCTCTTGGTTACATTTGGAATACCGATCACAGTATATTCCCTAAATCGCTTCGGAGAAACCTTAACGTTTCACTCCTTCGTGTTACCCAATGCATTGGAGAGCTATATCGGGCTCACCCGCCCTTTTTTTATCACGGAACCACCCGTCTTCATAATAATTCCCATGAGCCTCAACATAATCGTATCACATAAAACATGCATAAAGGAAACATAACATTTCCACCTTTCAATCACAAGATATCAATACAACACATTGATATAAAAAAATTATGAAAACCATTTTCAATACCAAAATAAAGGAAAAGTAAAACATGGTATTTATTTTTCTTTTAAAAAAATGTATGGCTTGTAGAGGAAGCTGGAACTCAAATAATGGTCACAACAGCGGAGAAGTCGCTGTCGCCGCATACGTACGACAAAAACATTCCTTTTTTCATTTAGTAAACGCTTCATATAAAAAATATTTGTTTTTAATAAATGTAAAAGTCAAAGGGGTTTATACACCATATAAAAGAATGTTGTGTATAAAACAAAATATGGCTCAATGGAAGGAGATTGAGACGAAGTCCCATACCTCGGGTCCGACATGACTCGATCGTTATTTAATGTACTGAATAATAAACTTGAGTTAATTTATACTTTCTTAAGAACCTTTTTAATGTTCATTATGCCTTTTATATCATTTATTTACATTCCATTAACACTATGTAGTTATTTAAGTTACTAACTGTCATTTTAACGATCATTGGTACTTCAGCCCAAAATAAACCCTTTATAGTTACAGTTGTTCATGTATCCAATATATCCAGAGTTATAATGATGATGTATATATCATATATATCCAGTATATACATGCATTTATAATATTACATAATCATTTAGAGGTAATAAATGAAATGCACCGTTCATAGAGACGGTAAGCCGTACGTACGCATGAACGCTACTTTCATTTCTATTTCGTATTTTATAGAATGAAATCATAATGATATAAAGGTATATTATAATTCCAGTATAATATCATATATAATATCATAGTTCCATCCTTTATACGTCCCACATATGGTATTTAACGAATCAAATCACTTTGAGGGGGCGGTGGTCCGCACTTCCTTAAATGAAGATATCACGTTTACACATAATGGAAACCATAAAGGGGTGCCCAAAATGAAAAATACAGAAGCATAAGGAAAACATAATCATATTATATATTATATATAAATATAGTTACATCTTAATGGAAACCTTTTAAGGTGTTAAAATAATTTTGAACAATCATCGTTTCGGGAGGCATAAATTCACCATCCACAAAAACAGTATGTCCTTTAACCATTAGATGTAGGTGTTTGTAAGTGTAGCTCGAATCCTTCTTATAACAACATCCTAGTATATTGAAGATAATGGATTTGTTACAAAATAAATGAATAAAAAGAGTTTAGGGGGTTGGAGAAGCAAAATAAAACAAAAGGACTCAAGTGAAGACATTACCTTAAAATCGGGTAACTCCCTTTGATTTGAGCTCAAAGGCTTCCTTGGGAAGACTTCTGCCCAATGTGAGGCTTAAAGGAGTAAGATATGGATGTGGAGAGACAATATGGGCAGGTTTTGGCCGATCCAAAGGCTTTGGGAGTGTGGGTAAGGAGGTATAGGTGGGGGCCTTTTATAAGTGGAGAGGTGGGGCACTCTTGGAATGTAAAGAAATGATACTTTATTTGAAAATGATTTTCAGATTCAAAGGGTCCCGAATTGATATAATTCAAGGTTAAGGTGATAAGGGTTCTAAATCCACCCATTCAATAGGTTCTGGACATGTGTAGGTCATATAGTTTACATTATCATTTCATTTTATTTAAATCTTTTATTAATAAGGTAATCACTGCATCATCATGATGTCATAAATAATTTAATTTATTTGAAGTCTAAAAATTATGCAAAAAGTACTATGATGTAAGAAATATTTTTAACTCTCTAATGAATATTTATAGTATAAAATATAATCTATGTATAGAAAATTAAAAATGTTTTAATCAGGTGATACATTCTTGTTATATTTACTTTCTTTAAAAAAATTAAAAGATAACAAGTCACTTTCCACAAAAGTGATTCCATGGGGTCCCCAGGTTTGGCACAATACATCCCATGGTCGCCCATGAGTCAACCAGTAGAATTAGGACACATGTTGGTGTCATTTTTTTATTATTATGTTATTATTTTATTATCCTTAACACCCCGATTACTCATTAATCAAGATAATTAATGATAATTAACGTCTTTACTATTCATAATGTCAAAAAAGAAACGAGTCTTGATTACATAATTTGGACTTTCTGATTCCAAATATTTAATCCATTTTACCAAATTCCAAACACATAAATTTCAATAATTGATTTAAAAATAATTCCCATTATCAAAACTATAAGGCCCCAGCCTTAAACCTTACTTAATATTGAATTAAATGAATAATTCACGTCGAGGATCTTTTCAGGTTTAGAGTTTTAGAGAATTAGAACATAACTATTACATCTCAAAAGATTACAAAGTAGTCACTTATACTAAGTTTCCATAATAAAAAAAACTCTTCAAAGAAACATGTCTAGTTCCATGTTTTAGATAGCATGAAATTCCCTTGATCCCATCCTTGACCTTATTCCACTTTAAGTCATGTGAAAAACATTTCGAAAAACTTGGGGTGAGCATAAAAAGCTCAGTAAGGGATACACAAAGAATGAAAACTGTTAGTTTTTCAAAATCAAGTAAACCATGTATACTCTATCTAAGTAATACCTTCACCTTCATGAAGTAGTAAAACTCTTCACTGAATAAAGTATCATTACTTACCTTTTTGTAACCAAAGTATAACCATAAAACCCATATAAAAAACACATAACATATATAAAGGTAACTTGGGACATAAACATACTTAAGTGGAATAACCATACGGTCTACTTCCACACTTATCACTTAATGGAATAGCCATACGACCAATTTCCATACATACTTAATGGAATAGCCATAAGGCCGACTTCCATACCCAATGCATTGGAGGTTATAACGTAACCACCTGTCCTGGTATTCACGGCACCACCCGTCATATGGTTTATAACGTAACCACCCGTTAAAATGTCCAAGTACCAATATAAAATCATAAAACATAAGACCAATATAAAGGAATGATAACATTTCCACATTTGAATCACAATATATCATAAATATATTGACATAATAGAATCCTTTTTCAAAACCATTTTCAATACCAAAATACATAAAAGAGTATATGGTATTTATTTTATTCTAAAAACATTACGGCTTGTTGAGAAAGCCAAAGACCAAATAATACTCGATGGCGGAAAAGGTCGTTGTCGCCGCGTACGTTAAAAGAAACATTCTTTTTGTCGTTTTGTAAAACGCTTCATAGAAAAAGATTCCTTTTGTATAAAAGTAATAGTTAAAGGAGTTTATACACCGTATAAAATAAAGTTTTGTATAAAACGAAATATGCCTCAATGAAAGGAGATTGAGACGAAGTCCCTTACATTGGGTCCGACTTGACTCGATCGTTCTTTAACATCCTGAATAATAAACTTGAGTTAATTTATACTTGATTAAGAACCTTTTTAAAGTTCATTATTCTTTTTATATCACTTATTTCCATGTTATAAACATTATGTAACCATTTATGTTAATAATGTTTGTTTTGTCAATATTTGCTTCTTAAGTCGAAAGTTGACTTCTTACAATTACATGTTGTTCATGTGGTCAAAATTTCTTTATATCCAAAATGAAATTCCCGATTTGGATATAATATGTATCATATATATCCAGAATATACATGTATTTATAATATTACATAATCATTTAGAGGTAAGAAATGAAATGCACTGTTCATGGAGACGGTAAGCCGTACGTACGCATGAACGCTACTTTCATCTCTTTGTCATATTAGTGGAATTAAAACTAAATGAGAGGTATGTATATTTTAATTCCAGAATTATATTAATCATTTAGATATATCATTAATTATATATATACATTATATACATGTAATTTTAATAGTACATTACATTTGGGGATAAGAAATGAAATGCATCGTTCATGGACACGGTAAGCCGTACGTAAGCATTAACGCTACTTTCATTTCTATATCATACTTTAATGGAAAGAAATAATAATTATATAGAGGTATATTATAATTCCAGTATAACATCATATATAATAACTTTAAATCCATCCTTTACACGTCCCACATATGGCATTAACGAATCACATCACTTTTAGGGGGCTGTAGTCCGCACTTCCTTAAATGAAGATATCGTGTTTACCCATAATGGAAACCATAATGGTATGCCAAAAATGAAAAATACAGCAGCTTAAAGAAAACATAAACATATTATATATCATATATAAAAATAGTGAAATCATAATGGCCACCCTTGAAGGTGTTAAATGAGTATTGAACAATCATCGTTTCGGGAGGCAGAATTTCTCCATCCACGGAAACCGTATGTTCTTTAACCATTTGATGTAGTTGTGTGAGAGTGTATCTCAAATAAATATTATAACAACATCCTAGTATATTGAAGATACTGGTGTTTTTACAAAAGAAGTAAATAAAAAGAGTTTAGAGGGTTGGAGAAGCAAAATAAAACAAATGAACAAGAGAGAATGAATTACCTTTAAAAGTGTAACTCCCTTTTTATTTGAGCCTAAAGGCTTCCTTTGAAAGGATTATGCCCAAAGGTAATCCTCTAGGATGAGGAGAGAGATGTGGAGAGAGTAATTGGGCATGGTTTGGCCGAGCCAAAGGCTTGAGATGTGTGTGAAATGGGGTAGAGGTGGGGGCCTTTTATAAGAGGAGAGGAGGGGCACTTTTGGAAAGTAAAGAAATATTACTTTATTTGAAAATGTGTTTCGGTTTTAAAAGGTCCCACATTGATATAATACGTGGATAAGGTGATAAGGGTTCGAAATCCACTCATCCAATTGGTTTTGGCCATGTGTAGGTTTTATATGTTTCATTATCTTTCCATTTTATTTAAATCGTCAAATAATGACGTCATCACTGCATCATTATTATGTCATATATAATTTAATTTATTTAATGTCTAAAAATTATAAACAAACTACTATGATGTAGGAAATCGTTTTAGCTTTCCAATGACTATTTATAATCAAAATTTGGACTTGTATAACCCCACTTAAAAATTATTTTAGTAAACCAATTTATGTTAGTGTTATTTTCACTTTAACATTAAATAAAAATATATTAAAGTCATTTTCCAACTAAAGTGGCTCCATGGGGTCCCCAAGATGGCCCATGGCTTGTCTTGGTCGGCCATGACTCACCCAATAGGTGTAGGACAAGTTTCATGGTGTTTTCACATTCTTATAATACCATTTTTACCATAAACTACACTAATTATCTCTAATCGCGATTAATGAAAAAAAGATATTATTCACCAAAAAATTATTTTAATCTCATTGAACCACATTTTACTTATTAATGACAACCATGTATGTCGGATTTTCAAAATTCAATACAAATTAGTGGTAAACTTTCATTTAACTGAAAAATCAGTTTGCTTGATTACCACTTAGTGGTTTCACTATTCATAAAAAATTGAAGTTTTTCAGAAAATTACCAAAAATTCACCCTAAGCTATATTTTATATTCCGAATTCAAAAATGAAGTCCATTTTACAAAATTAAAAACATATAAGTCAAATTAATTAATTTAATAATTAATTCCCGCTGTCATGACAAATAGCGTGTTTTTGTGAAACAATAAGTATCAAAAGATTGACACCAGTTTAAGTCCAATTTCAAAGTGAAATTGATTCCAATGACCACCATTGGATTAACTGGTAAA
The DNA here is from genome assembly GCA_963277665.1 of Viscum album. Classification (NCBI taxonomy): domain Eukaryota; kingdom Viridiplantae; phylum Streptophyta; class Magnoliopsida; order Santalales; family Viscaceae; genus Viscum; species Viscum album. Next base: position 2,052,043,330 of record OY728151.1, read on the forward strand.
GATATTTTCTAATTTCACTTTAAAAACAATAAAAATAATATTCTAATCATATAAATAATTTAGATTAAAAAGAGGTTTTGAATTAAAATACAACATTTTACACTATTCATAAAAAAATGAACTTTATCAGAAAGGTACCAAAAATTTACACAAAGTAAATTTTGATGTCCCGATTCTAAAGAAGAGTTATATTTGGTCCAAAATAAATTATAAGAGTGATAAAAACTATATTTAATGACGGTTCACCATTAAAAGGTGATAAATGAACCTTTAGTGAAAATTAGAGTATATATGCCCTAAAATTGAACTCTTTCCATATTTTAAGCCTTTATCTTTTATTGGGTAAATGTATAAACATTTAAAAACATATCTAATCATATTTTTGTTATTTCTATCCATTCCCGCTAGTACAACGGCTACTTGTTAACTAACATTTAAAATAATATTATTTTATTACTAGTGTGCTACGTATGTTTCAAAGAAACTCATCGTTGCGTATCGGGTACGCTATCGAACATAGCAATACCTTTAAAATAAAATAATATTTAATTCGTAAATATTAATAAATATGAAAATTCTTTATTCTTTATTTACCTGGGATGTTACATCCTTCCCCCCTTTTGGGAATTGCGTCCTCGCAATTTTATTCACTTATCAAAATAAGTGGGGGTATTTATCCCTCATAGCATTTTCAGATTCCCACGTTTCCTCTTCAATCACATGGTTTTTCCACAAAACCTTTAACTGATGAATCACCTTATTCCGTAACACTTGCTCCCTGTGGTCAAGAATCTGGACCGGTTGTTCCTCATAAGATAGGTTCTCTTCCAGCTAAACTACCTCTGGACTCAAACCATTAGATGGATCTGGCATATACATTCTCAACATCGAAACGTGAAAAACATTGTGTACCTGAGATAAACTCGGAGGTAATGCCACTCGGTATGCAACTGATCCAACTCTTTCCAGAATTTTGTATGGTCCAACCAACCATGGACTCAACTTTCCTTTCTTAACAAATCTCATCACGCTTTTCCAAGGAGAATCCTTGAGAAAAACATGATCACCTACCTCGAAATATAGATCCTTCCTCCGGTTATCCGCATAATTCTTCTGCCTGCTCTGAGCTGTTCTCATGTGTTTTCTGAATCAACTAAACTTTTCTTCCATATCTTCTACCAATTCTGGTCCCATCAGCTTCCTTTCACCCACTTCATTCCAAAATGCTGGAGTTCGACACCGCTTCCCATATAATGCCTCAAATGGTTCCATCTGTATACTAGAATGAAAACTGTTATTATAAGAAAACTCAACCAAAGAAAGATGTTGGTCCCAACTTCCCTGATAATCCAAAGAACAAGCTCGTAGCATATCCTCCAATGTCTGAATTGTTCGTTCTGACTGCCCATCTGATTGAGGATGAAAAGCTGTACTAAAATTTTAATTCAGTACCCAACAACTTCTGAAGGCCTTTCCAAAAGTTAGAAGTAAACCTGGGATCACGATCCAATACAATGGATAGAGGAACTCCATGTAACCTGACTATCTCTTTAAGATACAACGGGAAAGTTGATCTAGAGAGAAAGTATCTCGTATAGAAAGGAAATGAGCAGATTTGGTCAAGCGATCAACAATAACCCAGATTGCATTATTACCTCGAGATTTCCTCGGTAATCCCACAACAAAGTCCATGGATATGTTTTCCAATTTCCACTCTGGCACTGGTAAAGGCTGAAGCATCCCTTTCGGTAACTGCTGCTCTGATTTAACCTATTGACATGTCGAACACTTCACAGTAAAATTAGCAATGTCTCTTTTCATTCCATCCCACCAGTAATACTCCCGAAGACCTCTATACATTTTAGTACTGCCAGGATGAAAAAACAACTCATTCTTCAACTGTGAATCACAAGGCACACATAACCTCTTCACAAACCTCAAAACACAAACAAAAACTTATCCAAGAACTCATGGAAAATTTTATTCATAAGGTCCATGAATACAGCAGGTGCATTGGTTAACCCAAAAGGCATAACTAAAAATTCATAATGGCCATATCTAGTATGGAACATAGTCTTCGGAACGTCTGCTTCTTTTACTTTGAACTGATGGTACCCCGACCTCAAGTCAATCTTTGAAAAATACTGAGCTCCCTGGAGCTGATACCACTTCATTCGATGGCCCAACATCTTCTGAAGTTGTTGAAAAGGATTTCACCACCCCTTTTTGCTTGTAGTCTAGCTGCATTCCCCCAGTTGAGTTCTTCGTTGGACACTCGTTTGCATAATGACCTATTTCATTACACTTAAAACATCTTACCATTGGCTTTTCATTTCCTGCTTGATCATCTTCCTTGCAGTTACGAGCAATATGACCAGACTTACCACACCGAAAGCACTTACCAGACTTGGATAAACATTCTCTAGGATGCATTTTACCACACTTCTCACAGGATGGATATTTGGTTTTCTTACCTCCTTGCTTCTTTGATGAATTCTTCCCCTTTGCCTGCCAACTAGACCTCTTATTCTGTTGTTTGTCATAGAACACCTGATCATCAGCAAACTCCATTTCCACCTTCTCCGCACATCAAACAAGTTTTTCATAACTTTTAAACTCACGAGAAGCTAAAGCCCTTCGATACTTTGGCTTTAACCCTGAGTAAAAACGGTTTATTTTACTATCAAGATCTCGTACGATGTTTGGAGCATACCTTGCCAATCGAGTGAACTTTTCTTCATAAGCAGCCACTGAATCATCCTCCTGCATCAATTCTAGGAACTTTTTTTCCATCCTATGACGAACCACCTTAGGAAAATATTTCTCATGAAACATACCTTTGAATTCGTCCCAGTGAAGATCATCAATCTCATCACTATCCCTTATATTTTTCACCATCGACCACCACTAATCAGCTTCACCTTCAAAACGGTAAACAACAAGACTAACCTTTTTATGTTCTGAACACCCCATGACATCAAAAATCTTCTCCAGTGCTTTAATCCACCCTTCAGCTTGCACAAATTCAGATGATCCTCTAAATGATGGGGGATGTTGCCTCATGAAATGTTCCACCACTGACATGTTCCTCTGCGGTTGATCTGGCTGATCTCGTGCATGAATACCACCACCATTTATAGCCTGAGTCAATTGTGCCATCACTGCAACAAACTGTTCAGTTCCGATTCCGACCATCTCAGGTTTCTGATTTAGAAGGTTATCTTCCTCCTGATGTTGTCCCAACATAGCTGCTTTGTTTCCTCTGCGGAAAACCATTCTGAACACAGAAATATCTTAGGCGAAGCAACATGGTAATCCATAAATTCTATATCATTTCAATCATATTATAATTTAACACTTTTCTAACTCCTAAATTTGTCTAAACCGACCTTTGATACCGACTATAAGGCCCCAGCCTTAAACCTTAATTAATATTGAATTAAATGAATAATTCACATCGAGGATCTTTTCAGGTTTAGAGTTTTAGAGAATTAGAACATAACTATTACATCTCAAAAGATTACAAAGTAGTCACTTATACTAAGTTTCCATAATAAAAAAACTCTTGAAAGAAACATGTCTAGTTCCATGTTTTAGATAGCATGAAATTCCCTTGATCCCATCCATGACCTTATTCCACTTTAAGTCCTATGAAAAACATTTCAAAAAACTTGGGGTGAGCATAAAAATCTCAGTAAGGGATACACAAAGAATGAAAACTGTTAGTTTTTCAAAATCAAGTAAACCATGTATACTCTATCTAAGTAATACCCTCACCTTCATGAAGTAGTAAAACTCTTCACTGAATAAAGTATCATTACTTACCTTTTTGTAACCAAAGTATAACCATAAAACCCATATAAAGAACACATAACATATATAAAGGTAACTTGGGACATAAACATACTTAAGTGGAATAACCATACGGTCGACTTCCACACTTATCACTTAATGGAATAGCCATACGGCCAATTTCTATACATACTTAGTGGAATAGCCATACGGCCGACTTCCATACCCAATGCATTGGAGGTTATAACGTAACCACCCGTCCTGGTATTCACGACACCACCCATCATATGGTTTATAACGTAACCACCCGTTAAAATGTCCAAGTACCAATATAAAATCATAAAACATAAAACCAATATAAAGGAATGATAACATTTCCACATTTCAATCACAATATATCATAAATATATTGACATAATAGAATCCTTTTTCAAAACCATTTTCAATACCAAAATACATAAAAGAGTATATGGTATTTATTTTATTCTAAAAACATTACGGCTTGTTGAGAAAGCCAAAGACCAAATAATACTCGACGACGGAAAAGGTCGTTGTCGCCGCGTACGTTAAAAGAAACATTCCATTTTCTCGTTTTGTAAAACGCTTCGTAGAAAAAGATTCCTTTTGAATAAAAGTAAAAGTCAAAGGAGTTTATACACCGTATAAAATAAAGTTGTGTATAAAACGAAATATGCCTCAATGAAAGGAGATTGAGACGAAGTCCCTTACCTTTGGTCCGACTTGACTCGATCGTTCTTTAACGTCCTGAATAATAAACTTGAGTTAATTTATACTTGATTAAGGACCTTTTTAAAGTTCATAATTCTTTTTATATCACTTATTGCCATGTTATAAACATTATGTAACCATTTAAGTTAATAATGTTTGTTTTGTCAATATTTGGTTCTTAAGTCGAAAGTTGACTTCTTACAATTACATGTTGTTCATGTGGTCAAAAGTTCTTTATATCCAGAATAAAATTCCTCATTTGGATATAATATGTATCATATATATCCAGCATATACATGTATTTATAATATTACATTATCATTTAGAGGTAAGAAATTAAATGCACCGTTCATGGAGACGGTAAGCCGTACGTACGCATGAACGCTACTTTAATTTCTTTGTCATATTAGTGGAATTAAAACTAAATGAGAGGTATGTATATTTTAATTCCAGAATTATATTAATCATTTAGATATATCCTTAATTATATATATAAATTATATACATGTAATTTTAATAGTACATTACATTTGGGGATAAGAAATGAAATGCACCGTTCATGGAGACGGTAAGTCGTACGTACGCATGAACGCTACTTTCATTTCTATCTCATACTTTAATGGAAAGAAATAATAATGATATAGAGGTATATTATAATTCCAGTATAACATCATATATAATAACTTTAAATCCATCCTTTACACGTCCCACATATGGCATTAACGAATCACATCACTTTTAGGGGGCGGTAGTCCGCACTTCCTTAATTGAAGATATCGTGTTTACCAATAATGGAAACCATAAAGGTATTCCAAAAATTAAAAATACAGAAGCTTAAAGAAAACATAAAAATATTATATATCATATATAAAAATAGTGACATCATAATGGCCACCCTTGAAGGTGTTAAATGAGTATTGAACAATCATCGTTTCGGGAGGCAGAATTTCGCCATCCATGGAAACCGTATGTTCTTTAACCATTTGATGTAGTTGTGTGAGAGTGTAGCTCAAATAAATATTATAACAACATCCTAGTATATTTAAGATACTGGTGTTGTTACAAAATAAGTAAATAAAAAGAGTTTAGAGGGTTGGAGAAGCAAAATAAAACAAATGAACAAGAGAGAATGAATTACCTTTAAAAGTGTAACTCCCTTTTGATTTGAGCCTAAAGGCTTCCTTTGAAAGGATTATTCCCAAAGGGAATCCTCTAGGATGAGGAGAGGGATGTGGAGAGAGTAATTGGGCAGGGTTTGGCCGAGCCAAAGGCTTGAGAAGTGTGTGAAATGGGGTAGAGGTGGGGGCCTTTTACAAGAGGAGAGGAGGGGCACTTTTGGAAAGTAAAGAAATATTACTTTATTTGAAAATGTTTTTCGGTTTTAAAAGGTCCCACAATTATATAATTCATGGATAAGGTGATAAGGGTTCTAAATCCACTCATCCAATTGGTTTTGGCCATGTGTAGGTTTTATATTTTTCATTATCTTTCCATTTTATTTAAATCGTCAAATAATGATGTCATCGCTGCATCATTATTATGTCATATATAATTTAATTTATTTAATGTCTAAAAATTATAAAAAAAGTACTATGATGTAGGAAATATTTTTATCTTTCCAATTACTATTTATAATAAAATTTTTGACTTGTATAACCCCACTTAAAAATTATTTTAGTAAACCAATTTATGTTAGTGTTATTTTCACTTTAACATTAAATAAAAATATATTAATGACATTTTCCAACTAAAGTTGCTCCATGGGGTCCCCAAGTTGTCCCATGGCTTTTCTTGGTCGGCCATGACTCACCCAATAGGTGTAGGACAAGTGTCATGGTGTTTTCACATTCTTATAATACCATTTTTACCTTAAACTACACTAATTACCTCTAATCGCGATTAATGAAAAAAAAGTTACTATTCACCAAAAAATTATTTTAATCTCATTGAACCACATTTTACTTCTTAATGACAACCATGTATGTCAGATTTTTAAAATTCAATACACATTAGTGGTAAACATTCATTTAACTGAAAAATCAGTTTGCTTGATTACCACTTAGTGGTTTCACTATTCATCAAAAATTGAAGTTTTTCAAAAAATTACCAAAAATTCACCCTAAGATATATTTGATATTCCGAATTCAAAAATGAAGTCCATTTTACAAAATTCAAAATATATAAGTCAAATTAATTAATTTAATAATTAATTCCTGCTGTCATGACAAATAGCGTGTTTTTGTGAAACAATAAGTATCAAAAGATTGACACCAGTTTAAGTCCAATTTCGAAGTGAAATTGATTCCAATGACCACCACTGGATTAACTGGTAAAAATATTTTCTAATTTAACTTTAAAACCAATTAAAATAATAATCTAATCATCTAACTAATTTAGATTAAAAAGAGGTTTTGAATTAAAATACAACATTTTACACTTCATAAAAAAAATGAACTTTATCAGAAAGGTACCAAAAATTTACACAAAGTAAATTTTGATGTCCCGATTCTAAAGAAGAGTTATATTTGGTCCAAAATAAAGTATAAGAGTGATCAAAACTATATTTAATGACGGTTCACCATTAAAAGGTGATAAGTGAACCTTTAGTGAAAATTAGAGTATATATGCCCTAAAATTGAACTCTTTCCGTATTTTAAGCCTTTATCTTTTATTGGGTAAATGTATAAACATTTAAAAACATATCTAATAATATTTTAGTTATTTATATCCATTCCCTCCAGTACAACGGCTACTTGTTAACTAACATTTAAAATAATATTATTTTATTACTAGTGTGCTACGTAAGTTTCAAAGAATCTCATCGTTGCGTATCGGGTACGCTATCGAACATAGAAACCCCTTTATAATAAAATTAATATTTAATTCGTAAATATTAATAAATATGAAAATTCTTTATTCTTTATTTACCTGGGATGTTACAAAAACAAACAACTGTTTTTTTTTTGAAACAATATCTATGATAAGTTTGGCATTAGTTCATGCCCAATTCCAAAGTGAAATTAATCCTAATGACCACCATTGGATTAAATGGAAAAAATATATTCTAATTTAAATTTAAAACCAATTAAAAATGTAATCTAATAATTTAAATAAATTAGATTAAAAAGTAGTTTTGATGTAAAATGCACTATATTTCACTATTCATTAAAAAATGAACATTGTCAGAAAAATACCAAAAATTAACAAAATTTAAATTTTGATGTCCCAATCATAAAGAATAAGTTTGTTTTGACAAACATAGCTTATAAAATTTTCAAAAGATAGATTTAAAAATGGTTTTCCATTAAAAGCCAGTAAAATAATCTTTTAAAAAATATTATTGTATTCCTTGCTTAAGATTTGATTTATTTTCATTTTAAGCCTCTAAAAAACAATATAATTCATTAATATACATAGATAAAAATATCTATTTTTCATTACTTACTTGGGATGTTACATCCTTCCCCCTTTAGAAAATTGTGTCCCCGAAATTTATTTACTTATCGAATAAATGGGGGTACTTATCCCTCATTGCATTTTCAGATTCCCATGTTGCCTCTTCCATTATGTGGTTTTTCCACAAAACCTTTACCTAATTAATCACCTTATTTCGAAACACCTGCTCCCTGTGGTCAAGAATCTGCACCGGTTTTTCCTCATAAGATAGGTTCTCTACCAGTTGAACACCCTCTGGACTCAAAACATGAGATGGATCTGGCATATACATTCTCAACATCGAAACGTGAAAAACATTGTATACCAGAGATAAACTCGGAGGTAAAGCCACCCGGTATGAAACTGATCCAACTCTCCCTTCAGAATTTCATATAGTCCAATGAACCATGGACTCAGCTTTCCTTTCTTACCAAATCTCATCACACTTTTCCATTGTGAGAATTTGAGAAAAACATGATCACCTACCTCAAAAGTTAGATCCTTCCTCTTGTTGTCTGCATAACTCTGCTGCCTACTCTGAGCTGTTCTCATGTGTTTCTGAATCAGCTGAAATTTTTCTACCATCTCTTCTACCAATTCTGGTCCCATCAACTTCCTTTCACCCACTTCATCCTAGAAAGATGGAGTCTGACACCGCTTCCCATACAACGCCTCAAATGGTACCATCTATATACTAGAATGAAAACTTTTATTATATGAAAATTCAACCAAAGAATGATGTTGGTCCCAACTTCCCTAATAATCCATCGAACAAGATCATAGCATATCCTCCAAGTTCTGAATTTTTTGTTTTGACTGCCCATCTGATTGAGGATGAAATGATGTACTAAAATTTAATTTAGTACCCAACGAATTCTGAAAGCCTTTCCAAAAGTTAGAAGTGAACCTGGGATCACGATCAGATACAATGGAGAGGGGAACTCCATGTTACCTGACTATCTCTTTATGATACAAACGGGAAAGTTGATCATGGGAAAAACTATCTCGTATAGCAAGGAAATTAGCATATTTAGTCAAGCGATCAACAATAACCCAGATTTCATTATTACCTCGAGATGTCTTCGGTAATCCCACAACAAAGTCCATGGATATATTATCCCATTTCCACTCTGGCACTTGTAAAGGATGAAGCATCCCTTTCGGTAACTGCAGCTTTGCTTTAACCTGTTGACATGTCAAAAACTTCACAGTTAAACTATCAATATCTCTTTTCATTCCATCCCACCAGTAATACTCCTGCAGATCTCTATACATCTTAGTACTACCAGGATGAACTGAAAACAGAGAACTATGAGCTTCACATAACAACTCTCACTTCAACTGTGAATCACAAAGCACACATAATCTCTTCCCAAATCTCAAAACACAATCATTATCAATTTTGAATTCAGGAAACTTACCTTTCTGAACTAGCTCTACCGTTTTCTGCAACTCACTGTCTTACTTCTGTGCTTGCTTGATTCTATCTAATAGAGATGATCTCACTGATTCCTGAAACAAAACAGAAGAACATCCTGCACCAACAAGTTCTATGCCAATGTTCATCAAATCCTTAACCAAAGGATCACGTTCCAAACGCAAATTTTCTAATGAAGCATTACTTTTTCGACTCAAAGCATCAGCCACTTTATTTTCTTTTCCCGGATGGTAATTATTTGTAAAATCATAATCCTTGATTAATTCCAGCCATCTCCTCTGTCTCATGTTTAACTCTTTCTAAGTGAATATATAATTTAAAATTTTGTGATCAGTATATATTTCACACTTATTCCATACAAATGATGCCTCCAAATTTTTAAAGCGAAAACAACAACAGCTAATTCCAAATCATGTGTAGGGTAATTTACCCCATGAGTTTTCAACTGTCGTGAAGCATAAGCAATTACCTGATCATTCTGCATTAGGACGCATCCAAGAACTTTCAATGAATCATCACTGTATAAATCAAACTCACCATTCCTGGAAGGTAGTTCCAAAACTGGAGCATTCACCAATCTTCTTTTCAATTCCTGAAAATAATCATCACATTTTGTTGTCCAAATAAACTTAACACCCTTCCAAGTTAGCTTAGTCATTGGACTAGATAACCGTGAAAAGTTTCTAACAAACATTCGGTAATACCATGCCAATCTAAGGAAGATACTAATCTCAGTTACATTTGTGGGTCTTGGCCAGTCTTCCACATCTTTTGTTTTTGCAGGATCAACAGTTATCCTATCTTTAGAAAGAATGTGACCGAGGAAAGAAATTTGTTGCAACCAAAACTCACACTTGCAGAATTTTCCATACAGTTTCTTTTCTTTTATGGTTTTCAAGATAACCCTTAAATTTATTTCATGCTCTTCTTTAATTTTAGAAAACACCAAAATATCATCAATGAAAACCACCACAAACTTATCCAAGAACTCATGGAAAATTCTATTCATTAAGTCCATGAATACAGTAGGTGCATTGGTTAGCCCAAAAGGCATTACAACAAATTCATAATGGCCATATCTTGTACGGAACGCGGTCTTAGGAGAATCTTCTTCCTTTACCTTCAGCTGATGGTACCCCGATCTCAAGTCAATCTCTGAAAAATACTGAGCTCCCTAGATCTGATCAAACAAATCATCGATATGAGGCAAAGGATATTTGTTCTTAACCGTGATGTTATTCAAGGCTCTATAATCAATGAAAATTCTCATTGAAAAATCTTTCTTTTTAACAAATAAAACAGGAGAACCCCATGGTGATGTGCTAGGTCGAATGAAACCATTCTCTAATAAATCTTGAAATTGCTCCTTCAAATCTAAAAGTTCAATTTGAGCCATTTGATAAGGGGGTTTTGAAATTGGCTTAGCATCAAAAACTAAGTCAACAGTAAGCTCAACTTCTCGGTCCGGTATTATTCCCAGAAACTCATCAGGAAAAACTTCAGGATACTCATTTACCAGTGGCACATCATTAATCAGAACAGTTCCTTTATTTTCGACGATGTGTGCAAGGTAACATTCATTTCCATCTTTTACAAGTTTCATGGTCTCTTGATAAGTTATCAACAGTAAGGGTTCATTCTTGTACACAAACTAAATGTCTTTCTGAAAATAAACTTCTTTAGCTCTACAGTCAATCTTAGCATGGTAAATAGAGATCCAATCTAAACCCAGGATAACATCAAACACTACTAGAGGTAGAACAATAAGGTTTGCAAGTAGGTTCTTTCCACAGATAAGGATATGAAGATTCATATAAATTCTTTTTGCCTCAACATTTCCCACAGGTGTTTTTACCAAAAGTTCAGGAGTTATTTTTTGAGATGGTATTCCCATTTTACTAGAAAAGGTTTCAGAGATGAAAGAATGTGTGGACCCCGAATCAAAAAACACACTGGAATAATCTGAAAAAACAAACAAAGTACCTGATATAACTTCATTTGATGGCCCGACATCTGCTGAAGTAGTTGCAAAGGATTTCACCACCCCTTTTTTCTTGTATTCTAACTGCTTCCCATCACTCAATCTCTTTGTCGGACACTCGTTTGCATAGTGACCCATCTCATTGCACTTAAAACATTTCACTAACTATAAATCAAATTTGGTCTTACTTTCACGATGATCTTTTTCAGTGAAATCATGAGCCTTATGTCTCGTCTTACCACATCGGTAGCACTTTCCAGAATTCTGAATACATTCCCCAGCATGCCTTCTGCCACATTTATCACAAACTAGAAACTTAGATTTCTTACCATCAGACTTTTTTGAAGAATTCATCCCTTTCTCCTGCCACCTTGGTCTCTTCTTCTACTAGTTGTTATAGAACACTTGATCATCGGAAAACTCCATTTCCACCTTCTCAGCATATCGAACAAGCTTTTCATAACATTTAAACTCACGAGAAGCTAATTTCCTTCGATATTTTGGCTTTAATCCTGAGTAAAAACGATTGATTTTAGTATCAAGGTATCGGATAAAATTTGGAGCATACCTTTCCAATCGAGTGAACCTTTCTTCATAGGTAGCCACTGAGTCTTCCTCTCGCCTCAATTCCAAGAATTGTTTTTCCATCCTATGTCAAACAGCCTTAGGAAAATACTTTTCAAGAAACATACCTTTGATTTCATCCCAGTCGAGAGCATCAATCTCATCAGCGTCCCTGATATTTTTAACCATTGAACACCACTGATCTGCTTCACCCTCCAAACGGTAAATAGCAAAACTAACCATTTGATTGTCTGAGCACCCCATGACATCGAAAATCTTCTCCAGTGCTTTAATCCACCCTTCAGCTAGCACAAGGTCAGATGATCCTCTAAATGATGGGGGATGTTTCCTCATGAATTGTTCCACCACTGACATGTTCCTCTGCAGTTGATCTGGATGATCTCTTGTATGGATACCACCGCCATTTATCACTTGAGTCGGCTACACCATTAATGCAACAAACTATTTAGTTCCAATTCTGACCATCTCAGGATGGTGATTTGGAAGGTTATTTCCTTCTGCATGCCTTCCTAACATTGCTTCACTGTTTCCTATGTGGAAAACCATTCTGAACAAACATTTCTTAGATGAAGCAACATAGTAATCTTTAAATACTATATCATGTCAATTTGACCATAAAAAAATATTTTTGGATAATCATTTAATAGAATTCTAACTCCTAAAGTTATTTAAACCGACCTCTGATACCAACTATAAGGCCCTAGCCTTAAACCTTACTTAATCATGAGTTATTAAAAGATTACACATTGAGGATCTTTTCGAGTTTAGAGTTTTAGAGAATTAGATCATAAAACATTAATTACATTCCACATATAAACAAAGTGTTTACATAAAGATAGTATTCTTCTTTCCCATCAATGGAAACACATTTAAAATAAAACATGGATTCTTTCTTGACACTTCCTTGACACTATCATAATATCATTTACCTTTCCCTTGACCTGTGAAAAACATTTCAAAAAACATGGGATGAGCATAAAAAGCTCAGTAAGGGATATAAAAATATGCAAAGGAAACATGGGTACATATATACATAAGAATGAAATCATAATTTAACCATAAAACATAAGCACTTTAACATACCTCATCAAATCATGAATAAATCATAGAAATAATAAGACATAAAGGTAACTTGAGGCATTCATAAAATTATTACGTAGGGAGTAACCCTCTTGGTTATGTTTGGAATACCCATCACAGTATATTCACTAAATCTATTCGGAGAAACCTTAGCCTTTCACTCATTCGCGTTACCCAATGCACTAGAGAGCTATATCAGGCTCATCCGCCCTTAGTTTATCACGAAACCACCCGTCTTCATAATAATGCCCAAGAACCTCAACATTATCGTATCACATAAAACATGCATAAAGGAAACATAACATTTCCACCTTTCAATCACAAGATATCAATATAACACATTGCTATAAAAACATTATGAAACCCATTTTCAATACCAAAATAAATGAAATGTAGGACATGGTATTTATTTTTCTTTGAAAAAAAGGCATGGCTTGTAGAGGAAGCCGAAACTCAAATAATGGTCATGACAGCGGAGAAGTCATTGTCACTGCATACATACGACAAAAAAATTCCCTTTTTTCGTTTATTAAATGCTTCGTATAAAATATATTCCTTTGGAATAAATGTAAAGGTCAATGGGGTTTATACACCATATAAAATAAGGTTATGTATAAAACAAAATATGCCTTAATGAAAGGAGATTAAGACGAAGTACCATACCTTGGGACCGACTTGACTTGATCGTTCTTTAATGTCCTGAATAATAAACTTGAGTTAATTTATACTTTCTTAAGAACCTTTTTCACGTTCATTATTCCTTTTATATCAATTATTTCCATGTCATGAACACTATGTAAGTATTTAAGTTAATAACGGTTGTTTTAACGATCATCGATACTTTAGTCAAAAATAAACCCTTTATAGTTACAAGTTTTTCATGTATCCATTATATCCAAAATTATAATCAAGATGTATATATCACATATATCCAGTATATACATGCATTTATAATATTACACAATCATTTAGAGGAAATAAATTAAATGCACCGTTCATGGAGACGGTAAGTCGTACGTACGCATGAACGCTACTTTCATTTCTATTTCATATTTTATAGAATGGAATCATAATGATATAAAGGTATATTATACTTCCAGTATAATATCATATATAATATCATAGTTCCATCCTTTATACGTCCCACATATGGTATTTAACGAATCAAATCACTTTGAGGGGGCGGTAGTCCGCACTTCCTTAAATGAAGATATCGCGTTTACCCATAATGGAAACCATAAAGGTATGCCCAAAATGAAAAATAAAGAAGCTTAAGGAAAACATAAACATATTATATATTATATATAAATATAGTGACATCTTAATGGCCACCTTTTATGGTGTTAAAAGAATGTTGAACAATCATAGTTTCGGGAGGCATAAATTCACCATCCACGGAAACAGTATGTCCTTTAACCATTAGATGTAGGTGTGTGTAAGTGTAGCTCGAATACTTCTTATAAAAACATCCTAGTATATTTAAGATAATTTAGTTTTTACAAAAGGAATGAATAAAATGATTTTAGGGGGTTGGAGAAGCAAAATAAAACAAAAGAGTGAAGACATTACCTTAAAATCGGGTAACTCCCTTTGGTTTGAGATCAATGGCTTCGTTGGGAAGACTTCTACCCAAATTGAGGCTTCAAGGAGTAATATATGGATGTGGAGAGACAAAATGGGTAGGGGTTGGCTGAGCCAAAGGATTTGGGAGTGTGGGTATGGGGGTATAGGAGGGGGCCTTTTATAAGAGGAGAGGAGGGGCACTCTTGGAATGTAAAGAAATGTTACTTTATTTGAAAATTATTTTCGGATTCAAAAGGTCCCACATTGATATAATTCAAGGGTAAGGTGATAAGGGTTCGAAATCCACCCATTCAATAGGTTTTGTACATGTGTAGGTCATAGATTTTACATTATCATTTCATTTTATTTAAATCCTTTATTAATGAGGTAATCGATGCATCATTATGATGTCATAAATACATTAATTTATATAAAGTCTAAAAATTATGAAAAAACTACTAGGATGTAGTAAATAGATTTAGATTTACAATGAATATTTATAGTCTAAAATATCATCTATGTAGA
Source organism: Viscum album (assembly GCA_963277665.1). NCBI lineage: Eukaryota > Viridiplantae > Streptophyta > Magnoliopsida > Santalales > Viscaceae > Viscum > Viscum album. The sequence continues at coordinate 2,052,058,458 of OY728151.1, forward strand.
AAAAATTAAAAATGTTTTAATCAGGTGAGACATTATTTTTATATTTACTTTCTTTAAAAAAATAAAATGATAACAAGTCAGAATCCACAAAAGTGATTCCATGGGGTCCCCATGATTGGAACAAGGCATCCCATGGTCGGCCATGAGACAACCAGTAGAATCAGGACACATTTTGGTGTCATTTTTTTTATTATGATATTATTTTATTATCCTTAGCTACCCAATTACTCATTAATCAAGATAATTAAAAATAATTATCGTCGTTACTATTCATAATGTCCAAAAACAAAAGAGTATTGATTAAATTTTTTGGAACTTCTGATTCCAAATATGTAATCCATTTTACCAAATTCCAAAAACATAAATTGATATAATTGATTTAAAAATAATTTCTGTTGTCAAAACAAATAGTGGGTTTTTTTGAAACAATATCTATGAAAAGTTTGGCATTAGTTTATGCCCAATTCCAAAGTGAAATTAATCTTAATGACCACCGTTGAATTAAATGGTAAAAATATATTCTAAATTAACTTTAAAACCAATTCAAAAGATAATCTAATCATTTAAATAAATTATATTAAAAAGAAGTTTTGATGTAACATGCAGTATTTTTCACTATTCATTATAAAATGAACATTGTCAGAAAAATACCAAAATTTCACAAAAAGTCTATTTTGATGTCCCAATCATAAAGAAGAAGTTTATTTTGACAAAAATAGCTTATAAAATTGTCAAAATATAGATTTAAAAATGGTTTTCCATCAAAAGGCAGTAAGACAATCTTTTAAAAAATATTAGTGTATTCCATGCTTAAGATTGGATTTATTTTCATTTTAAGCCTCTAAAACACTATCTAATTCATTAATGTACATAGATAAAAATATCTATTATTCATTAATCACTTGGGATGTTACATATGACATATAGATCTTAGTGAATTCACCCATTTTTGGGGAATATGTTCCTTGGAGTTCAGTTTAGGTCTAATATTTCTATGGGGTTGACGAATTATGTGGAATGGTGTGTGTGGGATAGTTTTTAGTCTACTATAGAGCTTATAGGATCAAAACAATTTACCTTATAAATAGGGTTGAACAGGAATGTTGTGGCAGGGTCCATTATGCTACACCATAGTCCTCCCTGTGGCATTTGGAATTGTATTGTGGTCTAGGAGGACACATCATGATATTATAATTATTAGTTTCCCTATAAAAACATTATCCACATGTAAAATACGTTTCACCCATTTTATCTCACATATTATGGATCCCTTCAATGATTTTGAATTGTCATTTAACCACATTTCAATTGAATTTGATCCCACGATTCCCATGTTCGGTCCATTATGACCTGTGGTGAGTTCTTTGTATTTTAATTTTTCATTCGTATATTAGATCACATTTACTCTAGTTATTTTTTTCCATGTTATTTATTTTTATCTCTATAATTATAATAGATATTCTTTTGATGTTTTTGGTGTAGTTGTGTTGTTGGATTCTTCAATGAACATAACATTTACTATAGGAGAAGCAATCTGAGATCTGCATTGTTTTACAATTATAATTTCAATAAAATTTATTACATGGGTTAGTGGATTCAAGGATTCCCATTTTATTTCTGTGAAATCATAATTTCACCATGTCTTATCCCACTGGGTGGAATTATATCTAACAATAATTGACGATAAAATCAATTAATGAAATAATTTGTTATAGTTAGTGATGGAACATGGGTTTTCACTATTATAAAATTTTTCCTCTTGTTTTGATAGGTATGTTTCTATTAATGATATGATTATTTTATCATTTTTTCATGCTTTTCATAACATTTTAATTGTGTTGAAATTAGTTATTTAATTTAATGTACGTAATTTTGTGTTTTTTAAAAGAACATAAAGAGGTTTGTTTATAGAATCATTAGATTCATCTAATTTTATGATAATAAAATTTTTGTACGATTAATGTTTAATTAATTTTCTTCTTTATTGTATTTATGGATTTGGAGAATAATCAAATAATTATTATATTTTAATGTCTATAATATTGAGTCATGTTAAATGAACTGATGTTCTATAATGTATTTTTCAAATGGATTTCATGCTCTATGAATTTTATATAGAACATATATCCTATCATTTTTAATGTATTACATTACGAATTATTGTATCATTTGTTAAATAATATAGTTAATACAATATCGAATAAAATTTCATGGTTGTTAGAGAGATTTTTTTGGGTATGAGTGATCGATTTTCATTATGAAGAATGGATCACTTGTTTGTGGGGACCAGTGAGATTGTTTTTAGGAGAAGAATAAATGAATTAATTTTTTAGTCCTTTTCTACCCCATTCACCTTAGTAGTTTTTACTACACTTTTTCTATATTTTATCATTAATATATGATGTGATTTTATCTTAGGATAACCGATGAGATATGGGTAGTGTTAATACCAGTGTTTTTCAATGTAATTAATTTATTATATAGAAATATTATGTGTTCGTGCAAATTAGTGGTTCATGATTCCAAGGATCGGTGTTCCCCAAATGAATTTCTGAATTTTTTTTGGTATGTTTAGTAAACGCGTGAGAGGAATTTTAGAACATTTGAACCAGTTCACGAAATTGAAATATGAGGTCATCCTTGAACTCACAGAACCGATATTCTCTTAAGGAGGCCTTTATCTCAATAGTAGTTGGTCGAGGGTGAAGGTTAGATTTTCAGTTTTTTGTGGAAGAGTCAAAAAATATAATAAAATAACATAATTAACATTTATTTTATTTATTTGAAACCTCTAATTTTGATTTTGGATGTGGGGACCACCTGGCCATGAACCCTTTTTAGCTCTTCGAACGTCCCTAATAAATGATACATCATTAATTGAACAAGTAATTAACTTGAAATTAATTATGTTTGCTCCTTATCTCTTGTTTTTTAGGAATAATTTTCAAAGGAGAGAACATGGGAGGGCCTTATGGAGAACATTTTCCAATGAAAAACCTCCTCCAATGAAGAATAAACCTATAACAAGGATGACAGTCGATCTCATAAAGAGTGTGTGTTGCGGGAGTGACGAACGTCGACATCTTCATCATCTTTCTCACAGCATCACAACAAATTAACGAGGTAGTGGATTTTTTTAATTTATTTCTTCAGGATAATTAATTTTATCCAATCTATGAACCACCTAAAATCGATCTAACGTGGTAGGTGCAGGCCAAAATAAACATAGTTTGATCCCTATGCTCCCTCTTTTTCGATGTGTTCTTAATGGCAAAATCGAAAGTTGATCGAAATCCAACCACGATGCTGGTGACAAACCGTAGCAGGGTATGGGCGGTAGCAAAATCATGTCGTCGATGGAGGCTATGGCTCATCAGACATGGAATAGGTAGGTGGCGGCCGACAACCAGCCGGACATGTGGAACCGAAGCGGTACGGGACCGCGCCGTCAGTAGTGAGGGAGGCTTCAGCCTGTCGGCAGCTGCGGTAGAAGGTGGCCGTCGGCACCTTTGTCGGCCATGTGAAACCAGGGTGGTTGGTGTATATGCTACCAGCTGAGGTGGAGGTCTCGGTTGCTGAGATGTGGTGGTGCACCAGGGTAGAACACAACTGGCTAGTCTTGGGAGGATTGCAGCACCGTCGTACCACTGGAAGAGGGAGCAGACCGGATTTTCGGCCAGCCACGTCACGCCTATCAGAACAACTCCTGCAGGTCCTGTGTGCCAGCAGGTGGTGGCACATGGCACCACCGGGTCGGCCAAATCGGAACTAACATTGACATTTTGGAACTTTGGGGGGCGCCTTCCCCATGGGTAGCATCTTGGGTAGGCCCCGCCATAGGATAAATCACCCAGCTATGTGTCGAGGCCTACAGGTCGCGCCCCTCAGGCAACGCCGAGCGGGCCACGCCTAACAGGCCCTTCCCCACGGTCCATGGCAAGTAGGATATTCCCCACATGGGAGGGGGCCTCCAAGGCCCCACCCATCCTTGTCAAACCCATTTTAGGTCGGATCGAGTCAGGCTAGTGCGGGCTGGGTCATACCAGACATTTTCCTATCTGGACCTAGATAGTCATTTTTGGGCATATCATGAGAAACAGGCTTATATTTGATGAACCATCTATGGAACTGGATTCCTTGGATCGAGACTATTCTGTTGGTATAATCTACTTGAGTTTTGGATAATTTTGGAGTATGGCCGGGTTGAATTGAACTCAAGTCCAACCGGGTCCTCAGAATAGAAAAGCTAATAACATACAGATCTGGTGTCCGATTGAGGCGTCGTCTATAGCATTGAGACCTTTATGACATGTTGATCCTTTGAGATACTTCATTGTGGGACATATTGGCATTTTATTTATCGACCAATGGCATTAAGAGAGGATCCTCCCGGAATGAAGCTCACTTAGTGCGAAAATCATGTGGCTAGTTGTACTTGAAAAATCTACATATCCTATGTTGGTCATCATCAGATCTTCTGTAGTTCATTTTTAGATCCTTTGTGGTTTCTATATGGATCTTGGGTGGGTCAACATCATTAAGATCCTATGTGGGTCATCTTCAGATTCAGTGTGGGGGATCTATGATCCTGTGCGGGTCAACAACAGAGCTTTACGATGAATTAAGATGATCTAGAAATACATCTAATTATCTATACATCCATACTTATGTTATACCTAGTGTGATATGAGAATTTTTTTATGGTAAAAATCTGTGTGGTGATATATTTGTAATATTCTTGTGAGTGTAGAAAGCATTGTGGAACATTTCTTTGTGGTGTTACCTGTTTGGTATATCTATCTTCATGGTGTTACCTGTGTGGTACTTTTCCTTCATGGTGTTGCTATTGTGTTATTATTATCTCATGTGTGAGATAAGTATATATTGATATGTTATATTTATTTATGGGAATATACATAATAAGTTTTTATTACTATTTCTTCATGAATTGAAATTGAAGTATTGCTTTTTGGTATATCCTTTGTTGATTCTGAGAGACTTTTGGGGGTCTCGGGGTCCCTACTTAGTATTGTAATACTAACCCATGCAAGTGATTTGACCAAATGTTTTTGTGTCTTGTGCAGATGATGGAAAACATTGATCAAGGTTGAGGGTAACAGTAATGGAGGCTAGTCAGAGGTGGACCATTAGATGAGACATACAACAGAGATGACCATTCGAGGGCGTTACCTACCCTTTAGGTAGGATTCAAGGCATGTGTTCACAGGATTTGTTTTATTTTTACTTGTACATTCAAGTTGGCATTGTATTATGGCCCCTATACACACTATACTCACCCTTTTTACAATATAGTTAACTTCATGATTGTATTTTTCTGTGTTCATGGACTATGTGAGATTGTAGGATAAAAGGAAATGCCTTCCTTGTTTAAGGTATATGCCTTTTCGGTGCTGGTCGACAATCCTTGGCATGTGAGAAGGCGGGCATGAGGTAGTCATGGCATGGGACCTGGGGGACGGGTCATGAAAAATTGGTATCAGAGCAGTCAGTTCTATCGAAGAACTTTTTCTCTAATCTTTTATTTGAAAATATTGTTAAGAGTTATGAGAGTTGTAAATTTTTTGGGGATCCAGTGTTATTTTGGCGGCCAATGTATCTATACACCACTACCTTGAATTTTGATTTCAGAATTAGTGCATGAGAACATTGATTATATGTGTTTTTTTGAAAGTTTTTTTTTAATCTCATTGAGTCAACTCACCATGTATAACTTATTGACAGTGGAGCACATGTTTCTTTCCCGGATGCCTCCATGAAGATAGCCAGCTAGGTTTCAAGGTAGTGAACATGATGTCAACCCTTAAAGGGATGAGACTTCGGGGCAGGGCCCCCTTTCAGCAATTTCACTATCATGTGGTGTAGTCACAACACCACTACTCGTTGAGTAGATGATTCCACAAGCCCCAGCAACAAATGGTGAATGCCACTAGAAATTGTTGCATGGGTTCCAGCACGAGAGTCCACTGATGTTCTAGGGAGAAACAGATCCATCGACGTCTGATTACTAGATGGTGGGTGTGGTTTGAGTTTTTCAACTAGTAGGGACACTGTATGATCTCATGTTGATACTTTCCAGCAGTCTTCTTCTGGCACCACTGAAAAAATAGGGGAGATTGATCCTCCAGGTTCACGACAAGGTCACTATCATCTGGGTGGACTTCTAGAGCTTATTCAGGGATGAGTTCATCCCAGAGACCATACTCTCAGTGCGTATACAGGAGCTTCTCCACATGTAGTAGGGTATCATAATAGTGTCCCAATATTCAGCGTGGTTCCCCAACCTCTTGCACTACTCCACTAGCATAGAGAAAGACCCTTTCATCATGTTTCAGAATTTTGATCTAGGTCCCAAACATGAGATTAGATATTCGATTATTTCCTTCAGTATCCCAATGCAGTCGGGGGTGTTGACCAAGCCCTCCTAGTATGGAGATTCCTTACTGAGCAGTCACTAGCAGCGAGACCAACCACCCGACGTCACATAGAAGATTCATCTACAGCCGGTAGAAGAAAAATTATTCAGAGGTCTAGGAGGACTAGACCAATAGATAAATGAATATAGGATACTGTGTTTGTTGTGCGGGGCTCTAAAGACATAAGATGACCAGAAATGACCAGACACTATTACTCATGCGGCAGGCTGGGTCACAAGGATAACCAATACCCGACCCATCATACGAACATCCATAAAATGGTCTAAGGACCACCTGGGTAGAGAAGAAGATTCGATCGGGGAGGTTCTCAAGAATCCGGAGGACTTGGTAGAGGATCTAGTCATGTAATAGGCAGTGGGTTGCAATTCGGGGATCTATCGCTTCCACCTCTAGATGGTCCACCCCGACCACAGGGAGTGAGTGGACATGGATGAGAATGGCTCCATAAAGCAGAGGACTATGAACACGATGCTCTAGAGATGATTTGAGGAATGATCTGTGTCTACTCCACCTTATTAGTAGTACTTATAGACACAGCTTCCAGTCGCACATTTATTTCCACAACCATCGTTCGGAGCTCAGAGATTCCAGTGGAGTTGTTGGTTGGATCCTTACATCTAGAGACTCCTACGAGAGAAGATTCAATGATTAGAAACTGGTTTCAATAGTGTGAGCATACTCTTGGATGAAAAAGCATCAGTTCGGATCTTCTAGTATTGGCGTTGAGGCATTATGGTGTCATCTTGGGTATGGATTGGTTATCAACTCACCATGCTCAGATCGACTGTATTAGGAACACTGTGCAATGTGTCTGAAAGGATGGGACCATATTTTCCCCCACCGATGATAAGGGAACCATTTTAACATTGGATGGTCATAGCCAAAGGATGGTGTATCTGATCATACATCAATTGTCTTGCTTTAAACTTGGAGTGGTGGATGGAGAGAGTCTGAGCTATCATTTAGCATTGGAAAAGTACGATGATCTTTTACCTCAAGATGATTGAGGTCTACCTTCTCATAGAGAGGTGGAATTTTATATCAACATGTACCTCAGGCTGACACTGATATCTACACCAGCATATCAGGTGGCTCCCAAGGAGCATCTAGGGATTTGAATATAGCTAGAGGACTTATAGAACAAGGGGATCATTTGGCCCAATGGTTCTATTAGGGAATCCCTGATTTTGTTCACCAAGAAGGATGATGGGAGATTGAGACTCTGTGTGGAAAATCAGTGCTTGAACCAAGTGATCGTGGGGAAAAAGTACCCACTACTGCGAATTGTTGATCTTTTTGATCATTATATGGGATTATAGTGGTTTCCAAAGATAGACCTCTAATCAGTCTATCACCAGCTCAGGGTATGAGACAAGGATGTGTAAAAGAAGACCTTACGATGTTGGTGTGGCCACTATGAGTTCTTGGTTATGCTATTCAGTGTGACGAAAACTCCAATAGTGTTCATGGTACTCATGATCTAGATCTTTCATCCATACCTCATTTGCTTTGTTGTAATCTTCATCGTTGACATCCTGATATACTCATCAACAGAAGAGGAGCATACCTATCATCTTAAGATATTTATGGACACAATCTCAGAGTACTAACATTATGGTAAACTCTTGAAGTGCCAGTTCTGGATCCAAGAGGTTCACTTTCTATGACGCGTCATCTTGAAGGGTGGATTTTCATTGGATCCAGTGAAGATTGAGGCTGTTCTTTCTTGGGTGCTTCCCAAAAGTGTGACGGAGGGGCGAAGTTTCCTTGGATTTCCCGGTTACAATTTGAGGTTTGTGGATAACTTTTCAAATGTTATGGAACTCTTATCAACATTGATGAATATGAGGAAACCCTTTGTGTGTTCAGAGAAATTCCAGGGGATTTTCCAATTTTTGAGGCATAGACTAACATGTTCCCCCATAATGAGGTTACCATAGGAGGGCTTTTGGTATGTAGTCTACTATGATAAATTAGGGATGGGTCTTGGAGGTGTCCTGATGCAGGAGTGAGTATTGATCACCTATGGTTCTCGAATGTTTTTATAGCATGAGCATAACTATGCTATGAATGACCTGGATTTTGCAGTTTTTGTCTTCACCATGAAGATTTGGTGACAATACTAGATGGAAGAATGTTTTACAGTCTACTCTAATCACAAGAGTCTCAGATATATCATCTCTCAGAAGGACCTTTACATGAGACAATAATGTTGGATTGAGTTCCTCAAGGACAATTCCTTCGAGATAGTCTATACTCATGGGAAGGGGAAAATAGTAGTAGATGCACATAGCAAAATATATTGTATAGAGTTGTTGAGTGAGGTGACAGAGCAACATGACACTTTGTGTATATCCTATGTGGATTGAGATGTTTCCATTTTTCTTCTGCCTCTAACAGTCACTCCACCACTCCGTTAGTGATAGAGGGAGGCGCAACATGGGGACACTGACTGGAAGGCACGATGTGATCAGATATCCATAGGACATGAACATTATGGATTTTCTGATGGTGGGGACCACGTCATTCGTCTTTAGAGCATGTAATATGGTACTTGTGGCAAGTCAGGAGGAAGTGTTGAGGGAGTTCCATACATCCTCTCTAGCGGTACATCATGGAGTGGTGAAGATGTACTAGGACCTTCGACATCAACACTGGTGGCTGGGAATGAAGAAATTAGTGGAAAATTTTGTCTCATGGTGACTCACTTGTCAGCATGTTAAGGCATATAATTAGGTTCCATCAGGCCTAGACCAGCCACTAGACGTGCCAGAGTGGAAGTGGGATGAATTACCCTAGACATAATGACAATATTTCTATTCACGTCTAGGGATCATGATTATATATAGGTTATCATTGATAGAGTCACAAAGTTACACCACATCCTTATTATGATAGACAATGGATTTGTATAGGTCTTGTGACGCCTCTACGTATGGGAGATTATACGACATCCTGGAGTGCCTTAAATGATTTTCTCTGATCGTGATGCATGTTTTACATCCATGAAATAGAAGGGGGTGTAGGAGGCATTTGGGACTGATCAGAGATTGAGTACTGCCTTTCATCCTCAGACAGATGGTCAGATAGATGAGACCATTCAGACCCATGAGGATATGTATTGTTCTTGCGTCCTTGATTTCTGCGGCAGTTGGGAGGATCACTTTCCCTTGGTGAAGTTCGTGTAAAACAATAGCTATCACTCCACCGTCGGTATGACATCATTTGATGAATTGTATGGACGACCTTGAAGATCACCACTGTGCTGGACTAACCCAAGGGAGTCAGCACTCATGGGGCCAGGGATGGTACGGCCACCCAGGGAGAAGGTGAGGATCACCCAGGAGCGGATGAGGAATGAAAAAATTAGGAAGAATTGTTATGTTGATAGGAGACGGAGAGCACTAGAGATCGTGGATGGTGACCATGTCTTTCTACGGTTCTCACCTCGATGAGGATTGCAGTGATTTGGATGGGGTGAGAAGATATCTACAAGGTTACTTGGACCCATTCATGTCCTTATCAGAGTTGGTGTGGTGTCATACCGTATAGCTATTCATCCTCAGTTGCAGTGGGTGCCCAAAATTTCCACGTATCGCAGCTGAGGAGATACATACATGATCCCTTACACATCATTAACTGGGGAGATATGGAAATCGATGTTGGGGTATCATTTTCAGAGTGTCCAATGGTGATTAAGGATTGACATGAGAGAGTCCTTCATGGGAAATCAATACCTATGGTTCATGTATGTTGGCATCAGGGGAACCTCTAGGATAGAACATGGGAGAAGGAGGATCATTTCCATGCTCAGTATCCCCACTTGATTACTTAGTTTGTGTTGTGTCTTTCAGGGATGAAATGACCAGAGGTGTGGAGAATGTAATGACCCATATTTTCCCATGTAAATTTTTTTTTTATATGGAAATATAAATTTTTTTTGAAAATTAGCAGCATGTGATTCCAAGGTCTGGGGTACCTGGAATGAATTTTTGAAAATTTTTTATGTACGTTCTGTGAATGCGTAAGCGACATTTTGTCACTTTTGAAACGGGGATTAGAATTGAATGCAGGGGACACTGTTGAACTCACATCATTGATATTCTCTTAATGAGACCTTCACCTCAATAGTATTAGGTCAAGGGTGGATGTTGGATTTTCAGTTTTTCTTAGTAGAGTTAAAGAAATATAATTAAATAAAACAATGAAATTAAATTTTATTTATTTGAAACCTCCCAATTGAATTTTGGTGGTGGGTACCACCCGACCTTAAATCCTTTGTAACTCTTGGAAACAACCCAACTATGAGCCAATATTAATTGATAAAGTAATTAACTTGAATATAATTAACATGGCTCCTCACCACTTCGGGTAGAGGAATTTTTTGCAGTGGAGATAACCTGGGAGTCACATTGGAGAAATATAATCCAATGAAGAACCTAATCTGTTGAAGAACGAACCTCCGACAAGGAAAACATGTGAGCTTTGAACGAGAGTGTGTTACGGGAGCAACGAATGTCGACGTCTTCATCATCTCCCAATCACCGTCTCTCACAAACAAACAAGGTAGGGAATTTTGTTTATTTTTATCATCATGAATATTAATTTCATACAATGTATGAATCACCTACTGTATATCGAATTTGTTGGGTGTGAGCCAAACAATCATTGCACAATCCCTCCGCTCCCTCTTTTTCGATGTGTTCTTCATAGGATGATTGACGGTTGAGAAGAACTGAACCATGACATTAGGGACCAACGCTGGTAGGGTATGGGTGGTGTCTAAAACAGTAGCCATCTACGATGACGGCAGCGGTGAAACCACATTGAAAAAGGAGGCCTCCACCCATATTCCATTTTGAAGGATGGTTGCGGCCGATAGCCATCCAACCATGTGTTTCTAGGAAAGTGTGTGACAGCGCTGCCTTTAGCAAGGAATGCAGCATCCCGTCAGCCATGATAATGGATGGTGGCTACCCGCCATGTGGAACCGTGGTAGATCAGGTATGTTCTCGTGGGTGAGGATGATTTCATGACTGTTGAGCCTCATTGGAGCACATGGGTGGCCAGAAACCAGTCAACCATGGGTGGAAAATGACGCTGTCACACCACTGGAAGGGGGAGCCATCCAGAATTCCATTCTGCCACGTTCCACCAAGAGGGACCACTCTAATGGGTCTCATGTGCCTGTAGGTGGTGCCACATGGCACTGCCTAGTTTTCCAAATCCAAACCTTCATTTATTGTTCATAATTCAGTGGGCGCCTTTACCCCGGGTACCAACTAGGGCGGGCCCTACCATGGAAGACCACACCAACTGTGGGTCGAGTTTAGTGGGCTACGTCGAGCTATCCATGTCTTGCAGGCCATGCCAACTGAGATGGGCTTCCCCCATTGCAGTCCGAGATAGGTAGGGTTGGCCCTGGATGAGTCAGACTAGACCCCATCCCATCTGTACCCAGATATGCCTTTCTAGACATATCATGAGAACCAAGCATCCATTTGATGAACCATCTATGAAACTATATTACTTGGATCGATATGGTTCTTTTTGTAAAATCCAAATGACTTTTGGATAATACTGTAGTATGTCTGGGTTCGGTCAAATCTGAATCCAACCAGGCTCTCGGATCTGAAATGCTAAAAACATACAGACCAGGAATCCGATTTCCATGCCATCTGTTGCATAGATTCACTTATGGCATGGAGGTCCATTGATATTCCTCTTCGTGGGATATCATGTTATATGGAGTATCAAACAATGGCTTAATGATCGGATCCTCCTAGAATCAAATGCACTTCGTGCAGGAACCCTGTGTCTGGCTGTACTTGAAGAATCATCAGATCCTTTGTGGGTCACCTTTAGTTCCTATGTGGGTCATCTTCAGATACTATGAGGGTCATCATCGGATCCTATGTGGGGTAGTATATTCAAATTCCATGTGGGTCATCTTTAGATCATGTGTGGGTGATCTATGATCTTGTGTGGGTCAATAGAAGAACATCACAATTAATAAGGATGATCTAGCAATACAGATGATAATATATACTTCAATACATACGTTATAACTGGTGTGAGCTAATTCCTTACCTTTGGGTACAATTCAGTGTGGTGATACCTTCGTGGTATTATTTCTAGTGGTGATACAATTGTGGTACAAAACTTTGTGGTGTTACCTGTCGGGTACTTCTATATTATTTGTGATACATGTGTGGTACTTTTACCATTGTGGTGTTAACTTTTCACTATTCTTCCCTCACATGTGAGATAAGTATATATTGATAATTTATTAATATGTATGGGAATATACCTAAGGTGTGTTGATGACTATTTCTTAGTTCTTTAAAATTTAGTTCTTTCTTTTTGGTTTCACCTTTGTGGATTCTGGTAGACCTTCATGGGTCTCAGGGTCCCTACATAGTATTGTTATCCTCACCCCTGCACTGGATACTCCTGCACCTTACTTTGTCTTGTGCAGATGATAAATAAACATTGATCGAGGATGAGGGTTCCAGGACTGGAGGATGCTCTGTGGTGTACCATTAGACGAGACTTACCACATAGACGACTGATTGATAGCTATACATAACCGTTTTCAGGATACATGGTGGGTGTTCAGAGGAGCTGTTTTAGATTTACATGTACATTGTAGTTGGTCTTGTATTCCCGACCCATTTCATACTGTACTCACCTTTTTACATTATAGTTTACTTCATGCTTGTATCCTGTTCTAGGATTGGATTGTGTGACATTGCTGGATAAAAGGCAAGGCCTTCCCGGTTTTAGGGTTAGTCCTTTCCTCTACTAGTCACCATCCTCTGGCCTATGGAAGGCAGGCTTGGGGTAGTCACGACATGGGCCCCGGGGTACGTGTCATTACAGGTATGGAGGTCTAGATTTCTTTTATAAATTTAAACATGTAATGGTGAAATGCAAGATTATATGCACCAGGGGGTTTGGGTTGGAACTAGGGATTTATGGAACTAGTTAAAAATTGTAATTACCCATTATTTTATATAAATATATAATTATAGGTTAATAAATAAGATTAATAGTTGGATTGTTGAGTTACATATTAATTTTCATTCCTTTCACCAATTCCCATGGAAAGATATGTGCATTGTTACTCATCTTTTTGGGGTTTATTAGGTTGGTAACATGTTTAATAAGAATTATGTAACTGTATTGATAATTAATGGATTATCACATAGGGTGGGTAGTATTTTTAATAATGAAAAAATTTTAATGTTGAGAAACCATAGAATCAGTTAGATTATACTTGGATGGAATGGTATTTTCATTTATTTTCAAGGCAATTAGAATAGATCAATGTTAACTAATGGATAAAGAATAAAATAACATGAACTAAAATATAAAAACCTGAATTCTGTTCATCTATGTATTTAGGAATTCTTGTGTTCCTATAGGATATGAAGCTCTTAACTGTGGCAGTCATGTGTTAATGAGTCAATAGATGCAATTGAGCACGTTACATTTTTATTTACATATTTTGGTTATGGTATATAGTATATCATTTATGTTTTTAAATTTCATAAAATACGATACCGAGGTTATTATACCATACTCAAAAAATACTTGTAGCCAATTAGTTTCTTATTATAGTTTGGATTTAGTCGGTCACCATATACCTTATCTCATTTCCATCATTTAAAGGTTACCATTGGGGGCAGGGTTCCATGACATGGTGGTTGAAATTCTTCTTTTAGGGTTGGTTTTAGAGATCTCTTGGAGGATATGTGATTTTAGACCTATTGAGGGTCATGAGCTTGATGGTTGACTTGGATTTGGAATTCCATGTTGTTTAATTTGGGTTTGTTTTGGGTAATATATAAATGGTAGGAATAATTGATTTCATTGATGTATTTATCTATATGGTGCATTTATTTCAGGAATACTTTCTAGATTATTAAATTTTTTGGAACCATTGGAAATGGAAAACACCTAATGGTGCTAGGTACAATCATATTACATTGAATAAATGTTATGTTGGGTATGGAATACACATGATGGTAACCTTATTATAAAGGTTATATTTGAGTTATACCACATGGTTGGATGTATAATAATGAATTAGATGTTGAGAATTTATGGATTCATGAGGACGTCCATGTTAAATTCTTAACCAAATGTTTTAGATGGGTTAATGAACCATTTATTGAGAGCTCTATTATTTAATTTGACATTTGAGAATGTGGTCATCCCTTGATTGGATGACCCATATGGATTTTGGGATAAAAATTTAGCACTGAAGGTGACATATATGATCATTGGGTATTATATTTTTTATGACATATTCTAGGGAAGGATGGGGATGTTTTTTACTTGTATTGAAGGTTGAGGAGACCATTGTTATACTAATGGACTATGTATTTTCTGTGATATTTATTCATTACTATAACCACTATAAGAAGGTTCTTGTTTGATAGGTCTAATAGAATAAATATTTGATCTAGATATATTTATCCAATATTTATAGAAATAAACCAGAAATAGGGTTTTGGATATTGATGCTAAGAACTACATGATAGATTTTCGGAATTGGTCAAGAAGAGTGAATTGATGGATCAACATAATTCTTGACTAGCTCTATTAGGCTACTAAGATATATTATATTTCTTAATTGTTTACTAAAGTTAATGTTTCTAGTTAAAATCATTATAATAGGTTCCTATGAATAAATTTGTATATCATTTTATCATAGTTGATGTCTATAATTATTTCATAATGTATAAAAATCATTTATAGTGGAAATATTGAAATTTTGATGATCCTAATTAGTATGTAAATGAACCATTTATTATGTATCTTGGAGAATTACTAGATAAAATGATCTCTTCTCTAGCCAGAGTTGGATCATTTTGTCTAAGGTGGTGTCAAATAAGAGAATAAATGCATTTTTATTTATGAATTAATATTTGGGGTTATATAATCACAAATTAATTTGTTAAATTTATACTAGAAGTTATGTCTAGAGAAGGCCAAGAAATTCATTTATGAATTCACTCGTAATATCATTAGATATTTAGTAGCAAGATGAGGGTTGGTAAACTGATGAATAGTTTATCAAAATCCATATAGTGGCCCATGGGGAATTGAATACAATTAATTTTACATTTTGGCTGCTCATATGATTCATTTAGGATTAGTCAGAGGCCCTATATTTCATGATTGTCCAAGACCACGTAGAATTTGTTTGAAGATCAATATTCTATAGATTTATGTATAATATTGAAAAAGATTGAGATATGTCTTAGGGATGGCATTTGGTACTTTTATAAAATTTTATTATATTTATTCCATATGTATATATGGTATGACCCTTAGAATACCGGTTGATTTTTATAATCATTATTGTGACATTCTAAGAATTTATGTTTCCACATTCAATTTGATATTGAATTCTACTATTTTCAATATTTTTTGTGCTTACTTCATTATTATGTATTTCAATTTTTCGGTTATATACATAGTTATTTCACTCTTATTTGGCATTATCCTCACCAAAATGTATCTCATAAAACACTCTCCTATTGTCGGTAGACTATGACATATGGGGATGAATGGATAAGGCCTTATAGGGAGCGAATTTTGGTTATGTGTCTAATTCATATGGGGTTTTTCATTATAATATATTGTCAAATCAATCTATATTTCTTTATTATTGATAACATTTGGGATATGGTAGATAATAATTCTAGGAACAAGGGGACATATCGTGGAACATTTGTGGGTACTCCATGAACATGTTTTTATGATGGAAATTATAATCAATTTGGGTGATTATTTTATAATTTTATATTTCCATTTTTAGGGATCTATAATTTCACCAAGGGTGATATTATTGGTATTGGAATTATAGGTTTCGTATCATATCCCATCAGCATGATGTTTATGTAAATACTTCATTATTGGGATATATGTTACACATTTCGTGCACCAGTTTGTGAGAATTATCTGAAGACAGAGGTTATTTGGTTTAATGTGTATAAAAACCCTATATTTCCCCATCTAATATAGTTTTTTTATTATATGTAATTACACAAATTATATCCCCATATGGTGAATAATTAAGTAGAAATTATAAGTTCTCACTTGTGAAGGGAATATAGTACCTTCATTTGTAGTGTGGAGACCCTGATAGGTTTGTGTGGGTTTTAGATATTGCAATGGTGTCTATATTTGGTAAAATGTTCCTAATAAATGTTTATATTGGTATTTATTTTCCATATGGACGTGCTTTCAATAAGGTCCCATGTTCGGTTTATGGTGGAGGAATTTTAATCTTCCATCGGTGTGGCATATATTTCATCCACATGCTATCCACTTAGTTTAATGATGGAAACCAACGATTTTTCTATCACATGGTGGATAGGGAAAGACGAGATGATCATAAAATTATGGGGTCCACAAGGGACTTATATCACCATAGTCACATTTCATAACAAGAAACATTTTTTTTAGAAATTTTGATTTCATGTTCTAATAATGTGAAGCATTGGGAGTGGCCTTAGTATTGTTGTTTTTTCTGGAGGAGATGTATGGTTAGATTCCAAGGTTTTTTATATTAGATTAAATAATGGTGGAATGGTGATAGCATGGGTAGATTCATAGTGAATGTTTATTGCAATATATTATCTAGTTTTTTAATGAAATATTTTTCCAAATAATATTTTTAAACATATAAAATATTATCAATAAATAACATATGAATCACCTATTCATGAATTTCAATTTTGAATGGTAGGTATTCCATGAAGAAGAGAGATTTCCCTACCATATATTTTTTATATAAAATATATATTTCCATGTCTATGATCAATATAGAGTGTTATAGAATAAATAGCATAAAATAATAGTTGCATAAATTCCCAAAACTATTATTGTTAGCTTCCATCTAGTGCCATATGTTTTTAACATTAAACACTCATACAATAGGGATCTTTTATGAAAATACCAATATAATATAAATTCAAAAATATTTATATTATCCGTCATGGATTGAATATTGTACCAAATATTATTATGTGTGAGTAAAATAGTCTTCTAAAGAACTGATGTTGATGATGATTTCCTAGAGATCAATAAGATGTGAAAAAATATAATTTCAATATTATTTACAACTATTTTCAGAATGACAATGATAGATAAAATGAGAACTATAAAGTAGTTGATATATTCAAAATGAGACAACTTTTATTTTCAAAATTTTAATTTTATTTGGAGTTTTAAATAGGAAAATTTATCACGTTAATAAAATCATAAAAATAGTTGATGTTATTTTTAACCATAATGTTATGGATTTGCATGTAGAAAAATGTGTCAGTAACCAACATTAATAGTATACATATTCATTAGAATACATTATCCTTTTTTATGAAACCATAAAATATAACATATAAAATACCATATTAAAAATAAAATGTAAATTTGAATCAAAATTCATGAATTTTAAATAATATATCTGCACCATACATGATTAATGATTATACAAAACAAATCAAAACCGCAAGTATAACTCAAATTAAAGAAAATATTAACTATATTTTAAATCATGATATCTCTCTATTAATTAAATTACATCACCCAATTCTTAAAAACAATGATATTTCTCCTCAAGACTTTATATTATTGTGGTGAGTATAAAATACACAGTATGTTTGTCGGTTTATGTTTCATGTGTCAATGTGAATTTAGAATAATATTACATTAATGTAATAATTACTCTCAAATAAGATAATTATCCAATCCATATCAATTTTACCAATATCAGATAATATAAATGTTAATTTTAATAATTTAATATAAATATATATACATCTAAATATTTATTTATAACACAAAGACAGAATATTCAATGATAATAGATATAATACTTCCGATAAAAACTAACTCCAATAAATAATATTATTAAAATTACTAGGAACATAAGAAATTTCACTAGATCAAATTAGATAATGTTAAAAAGGAGACATATTTATTATTACACCATGAACCTAAAAATCATATATATACATGGTTTATTATAAATATCACATATCAATAATACACAAAAAATACATGTTTATAATTTTAGGAATTGATGAAAATACATTAAATTACAAAAAAGATATATTTTTCGTTTGAATACATTTCTCCACAAGAATATATTCACTAAACATATTAATCCACTTTATGTATCCATGAATAATTCATTGTAATCTGTTGGTTTCTTGGAGAAAATTAAAATAAAATAAATGGGTGAGAATAGATCTCTAATAAGGGTAGTATGCATTAGAATACCTCAAAAAATAAACATGGATGATGATATATTGTAGGAGTAAATAAAAATAAAACAATATTATATATCTAATAAAATGAGTAGGAAATATATCCATGGATGGAAATGAAATATAAATAATAACATCTAATGTTGTAAATGATTTCAGACTTATGGGATTCATAATGTAATATATTTTAATCTATGTATCTAGGCCACATTCCATGCAAACATACATTAATTATTATTTAAAATTATAAATTGCAAAAATTGATTGAATCATGTTACATACCAATTCATCGGGGTTCTATACAGTTTTGGGGGCCATCCATATTCTAATAATACCATTAAAAATCAACAACGATATTATAAATAAACCTTCTGGTGTAATCTAAGTACCCAAACTAGTATATATCATGAGACCTATCAATTCATGAAGGGGTTTTTCAATATTGATCACCAAATATCATAAAATTATATAAATTAATTCATTATATAAAAAATGAATAAAACTAAAAAAATAATTTAATTCCTTATTAATAAATATATATTTGTATTGAAATAAAATAGTTTTATTCATAATACATACAAAATAATTAAATGAAATAAAATAAATTCGATTATGTTGATAATATATAATTTTTAGTATCTATATCTATGTATGCTACATGGTCAAAAAAATATTCATAATCTGATCAGAACATACATAAACCATTATGAGTAATCAATATCCTTCAAAATTTCTTCAAGCTAAGGTCATTAAAAATGTAGATAAAGAAGGTCCATATAATAAATAGACTCTATCACTATGGAAGTAGAACAACTATTTAATTATATTTTCATTGATGAAAACACTCAATGAAAATATTTGATAATTTCATTACAAAATCAAAAATAAATATCTTTTTTATATCGTTTATTGATAATGAAAATTGTATGTTAAACAATGGAAATGGAAATTAAATTGGAAAATATAAAATCATGGAGATTTATCATTTAAACAAAAAATGAAAAATATTGTGGAAAATTCAATTCTTGTAGATAAAATTTAAGAGGGTTATTGTTTTTATAAAAAATTAAGAGGGTTATAGTCAATAGAAAATGACTGGTGTGTAAAACATAAATAATAAAAATTCAATCTTAAGAAAAAAAGTAAATGGTCATATAAAATGACATTAAGAAATAACTGAATTATATATATTAATAATAAATAAATAAAATAAATAATATGGAAAATAGGTATAAATATTTTTCACTAACAAAAATAGATTTGTTTTGTTCCACATATGATAATCCTTTTCTGTTATTTTAGAAAAAATGATTGGAAAATTATTAAAGTCCAGAATGCCCATTAAAAAAATTAATGGAATAAACTATATTCTGTTTTATATAGAAATAAATAACATATTCACATATTGTAAAGTTAATTTTAAAAACATTATTTCAATGAGAGATTGGAAAATAATCCCTTAGGATTATAGTTGAATTTGAATGAAATTATATTGAACAAAAGAACATGAAAATGTTGATTATATCCCTTGGATTGCAATAAAATATTTATATATTATATCCATGGATAATATATACACCATAAAAAAGAATAAATTTCATTTATATTATGTATATATCATGGATGGTAAATGTATATGTCAAAACTATTAAAAATATTATACCATTTAATGTAAGAATCATTCAATTAAAATTCTATAAAAAATGGATGAAAATATATAGATTCCATTTATAAATTCAATATAAATAACAAAATTATTCTAATAATCCTATTATATCATAGGAATTTAAGAACTAATAAGGTTAGTTAATGTAAATTATGTTAAAAATCCCATTATCTTGAGTCTTAACTATCCACACAGGTTTTCAAGCCCCCTCGGTCATTGAAAAATATCATTTACATTGAGCCTAAATCCTTTGTATAAATAAATTTAGGAAAACACATAGTCTTATAAATATATAAAGGATTCATTAAAAATTAATTTATATTGAATATGGATATAAAACTAATCTTGAGGATTTTTTATAGGATATAATGGAAATCCTTTAATATGAATAATTAAATAACGTTTTTATAAATATTATGTCGTTAAGGCTCATGAATAATATTTTATAATGTATCCAAACACATAAATGGAAAGTATAAAAAATTATTGGACAATAATAATAACTTATTTACTAAATAAATTATATACTGATGTTTAATAATTTATAAATCATTTTCAAAATTAAATACAATTAAAATTCATTTTTCAGGTCATATACATAATTTGGGTTTAATATTAACAATATTAATCTGATTTTAGCTTCAGGAGAATAAATAATATATTAACTAACATGTTAATAAATAAAAATCAAGAAACACAATAATTAATAATTATATTATAATTTTCAATTATTTTAAAACATTTTAATTGTTTTTCATCTACATTCACAAGAACTTCATTGATGCTACAAAATAATTTAGGATAATCAAAAAATTATTTAAAATTAAACAGAGTATACTAAAATGTATATAATTTATAAGTAATAATTATTTTCATATTAACCAATTCTTAATACCATTTTTTCCAATTTATGTCATCATGACATTTTTATGATAACAATTTTTAATTATTTTACCATATGGAGGCACTGCGAAAGCATCTAGATAATCAAATAGCTATATACATTGAAAATACATATATATACATCTATATAATATATTAATCATAAAAGTTTTATCTTCTTCCATTGAAAATCATATCTTCCCAAAAATATTATTACAAAGTAACCAATATTATTTTTTCAATGTCATAGAATTACTATATCACAATAAATAATTTGTTTTCAAATTTATATTTACATAAAAATAAATTTATATTTACTATATAATAATTAATGGTTATTGGATATTATTATAATGTATGATACATATCATATGATTAATTATTTTTAATTAAATAGTTAATTCATTATGATATCCTAAATTTTATGGTTCAAAAAACTGTAATTTGTTCAATTCAACAAAAAATTAACTCATACAGAAAAGTACCCAAAGTTATCCATGAATTATTTTTAAATTATTATAGAAAAAATAGATTTTATCAAATAAAAAATATGAAATTTAAATAATTAACATTTAAATAAAACCATATAGTTAAAAATAATATATCTAAATGTATAATGTTGATTTAGTTACTTTTTTATGGCACTAAATAAACATGTATATCTTTTAAAATTGATATTGTCTATAATTTTAAAATTTACTTTGAAAATATTTATAAAATAATAAATATCTTTATTCTATTTTATTTTCAGGTATTTTAATATGAAAAAACACAATGACAAGTTTTCAAATATATATCTACTACTTGAAATTATTATATTAACCTATATAAATACCACACCTTAAAAAATATCACTCATATATAAAATGCCTTAAATGTATATTCCTGAATTCATTCATTCTATAATCAGTTTCATAAGAAGAATATTCATTTGATATCATGTGGATTCTTACCACAACCATTGACTTCATTAATTAATTTTTTATTATTTCCCAATTATACATTTAGTGATCCAATAGAATATGGTCTTTCCTTAGTATGTATTTTAATTTAATGTTTTACATTTATTTTGTGTTAATCGTTCATTTATTATTCCAAATAATGAAATTTATTAAAAAAAATTATCAAAAGAAAATACATAATAAAACATAGGTTGTTTTTAATATTTATTAGCTCAACTTATATTAATTGACATTTCACACAATATATAATTTGTCCCAATTATATCTAACATTTTCCACAATCCACCTATATATATATTTATCACATAAAATAAAATTTATCATCCTCTAATAATGAAAATAAATTTCAATGCGAAATTAAATCACATACTATGATATCACCTGAAATGAAAAATTTAACTAAAATTACTAATCTCTTTGAAAAACTTAAAAACTTATATTTAAAAACACCACTCATGCTATGTAAAATGTGATCCATTTTGGAATTTAAATCAATACCCAAAATCCAAATTCCCAAAAATATTTTTCATTTAAAATTAAACCATTATATTTGATTACAACGAGATCATACTAATATTTCATAATCATAATTTTTATGAAAATTAAAAGAAGTAACAAGTGGTTGGACACCTATAAATTTTTAATATTCACCTGTTTTATTTTAATTTGACAACCAAGTAGTAGTTAACATTAGTGTATATCAATAAATGCAGTTGAAAAACACTAATTCAATTAGTAATCACCCTTCTGTCCAATAATGTATTATTAATCATTTGATATCATCATCATCTAAAGATTACATTTAATATGTTTAATGATAGCCATTCTGTATATCACACCATTAAAAAATTGGGTGTTCCCATTTTATTTCAATTTTGGGGAAAATAATTATCCTCATATAATTGAAATAATGATTATTAAAATTTATATAAATGATATTAAATCATGTAAAATGGGGAATTACTCTATAAAATCCTTAATAATTTAAAAATATTATAAAATCATCAAAATATATTGTGAATAATTAATTTTTGTTTGTATTTGGAAAATCATGAATTCCAATTATGAAATTAATGAATAATGTTATTAATTAACGTAATCACAATACTGTTATTCTAATAATAAATTTTATTATTATCTTAGTGTTATTTTCATTTATCTATTAATTTTTATGTTTAAATATATAATTATTAAGTGAAAATTATAGAACAAAACTCACATGTTACCAACCAGAACATCTTTGTTGGCTCAAAAAATTTCAATTGTTTTTCTTTATTCAACAGCTTCATTTAATAATATATGAACCTATTCCTAAATCATTTCTAAATACAATATATTATATAATGTAACTAGATGATTATAATAATATACGGCCAACACCCCAAATTTTGGAGGAAAAATATTAACTATTATTCAATTATTATTACCTCCACCTTAAATTAAACCACTCAATTCGTCTAACAACCCTTATTAAAACCATATCCTCTTATACTAACCATCCTCTATTAATTTAATGGATAGACCCCCACATTACCCATTATAATTTTATTTTTTCAAAGTGATCTCCCTACATATATTCTATGTTGTATAAACTCATATTACAAAAATAATATATATAAAAAATTAAAAATATAATTCAAATAATTAAAAAATTTAATAACACAAACTAATTATTCGATTTATATTCATGAAGATTATACGATTCCCAAACCCAAGTCTTAAGGGACAACCCTTATAATACAATAAATCGTGTACTACAAAATTAAATCAAGGATCTGTTGTAACTTATATTTTCCCATTCTATTTAGAATGTACCAAAATACTGAAAATATTGTTTAATACATTGAGAATTAAAAAAAAAGAGTCTTAAAATCATCCCTACATTCGATGATATTTATCTGTAAAAACAAAAAAAACAAAATATCCCATGTAAAATATGTAATAGTTATAAAAAATCAATAAAAACCCCATATAATTTCAATTTAAAACAATTATTATATAATAAATCAAATTTAACCTCGTTGGATATTTCTACTACATGGAACACTCTATGATTCCCTTATTCCTCCATAAAATTAAAAATAATGGAAAAATTAATCAAATAGTTGTACTTGTAATCCTAAATCTCCTCATAATGATACAAATTAGAACATTATCCTCGATAATAATATCATCGAAGAAATTAAGATGATATGAATCATGAATCAAATAATAAAGAATATTTATATTAAATATATAATGAATATGATTTTGTATTAAGGGAAGATTAAATTTTAATAAAATGTTTATTATATTCTCTAATATTATGAATGGTTTAACAAAATAAGTTGATGTTATACATCCTTTATCATAGTGATGATGTGATATTGTAAAAAAATATATGTTAAACAATTCTAAACCTTTATTGACTCTTATTATGAATAATTTCAAAATTAGGTTCCTAATTAGTAGTTTATATATAATTCAATATCATTTATGTACACTCTATAAAACTTTTATTTATTATAGTCTACTAATTTTCTACTCACTAATATCTATTATAATGGTCAATGTATTTAGAAGTTTATTTTTTGGAATTAATGATGTTGAATTTTCCTGGTATATTTTTATTTAAATTAAATGATAATAAATTATAATTTTTAATGAAATAATAGACTATAAAATATTTATATATTTTAAAGGATTAATTATTAAAAAAATTCCAAGTTATAGAAAATTTTAAAAGGATATATGTATTCCAAAGGGTACCGTCACAATTGATTATTATTTTGTGTTGATAAACTATTATTATTGGACATTATGCCATTCATGAATTATAAAAGTATAGAATAGTTGTGCATAATATATTTTATAGTTTATAAAGATGGAAACAAAATAATTAATTAATAAAATCATTTAATAATTTCTTTATATTCCCAAAAATATCTTAAATTTATTTTCATTTATTCCCCTCATTAAATACTATTGGGTTTATATCAATTTTACTTTATTCCAAGGTCATGGAGGGTCGTTCATAATGAATTATATATTCGAAAAAATTAATTTTTCTCCAACAATTCATCTATTTTCTCACCATTCCATATTTTGTTTATATTCATAGTGCATTATTGTAATTTTGGGTTGTATAAGTTTCAAAACTATGTTGAAAATACACATGATAAATTTTTTATCAAGATTATTATAGTGTTATATGGTAAGTAGAATTCATTCCATTGTAAGATTTTTTTAATTGTTTAATTACTCAATGGTTTGTCTCTTAATTTTGGATTAGTTAATTAATATAATTTGATACTTGGTTTATGAAATTTGGGGCTCCCATCATAGGTGATTCTTTTTGAATATTTTTGTTCAGGAGATATTGGTATATGAATTTATGGACTAAATTATGGTTGATGAAATTTACTAACAATGTGTCTGTTGAATTTTTTTAGGAATTGGTGTTTCATACATGTTATGTTATGTTATTTATTATTGTTTTTATATTATATATTATTGAATCTCAATTAATGGTATTTAATATTTTTTTTATTTTTGATATTTAATAAAATTCAAGGAGTCTTAGTATAATTTATCAATTACAAAATAATCACAAAACTAAGGTAAAATTATTCTTTCACTTGATTTATATATATTTTTTTATCTCTATTATATTATATGGGTTAGTAGAATATTTCTTTTTAGGAACTATTTATAATGTTTTAAATATATTTTTTTTAATTATTATAATATATAAAGATATTATTTTATTAAAATGGGGTTTTATTTGATTTCAATAGTTTTTATGAGTTATAAATATATAACTATTATTTTCCTAAAAAATATATGTGTATAGAAAATTATTAAATCACAATTTTCTGTTTTAAATTTAAGAAGAGCTTTTGATAAAAAAAATATATGTATTTCTGTTTAGATTTTTATGATTCACATTGCGTTTTTCAGTTTTTCATGATGGATATCATCGATTGATTTTAGTTTTATTGAAATGGTTAGTAAATTGATGTAGTGAGAACTAAATCTATCTTAGTGATGTTGAAATTAGAAAAAAAATATGTAGTACAATACATTATAATTAGCATTGATTAATTTTATGTTGTTTATAAATAAATGTTTAGTGCATAGAGGTTTTTGGATTCTCTTAACGGAGTTTTCTGACTAAAATTTAGTAACGAATATCATCTAGGATTTGGATGAAGTTGGGATTAATATGAACAGGGATGGAATTACCTATTTATTAATTTTTTAGTTTTTCTATGGAATGTTTTACTATACCATATATTATATATAATAAAAATTATTTAGTATATTATTTTAGAGGTCATATATTTATTTTATTCCTAAATTCCTACTAAAGTAAATATTTATATAAATTATATGGAATAACCAATAAGGAGTTATAGGAATTGGTAATGATCATTGGTTTATAATGAATATAATGTCATTATTGTATTGTATAATAGGTGTTTTGGACTAATTTGGATTCATTGGGTTGTAATTCTGTAATTATTGTATTTGAATATTGAGGTTCATTATTTAGCGAACTTAGGTTTACCATGGTATTTCATATGTTTATTATTTGGTTGAGATCACATGCTTTTTAAATTTTTTTTCTTTATTTATCATTTTTTGTGGCTCGGGTATCCTCTCTATAGATTGTTATGGAATAACATAATTAACAAAAATTTCCATTTGTATTTTCCCTTGGATATTTTGATATATGTGATTATAATCTTTATATATATGGTTATATCTAATGAGTTTCACCACATTATTCCATTTAATAGTAATAATTATATTATTTATATAAATTTAGATAACTCACCAATGTCATGTTAATGCCATCACTTATGGTGGTAGACAAGTTATTTTTGGAAAAAGTATATTAATTTTGTATGTACTATCATTTGTTTCTGTTTTATCTAATATTTTTTAGGGATGTGATCATGTTGTTGAATTTTGTGGTTAATTTCTGTTTTGATATTTGGAATATACAAATTTTCCTTATTTTCTTTACTATGAACATGGTTCCTATTGTAATTATTGAGGGTATAATTTAGTGTTTTTTAAATTATGGAGTAATTGTAGAATTTATTTTATTAATTGAATAATTTAGTAGTATTTATTTTTATGTATCTGGTACATTAGATGGATTAACCTTATCTAGAATAAATGTGACCCTACTATATATTTTGAATTATTCTTTTTTATTTTATAATTTTTTTATTTTTCCTTGTAATTTCATTATTTATGGATGGAATCAGAATCACCAAAAAATATTTCACATTAATCTATAATAATCACATTCATTTATAGTATGTAATGAAATCATGGATAACATGTTTGATCTATGGACTATCCCATAACTTTAAACATGATGTTTCTTTCTATGTGTATGTGAATTCATTTTGTTTTATAATATGATCATTGTATGAACAGTAAAGGGATTTCATAGCCCCTGATGAGTATTTTCAAGGAGTAAATGTCTTGTAATTAGTGGATTTGAATGGGTCAGAGGCCATTTTAATTATATTCAGTTTATGTTTCATCCATTTAGACTGGTTATTTTATTAATATATTATTCTATGTCATGATATTTGGGAGAACATGTGCATATAATTTGATATTTTTACATTATTTATTAAATAAAAGGTGTTTGAATTATAGGCCATCATTTTATCTGTTTATAGAAAAATACGTTCAAGCATTATAAATTTCAGAATATATTTTTTTGTAGAATGTTTTTAACTCCTTTTTATTAGTTTCATGTTGTCATAATTTACCCAAATATTTGTCTAAGACATTTTTATTATTTGATAAACTATAATATATTAGGAGTGGATATTGATTTTAGTGGGTCTTTGTTGGGAAAATTCCCTCAAGTTATCATTGAAGAATTTTTGAGGCGATTGTGTTTGTTGAAAAAGTGGACATCATTGTTGTGATTGTTGACAAAGTGAACCATGGCATACAAATTTATTGACAAAGAGGAATTCATGGTGGAATGTTGAGTTCAAGAGCTGTGGTCAACGATCTATGATTCAAGAATATCGACAAAGGAATGAATGATTTGGAGGTGGTACAAAAAGAGTAGATACAAGGTGGCTCCATTTTCTATTGTTTGCCAAATTTTTGGGCCTGAAAATCGGAAAATGGAGAGATGTGTTTTTGGCAAAGGGAGGTGTGTGAAATATTGGAGCGGTGAGCGAAAAATTATCTATGTCGCGAAAAATCAGTGGGATGCGCGAAATAATTAGGTGGTGTGCGAAATATCACCGGGTTGCATGAAATAGTGGGATGATGTTTTTCACGCAAGAGGTGTTTCGAGGTCCGAAGCTCGAAAAATGGCTAAGGCATGAGGTGCACGAAATATTAGAGCAATGCACAAAAAATGGCGTAATGCGGAAGCTTTGGTTTTCGTGCTCAAAGACAATTACGTGCTCAAGGAGGGTTTTTTCACACAGGGTCAATTTTTCCTATAAATATGAAGTGACCCCCCTCCTTTGGGAAGAGTTTAAGTCATAGAAAATATTCGAGATCTGGGGCGCGAAATAGAAGATCGCAAGGAAGTTGCGCGTAAACATTAAGTTTGCGCGTAAAGTCTGGTGCTCCGCAAAATGCTAAAGGCGGCGTGCAAAAGAAGTTAGTTTCACATAAAAGGGGTGTTGCGCGAAAAGAGGATTTCACGCACGTCAGAAAAATTACGCGCAAGGCAGTTTTGAGGCTGCGCGTAAAATTTAGAGGTTTCACGTAAAAGGGGAATTGTGTGAAAATTGAATTGTGCACAAAGAAAAGGAATTACGTGCAAGGCCCAGCAAAGGATGTGCGTAAAATTTGAGGTTTCTCGGTACACTTGGTGCGATGTGATATTCATCTAAGGGTGAAAATTGGACATCAACAGAGCATCCACATACAACAGAGGATGCATTATTTTTTGCAAATGAAGAGACCTACAGGTCTATAAACTGTGAGTGGATTATTTTCAATGCAGTGAGCAAAGGAAGAGGAAGAAGGTGATCCTCTCCACCGGCAGTGAGGTAGAGAGAGAGAGAAACTGGGAGGGACCCTTGGGAAAGAAGTTAGATGACCCTAAAACCTTATAAAGGTAGTGAGCCTGAGATAGAGTGACTGTGCCCGAACATTGTAATCCATAGCTAGTGAAGTATAGTGGAATTTGGTATGACCAGCAACCTGTAGGCTTATGCTCCTTGGAAGTATCCCTTAGCGGTGAACCAAGTGAAATTGATGTGTCCTGTGCTTTCTTTACTTTATGTTTATATTGGTTGCCACGCGTGTCATTGATTGAAGTTATATACGTCCCAAATTAATTTCCCATTCTTAGAACATTAGTATAGCATATGTTTGGGGTCGATCCACCGGGAACTATGGAATGAGTGAATTCAATTGAGTTAATATTTAATTAGGTGAAGTATGTAGAATTTAGAGTTGATTGAGTTGATTTTGGTTTTTGATTCAAACTAAATTGTTTTACATTGACGAATTGATCAAGATTTTTAAAAAAACAACGGTTAAATTTAAGGTGTTTAAAATAGGAAGAAAAGATGTGTTGGGCATGTGGTGATTAAGGAGTACATTTCCAAGATGCATAAATGGTTGTGTGGTTCATAATAATTCAATCCTTCTGGATTTCATTTTGTTACAAGATTTCCTTCGTCCGGTTCCTCTTGTTTGGAATTAGAGCAGCTGACCCCTTGGTCCAGTAGTCAGTGTTCTTCATTCATTATTAAGTTCGGTCTATTATTTGAATTGGTGAAATCCTTCCAATGGTCATGGATGTTTTCACTGTTACTTCACTTTTGTATCGCTAATCATTCTTCCCTTGGTCCAGCTCAGAATTGTCAGTTATATTAGACAGTGGTTTATGAAGAGTAAGATGAATTACAATGAGAAAACACAACTATATAAAACAATAGACAAATTATGATCCCATCATTCATAGACCCAAATGGGGGGTTTAGTTACACATAGAAAGTGGGAGAGAAATGACACACGTGATACCTGACAGATTCATCGTGTAGGCGTTGAGGTAGGGTGTCGGAAGGTGGAATGGTGGAATGACGACACCTTGGTAGCTTCAGGAATGGTGGTAATAGAGCTTCTCTCTCCTCTAATGGGTTCTGAACTCTCAAATTCGTAGGCCAAGGCCTCTTTATATAGAAAAATAAAGAACACGGCGTGTATAGAAAGTACATGCCGTGTAATTTTCGTCAATGAGTTTTGGTGAAAATTTCTCCGCTGTGAGGTGGCCTAACACGCCGTCTTTGACTTTTGAACACAGCGTTGCCTCGTAGTTGAGTGTACACGGCGTGTAGTATCAAAAGTTTGGTCGACATCCCCTTCTAAAATAGCAGACATGGCGTGTAAATATGGAACACGTTGTGTCTTCATTAACGTCCACATGGGCGTGTGGACTTTTCATCGGCAACTTTTCTTCTAGAAAGTAGTACACGGCGTGTAACACCACCACACACAGCATGTATCTTCTGCCATATGACTTGGGCATGTACTCCCTCCTTCGGTATGTGTCCATGCCTGGATGTACCCAACGTGTATAAAAGTACACGCCATGTAGTTTCAAAATTTTCACAGACTTCCCATGATCCGTGTATTTAGCCAGAAAGCTCATGAAAGTAACAGATTCACCAAAATCAATGAATATGTTCATAAAACAACAGATATTTGCTGAAAAAATGTTTTTATTTTCAAGTATATATATGGAATTTTATAAAAAAATCGGGTGCATCAAATTCCCCAACACTTAGTCATTTGCTTTCCCTCATGAAAATTTTCAACATCTAATTAATAGAGCCTATACTTTTAAAAGGAATGCATTTATGTAATCAAATGTGTAACTGATAAAGTTGCTATGGAAGATTTCTAAAAGGTACAAATATATTCAATTCATAAGATATTAAAATCCTGCATCATATATAATGCAATTAACTACTCTCATCCTCTTTCAACACATTTTTCAACCATTCAAAAATAAGCTTGCCACTTGATGATTTACCTTACCAGTTAAAATTACACTTCACACTCAAGATGTTTTTAATCAAAGTGGTTCTCAATCTAAGGTATATACACTCTATCCATAGGTTTGCAAGATATATTGTTCTCCACTTCAGAAAAATTGAATTAAAAAAATCATGAGGGCTTTATCAATAAGGTTCGGATGATTCTATGGCTAAGGGTTGGTAGGTTCAGATGTGAAAATAAATTCTGAGTCATGAAAAAGGAAGGATAATTCCTTTAAACAACATTTCATGATATTCAAACTAAATATCACTGAAAATGCATCCTTCACAAGCTCAGTCAAATGCTTTTGTAATCGTCACCATCTTCCTTAGGCATGTTGGGTTCATGAGAAAATAAGCAAAAAGTCCCCTTGTTGTTTGTTTGTTTTTTTATAACAAAACACAAGGGAAACACTTATGAATACAATGAGTAGATGTTTGGAACCCATTCTGCCCCAGATAATCAAGAGGCACTCCCCCACACATTATTTCATGGATGTGCACAAAATATTCCATGTGTTGCCAACTCCCTCTTTAAATCTCAAATGAATAATCATGCAAAGTTTTAAAAGAAATAGGTTAGGAAGGGAAGTAGGCTTGTAATGTGGACTCTTATAAAGTTATTTCATGGCTTCTATGGGATTAACAAAGATTAAATGTAGGGTAGGTCTCAAGAAAAAGGGGTTGAAACAATCTAATGCCTTAATCATTTTGATGTAATTCAAAAATTTCATCATGTTTTGAAAAGAAATCATCTAAATTTTGATAGTTATGCATATCCTAAGAATCTCTTAGAAAATAGGGTATTAGAAAATAAATATGAAAAAAAGGTTAGAATACCTCTCAGGAGTGGAAAAATAATAAAGGGACAATCAGGTCATGACATTCATATAAATGATTATCCTAATCAATGTAATTTATTCAAGTCTGAAAAGTTGCAATTGAAACTATATCAGTAATCATTTAAAAATACATAATAACTGAAATAAGAATGGAACCTTTCCAAAAGTTCCTACTGATAACTCTAGCATTTATATGAATGATTAACCACAATTGCATTACATTTTCAAATATAGAATATAATTATGATGTCACCTAGATTAGTTTAAGGGAAAAGTCTAAGGAGAAATATATAGACGCTCCCCCACACATAATACTGCACATGGTCCACTAAGTGTAATACTAAGGTAAAAGGTGGGAAACAGGTAGAAATGGGGGAAAATGAGGGAATGCAGTGGAATAAGTAAATAATATTAAAAAGAAAAAAGAAAGGGAAAAATACTCCCCTCATGAAAAGTGATTCCCAAGGTGCTCTATGATACCTGTGACTGGCGAGGAAAAAGAAAACGACAAACATGCACAACATCATAGCACATAAAATGACACAAGAGATATATAAGATAAAGAAAAATGTCACTATCACGGGGTTGCCTCTGGGGAGGCATCATCCTATACAGAATCGGCCAGTAAAGACTGTTCAGGAGGCGTGGAAGTTGGAATCCCAGACTCTACATCGGGAAGGGGAGATGAAGAAGTAGGATCTGTAATTATGTAGGCACCCACTGCTTTCGGACCAATCCCATGTGAATGAGAATGTGAAAATCCATCTTCTGGGGTGAAACTAACAAGTCATGAGGTAAAGAGGGCCCGAACACCCCTAGGTGGTGGGAAAGATGGGTGGTATAAAAGTCTTCAGTCAAGTTGCCCTGACGACCGGTAATCATGGAGTGGAAATAGGAGGCGGCGAGATTGGGGAGGTTTGGGTGGCATTCAGGAGAATAAAAAGGGAAGAGGGGAGGAGATGGGGAGACCACGCGACACGGCCTCAAGCCGGGTGGACCGTGACTTATATATCCGTGGTACACGGTGTGTATGTTTGGACTACACGTCATGTATCATTTTATTAAACAACACACATAAATATATAATTATTATTGTGAACTATATAATAATTATAATTAATATTTAAAATAAAATAGATATATCTACAAATTCTATTATAAATAATCATATACACGATGTGTATCGGGAAATACACGCCGTGTATTTTAGAATTAGAAAAAGAGTAGTACAACCTTTGGTTCGGTGCTTGGGGCGGGAATCGAACCGGCGATCAGTCCTTCCGAATGGAAGCCCTCAACCACTGGATAAAAGGTTGTTCTGCTATTCATATTTATTTTATAAATATATTTATTCTATATAGCATATAAACACGGAAAGAAATAAAATCATGGTGTGTGGTTTTTATTTAAGAAAAGATGGGGGGGTGAAGCGGGGAGATTAGCGTGATTCGAAACCAGGTCTTTTGAACCTGGTTTCGAGACTTTTCCAATCCTCCAACTTCACCCGCATGTAATTTCTTATTTAAAAAAAGTTTTTAATTTATATTTGAAAAATTATGGCGGACACGGCGTATATCGGAGTACACGTCATGTCGTTTTATTAAAAGAACAAATGATGGAAATGGGACGGTTGTCTGGGTTCAAACCCGGGTCTTTTGAAACCGGATTACGATTCTAGCCAACTAGTCCATCCCCATCATGGGTTATATTAAACACACACAGATATATATATATATATATATATATATATGGAAAATACCACACATGCCGTGTAAATAAAAGGAGGAACCTCGTGCTGAAGGGAGGTCAGGAGGATTCGAACCGCGAACGACTTGAATAAACTCCAGTGACTTTACCATCGGCACCGGCATCATCCCTAGTTATTTATTTGTTATTCTATATATTTATACTATTAAAATTAAAAATTAAAAATATAATTACGCGCCGTGAATATTAGTGGGACACGACGTGTAACCTATGGGTTGCCTCCGAGGAAGAGCCTTTGTTTTAATTCCTTGGCTCGACCTACTTACCTTGCTTACCTAATATTTATGGTGGATAACGGTCCCAATTGTGGCCTCACTGGCCATCTAGGAGTTGGAAGTTCTCTAGATATTCTTCAACAGGAATGTCCTGATTGTTAAAATTATCAGAAATATAGGAACATACCATATTATCCACCAGGCGGTCATCCAGGGTAGTAACTTCATAACAATCCCCATGATCGTACGATGATGCCTACATAATGGATTTTAGAACATTGTAGGAGACTCTCTCATCTCCTACCCATATAATCAGCTCTCCCTGGTGCACATCAATGAGTTCCTTCCCAGTTGCTAGGAATGGTCTTCTCAATATAAGTGGTGCTTACCAGTCATCCCCCATGTCGAGGATGATGAAATCTACTGGGAGGATCAGCCTACCCACCTTGGCCAGTATGTCCTCTAGTAGTACCTTCAGGTGTTTGATGGATTGATCAGAAAGTTGAAGGGCTACAAGGGTAGTCTTGAGCTCGTTGGGTCCCAGCATCTTGAAAACTCTGATGGGCATGAGGTTCATGCTGGCCCCTAAGTCGTAGAGGGCCTTCCCAAACTCACAGGATCCAATAGTACAAGGAATGGTGAAACTACATGGATCATAGAATTTGGGAGGATTAGAATGTTGAACCACGACGGAGCACTCCTTTTTTAGTGCAATAATTCCCAAATCTTCTATATTCCTCTTATTAGAGAGGATTTCCTTAATGAATTTGGCGTATGTGGGCATCTAAGTCAGGGCCTCTACAAATGGGATGATAATATGTAGCTTCTTGAACACATCCATGAATTTGCTGAACTGGTGGTCCTGCTTCCTCTACATCAATCTCTCCGGAAAGGGTAAGGTAGGCTTGAATGGATGGATTAATTCCTTTCCTTTATTCTCTAAAGACTCCTTTCAAGGGATTTTGGAAGATGAGGGGTCGGTATTGGTACATTCTTCAGCATCATGGGGTGTGGGTGGACCTGGTTGTGCTGGTTGGTTCTATTGGAGTTCTTTTCCACTCCGGAGCATGATGGCTTGTGCCTCATCCCTCGTTTTCTTCTCAGTGTTTCACGGTAGTGTACCGGGTTACCTCCCTAATAGCTGGTTTGTTATCTAGCCAATTTGATTCTCAATGCTTCGGATGGAAGCCTCCTGGTTTTGGAATTTTGTTTCAGCAGTTGATATAAATTTACTAATCAGGTCTTCTAACCATGATGTTCTCCCTTTTTGAGATGGATGGGCAGCCGGTGGAGGAGGTGGCTGTCGTGGCTATTGTGGGGAAGGGTTCTGGTACACTTGCAGTTGATAGGAATGTTGCTAGAACTTCTATCTCGGAAACTGATTCTGGTACTGAGGTTGATTATAGCCAGGCGGTCACTTGGGTGGAGGGTTTTGCTGTTGTTGGCCCCAGCCTTGGTTCTGATTATTTCGCTATGCCGGGTTCTGGTACACCTGGTACTAGTTGGGACCATTATTTTGGGCAACATAACTTACCTCGCTCGTCAAAAGGCCTCTAGTCGAACCCGGGCATTCTCCCAAGATGTGGTTATCACCACAGTCACCGCATGTTGGATGGTTCGCCTCATGAACATGAGAAGTGGATTTGAGATTCAATGCGTCGATATTCATGGACACAACGTCCAACTGAGGAGCTATCATAGTGGTAGCGTCAATATTATGCATACCTCTCTTTTGATTCCCCCACTTGGAGTGCCATTGGAAGCTGTTGGATGACATGTCTTCTAGTGGTTTGAATAGTTTTTCAGGGGATTTCCGTATCACCATGCCTCCAGCAGTAGCATCCACCACGGACATGGTATTCATGGTAAGTCCTCCGTAGAAGGTCTGGACTTTCATCTATAGTGGGAGTTCGGGGTGGCGGAATTTTCATATCATTTCTTTGAAGCATTCCCAAGACTCATACAATGACTCGGAGTCGTGCTGCTGGAAATTATGGATCTCATTCCGGAGTGACACCGTCTTTGATGGTGGAAAGTACTTGGATAGAAACGCCTGGGGTAGCTCCTCCCAGGTGAGGATATATTGATGTGGTAGACCCTTGATCCAGTATTTTTGCCTTCTAGAGTAGAGAAAATGGAAATAGGCGAAGACAGATGGCATCTTCGGACATGCCAGTGTACCAAAAGGTGTCAAAGATCTCCAGAAAGATAGAGAGATGTGCGTTCAGGTCCTCTCTAGCAGGCCTCCAAATTGGACTACGTTCTGGATCAGATGCATGATAGCAGGCTTGATCTCAAATTGTGGAGCCTAGATCGGGGGAAGGACAATGCCCTTAATAGCTCCGTGGATTGAAGGAAGACCGTACTCTATAAGGGTACATCCTGGATGTTGTTGTTGAAGGGGTGGATCATGAATGAACTGCTCCTGAGGGGCGATGTATGGACGTGGGAAGAGTTGATGTGGAGGCCTTTGGTAATCCATTGGAAGGAATTCCATGAATGCTCCTAGAGCCTACTCCGGTAAACCAGCAGCGGGAGGATGCTGATCCAGGTACTGATGCTCAGCGGCAACATTTACGGCTGGTGCTCCCACTTCCTTGTTCGCCATGGGTTGTGGTTACTGGTTGTGAGTTTCTGTCTGTGTACGCCGATGATGAAGCATTCTCGGTTCAATTTCCGGTTCAAGAGGAACTAATTCCGAAGACTCGATGCTTCTGGATTGTTTAAGACGTCTAAACATAAACTTTACGCTCTGCACAACATAATAAAAATACCAGGCGTAACAAGGGAAAAGTAAAAGAGAAAATTTTAAATGGGATCATAAAATATATTTTTGATAATTTTTTATTTTTATATTCACTCAAATCAATTATTAACACAATTTAAATATCAGCACTAAAACCAAAGGATCCCCAGTAACGACGCCAAAATTTGGTCGCGCTTGTCGTTGATTGAAGTTATATGCGTCCCAAGTTAATTACCCGTTCTTAGAAATGTAGTATAGCATAAGTTCGGGGTCGATTCACAGGGAACTATAGCATGCGTAAATTCAATTGAGTTAATATGTAATTAGGTGAAGTATGCAGAATTTAGAGTTCATTGAGTTGATTTTGGTTTTTTATTGATACTAAATTATTTTACTTTGAAGAAATGATTAACATTTTTAAATACAAAAACATGTAAATTTAAAGAGTTTAAAATAGGATGAAATGACTTGTCTGGGCTGTAGTGATTAACTAGTACTTTTGCAGGTTGTTCAAATGGTTGTGTTGTTCATAATATTTAAATCATTCTGGATTTCGTTTTGTTACAATATTTCCTTGGTCCGGTTCCACTTTTTTGGAATTTGAGCAGCTGACCCCTTGGTCGGGCAGTCATTGTTCTTAATTCTTTATTATGTTCGGTCCATTATTTGAATTGGTTAAATCATTCCAATGCTCGTGGATGTTTTCACCGTTACTTCTCTTTTGTATCGCTGAGAATTCTTCCCTTGGTCTGGCTCAAGAATTCTCAGTTATATTAGACAGTTGTTTAAGAAGAGTAAAATGAATTACAACGAGAAAACACAACTATATAAAAAAATACACAAATTATGATCCCATCACCCACAACCCCAATACCAGAGGTTTAGTTACACATAGAAAGTTGGAGAGAAATGACACACGTGATACCTGATGGAATCATCGAGTAGTCATTGAGGTAGGGTGTCAGAAGGTGGAATGGTGGAATGATTACACCTTTGTAGCATCGGGAATGGTGGTAGCAAAGCTTCTCTCTCCTCTAATGGGTCCTGAACTCTCAAATCCGTAGACCAAGGCCTCTTTTTATAGAAAAATAATATACGCAGCATGTATAGAATGTACATGGAGTGTGATTTTCATAAAC
This sequence comes from Viscum album, assembly GCA_963277665.1. Taxonomy (NCBI): domain Eukaryota; kingdom Viridiplantae; phylum Streptophyta; class Magnoliopsida; order Santalales; family Viscaceae; genus Viscum; species Viscum album. The sequence continues at coordinate 2,052,096,448 of OY728151.1, forward strand.
GCGCTTTGGCACCAATTTCTCTGCTGGTAGGTGGCCTAACACGCCGTCTTTGACTTTTGAACACTATGACGCCTCGTAGTTGAGTGTACACAGTGTGTAGCACTACCTTACATGGCATGTAGTGTCAAAATTTTGGCCTCCATCCCCTTCTAAAATAGTAGACACAACGTGTAAAAATGGAACATGTCATGTCTTCATTAATGGCCACATGGGCGTGTGGACATTTCATCAGCGACTACTGCTTCTAGAAAGTAGAACACATCGTGTACCGTCTCCACACAAGGTGTGTATCTTCTTCTTGGTGACATGGGTGTGTACTCCCTCCTTCGGTTTATGTCCTTGCCTGGATATACACGGCATGTATAAAAGTACACACCTTGTAGTTTCAAAATTTTCACAAACATCCCTTAATCTGTGTATTTATCCACAATGCTCCTAAAAGTTAACAGATTCACCAAAATCAAAGAATATGTTTATAAAACAACATATATTTTCTTTAAACATGTTTTAATTGTCAATTATATATATGGAAATGTATACACAAATCGTGTGCATCAATTGGGGAACATGAAAGAGAGAGAGAAGCATGTTTTTCTTAACAGCGAAACAAGATCAGAACGAGCTTTAATTTTAAATTGGTCATTCCCTGATTCACCACCCCCCCCCCCTCTCAGGGTATTCAGCCATGTGGACCTAACAATTGGTATTAGAGGGAAGGTTGATATTTTTTCTTCTCTCAATGGAGGTCACTAATCATAAAGGGATTCCAATATTCGACCGATGTAATTTCCAGATATGGAAGAATCGAATGCAACACTATTTCCGATCTTTGGGAATGGATTTGTTTTCAGCAGCTATGCATGGTATCACAATGGATATTAATAGTGGCGCATTATCAGAATCTGAGCATAGATGGTTGGATGCTGATGCAAAAGCAACCAATGCCTTAGGGGGAGCCCTTTCTAATCCCATCTACGCAAAGTTTGTGTCATGCAAAAAGTCGCGTTCCATGTGGGAAAAACTATTGAATATTTATGAAGGAGATACAATGGTCAGAGAGGCAAAGCTGCAATTGTTGTGTAATAAGTATGAAGATCTGAAGATGAACCTGAATGAATCTGTTGATGCATTCTTTGACAGGGTAAATATTGATGTGGAAGATATGCGAGGACATGGTGAAGTCATTGAAGACATAAATATCGAGAACCCATCTTGAGGAAGCTTCCACCGCGGTTCAATCCAAATGTTTCAGTTCATGAATATAATGATCCCAAAGAGCTGACATTGGACAATTTTCACAGTACCTTGGTTTCATATGAGATGAGGAATGATGATAACGAGGCTGTGGAAAAGGGGAAATCTAAATAGATGACATTTATGGCCATGAAGAAGCTCACAATTGAAGATTCTCAGGAAAAATAAGAGACAGATGAGATGATGTCATTCCTTTCTTCAAATCTGTAAAGAAGAAAAGGAAAGTTTAAATGGAAACTTCCACTAGCATGGTTTTGATGTGGAATGATTGGTCATCTTGAGGAAAGGTTCCCCAAAAATATTCAAGATAACGATAATGATGATGATGAAGTCAAAATTCCCAAGAAGAAGTCTTCAGCATTTGAGAAAGGGAAGAAACAAATCAACAGAAATTTCTTCAAGAAGAATAATCTTCATTCAAAAGAAATTGACAGATCAGATGAGTCTGAGGATGAAGAGGTTGAGGAGTTTGAAAATTGTAAAGATCATGGAAAAAATGCTATGGTGGTCGTTGTCGGTAGTGCTCAGGAAATGGAAGAAACCGACACTGATGAAGAAGAAGAAGAATAAATTGAAGGTAGAGTTTACATGGAAGCTGAATTAGAAGCATCTCTTGAAAAAATAGATATTTTGAGAGAAAAAACAATGAAAGCCAACAAGGTGGTACATGATGCAAATTTCTACATGCAACAGCAGGAAGACGAGAATTATGAGCTTGTAAAATAAATATAATACCTTAATTCATCAAGGCAAGTGAGCACAGAAAAGGTTGATGAGCATAGGTTCAATATTGAATAATAGAAAAGGGAGATCAAAATCTTCAATGGAAAATTTAAAGATCACATCAAGCATATTGATGTTCTTGAAAAAGAAGTTGTCGGTCTGTGGAGAAAAGAAAAATACCAAGAAAATCCTTTGATTCCTAACACATTCCTGGGAAGGCATGTTGTTCCTAAGACCGAAAAGATGAAACAGGAGCCTAGAAGTTCACCAGGGAAAAAGCAGCAATTGAGCTCAGAAGTTAAGGCTGTTTCAGGGCTTAATCAGAGACAAATATCTGTGACAATTGAGGTCAGACTGCAAGCACCCATCCAAAAGTTGAAGGTTGATTTGGGAACAAAGAAAAATAAGAATATTCAGAGATCCCAAAGGGAAAATCGTAGTACTGATGTAACATGAATGAATTCACCATATATCAGGTGTTATTGTTGTGGGAAGATGGGACATTATTGGTATGTGTGTTCCGTAGACAAGTGATATAGAAGGGAACAAGAACAGAGGTGGCAGCCAAACAGAGAACCGTTTTCCAGAACATATTTCTAAGGACACTGTTTTTGGTGCGGTGGATATGGGCACATGGCTAGGTACATCACATCGACCATTTAGAGAAATATTCCAAAAAAATCAAAATTTATGCCAGCATCAGATCAATAAACAAACAGGTGGGTTAAAAATGCAGAATAGATTTGTGACTCTATAAGATGAAGTCGGTCCATCATACTCTAAGAAATAACAGAAGCCTCAATCCATGCCGATTTTGAAGGAAAAAGTATGGACTAAGGAGAAGAAAATGGAAAGTCCATAGTGGCCGAGATCTCCCTTTATGAATCAGATCGATCTGGTGTGTGGGTCCTTGACAGTGGTTGCACATCCCACATGACGGGTCATAAGGATCTTTTTACATGCATAATATATGACAATGAAGGAATTGTCAAATTTGGAAACGATGAAGGCCTGAAGATTTTTGGCTCATGGAAAAGGCAAGTTTGGGGGCAATGAAATGAGACGTGCTGATGTCTTGGTAGTAGAGGGTCTTAGTCATAACAGGCTCAGTGTCAGTCAACTGTGTGACTATGGGCACTCTATCCGATTTACCAAGAAGATGTGTGTTGTGAAAGGAAAATATGGAGCAGTTGTTCTATAGGGAATAAGTACAAAGGGAAATATCTACCTTATAGGTGGGGAAGAAAATATATTTATTTTATCCAGAGAGGAAGAAAACCAGATGTGGAATAAGTGACTTGGTCATCTATGCCAACCATCTATGGAAGATCAGGTAATGTGTGATGCTGCTAGAGACCTTCCCAAACTATCACGTGATCGCACTTATATGTGTGATGCTTGCCAACAAGGGAAGATCATCAGAAAGAAATATAGGCCAAAGGAATAGAAACCAACTTGAATGCTCAAATTACTGCATGGTGTTGTATGTGGACCAATCTAACCACGATCTATAAATGGGAAAAGGTAATATGTCCTTTTAATTGATGATTATAGCAGAATGACATGGGTATTTTTCATTACCCATAAGACAGTGGAGTTCAGTTGCATAAAGTTGTACAGGAGGGAATCATAAAGCATTCTTGGGCAGAGAATTTTGAAATTTCATACAGATTATGGTATCGAATTCACAAATTGTCATGTGGAAGAATATCTCGAGAAACACAAGATAAGGAACCAAGTTTCATCAGTGAGAACTCCCCAACAAAATGTAGTTGTTGAAAGGAGAAATCGGATCATCAACAACATGGCCAGAACATTTCTTATTGAAAAGGACCTACATGAGAAATTTTGGAAGGAAGCAGTTTTGACATCGGTCTATATATCAAAGAGGTCTCTGTTGTGTTCGAAGAAAGGGAACACTCCGTATGAACTGTGGTACGGAAAGAAGACAACGTTGAAATACTTTTGAATCTTTGGAAGTATGTTTTTCATTCTCAACAAAGAAAATCACATAATGTTTGAGTCATGAGGAGATGAGGGGATATTCCTTGGCTAGTCTTGGAAACTCAATGAATATAAATATTTCAACAAAAGGATGGGAAAAATTGTTGAGAGAAATTATGTCAATATAGATAAAAATGAACAGAATACTCAAGGAACCATTGAACAGTTCCTGGATGAAAGTGATGATGAGGTAAGCAATATAGGGGGAGTAGAAGTGGTATAGGATGACTCAGAAGAAGATACTGATGATGAACAAGAAAGTGTCAAGTCTGTGTCTGCTAGGAAGACAAATAGTCGAGCTGAAATTTATAGGCAAAATATCATTGGTGATCAAACAGCTCCAGTTCAGAGTCGAAGAATGAATTCATTATAGCAAACATCGTTTTTGTCTCAGTTGGAGATGAAATGTTTTTCTAATGTAGTTTAAGATTAAAACTGGGTTCAGGCTATGAATGAAGAGATTGATCAGATTGAGATGAATCTGACATGGGAAATTGTTTCGATTCCAACATACAAGAATGTCATCGGGACTAAATGGGTCTATCACAACAAGAAGAAGGAATATGGAACAGTAATTCAGAACAAATAACGACCAGTGTACAAGGGATACTATCAGATAAAGGGAATAGATGTTGATGAGACATTTGCACCGGTAGCAAGGCTGGAGACAATCAGATTATTTTTGGCCATAACAGTGAAAATAAAGTTCAAAGTGTTCTAGATGGATGTCAAATATGCATTCTTTAATGGAGTTCTATAAGAGGAGGTGTATATTGAGCAGCCAGATGGTTTTCTCAATCATGAGGATGAGAACAAATTTTGCAGGCTGACGAAAGCTTTGTATGGGTTGAAACAAGCTCCAAGAGCATGGTAGTCAAGGCTTGATCAGTACATGAAGAAGATTGGTTTCCAGTGTGGGGGAGGTGATTACAATCTCTACATCAACAACAATAGTAATCAAAGGATTATGGTGTTGGTTTTTGTCTATGACATAATATTTGGCGGATCAAATGATGCCCAGTGCAGACAGTTTTCCGAATTCCTGAAAAATGAGTTCGAAATGTCAATGATTAGAGAGCTAACAATTTTACTTGGTTTACAGGTGAAACAAGGATGTAATGGAACTTTTATTTCTCAATACAAATATTCCAAGGAGGTTCTTAGAAGGTTTGGAATGGATAACTCCAAGGATATGAAGACTCTAGTTGCTACCCGGATGAAATTATCAAAAGATGAGGATGGCAAGGATGTTAATATCTCATAATACAGGTATATTATTGGAAGTCTGTTGTACTTGACCATGACAAGGCCAGATATTGTTTTCGCCACAATCCAAGAAGCGATATATCAGAGTAATCCCAAGGATTTCCACATGATTTCAGTGAAAAGAATACATCAGTATATCCAAGGCACATTGGATTTCGGCTTGACATATACTTATAAATATCAAACAGTGTTATTGGGATATACTTATGCAGACTGGTCTAGTTCAACATATGATTGAAAATCCACATCAGGAGGTGCATTCTATCATGGTGGATTGTGTATTTATTGTCTTATAATGACGCAAGATTGCATTTAATTGAGCACCGTAGAAGCTGAGTATATTATAGCCACTCATGCATGCACACAGTTATTGTGGATGATGTAGAATCTTGAAGATATCGGAGTTGATGTGAAGTCTCCGATCGGAATCTAGTGTGATAACTCAAGTGCTATAAATCTCAGCAAAAATCCAATCCCTCACTCAAGTACAAAGCACATTGAGATAAAGTATCATTTTATCAAGGTGAAATTTGAGAAGGGAATCATGAAGTTGGAGTATGTGCCTACAGAACTATAGGTTGCATACATTTTTAAAAAGGCCGTACTCACTGAAGCATTTGAAATGCATCGACTGGATCTAGGAGTGCAGTAGATTCCCAACATTAGAAATAGTGTGGATGTGGAACTAACCCACCCCCCTACCTCTCCCTGAGGTATGATTTTTTTTCCGTAATCTGCTGATGTCTTCTCTTCTCTATTACAGACTGCAAAGGCATGACCTTTGGGTTCGTTGATAAAGGGGGAGAAAATAGTGAGTGTTCAAGGGGGAGACAGTGTGGAGATTTGAAAAATCATGAATGAGATGGGGAGAAGCTGACAGGTGGAGCATCCATATAGGGGGATTTTATTCTATTTGATTGTGCTTCGCCAGATCTTAGCTTAGACAACATAAGAAATAAGGCTAAAGTGGTTTTGATGCTGCCAAGAGTTGCATCTATGAGAAGAAAGGAGGATATTATCAAATCTAATGATGCTAGATGTGATCATTAAATGAAAAGATATCACAACTGCTGAGTATCGTGATAAAATTGTAAGAGAGATATGGAATGTGGTAAGATGATTTCAAAAAATTTGTATCGGTTCGGTGTCAACAGTTGGCATCAAAGATGGAGTAATTCATTGATGAACTTTTCATTTACTCTTGTTTCTCACACCGAGCATTGCATATGTGGGCTTAGATTATGTGTAGATTAAATCCTTGATCACTATCGTAAGCGCAATAGGTGAATGGTGGATGACGAATTAACAATGTATCCTTCTATGGAAGAGTTGTCAACAAACACCAAGGGGGAGATTGTTAGGAAAAAATCCCTCAAGGTATCATTGAAGAATTTTTGAGGTGATTGTGTTTGTTGACAAAGTGGACATCAGTGTTGTGATTTTTGACAAAGTGAACCATGACATACAAATTGGTTGACAAATATGATTTCATGTTGGAATTTCGAGTCCAAGTGTTGTGGTCAACGATCTATGATTCAAGAACGTCGAAAAATGAATGGGATGTGTGAAATAATTACACAGTGTGCGAAATATCAGTGTGTTGCATGAAAAAGAGGGATGAAGTTTTTTACACAAGAGATGTTTCGAGGTCCGAAGCATGAAAAATGGCAAATGCATGAGGTGCTTGAAATATTGGAGCAGGGCATGAAAAATGGCATAACGCTGAATATTTGGTTTTCACGCTCAAAGGGAATTATGTGCTCAAGGATGGTTTTTTCACGCGGGGTCGATTTTTATTATAAATATGAAGTGACCCCCCTCCATTGGGAAGAGTTGAAGTCATAGAAAATATCTGCGCTCTGGTGCGAGAAATAGAAGTTCTCAAGGAAGTTGCGCGTAAACATTAATTTTGTGCGTAATGTCTGGTGTTGCGCGAAAAGCTAAAGGCAGTGCGCAAAAGAAGTCAGTTTCACATAAAAGGGGTGTTGCGCGAAAAGAGTATTTCATGCATGTCAGGAAAATTTCGTGCAAGGCAGTTTTGAGGATGTGGGACAAAATTTAGAGGTTGCATGTAAAAGTGGAGTGGGGAGAAAAGTTAATTGCACGCAATGAAAAGTAATTACGCCCAAAGCCCAGCAAAAGATGCGTGTAAAATTTGAGGTTTCTCGATACACCTGGTGCAAAGTAAGATTCATCTATGGGTGAAAATTGGACTTAAACAGAGCATCTACATACAACGAAGGATGCATTATTTCATGCAAATGAAGAGACCTACAGGTCTATAAACTGTGAGTGGATTCCCTTCAGAGTAGTGAGAAAAGGAAGAGGAAGAAGGTGATCCTCTCCACTGGCAGTGAGCCAGAGAGAGAGAAACAGGGAGTGACCCTTGGGAAAGTAGTGAGATGACCCTAAAATCTTGTAAAGGTAGTGAGCATGGGATAGAGTGACTGTGCCGAAACATTGTAATCCTATCTAGTGAATTATAGTGGAATTTGGTACGACCAGCAACCTGTTGGCATATGCTCCTTAGACGTAGCCCATAGCGGTGATCCAAGTAAAATTATTGTGTCCTATGCATTCTTTACTTTTTCTTTATATTTTTCAACATGAAAGGGAGAGAAGATTTTTTTTTCTTAAGAGCGAAACAAGATCTGAACATGCTTTAATTTTAAATAAGTCATACCCTGCTTCACCCCCCCCCCCCTCTCAGGGTATTCAGCCTTATGGACCCAACAATTGGTATCAGTGGGAAGGTTTATACTTGTTCTTCCCTCAATGGAGTTCACTAATCATAAAGGGATTCTGATATTCGATGTATTTAATTTCCAGATATAGAAGAATCGAATGCAACAATATAATTGATCAGTGGGGATGGATGTGTTTTCAGTAGCTATGCATGGTATCACAGCGGATATTAGTAGTGCTGCATTATCAGAAGCTGAGCATAGAGTGTTGGATGATGATGCAAAAGAAATCAATGCCTTTGGGGGAGCCCTTTCCAATACCATCTACACAAAGGTGATTTCATGAATAACGTCACATGACATGTGGTAAAAACTATTGAATATATTTGAAGGAGATACAAAGGTCAGAGAGGAAAAGTTGCAATTGTTGTGGAATAAGTATGAAGATCTGAAGATGAACCCGAATGAGTCTGTTGATGCATTTTTGACTGGGTAAATATTCTTGTGGAAGATATGCACAGACTTTTTGAAGTCATTGAAGACATAAATATCGTAAATCCCATCTTGAGGAAACTTCCACCACAGTTCAATCTGAATGTTTCAGTTCTAGAAGATAAAGTTCCCAAAGAGCTGACATTGGACAATTTGTATAGTACATTGGTTTCATATGAGATGAGGAATGATGACAACGAGGCTATGGAAAAGAGGAAATCTAAAGAGATGGCATTTAAGGCCATGAAGAAGATCACTATTAAAGATTCTCAGGAAGAAGAAGAGATGGATGAGGTTATTCCATTCTTTTGTTCAAATCTACAAATAGGAAAAGGATAGTTTAAATGGAAACTTCCACTAGCATGCTTTCGATGTGCAAAGGTTGGTCATCTTGTGGTAAGGTGCCCCAAAAAGATTCAAGATAACAATAATTATGATGAAAAAGTAGAAATTCCAAAGAATAAGTCCTCAGCATTTGTGAAAGGGATGAAACACTTCAAGAGAAATCTCTTCAAGAAGAAGATTCTTCTTTCAAAAGAAATTGATAGTTCAGATGAGTCTCAGGATGAAGAGGTTGAGGAGTTTGAAAATTTTAAATATCATGGAAAAAATGAAATGGTGGATGTTGTTGGTAGTGCTCAGGAAATGGAAGAAACTGACGCTGATGAAGAAGTAGAAGAAATTGAAGGTAGAGTTCACATGGAAGCTGAATTAGAAGCTTCACTTGAATAAATAGATATTTGGACAGAAAAAACAAAGAAATCAAACAAGGTGGTACACTATGCCAAACTCTATATGCAACAGTAGGAAGACGAGAAGTCTGAGGTTCTAAAAGAAATAGAAAACCTTAAGTCTTCAAGGTCATAGAGCATAGAAAAGGTTGATGAGAATAGGCTCAAGATTGAAGAACAGAAAAGGGAGATCGATGGCTTGAACAGAAAATTGAAAGATCAGGTCAAGCGTATCGAAGAGCTTGAAGAGGAAGTTGTCGGTCTATGGAGAAAAGTCAAAGAACAGGAAAAATCATTGATTCATAACACATTCCTGGGAAGTCAACTTTTTACAAAGACTGAAAAGATGAAAGAGGATTCTAGTAGTTCATCAGCGAAGAAGCAACAATTGAGCTTAGAAGTTAAGGTTGTTTCATGGGATTTATCAAAAACAAAAATCTGTGAAAATTGAGGTCAGACCAAAAGCACCAGTCCTGAAGTTTAAGGTTGATTTGGGAACAATGAAAAATCAGAATATTCAGAGATCACAAAGGTAAAATTGTAGTGATGATGTAACACAACGGAATTCTCCTTATATTAGGTGTAATTTTTGTGGGAAGATGGGACATTCACAGAATTTGTGTTCCATAGCCTTGAGATATAGAAGGGAACAAGAACAGAGGTAGCAGCTAAACAGAGAACAGTTTTCCAGAACATATTTCGAAGGATACTATTTTTGGTGCGATGGATTTTGGCACATGGATAGGTACTGCACTTCGACCATTCAGAGAAATTTTCCAAAGAAAAATAAAAATGTACCTAAGCATCAGATCAATAAACCAACAGGTGAGTTAAAAATGCAGAATAGATTTCTGACTCTGTAAGATGAAGCTAGTCCATCATACTATGAGAAATAACAGAAGCCCCAATCCATGCTGACTGTGAAGGAAAAAAGTATAGACCAAGAAGAAGAAAAATGAGAAGGTCGTGGTGGCAGAGATTGCCCTTTATGCCTCAGAATGATCTGGTCTGTGGATCATTGATAGTGGTTGCACATCCCACATGATGGGGAATAAAGATCCTTTTACAGGAATAAAATATGACAAAGAAGGAGTTGTCAAATTTGGAAACGATGAAGGCCCGAAGATTGTTGGCTCAGGGAAAGGCAAGTTTGGGGTAAATAAATTGGACGTGTTGATGTCTTGGTAGAGGAGGGTCTTAGTCATATCTTGCTCAGTGTTAGTCAACTATGTGACTCTGGGCACTCTATCTGATTTACCCAGATGATATGTGTTGTGAAAGGAAAATATGGAGCAGTTTTTCTACAAGGAAAAAGGACAAAGGGAAATCTCTACATTACAGGTGGTGAAGAAAATACATGTCTTTTATCTGGAGAGAAAGAAAACCAGCAGTGGCATAAGAGACTTGGTCATATATGACAACCATCTATGGAAGATCTGGTAAAGTGTGATGATTTTAGAGACCTTACCAAAATATCAAATGATCGCACTCATACGTGTGATGCTTTCCAACAAGGGAAGATCATTATAAAGACATAATGGCCAAAGGAACATAAATCAACTAGAGTGCTCGAATTGGTGCATGTTGATGTATGTGGACCTATCTCACCACGAGAAATAAATGGGAACAGTTTCTATGTCCTTTTCATTGATGATTATAGTAGAATGGCCCGAGTATTTGTCATTACCCATAAGACAGAGGTGTTATTTTTCATAAAGCAGTACAGGAGGGAATTAGAAAGGATGCTTGGGCAGAATATTTTGAAATTTCGTACAGATAATGGTACAAGATTCACAAACAGTCAAGTGGAAGTATATCTCTAGAAACACGGGATAAGGAATCAAGTTTCATCAGTGAGAACTCCCTAATAGAATGGAGTTGTTGAAAGGAAAAATCCGAACATCAACAACATGGCCAGAACAATTCTTATTGAAAAGGACCTACCACAGAAATTTTGGAAGGAAGCCGTTTTGACATCGGTCTATATTTCGAATAGGTCTCTGTTGTGTCCGAACCAAGGGAGGACTCCGTATGAACTGTGGTATAGAAAGAAGCCAATGTTGAAATACTTTTGAATATTTGGAAGTAAGTGTTTCATTCTCAATAATGAAAATCACAGAATGTTTGAGTCATGAGGAGATGAGGGGATATTCCTTGGCTAATCCGGGAAAAGAAAATAATATAAATATTTCAACAAAAGGCTGTGAAAAATTGTTGAGAGAAATGATTTCACTATAGTTGAAAATGAACAGAATACTCAACGACCTAGTGAACAGTTCCTGGATGAATGTCCTGATGAGGTAAGAAACATAAGAGGAGAAGAAGATGCAGAGGCTGACTCAAAAGAAGATACTGATGATGAACAAGAAAGTGTCAAGTCGGTGTCTTCTAGGAAGCCAAAGAGTCGACCTAAAATTGATACGAAAAATATCATTGGTGATCAGACAACTCCAGTTCAGACTAGATGAATGAAATCATTATAGAAGACATAGTTTTTGTCTCAGGTGGAGCCGAAATATTTTTCCGATGCAGCTGAAGAAGAAAACTGGGTTCAAGCTATGAATGAAGAGCTTTATCAGATTGAGAAGAATCAGACATGAGAAATTGTTTCGATTCCAACAGACAAGAATGTAATCGGGACTAAATGGGTCTATCGCAACAAGATGAATGAAGATTTCACAGTAATTCGGAACAAATCACGACTAGTGTGCAGGGGATACTCCCAAATAGAGGGAATAGATGTTGATGAGACATTTTCACCGGTAGCAAGGCTAGAGACAATCATATTGTTTTTGGCCATAGTAGTGCAAAAAAAGTTCAAAGTGTTCCAGATGGATGTCAAATCCACATTCATGAATGGAGTTCCAGAAGAGGAGGTGTATATTGAGCAGCCAGATGGTTTTCTCATTCATGAGGATGAGAACAATGTTTGCAGGATGATGAAGGATTTGTATGGGTTGAAAAAAGAACCAAGAGCATGGTAGTCAAGGCTTGATCAGTACTTGAAGAGGCTTGGTTCCCAGCATGGGGGAGTTGATTACAATCTCCACTTCAACAAAAATAGTAATCAAAGGATGATGATGTTGGATTATGTCGATGATATAATATTTGGCGGATTAGATGAAGCTATGTGCAGTCAGTTTTCCGAATTCCTGAAAAATGATTTTGAAATGTCAATGATTGGAGAGCTATCATTTTCCTTGGTTTACATGTGACACAAGGAAGTAATGGAACATTTATTTCTCAGTCCAAATACTCCAGGGAGGTTCTCAGAAGGTTTTTAATTCAAAAATTCATGGAGTTGAAGACTCTGGTTGCTACACAGATGAAATTATCAAAAGAGGAGGATGGAAAGTCACTTAATATCATAGAATATAGGAAAATTATTAGAACTCTGTTGTAATTGACCGTGACAAGGCTTGATATTAATTTCGCTACATGAAAAGCATTGATATATCAGAGTAATCCCAAGGAAATCCACATGCTTGCAGTTAAAAGAATACTTCAGTATATCTAGGGCAAAGTGGATTTCAGATTGATATATACTGATAAATCTCAGACATATTTATTGGGATATACTGATGCAGACTGTGCTAGTTCTGAAGATGATAGAAAATCCACATCAGGAGGTGCATTCTATCTTTGTGGATTGTGTATTTCTAGGATTATCAAGAAGCAAGATTAAATTTCCCTGAGCACCGCAGAAGCAGATTATATTTCGTCCACTCAAGCATGTACAACGTTATTGTGGATGAAGTAGCTGCTTGATTATATGGGAGTTGAAGTGAAGTCTCTGATCGTAATCCAGTGTGATAACACAAGTGCTATAAAACTCAGAAAAAATATAGTCCATCACTCAAGGACAAAAAACAATGAGATAAAGTATCATTTTATCAAGGAGAAACTTGAGTAGGGAATCGTGACGTTGGCGTATGTGCCTATAGAACTACAGGTTGCAGACATTCTGACAAAGGCCTTACCTAAGGAAGCATATGAATAGTATCAACTCGTTCTTGGAGTTCAGTCGATTCCCCCACTTAAAATAGTGTGGATGTTGAACTAACCCCCCCCCCCCCCCCCCTCTCCCTGGGGTATGATTTGTTTTTACCTAATGTGTTGATGTGTTCCTTTCTCTGTTATAGACGGCAAAGTCATGACCATTGGGTGCGTTGACAATGGGGGAGAAAATAGTTAGTGTTCAAGGGGGAAACAGTGTGGAGATTTGATAAATCATGAATGATATGTGGAGAAGCTGACAGGTGGAGCAGCCAGATAGGGGGAGTTGAATCTAGTTGAACGTGCTTCACCAGAGCGTAGCATAGACAACATAGGAAATAAGTCTAACGAGGTTTTGAAGCTGAAAAGAGTTGCAGTTGTGAGCAGAAAGGGGGAGCATATCAAATCTGATGATACTAGAAGTGATCGATCAAAGAACAGATATCACGACAGCTGAGGATCATGATAAAAGTAAAAGAGAGATTTGAAATGTGGTATGAAGATTTCCAAAAATTGGTATCGGTTCAGTTTCAACAGTAGGCTTCAAATATGGAGTGATTCATTGATGAAATTTTCATTTACTCTTTTTTCTCACACCGAGTATTGTTAATTTGGGCTTAGATTATGTGTAGAGTAAATCCATGGTCTCTATCAGAACCGCAATAGGTGAATGGCGGATGACAAATTGATGATGTATCTTTCTATGGAAGAGTTGTCAACAAACCCAAAGGGGGATATTGTTGGGAAAAAATCTCTCAAGGTATCATTGAAGAATTTTTGAGGTGATTGTGTTTGTTGACAAAGTGGACATCAGTGCTTTCATTTTTGACAAAGTGAACCATGGAATAATTTTTTTTTGACAAATATGATTTCATGGTGGAATGTCGAGTTCCAGAGCTATGGTCAAATATCAATGATTCAAGAACGTCGACAAAGGAATGAGTGATCTGGAGGTGGTTCAAAAAGAGAAGATACAAGGTGGCACCGTTTTCCAGGGTTTGCCAAATTTTTGGGCCTGAAAATCAGAAAATGTGGAGATGTGTATTTAGCAATGGGAGGTGCATGAAAAATTGGAGCGGTGCATGAAAAATTATGTGTGGTGTCAAAAATCAAATAGATGCGCGAAATAATTACGTGGTGCGCGAAATATCAGCGTATTGCATGAAATAAAGGGATGAAGTTTTTCACGCAAGAGGTGTTTCGAGGTCCGAAGCTCGAAAAATGGAAAATGCATGAGGTGCGCAAAATATTGGAGTAGGGTGTGAAAAATGGCGTAACGTGGAAGATTTGGTTTTCGTGCTCAAAGAGAATTATGAGGTCAATGAGGGTTTTTTCACACGGGTTTGATTTTTTCCTATAAATATGAAGTGACCCCCCTCCATTTGGAAGAGTTGAAGTCATAGAAAATATCAGATCTCTGGTGCGCGATATAGAAGTTTGCAAGGAAGTTGTGCGTAAACATTATGTTTGTGTGTAAAGTCTTGTGTTGCGTTAAAAGCTAAAGGCTACGCGCAAAAGAAGTCAGTTGCACGTAAAAGGGGTGCTACGCAAAAAGAGGATTTCACGCACGTTAGGAAAATTATGCACAAGGTTGTTTTGAGGCTGTGTTTAAAATTTAGAGGTTGCACATAAAAGGGGAGTTGTGAGAAAAGTGAATTGTGTGTAATGAAAAGTAATTATGCGCAAGGCCCATCAAAGGCTACGTGTAAAATTTGAGGTTTCTCGGTACACCTTGTGAAAACTGAGATTCATCTACGGGTTAAAATTGGACTTCAAGAGGGCATCCACATACAATAGAGGAAGCATTATTTCATGAAAATAAAGACACCTACAGGTTTATAAACTTTTAGTGGATTCCCTTCAGAGCAGTGAGCAAAGGAAGAGGAAGAAGGTGATCCTCTCCACCGGCAGTGATCCAGAGAGAGAGAAACAAGGAGTGACTTTTGGGAAAGCAGTGAGCTAAGCATAAAACCTTGTAAAGGCATTGAGCCTCGGATAGAGTGACTGTGCCGGAACATTGAAATCCCAACTAGTGAATTATAGTGGAATTTGGTACGACCGGCAACCTGTCGGTGTATGCTCCTTGGACGTAGCCCTTAGCGGTGAACCAAGTATAATTGTAATGTCCTATGCTTTCTTTACTTTCTGTTTATATTATTAAACATGAAGAGATAAAAGAGTGTTTTTCTTAAGAGTGTAACAAGATCAGAACGGGCTTTATTTTTAAATTAGTCATACCTGATTCAACCCCCCTATCAGGGTATTCAGCCTTGTGGACCCAACAGGATTCCTTATTCGGATTTTGATTATCATTAGATTACACCTTATATAAATCCATTGTAAAGGAATATTTAATCATTGAATATATGTTTCCCCATATTTTTTCATTATAAAATATGAATTATTTCAGTTATTACATAAAAAAAATTTAAATGGTAAATTCTGTACCAGTGATCCACAAAAATCTAATACACATTATATTGGAACATCCTCTAATATCTAGATCATTCTATAAATATTTTAATCCACATAAATATAAATTGATGCAATAAGACATGTATTGGTTACAAAATCTCATTGAAATCATCTCTATATATGATTTTTGAATAGAATAACAGAAGGAAATCCTCTCGATAAATGGTCATTACAAATACGTTAAGGATTAGTAGTAAACATACCGCATGAATTACACCTTGTTTTAATATATATTATTTTAATTTGTAAACAAATATATTTTATCTAAAAATAAATTAATCTTATTGGGATCTCATGGAATAATAATTAGTCATTTGATGGAAATTAACCAACATTTCTATTATGTAATATATAATTATTTAATGATACTATCTAGAACCTAATACTCAACTATTATCATAAGAAATTTAATATAATACACTAATGACTATAATAGTGGAACATCTGTTATTTTTTATATAAAATACCTCTATTTAATATGATATGCCATTTTATCATTTAGAATAATCTTAATAGAGGATATATGGAACTAATAAATTAATTTTTCACCCAAATTGAAAGGCATATAAAATCATAATTAGAATTTTATTTGAATACCCCCAATTTCCACCCAACAAATACTAATATATTCTTGATAAATTTAATCTATCAATTTAACAATATTAGGATAAGCCAACCAAGAATCAACTACATGTTATCCTAAGAATGAATCAATATTCATTGAATGAAATTTCCATAATTTACTTATCAAAAATCACTATTAATCGATTACAATACTTTCATCTTTTTCCACACTTCTCCCACATATTATGAAACATAATTCTATTTTATCCAACTCTAATAATTAAATACCAATTTCTTTTTCTGGGAGTATAACCTATTATAATTAATTAACTATGAAAACCCATTATACAACTCCTTTATACAAATTAATGTCACTCTAACAAAATATATATTGATATATTTCATAATCAATGATGACTATAAAACAATTTCCAATATAATTATTTATATAAATTTTTCATGTAAATTTATTAGAATTTTTTAATTATGATAATAATAGTTATGCTAATTAGAACACAATTATCAACACCCTTATAAAATGGATGATAATTCAAAAAAAAATGATATCACATTTCTTAATGTGCTGCATCAAAATATTCCCCAAATAGAATATATTTTTCTATTAATCTTATAAATATTGCACTAGTTAACATTTCTTTCGTACTAAAAATAGATACGTAGTGAAGTGACCAGATCAGTGTGAATCACTGAGAGGGGGAGGGGGTGAATCAGTGATCCCTTAAATCTTTTTACTAATTGATTCTTATCAATTAAACCTCTATGGCTTGTTAAGGCCTCGATCCACTCTTCTTATGTCTCTCAACCTTTCCCGGATAATGCAGTAATGAAAAGGCACAGGACACAAGGATTTACAAGGTTCGGCACCAAAGGCCTACATCCTTGCCATGCTCTCCCAGCATGGATTCTCCCATTATAACTTGTTAGAATTACAATGGTCGATACAGCTTCCCACCGTATCTCTCCTGAGTCCCACAGGAGGGTCTTTATACTGCGTCACACAGTGTTACCAGAGTCCCACTGGCCTGCTCCAGAATCCCACTGAAGACTTCTTCTCCCTGAGTCCCACAGGGTCTTCTCCTGGCTCCTCGAGTCACACGAGTAGCTCTTCTTCACTTTAAGATTCTTCAAGTATCTTCAGCAGTCTGGGATAAAGACTGCTGGCCTTGCTATGTACCTCTGATCACTTGTGATGATCAGGTCTTCTCGTCTTGCTCAGGATTTATCTCCTTCTTCTAAGGATGACCTGGCTTCTCTCTTCAAGTACTAAATACTCATACAACTGATATCTTTAACTCCAGTCTGGTCCAGTATCACATCAGAACAACTTCACGCACTGAATGCATGGAAACTCTGATTCTTCAAGATCTTATGGTCTTGGACAACTCAGATGCACACAACCATATTTGGCTTTGTTCACGTGTGCACGTGCATGCATGCAAGCATGCACTTCCCTCTTTCTTCTCTTGGTGCAATAAACCCACAAAGGGTGTAGTATCTTTAAGCACACACCAACTTCTCAAACTTCACACACTTTATCAAATTTGCTTACACACTTAAAAGTGTATTATACATTAGTGTGAGTCTTCCACTTCTTTCTTCTTCTAAGTGTGTTTACTTTTAGTGCACACACCTAGGTTCGGCCTTGTTCTTGTTTAGCACACACAATTTATTCTTTTAGTCTTCTTTGCACACAAGTCTTTGCCCTTCACTTCTTCTTGCACATCCCAAAGGCTACGGCCTTTCTCTTCTTTTTGCACACAAGGCACAAAGGCCTCGGGTTCTCCTCAACTTTGCACACCAACTGCCCGAGGTGATCTTCCTTCACTTGGCTCACAAGAAAAAGGGTCTCGGGCTCCACTTGTCTTCAACAGCCACGCAAGGCTTGGGTGCACAAGGCAAGGTCCGCGCAAGGTGCATGAGCACCACAGGCACGGAAGGCTTGGTGCGGCCTTTCTTCTTCAACACTGTCGCGCAAGCCACAACAAACCTCGAGGGCGCGCAAGGTACTTGCGGCCTCGGGTACTTCCTGTTGCGCAAAAGAAAGACGCGCAGGGGACTCCTCACCTCCTTCTTCTTGTCGCACAAAGGAGTTCAGCGCAAGGGACTCCTTCGGGACAAGGATGGCACCGAGGACTTCAGCAGCGCAAATATATTTGCACGGGGGCTTCAACTTCACGAGGTAGAGGCACTCACGGGTCTTCTGATTTTCAAGAAAACTTCAGCAAAAAACACAGAGGGCCTGGCCTCATTTTTATAGGCAGAGGCGGTGCCAGTCATCCGCGTGATCCAACTCAAAATCCCGAGATCTTCGGATCTTCAAAAATATTTCCAAATCTTGATTTTTATTCTCGGTTTGACACGGGCTCCCTTATTTTTCTTCCTCCTCCAAGTTCGTGCTTCGCCGAATGTGTGCATGGCTCTCTTAAGTCGATCCATGCACAGCTATAATCCTCATGGCCTTCGGCAGCTTCGCATGCCTCGACCGAACTCAAATTTCCCATACATCGTGTGAATTCTCCCTTTTTATGCATGGAAATGTTCAGTAGGATCATACGAGCACGATGGTGCCTTCGGCTTCGAAAGAGACAGCCGGGAAATCGAAATCCGATGCTCGGAGGGTTCTGGTTCAGGCGGCGGCTCGCGGGTGGCTTCGGGCGAGCTCAAGGAGGAAGACACGCTATTCGCCGTTGGATCTGGCGATCAATTATCCTCGGACGGCCTGGATCAGATCGCCTCGCCGCGGATCAGATGTGCGGCCGAGATCTGGCGCGCGATCGATCGTGCGGCCAGGATCGCTCCCGCGGAAAAATTCCGCGTCCCACATCGAAACGGCGTCCGGTTTATCCGCGGCTTATCAACCAGGCGCTCCCTTCAGCCGCCCAGTTGAACTTCCCCCTCCACGGTGCCGCCCCGCACCGTGTTCTCCCTGCGGGCGCGCTCTGCGCCCACTCTCGCCTCTGCGGGCGCGCACCTAGCGCCCACTATGCACCTCGGGCGCGCGGGTTTCACCACCCCGTGTCCTCGGGGGCTTACACACGGCCCCCTGCCGCCTTGTGCTTGCACCATGGGATCCCCCATGGGCATGGCGCCTTAGGCCCACAAGTGCCTTGGGGTTGAACCTGTGGGCTGGCCTTGGCTGGCCTAATTTTTGGCAAAGGACAGAATAAACACTTTGTTGAAAACAAAGTTCTCCCAATGTATAAATTCCAACCCAAGTTCTTCCAAGCCAAATGCCACTTCAAATTATTCTTCTCCACTTCTCCCATTTCTTCATTTCTTCTTCATAAGAATTCTTCCAATCTCCTCAACATATATTCATTACTTAGGAGGGAAAGTCTTGAAGGGTCTTCTTCATCAACCGAGCTCCTTAATCAAATAAATGCTTCAATGTTCTTCATTGATCCAATCAGAGATCAATTGGATCTTCTTCACATTCACATGCACTAAGAGTTAGTACATGGAATTCTTTAACCCACTTCACCCACTTAGAAGTTGTGGATGGATCTCTTGCTTCTCCTCATGCATTGTCAATACAATGCATGGTCTTCAAACATTGGTGTGACTTTGTATCATCAGGATAAAAGTTCTATGAACTTAAAGATCGGCACAACAATCGTCAGATGTTCATGGAGAATGTTTCAACCACAATTTCCAATACCACTTAGTGAATCTCCTAAGTGACATGCATCTTAGTACCATGGCCATTCTCCTTTACCACCAACACCATCACAACCTTTGTCATTCACATCTTGACATTCCTTTACTTCCATTCATTCCAAGACAACTTCATGCCTCATTGACAACAAATGCAACACAGTGCACTTCAATCTCCCCCTTTGTATTTGTTGTCAATACACTCCTTCAGCACATATGAATGGGTTAATATGTGTGCCAATATTTTCTCCCCCTTATTGGCAATCAAATGCAAAGGTGTGGTGTGGTTCTCTTTAAAAAAAATCTCTTCCTCCCTTCGAATAGCATCTTCTTTAAAAATCACTAAGAGAGGGATGATGCCACATGTTCTCTTTAGCAAAGAACCTTTAGTAAATCAACTCTAAGTCTACTTGGGCTAACCCGGTGTAGAAAACAAGAGTGATATAACCAAGATTTTTCAATGCTGTCCACATTTCACTATACATGTGAGATCATGCTTCAGGGGTTTGAAATTTTTCAGATATAACAATGAATTGCTAAATCCTGCACATACATCACAAAACTCATTAGAAAGTTCAGGTGCAAAGATAAAGCTCCCCCTTTCATCTACTTTCTCAAGATGATATTAATTTCAGAACATCATCTTCTTCAGATTGCCTCCCCCTCAAGGGGTGCACTCCATTCTGTCCAAACCATCCTCCAGATGAGAATGATCATCATCTTCAATTCCCTGCAATGTTAGCACATGTATATACCAAGAGTATAAGGGAATAAGATGGAACCTCCTTGGTTCATCAATGTGAACAACAAGGTTGAGAAGATTCTCTCAACCGAGATGTCCCATTTTCACCAGTCTTCACACTTGCACATTTGATCTTCATTGATGATTGTGCTGGTGTGGTTCTCAAAACATCTTCATGTGAAACCTTCTTCTTCCCTTTCGCTTTAGCAAATGCCAGAGCTTCATCTTCAACTCTTTGTAGTTCTCTGGCCAGTTGCAACTGATGTGGCCATATGACAAGTAAATCATTTGGAAGAGTGGCCCCAGTTCTGGATGTTCCACATGGTTCCTTAGATGCTGTCAAGCTTCCTTTCTTAGGCAACTTGTTTTCAATCAATCCCTTCTTCTTCTTCTGGATTGATTGTCTTTTTGAGTCCAGTCTGCTTCTATTTAATTTCATGGCTTCTTTGCAAAGCTCCATGATATGTCCTTTCTTCCCACGGTAGAAGCATTTCTTGGTAGTCCTTCTGGATGCATCACCCTTCTTGGATTTGAATTCCAAGGACTTCTCTTCCTTTTTCAACATCTTCTTGGGAGATTTTTCAGCTTTCTTCTTCTTGCTTCCCAAGGATTCCTTTTTAGCCAGGTTCAGTGATCTCCTCTTCTTTTCATCTTTGGATACAGTTGGAGATTGACATGTATCATTTTGACCACTTTTGCAAACATCCCAGATGTTGTCAAGCAATCCAAATCTATTTGCAGTAAACAGATGTCTCTGGAACTGTGGATGTTGCTTCTTTCCTTCTGGCTTGCTCCCCCTTGGCATGAGCTTCCGTTGTGCTTTGACATTTAGTGGATTGTACCAAAAATCCTTTGCACAGTGCCCATACTTGTTACAACACCAACATTGACCCACGAATCTTGACTTCTTCAGTCCTTCTGATTTTAGGGTACTTTTCTGGAGCTGCTGTGTTGTTTCAGGAGAGCTCTGCTTCTTCATTTTCTTCATCCATACTTGTTTGGAATCATTCATCCATCCTGCACTTTTAGTAGAAACACTTTTAGAAGCATGAGTACAAGATGGTATGGATGGTACCTTCTTTTTAGAAGTTGTTGCCCTTTTATTAGAGGATGTATTTCTTTTAGAATCATCCTGATCAATGCAAACTTGAGTAGAAACATTTCTCCTTTCAGCTGACTGGGAGGATTCAGCTTTGGGTGATTGCAGATTTTTCAATATCACCTCTAGTTCTAAGCATTTCATGTTAAGGGAGTTCTTCTCATCCTCAATAGTTCTTAGCCTTCCTTCCCATTTATCTTCCAGCTGCTTCATCTGGTCTTCATGCACCTTATTCATTTCTAGCAATGAATTGTCAAGATCCTTCACCATTTTGTCTTTGTCTTCGAGTTGAGCATCTCTGACATTCATTGACACTTTGTGCAACTTCTCCAGTGCATGGAAAACTTCTTTGATCATTATCATAAAGATTTCTTTCTCAGAAAGGCTTCTTTGCAATTCTTCAATAGTGTCTTCATATCTTTCATTGCAAAGCGATACTGTTTCATCTTTAGCCTTCACCAGCTTTCTGAGAGTGTTGGTTATGCCAACCCTTTTAGCCAATTGATCATCCATTGCATTGGCTTCTTCTTCTAACTGTGATTTTTCTTCATGAAGATCATGGATGCATGTAGCTATACACTTTTCCCCTTCCATGAGAACTGTCTTCTGAAGATATTTGAGTGCACTCTGAAGATCATTCATTGTTTCAACTTCATCACAGCTAGGACAGGCTTTCTTCATCTTCTTGGCCTGTTTCTTCTTTCTATTTTTCTGAGTCTTGGCAGATATCTCCATTTGAGGCTGGTCACTCATTTCCTCAAATCGGCACTTCATAAAGACTCCCTTGGATCTTTTAGAGGTAACCTCCCTCTGATACCAATTGAAGTGCCCAGATCAGTGTGAATCACTGAGAGGGGGAGGGGGTGAATCAGTGATCCCTTAAAACTTTTTACTAATTGATTCTTATCAATTAAACCTCTATGGCTTGTTAAGGCCTCGATCCACACTTCTTATGTCTCTCAACCTTTCTCGGATAATGCAATAATGAAAAGGCACAGGACACAAGGATTTACAAGGTTCTTCACCAAAGGCCTACATCCTTGCCATGCTCTCCCAGCATGGATTCTCCCATTATAACTTGTTAGAATTACAATGGTCGATACAGCTTCCCACCGTATCTCTCCTTAGTCCCACAGGAGGGTCTTTATACTGCGTCACACAGTGTTACCAGAGTCCCACTGGCCTGCTCCAGAATCCCACTGAAGACTTCTTCTCCCTGAGTCCCACAGGGTCTTCTCCTGGATCCTCGAGTCACACGAGTATCTATTCTTCACTTTAAGATTCTTCAAGTATCTTCAGCAGTCTGGGATAAAGACTGCTGGCCTTGCTCTATACCTCTGATCACTTGTGATGATCAGGTCTTCTCGTCTTGCTCAGGATTTATCTCCTTCTTCTAAGGATGACCTGGCTTCTCTCTTCAAGTACTGAATACTCAGACAACTGATATCTTTAACTCCAGTCTGGTCCAGTCTCACATCAGAACAACTTCACGCACTGAATGCATGGAAACTCTGATTCTTCAAGATCTTATGGTCTTGGACAACTCAGATGCACACAACCAGATTTGGCTTTGTTCACGTGTGCACGTGCATGCATGCAAGCATGCACTTCCCTCTTTCTTCTCTTGGTGAAATAAACCCACAAAGGGTGTAGTATCTTTAAGCACACACCAACTTCTCAAACTTCACACAGTTTATCCAATTTTCTTACACACTTAAAAGTGTATTATACATTAGTTTGAGTCTTCCACTTCTTTCTTCTTCTAAGTGTGTTTACTTTTAGTGCACACACCTAGGTTCGGCCTTGTTCTTGTTTA
This sequence comes from Viscum album, assembly GCA_963277665.1. Lineage (NCBI taxonomy): Eukaryota > Viridiplantae > Streptophyta > Magnoliopsida > Santalales > Viscaceae > Viscum > Viscum album. The sequence continues at coordinate 2,052,119,969 of OY728151.1, forward strand.
GCACACACAATTTATTTTTTTAGTCTTCATTGCACACAAGGCTTTGCCCTTCACTTCTTCTTGCACATCCCAAAGGCTACGGCCTTTCTCTTCTTTTTGCACACAAGGCACAAAGGCCTCGGGTTCTCCTCAACTTTGCACACCAACTGCCCGAGGTGCTCTTCCTTCACTTGGCACACAAGAAAAAGGGTCTCTGGCTCCACTTGTCTTCAACAGCCACGCAAGGCATGGGTGCACAAGGCAAGGGCCGCGCAAGGTGCATGAGCACCGCAGGCACGGAAGGCTTGGTGCGGCCTTTCTTCCTCAACACTGTCGCGCAAGCCACAACAAACCTCGAGGGCGCGCAAGGTACTTGCGGCCTCGGGTACTTCTTGTCGCGCAAAAGAAAGACGCGCAGGGGACTCCTCACCTCCTTCTTCTTGTCGCGCAAAGGAGTTGCGCGCAAGGGACTCCTTCGGGCCAAGGATGGCACCGAGGACTTCAGCCGCGCAAATATATTTGCACGGGGGCTTCAACTTCGCGAGGCAGAGGCACTCACGGGTCTTCTGATTTTCAAGAAAACTTCAGCAAAAAACACAGAGGGCCTGGCCTCATTTTTATAGGCAGAGGCGGTGCCAGTCATCCGCGTGATCCAACTCAAAATCCCGAGATCTTTGGATCTTCAAAAATATTTCCAAATCTTGATTTTTATTCTCGGTTTGACGCGGGCTCCCTTATTTTTCTTCCTCCTCCACGTTCATGCTTCGTCGAATGTGTGCATGGCTCTCTTAAGTCGATCCATGCACAGCTATAATCCTCATGTCCTTCGGCAGCTTTGCATGCCTCGGCCGAACTCCAATTTCCCATACATCGTGTGCATTCTCCCTTTTTATGCATGGAAATGTTCAGTAGGATCATACGAGCACGATGGTGCCTTTGGCTTCGAAAGAGACAGCCGGGAACTCGAAATCCGATGCTCGGAGGGTTCTGGTTCAGGCAACGGCTCGCGGGTGGCTTCGGGCGAGCTCGAGGAGAAAGACACGCTATTCGCCGTTGGATCAGGCGATCAATTATCCTCGGACGGCCTGGATCAGATTGCCTTGCCGCGGATCAGATGTGCGGCCGAGATCTGTCGCGCGATCGATCGTGCGGCCAGGATCGCTCCCGCGGAAAAATTCCGCGTCCCACATCGAAACGGCGTCCGGTTTATCCGCGGCTTATCAACCAGGCTCTCCCTTCAGCCGCCCAGTTGAACTTCCCCCTCCACGGTGCCGCCCCGCACCGTGTTCTCCCTGCGGGCGCGCTCTGCGCCCACTCTCGCCTCTGCGGGCGCGCACCTAGCGCCCACTATGCACCTCGGGCGCGCGGGTTTCACCACCGCGTGTCCTCGGGGGCTTACACACGGCCCCCTTCCGCCTTGTGCTTACACCATGGGATCCCCCATGGGCGTGGCGCCTTAGGCCCACAAGTGCCTTGGGGTTGAACCCGTGGGCTGGCCTTGGCTGGCCTAATTTTTGGCAAAGGACAGAATAAACACTTTGTTGAAAACAAAGTTCTCCCAATGTATAAATGCCAACCCAAGTTCTTCCAAGCCAAATGCCACTTCAAATTATTCTTCTCCATTTCTCCCATTTCTTCATTTCTTCTTCATAAGAATTCTTCCAATCTCCTCAACATATATTCATTACTTGGGAGGGAAATTCTTGAAGTGTCTTCTTCATCAACCGAGCTCCTTAATCAAATAAATGCTTCAATGTTCTTCATTGATCCAATCAGAGATCAATTGGATCTTCTTCACATTCACATGCACTAAGAGTTAGTACATGGACTTCTTTAACCCACTTCACCCACTTAGAAGTTGTGGATGGATCTCTTGCTTCTCCTCATGCATTGTCAATACAATGCATGGTCTTCAAACATTGGTGTGACTTCGTATCATCAGGATACAAGTTCTATGAACTTAAAGATCGGCTCAACAATCGTCAGATGTTCATGGAGAATGTTTCAACCACAATTTCCAATACCACTTAGTGAATCTCCTAAGTGACATGCATCTTAGTACCATGGCCATTCTCCTTTACCACCAACACCATCACAACCTTTGTCATTCACATCTTGACATTCCTTGACTTCCATTCATTCCAAGACAACTTCATGCCTCATTGACAACAAATGAAACACAGTACACTTCACATAGAATACTACATACTAAATAATTTTATGCCCTATTATGTTAATGAATATAATATATATTCAAATTTATAAAATTTATTTGTTAAACACTATTAATTAGTAGTATAAAAAAATTTCATTTATCATAAGAAACATTCTTATTATTCCTTTATAAAATAACAATCTTTTAATTTGATGGTTCTACTAAAATCTATTTTGTAAGAGTACATAACTGAAGTAATGATCCACACATATTGAAATGTAGAACACCAATAATGTTTCATACAACTATGGTTTCCCATAATATTTTTAAATGTTCATAATATGAAATAAATATTCCTCATCCATATTCTAGTAAATTAAACTTTCACCACTGAATGATATAAAATATGATTAAGATAAGGTTAAAATAATCTTTACATTAGTAATTTAAATAATACTGAATCATTTGAAATATCGATTTTTTAAAAAAAAATCAATACATCCATAATAAATTAATAATTTCATATTTGAAATTTCACTAAATGCATCTAAATTATCCAAAAAATGGACACAATTCATGGTATAGTGAAAATATGGGGAGTTCCACCATAATATTTACCTCAATAGGATTGAGTCTGGTGATTATCTCTATGTTATAATATACTTATATTTGGAAAATTTTCACCCATGTAATGAATACATATTGAAACTATCACAAGGATAACATATTTTGATGATATAAATGATTTGGAAAACATGATCATACAATAAAACATTAACAATCATAAAATGAAATATGTCTCCCATCATAATTTAAAATTATTGATAAATAAAATTCTATATAACATAATCAAATAATGGGATGTCCAACCCTAAATATTTAGAAATGTGAGGAGAATATTACCCTCTAGTAGATATCTTACATCAAGAATATTAAATGTCAATTAAAAAGAAATCGCCAATCATATAGCTCCACCAGCTCATCAAACTATACCACACACACAAACACTCACACCATAAAAATATCTATGTAACAAATCACACTAACACCAAAACCATTTTGATGACACAATACATGTCCCATGATTAGGTAGGTAAAATAATCTCAGTTATACGCCCCCTAAAGAATAAAATTCAATGCTTTAATACAATATAAGAATTAATATAATAAAATATGATTATAATATAGGTACTTCACCTCACTAAAATGTAAATATAAAATCATATCCCTTGTAATAATATGTAAATCATGACAAATGTTCTAGATACAATAAGTATTCATCACCATATACAATATTCTCTTAACTAGAAATAATTGTTAGATAATACATTACTCATATTATATAACATTATTATTAAAACATATAATAATAAAATAATAATAGAAAATGCATAAATATAATTTAAAAATTCTATAATATGGAAAAAAGTTAAAGTCCAACCATATATATAATATAAAATCATAAAATAACAATATGAACCCATTCCATTCCACAACTCTACACATCACAAATGAAAAAACCAATTTCATTGTTGTTATAAAAAATAAATATATAGGAAATAAATTATATAAATTCAAAATAAATAACTTCTATTTTTTATTCCATAATTGTAATAAACATTACATCAAAAAAAAACTGTTGCAGTTTACTCACCTATTCAAAATTCATTTCCAGGAAAAATATGTTAAACATTGTTCAATACATCTATCATGTTTAATGTTGAGGCTATACATAGATAAATTATTTAAAAACATCTATGTGACATCCTAAAATATACCAAAATGTTTTCATATTAATTTATTTTTTTGGAGAAAGTGGTAAATAATCAGAAGCATGTCACCATTTCCCAAAAATGGTGGTTAATAATATTACATTTTCGTTAGCCTATAATAATTCATATAGTACATGTTTTTGGGGGATTTGTATTATTTTCACACAATAAAGATGAAATTTACTATGGTTTAATAAATATTCATGTGGATGTCCACATCCATCTTGAGTACACATATAAATATCAGGCATCTATCTTCTTTAAATTTTCAAATTATATTAATCATATAACCTATATTTATCCTATAAATGCATATTTGGATTATGTGGCCAATATATAAACTATCATATCTCTATAAAACTTATTAGTATTTCCCACACATGTAAAATGAATAGTGAATGAACATCTATCCCTCATAATTGTCAATTATCCCTATGACCGTGGTTGACCAATAAACATTTGACTCACTCTACTAGCTCAGTGATTGTTTGGATATCAATCAACCAATTCCACTCTCAATATGTCATAAATCATCTGACCAAATACTACCAATGAAAAAATAATTCATGTATCTATAGTTATGATGACCGCCCAAGTAGGATTTGTGACCTCGTTATTTATCTCATAGGTTTTCTTTACAATCACGATAATAAACAATTTAAAAATAATTACAATCATCGGGACATTTTACCAATAAATGTCCTAGAATAATGAACATTCAATTATATGGATGAAAGTTTATCTCAAGGAACTCATTATAACATACCATCCTGAGGAAACCAATAAGCTCTCACCGATTTGGTATACCATGAGGTCGTAAAAAAGTCCTAATCACCACAATCTGGTGATAGGAACATGGGTATCTTAGAAATAAATGTGGGTTTAACTTCACCATATAAAACATAAGATAATATACAAATAAAACTAAGTTTTATATATATTATCCACAAAAAAATATATGTCATAAAAACAAAACTGAAAAGTCTACATCAAATAATGAGATAAAATGGTCTATATGATTAAATTGATTGAAAAAAACATGTAATATAAATGAACACATGGGTATATACCCTTATTAGAATATTTCACCCTTATTACAAAAAACTGGATGGAAAAATTGATCCAATATAAACACTATATTTTAGGTTCCCTTCCTTTTAACTATATTCAGCAAAACAAAGCCTATAACTTCTTAAAATAAAAAAGAACAATGTCAGATAATAATACTGATATGATACCAAAAAGAATATAATAAATGGTTATCCATGGGAAAATGTGAGTACTTTAATAAGAAATATTTCTATACATTTTGAATAATTCACTTTACATATAAAATCATCATTTTCCCATTAAAGAAAGACACATTTACATACACAAAAAATCATGAAATATAATTATTCCATGATGCATAATTAGTCAATAAAATGGAATCAAGAATCCATATAGATATAATGATAGAAAAATTAAATATCATATTAAAAAACATATATTCTATCCATATAGTTATAAAGAGATAATATTTACTAAATATTGTATAAAACATAGATTATGAAGACCAATATCTATCATAAGTGATGACTAAATTTTGGGAACCTTGGTTCCTTATATATGAATCCCATTGAAGTACTTGAATTAAGAGATTCACCCAACTAATATATAACTCATCTAGGAAGAACATATTTCATGTTATCCCACTCAACCTAATGTATTGTTTATTAGATAGTAAATTAACATTCCAGTCATAAAAAATATCATTTTTCAGAAAAACAAATTAGATGAATATTCCATTAAATTGGTGACCACTTTATCATAAAAAATTTTCAATTTAAATTACCAAACAACTTATAGTATTATAAAACTATTGAATTTTTAAAATAATCTTTGAGGAAATTAATGATACACATCATATGTACTAAAAGTGATTCTATATAAAACCCCTTTATAGAAAACATTTATGTAGACATCAAATATAACATTAATCTCTTAGAGATTTTATTAATTAATTATACAATTAAAAAACAACTAAAGTAATATGAACATAATTCAGGCATCGTGATAGAAAATTGGATATATATATATATATATATTTACCTCATGGATGATGAAATCATAATTTTATTCTAAACTAGGGATGTGAAATGATTATATTTGGTCCCTATGAGCCTATATCTATAAATAACATCACCAAATCACTATCAAATTTTTTTAATCTAATAATCATAGCCCAATTGGGTTATAAAAGATCAAGGATATGATATATCGAATATTGATTTTGTTATAATAGGAGAATAATAGAGAAAAACATAACATACCGTGATTAAGTCCTCCCAAAATAATGAAGTATTACCAAGGAATTGAGGGGATATTCCGTTAAACAATTATGGAGGGCTAGGTTCAAGAAAATAAAAATTTTGGTAGATAATCGAGTTTAAAATGTCCAATGACATTTGATTATTATTTGTTTATGTTCAAATCTAGTAACATAGTTTTGCCTCACTATTTGATCATCTAGATTCCAACCCCGCAGTTTCTACAGTTTATTAAAAACTAAATCACACATTTTCCAAGGAATATATAAATGGTCTGTAAAATCATATTGAAATCATAACACAGCCTCTAGAACAAATAACACACATCCAAAGAGATATATTAAATATTTTAATGGTTGTAAAAACCATGTTCTTATAAAGAAAATGAAAATTGTTCCATAGATCCATAAAGAAAAAATTATTTTCTGATTACATATAGTCATGTGCTAGCCATGTTCTTGGAGTATTTCTATAAGGAAAAAATCATCAAACTCATGATATAAAAAGTCCTCTAATACCCAAGAAGAGAAAAAAACTAAAAAATCAACATATATATTAACTAGAGATAATCAAACTCTCCTATCCACTAATGCATGTCGTACATTTTATCACATTTACTTAATTAAAAAATGTCATGTTATTGACCTATAACAATGATATAAACCCAATACTCAAACATGGATGGTAATATACATTAATAACATGTAAAATATCATGGTCTATCACCTAAGTATTCTGATGATTTAGAAGATTACTCAATAGTACAAAAAATATCACCCACACATATTGGTAGGGAAATAAGGTGGGAGACATCCAAGTATCATTGTCCACTCCTGATAGCCCATTTATGTTGATCAATAGAATAGGTTTCCTTCACCCATGGTGAGTTCGTCTTTTCTAGTATTATTCCCTTCAGATATATTATTTCAAACCCCCTTGACTCATTTTCAACTTTAACCCCTTCAAAATTAAAAAAATATCATAGATAAATGGATAAAATCATTTCCCAATGTTAGAAAACCTTGGTTTATCATTTAATACTTATATTAACTAATTAGATAGAAAACGTATATCATTTATTATTGAAATATGTGTAGTATATCAATAATGGCCCTATAAAGTGATGATTTATTTCCCATAACCTCCTAATAAAAATAAACTATGATTTGGGATAGTTACTCTTATTTATTGTTTTCTGAATAATAAAAAAATGATTTAAATTATAGAAAAAAAAAGAATATAATATGAACCCGAACCTTCTAATTATGTTATACCCATTCAACTTGGTTCCCTATCCACTATTGATCATCGTCATCACCCACGATCTTCTATCTAATATTAATATATCATTAATTTACTATTATATATTTAAATAAATTTAATACTTATTAAAATAAATAATTAAATAATTCATCATCAAATAAATATTCTAAATCATTTATATGGCCATGAAACCATTAGAAAAATGCTCAAAATAAACTTGAATTATATCTAAGGATATTACTAGTAAAAAAGGGAATACTTTTCAAAATCCATTTCAAAATAGAAGTGAATTTAAACCAAAATTAATGAAATTACAATAATAATTAAACGAACAAATTGAAACCACTCAAATATTGAGAAATATTTTTGATTTGCACTACCAATTATCCTATAGAAATATTACATCAAATCAATAACAATAAAATATGATTCCACTATGCATTGGTAGAAGATTAATCAAAATCCAAAAATATTAAATCAAAAAATTGAAGGAGAATAGATCATGGGATGGATAAAATGAATGGAACATAAAATAATGATGGAAAAAATACCCTCATATTAAATGAGTCAAAGGATAAGGACGAAGCAAGGAAAGAGTGGAATTGGATTCTTATATAACATCCATCCACTATAATAGACACAATATTGGGGATTATTATTTAAAATAGTGAAATGTACAATTTTTAACCCTTTTAAAATATAGAAATTCATACCACAAGGTATAAAATGTCTTTGGGTTATCCACCAAGTGACCTATTTGGTACTATATGGCTTCCCACTGGCTACTCAATGGATAAATATGTGGGAAACACCATTGGTCATTCAAATGGGTAGCCAGTTATATCCTAATAGGCACCTGATTTAACAAATAGGTAACCTAATATTTATTTTTAATTTAACTACATATGAAACAAACATATAAATATTTTAACAAAATTTTATTTCAAAAGGCTCCATTAAAATAAAAATTATATTTATAAACAACAATATATTTTACCAAAATAAAAATTTTAAAATTCATATAAGTTCTTTTTCAACTAGTAACTACATATTCACAAGTACTATGGATACCCATGGTTTCATGAAATTTAAAAATTCACCCATATCAGTTCTCATTTGCATGAAATTTCCTTTTATATACCTTGTAAACCACATCTATAACGGAGAACTTGTACACGTTCTTTATCTATTAAATTTTTAATACTGTGGGGAATATAGTCCACAAAACTATACCAATTATACTATCCACTCTCTAGATTCTGATTTTCATTTTCCATTATATATATTTCTTCACCCATCCAATGAAACACCGATGTAATATTTCATTTAATTAATAATGATTAAACGTGGAATGTTATAAATGAATCTGTGATATGTTAAATTACAACAAACACTCAATGGTTTAAGACATATGGAACCAACGGAATTGTAACACATTAATAAATATGTTTTAATCCAAATGAAATTCATTTATTACACAATCTCTAATGTCAATCCCCTTTTCGTTACATAATTTTTCATAACTGGAAAATTTTCTACCTAGAGTTTCCAATATGAAATTTTTTATCATCTATACAAAAATTCACAATGTAATTTTAAATAAATATATTATTATACAAATACATGATTTGTTTCACACATTTTCTCACACTATCAAGATAATCAATATTCTCTATATCAAATCATAACATATTCCAATACAGTAAAATCAAATTCATTAAATATATAATATAATGACTCTACCTTTCTATCATAGATCAATACCCATATCTCTACATTTTTCTATAAATAATCATTTCATACTCAATATCACTTTTGATTCAATGGGAAACATCAGCCACCTCTTTTAGGGTTTCACTATACATTACATATATTACATTCATCACAAATCACTCTAAATGAATATCATACCAATAATCATGTAATGGGGTTCTTCATTACATAATATTTCCCTTCTCCTCATTATTTGATGAAAAACCATCACATATAAAATTATAATTCGATCATTTTAACTCTCATTTCATTCAAATTATTACACAATAGACCCATATCATGTTTTTTTCTCTAGTGTATATAATCATCATGCTTTTATGTTGTACCAGAATCTAAAATAGTAAATGAACAATAACCTTAAATCATGAATCCCAATAATTATAACTCAAAATTTATTAGTCCAAGAATTTTACTTGTGTCCAGAAATACTAGAGTCGTGAGATCTACATAATCCTACTAATTTCCCAATAATTACATTAATTCCAATATATCTACTTTATACATTGTCTTGATTCATTAATATTTCTTTTTATGCTCTTGATACCTTGACATCCAAGAGAACTGTTTGGTTAATCATTTTCTATTTTATTTCGTAATATGTCATAACTCCTAACAGATACAAACTCACTATAAAATAGTAACTACAACCCATCTAACCCATGAGACACTTTGTAATAGTATAATAGATATTTCATGTTCTAAACTAATGAAACACTTTTTCACCAGTCCTCATAGGTCAATCCATGTCTCCACCCTGGAGAATCTTCTTCAATTACATATTCATGAAAAATTTAATTTTATTAAACAATATAATTAATTTTTGGAATATGTTCATCCAAATTTTTTACAATGCATCTCAATGAAAATCGTAAATCTATTGTTATAAATTATTTAATTCACATGGAGAGTCCCTTACACTAATAAAAAACCATATATGTTCCTTCCTTTTATATAACAAGTATCCAATGAACTATATCCATGTATTCATGAAACTGAGGAGTAATATAATTTGACACAAAATCCTACTTTATATGTGATTTTATATCCATGAGAATAATTTCTTCCTTTAGTGGAAAAAGTTTGGAAATTTATTTTTCAAATACCAACATTTACTATAATGTCATAGTTATTGTAAAAATGCAGCCAATATATATCATTAAAATTTTATCTGAATTATGAATTATAATCATAACTAAATTAATCAACTGAATTAATTAAAATATATAAATATAGATGATGGAAGAGAATCGAGGCAGTAGAGATGTTACTAATTTTGGTGGCATAGAAGTTATAAAAAAGATGATTCCATCTCCTGTCCCAAATAATTCGTTATTGGAAGACAATGTTTGTAGAAGTGAGATATTTTTATATTCATCCATGAAACCAAATACAGATTATTGGGAACTAGAAAAGTCATATTTAATGATGTAATTTTATTTTGAGGTTGTCAAACTGGATGCAATGAAAATGCTCATCGATTTGGACCTACATCCTCTTGGAAGGAACATTCAAAAGGGGAAGATTGAAAATGTATCAACAGATTAAGAAGTAGTTGAGGAGATGATAAATCTCGATAGATACTCTATAATATTTTGTGTAAGGATTTAAAAAGTTGATAGTCCCTATATATTTCTTTACATTACCTATATAATTATTTAATTAGGAATATTTAGTGACTAGAAGATGACTACAATGGGTAGGGGTAATATCATATTGTCATTTCTTCTGATAAGCTCAATAGGAGGGCTTGGATTCTTGTGTCATTATTTATGAATTGTGGTTAATAAATAATTAAGTAGAGTAATAGTAATTTTGATTCCAAAACATTAAGAAATGATCATTAAAAAATATGGGTTCAGATATGAAAATTAAATTGGATTTACTGGAACCCACATATTCTATGGGACATTACATCGGCTATGGGAAATCTAATTTGGATGGATAGACAGACAGAAAACAATGGATTCGAAATTAGGTGAGTATCCAAGAATAATTTTATATTTCCAACATACTTGTGGAGGAATTTTCCTTGAAAACATGGGATTATAGTATTAAATTGATATTCCAATATGAATGGAATCCTTAGTTCTGTATTGATTGCTTTTATTTGTCATCATTATTCATTATAAAACATGGAAAAGTGTGTTCTTTTTGAAAGGATAATTTTCATAAATTCAATACTTGTCGAAGGAGGAAGGGAAAAGAGAATCTTTTTATCTCTATTTTGGGTAACATGGACATTTCCCACCCTTCTAATGTAGATAAAGAAGGTGTTATCTCTTTAGAGAAGGAATATGGTCAACCAAGAACTTATAAAATTTATTTGGATGGTGATGATGAGAGAATTATGGATTCTCCATTTTTTTGACATGTATTCTAGGGGAACACTCCATTATTTGAATTTTATTAATGATAATGTTCATCATCATGTCAATTAGGTGGTTATAGAATAACACATTCAACTTTAAGGGGGAATACCTTGTTATGTGGTAGTGTGTGGATCTCAGGATATATAAGAGGCCATTTATATGATATATGAGAATAATAGACATCAATACCTAGCCTTAGTGCCATTGTTATGGCCCTGGGTGGCTGATATGACCAAGGAAGTGTCTGATGGAATTTCTTATCAAGTGAACTTCTTTAAACATGCTACAATCACCCTGAAGGAACCTTCTGCTTCACATGAACTAGAAAATATGCCACCCCATCATCCCATGAATTGGTGGGGAAAAATTTTATGGTTTTTCCATTCCTATTTCTATAATTGTTGATATGGTGAAGGCAATTAAAGAAGGTCCTATAGATGAAGTTACGCATGTGGCTCAGAAAAAATACCTATAGCAGTTTCAGACTAGTGATAATTCCATCTCAGATGATGGTTTCTCCAAGGTACCTTTATCATGGATTTCTACGAAGTTCTATAGGTATTAAAACCATCACCAAGGAAAATATTCTAATATATTCACAACCTTATGTGGTGTTTTTTGGTCTGATGATTTTTAGGAACACTGAATAATTGATCCAAATGTAGTGTGCCAATTTAAGGAGTTGTTGGATGATAAATATAAGAATGATGAAAATAATGGAAGTGACAGAAAAGAGAAGAAAAATAATTATAAAGGAGGTAAAAATAATGTTCCCATTGTAAATAAAGGCATTCAACAAAAAAAATTATAACTATTCAACAATGATGAGAGTATTTGGAACTATTAAGGAAAACAGAATCCGCCAACGGCCAATGCCCGTCAACATTTTCTTTTTCCCAGATTCCAATGCTAACCGAAATCACTGAACTGAAGCTATTATTTTCTAACTAGACAGTTTTTAGTTTATTGTTTCTCAGGTACAATTTTTCTCCCAAAACCCTCGTGATAGAAATAAGTATCATCTATGGTTTTAAATACAAAAAACCATTCAAATCAGTTTGTTCATTAAGAATTATCAATGTGTCCTCACCTCTTGAAAAAATTTAAGGGTATGATAATTCATTATCCATTGTTCATTCCACCATATACTATATAAGAATATTAGATTTATTGTAAGAGTTGAAGTTGATATCTGAAGGCATGAATCAAAAATGGGTGGTTCTTTGAGATATTAATACTATACATCATCTTGTTGAAAAATTTGGGAATATATCAATCGCAACACATCTTTTTAATTTTCTTCCTTAATTGATCATTAAAATTTTATTTAAGTCCCAATTGTGGTAGTTGGTTTATCTATAGCTCATATCTCTTGAATGGGGAAAGGCATGAAATATTGATTTTAGTTTTGTGCAGATTTATGATCAAGGTTCAACTCTTGTGCTTTTGGGATTTACTCTCCCAATATATCACTCTGGCCACAATCCTATTATTGTGGACGCGAACACACAAATGATAAGGTCATCCACTATCCCTTTTATCTCTAATAATGATATCTTTTCTACCCCTAGATATAGGGAAATTGTTATGGAATATTGGACATGTGATTTTGTTGTATTTCCTTTTCAAAAGCCGGTTGGGAAATTGAAACCCACAAAAGAATATCTTAAATTCTCGAGTAATATTTTGTTTTCAAGGATATATTTGGAAATCATAGCTTATTATGACCATCATTCATGCATCTAGAGTAATAATAATCATCGAAAATCACTATCTAAAGGGGATTGTGAAAAAAATAGGATTGGCATCCCCTTAATGAAAAGATGACGGTCAGACAAAAAACCAATGAATGAAAAATGGATAATATAGGAGGACAAGAGCACAAATATTTATTATAGGCTGAATAAGGAAAAAGATAAAGGGATGGACATAAATCCATAATCATTTATGGACAAATATATACATATGAATATGAGATTTATCAGGTAGTGGTCTGAAATTTCATGGAGATCTACAATGATAATTCCAAATCCTACACACAAAAATTATAGGGAATATCAATCATTGAATTGAGGAGTATCAGAATCATGTTATTGTCATGATCCCTCTTAATGATGAAATTAAGGAAGCTCTGTTCTCTCTCAATATGGATAGTGAACATGGAATAAATAGTTTCGCAAAATGTTTTTATGGATTTTTTATGATATTTTATTGGGTGATATTTCTCATATGGTAAGGGAATTTTTTAGTATTTCTTCAATGTGACATGGGACAAATTCAAGCTTGAGTTCCTTGATTCCCAAGAAGTAATAAACTATTGATATTAATGATTTAGTTCATGTGGATCTTGAGAATTCAACTCCCATGATAATACTAATGATTATTATGAATATGTTTGGGTGTATAACACATTATTTCCTCACTCCTAATAATTTTAGTTTTTTTCCTCGGAGGAATATTCAAAATTGTCTCTTCACCGCAATAGAGAGTATAAATATATTGAAGATGAAATCGAAGGAGGGGAACATTTCACTCAAAATTGATATTTCTATAGTCTTCGAAACTCTTTAATAGAACATACTTCATGAGGACCATCAGAAATATGGATATTTTAAATGAGTAAATATGTATATTATCACAATTCTTAGTTCATCATGGTTGTACATTCCTGTTAATGGGTCACCCAATGATATTTTAAACTACTTATGGTGCCTAAGAAAGGGTGATATGCTCTCATTACATTTTTTCAATGATATATATTATTTTATAGATTCCTCAATGAACTCACCCATCTTGGTTTCAATATTAAAATTATGGTTGTGAGGGATAAGTTTGTTCCATCAATCGTTCTCTATAGTGATTACATCATGCAGCTTCTGAAAGCCTGAAAAACAATTACAACTATCAAGGACCAATTAATGAATTATGAGGAAGTGTATGTACATTCATAAAGATGTGAAAAATGAATCATGTTTTTTGGTGAAGGTTCCTTAGTTTTTAGTTAAAACAGGATAACCAAATGAATTTGGGTGAGGACGTGATATTTTCCCTTACACTATATTTCTGTTCTACTATTTTGGGGGAAATAGAAGAGGTAATATGTATAAGTCATATATTCTTGTTTTATAAATAAAATGGACAATTGGATAGGGAGGGAAATGTCCCATGCTATAATGGATTTTATAGTGAACTATATCATCACATCTAAATTTATCTATTCATTATCAATCTATAGATAGCGCATGGGACTCTTCAAGGGGCTCTAGAGCATGATTAGGAAGTTTATATGGACTGGGTCATCCCCTGAAAAGAAACTGATTATTGTTTCAATGAATTATTTTATTTAAAAAATATATTTGGGAAGCATATGGATCATGGTTATGAGGATTTTTAATGATGGGATTATCAAGAAATATACATGGAAATTGATTTCTAATGATGTAGCTAGTGAATTTCGTATGGGATGATTTAAATGGGGAATATTTGATGCCATTAAATATTATATTTCCTCTTCTATTTTTCTATCATTCAGTCACAAATTTCGTAATTTAATTTGTGATGGTAAATGGATAGTATGATTATGATCTAGTCTTAATTGATAGACCACTAAATGGATTTATCATTAAGTGCAGGATTAAAAGAGTGTTCAATCAAATTACAGGTATATATTGATAAATGAATTATTATTAGATTTCACAGCTTTAATAATATGTTCCCATTGAAGTTGAAACTGGAGATGCCTATCAATACTATTATTTATTGTGATATACTTATCATGAAGACATAAAGTGCTGGGAATTTTAATTCAAAGATGTATTAAAAACTGGAATGTAAGGGCATCACTCAACCACCTTCTTGGTTAATATAACATAACACAAATTTTATTCTTCCTTAGTGGTAACTTATCCTCTAGAGGATTTGAAAAAATTGTCAGCCTACCAGGTTTCATCTTCAAATGGTTGGCTTTGGTAATGCTTCTGCATTCCCCATATGTTTGTGTCCTAGAAAAATATCCTAATATTTAATCATCTCCTTATAGTTTTCACAAAACATGTAGTATTATATTGGATCCCTTTTTAACATGCTTTTTGACACAATAATGCATCTGATGGACTATATCATTATGATATGCAATGTTTTATGCACCACAAATGTTTATAACATTAATTTAATAACAACAACAACTAGTCTCACTTCTATATAAAGATCTCACGATGTTATGTTGTATGAGGAAGACACACTAAGCCGTTGATTTGTATAATCTATATTCATTGATATCTTCATGTTGAAAATATGGTTTAAGCCCTAAAACTGAAAAATAATGTGACATACCTTATTAATCTTCCACATCTCGGTGTATCATCATGTCTAATAAAGCCAAAAATGGTTAAATACATTCAATCGATACCACCATTTATCCCATTGATCAATTTTAATATTGATAAATCAACCTCTAGCACACCTATTCCCTTAGGAAGTGGAAGTGAGTTTAGAACATATCATGGAATTTTCAAGGGGTGTTTTCATAAAAAAAATGAGGGGGATTCAATTGACGATGATCTACGGGCGATGATACATGAAATTGGATTTGTTGGTCAATATAAGTGGAACATATTATTGATTGAGTGTCACTCTGAAATTGTGTTGCATTTTTTTAAAATAAGAAAAGGGTTTTTCATTGGGACATACTACCTCATTGGGATTAAAGACTTAATAAGATCACTCAACTCAACATGCTAGTATCGCATGACAATATGAAGGAAAACCATGTTTTGGATGTACTGTTGAAGATGGTAGTTGTAGAGATGAATATTATGTGGTCCTTTATGACCCCATCATCCTATACACCATTCGTGGAGGGTGAAAGTAGTGGAATGGTTAGCTCTCCTATTCAAAATTTCCCCTTATATTGATTTAATTATTTCATATATATATTTCTTATGACTGACTTCAATCTGCTCTGGGATTTTCTGGTTTAAAAACCGAGAAAATGATAATAAAATAAGCAATTTATAAAAGAGATGTTTTCTTAATGAATAATATTAAACATCACTTATGATTGTATTCAAACTAATAGTTTGGTGACAATTATTTCAACAGAAAATAATTTCTTCGCTTCAATCAAAACTAATTAAATATCATCATTAAAAATATTCAAGTGAACGAAAATACTTAATGTGTGTTATTTTTTAATTTCATATGAAAACTAATAATATTAACCACTATTATAAATTAATTACATATACAATATTGGTTATACGTCATTATTAAATACACATCTTTATAAATAAATTATAAATGACAGTAATTGAATTTCATCACATTCCTATACTATTAAATAAGATGAATTTTCAAGTGAAGAATAAATTAATTCTTGTTATACAAATTATTTTTTTGATCCCACTAGGTTCTATGATTATTTCCACTTGAGGTCAATTGTTCACTAATATGGAAATAATCACACATCTTATAAGAGAGTAAACAGATAATGTAACTATGAAATATTTATATAATAATATATAAAATAGTAAATTCAAGATAAAATTTACATTATCACAAAAATATTATTTTTTCCATATCTATAAGGGTGTTTATATTATAAAAATTTAATATTCTGAATAATTATTCCACATGACATACGTCATAATGGAATTGTTGGAATATGTCCTAATTCTCCATTACATTAATTCCATAATGAAAAATATTATTTTCAATTTATCACCAAGAGTGATATAAACACATAAAATTATATCAAAATTCATTAAAACATTAACCAATTTATAATTATACCATAATTGATATCCATAGTATTTAAAACAAGAAATTTAACCCAATTTAGAATGTTTCAATATTTCTATGCCTTTCCCTCTACCTCTAATGGGATTATAACATATTTATTATTTGTTATGTCATTATTATTGTATATTATAATATTTATCATTCATTAATTAATATTTTATCACTTTTATTTTCAGGTTAAAAAATATCCCTATATCTCGTTATAAAATTAATTTCTTACATATTCATCATATAATTTTTAATCTATAAAAATCATAGGGGTTTCCCATAAAATCATTATACATGATTCAAAATAAGATAATTTATATATAATCTATAAAAATATCAATTATGTTTATTTTTATTGTAAGATAATTATTCTACTCTTTCAATTCCCCCATGATCATACTTTTTTGATCACCTCTATTATGATTTAATTCAAACCTCACCAAATTTCTCCCTTATAATAATATAAAATTAAGATGTAATAATAAAATTTATTAATGATTATAGGAATATAATATTAAATAGTAAATAGTATTAATCAACTATAATAATTATAATTTTATATTGATTTGTTTTACCATGATATAATTTGAATTTGAATTTTTAATTTCTCTTTAATTAACATATCTAAATATAATGGCTTTTGGTGTAATTTTTTTCTTATTATATTCAACACATTAAAAACACATCCATATTGTACCAAAACATAAATAATGCCAATGTTATCTATAAAAATATTTTGGTGGTACTAAGTCTTATTTAAAATGAAAATCATTTAACAAATGTATAAAATATTGGTTATCAAAATCCCCCACATATAATCTTTTTATTGTACCTATGAAATATATCATCATTAAATAAAAATTCATTAATTTAATAACAATAATGTATTTAAATTCATCATTCCCATAAAAAATGTATATTACAAAATATATTAAATTTTAAAAAACACATAAATTTTAGAGTCCTCAAATCCTTCAACCCATGTGACTCCAATTAAACAATCCACACCACTAATACACAAATTACTCAGACATAAAATAACATTCATCACAACTGGGATCTAACATACTATAAAATTAAATCTGTAATAACATATTATTTTTAAAATTATTTTATCTTTAGTTTTGTGTATTTAAACTCTATTAAAAAACATAAAAAATATAGAAATATATAATTTAAATATAAAAAACATTGGCCCAAATATATTTTGAAAATGTTACTTTGAGTTGAATGGTTTCTAGTTCATGATTTAATAATTAAAAAGTCTCAAATAAATGTTTCAATCATTAATTAAGATAAATTATTTTATATTAGTTATAGTGTAATTTCATAATTCATTATTTTAACATAAATTGTCAAATATCAATTACAATCCTCCATTTATTGGTAGGATCATATACCAATTTTTTTAAATATTTATCAAATAAATATTTATTTTATTTTTTCATACATTTCATATTTATTATCTTATTTATTTTTTAAGTAATATATAATCTATGTAAACATAAAATATATGATTTTTTAACTATACTAACAATATTGAATAATTTTTTTGTTGAAATTTCTTATCATTACTCAACATTAATTCCAAATAATAGCATGAATCAAACCAATAAAAATTTTAATCTCAAATTAAATAATTTATTCATTCTATGGAGTCAGTAAATTAAAGATAAATCAAATAGTAATATGGTTTACATGACTAGATATATGTGATCTCTAATAAGTTCAAATAAAGATAAAATATATGAGTCTTAATGTTATACCATAAAAAATTAATCTAATCTGGCCATATTTGTTTAAATTTTATTTAAAATCCCTATTAAAAAAATATGAAACGAATATTCTAGTTCTAATAAATATTCAAATGATATATCATAAATTAGGTTACTTGAAACAATATTTAAATATATTTAAATTATATTCCAAGAATTATATTTTCATATTAGTCACAATTCCATAGCATAAAAAAATTAAAACCAATCTAATTAGTATAACCTTAAAGGAATTATAATCATGAAAATGCACTATATCATTATTTATTTTAGATGAAAACCAAAACCAAAATAAATATATAATTGTCAATAATTTAAACATATAACATTAACATTAATAATCATATTAATATACATTTTCTATCATTGGTAATATATTTGACATAAATTATGATGCATCACAAATTAATTTCGTTGAAGATAAAAATCAATTTATTCCATATAATTATTCCATGTACTTAAAAATAATATTGTCCTTAATTTTTTAATTACCGGGGGTGTGGTAAAAAACATTATGTAGGTATTTGGTGAATTTTAATAATTTATTAAACATAAAATTATTTTTTAAAATGTAAAAAGTTATCATATTTATTATCAAAATTTATTAATTGTTTTAAAAAAATGTAATCATCATTATTAATTTATTCAAAATAATTATTAAATAATAATTTGTATTCAATATAAAAAAATAGAGTAACAATAAATTACATAATAAATAATATCAACTTTTCTTCTTTCCAAAAATATATATATTAATTGATACATAATTAATTATAATTATGAAATGAAGGGTTATATTTATTCAAATTGTGTGAAATGTAATTTGACAGTTGACATTGACCAATAAGAAAATATTTATACCTATAAAATTAATAAAATTTTCTAGATACCTCAAAAAAATTATTTATTAATATTTTTAATTACAACCATATCACATTATAAGACATGTGATAGGATAATGTAATGTTTTTAAGTGGTAAAAAAATTTACCTTGATCTAAATTTCCTCACATTTGGAGGTATTATAATATTTATTTACCATAGTTATTACTCGATTCATTATTGAGATGAAAATAATTTTATTATAATCATAAAAATTCTTATTGTACATAATGGATTAAAAAAATATATGAATACTTCTTCACCACTTAATAAATCTAATTTTCATGAAAATAATTAGTATTTATCTTTAATTCAACGACATCCTATTAATATTAAAAAATATCCGCATGTTTATACATTTTTCATTCTTTAGTTTTATCTATGTTTCTAAATTATTGTTAGATTATTTCTTGAATTTTTATTATAATAATTAGTGAAATTAGGCTAATCCTCATCTTCATTATGAATTTAGAATTATATTCTAATAAATACATTTATTTTACTATTAGTTTTTCCAATTCATCAATACAATTTCACACTCATTTGAATTTTTATAAGGAAATACAACCCTTGACTTTTCATATGGAGTTATATTCATAACATCATTCATTGTATGATTAGACACCCATATTTTATAATATATTAAATAAATTATAATATTAATTTAATTATTGAGGATATATTATTTCCCAAATACAAATATATGGGATCTTAATAGGAAAATCCACAAAAAATAATATACCTATGAACATGAAAAATAAACTAATATAAACATTTGAAAACAAATAGATATATGGAAATTATTTTATCTAATCAATGAATTCAGTTAATATATCATATTTATATTCATTACTATAGAAGAAAAAAATACCACCTATACGTATCATTATATATCAACGTATAAAAATTTAATATTTCTAATTTCATTAAACATACACTATCCTCAAATTCATTGTACAATTTAATAATGAGGTTGATTCTATATATAATATTAAATATCAATTGTGATTTTCCAATTTATTTTTTTATTTTCCTAATTTTTTATAATTTTTAATATGAATCAAAATTGAAATAAAATAATTAAATTTATAAAAATAATTAAAATTAAAAGTGTAGAATCAATTTCTATAGATATTTTTTCATAAAATAATAAACTATACATTACTCATTAGATTAATTAAATATATAATTTTGTTATTATTATTTTAATTTATGTTTATATCTACATTAATAATTATTATAACGGCATAGACTCTAGTATCTCAGATCAGGGTTTTTCTTTATTCCATTGGGATATGATATAAGGAATAACTTCTCAATGGACTGAATAGTTTATTATTATTGGTAAAAATGATACATTAATGATTCCCATGATATATTTTAATACAATAATATATTTATTTTAGAAAATATCATTATTAAAATTACAATATAAATGCATATAATTCATAGTACACATCCTAGATTCATGGGAATGAAAATAAATTATGGGTGATCACAAATTCTCAGAAAGGGTTAAGCACAGTAGAAGCTATCATGAATCAATAAACATAATCATGAATATATAAATAAAAAACTCTATTTAAATAATTTGAATATAATAATAATATATATATATATATATAAATAGATAAATAAAAATAACAGTTAATATATAATTTTTCAATCACTTTTAGATAAAGACTAATTCGTAAATAAACTTATATAACTAAAAAATTACTATTTAAAAAAGAACATCTAATGAAATCCATATAGATATATTATCATTTTGAAAAAGACACTTTATATTAATGATTTAATTCATGATGAAGGATATAAATAATTATTTGATTTTATGATCTCATATTTCATGACACCACTACTATCAAGACAATTCACAGGATAGTTAAAAACATATTAGTAGGTATACACTAAAAACCCTTTTAAATAAGGATATCAAAATAATTCATCACTTGATACTAGAAATGCTTAAGGGTCTATATGTAACTGGGGAACACACATATATTCTTATCAAAATCATTCAACCAACATTGAATAGTGGATTTAAGTCAGGAAAAATATTCCTTATCAATAAATATTTTCATTGATTATAGAATAATGATTTACAAATATTCCACATTATATCAAATAAAAATAAATATAGAACACAATATGTGTAAATGATTTTTGGTTAATGAAATAAGTATAAAAAGGATAAATTTTAAAGTTATTTAGAATAAATTTAATGTCCAATGATCTCTATAATGTGAATTTTTTATAGAGAATTAATTAAATACAAAAATTATCATGAATGTAAATTTCAAAATGATACAGGGTCATATTATCATTAAACATCCCTATAAATAATAAATTTGGTATCATTATATCTTATACTAAGTGGCGTAAATGTAAATTAATTATTTTTCATCACTGATGAATATATATACACTAAAATGTATTTAAAAAAAATTTAGTTGGAATATCACCATTTAACATCGAAAATCACTTGTTCAAAATTATTATTTCAAGAATATTTGGAAAAATCATTATATGTCTAATATTTTTAAAATATAATGTAAGATTCAAATAAGTGACATTAATGATAGTAATAAATTCAATAATTTCTGTTAATGTTAATAAATAAAATCCTTTCACAATATTTTTAAAATGCTATAAAAATTCCTCATTCTTAATATGACGAGAATATTAATTTCAATCCATGTTTTAAAATGTAAAAATTTAGTATAAGTGAAGATAATAAAAAATATAGATAATTTAGAATCATTTTTTAAAACATGTTATAAAAAATGTATTAGGACGAAAATGTATTATCTTGGGAAGAGAGAAACAAAGTTGGATTTATTAAAAACATTTTATCAATAATTATTAGTAAAAAATAGTGGTAAAATGGTACTATTGCATTAATAAATCATTAAAAATTACACTAAAAATAAATTTAATGGTTTTATTATACAATAATAAAATAATTTCATTCAGTGAGAGTTCAATAATAAGCAATCCCGATTAAAATGCGATTGTGAAAGAAAACCTTACAATGATCATGATTATAAAGTGATATTTTACCATTGTATTGAATATGTTTATCATATAAAAATCCTAATTTATTTTAAATAAAACATATCATATTCAAAATAAATTACACACATAATATAAATATATTAATTGTAATAACGAAGTAATATATCCCAATGAAAAAAATTTGAGTTACGAAATTTTTTACCACTTGGTGACTTTTAAGAAAAAAATAAAATTATGCAAAAAAAATTCAAAATGAAACATAAATTACCATAAAATATATAGAAATTATTATAATAAATGTCAAATAGATACTATATAATCCATATATAATATTTTATCTATTTAATATTATAATATAACTAAATGAAATCATATTGGGATGAAATCCCTTACATCATGATTTATTTTATAGGAACATGATTTTACATCCTGTATAATGTTTTAAAATAATTATTAGTTTATACCATAACCATATGGATATTTATAATTCTATAATGGACCTATTATATTATTATTTTTACGCATTTTATATTCATATATCAATTTTTCTTTATTTAAATTGTTTGTTGCCATATTTTCTCATTAGTTATCTACAATGAAAGTTCTAGTTAATGGGAATATGATATAGATCCATAATATAATGAAATTTATTATTCATATAAATATAATATATACTCATTATATACCTTTTTTGAATAATTCATTATTGTTTTACAAGGATATTATATCACATTACATCGTGGAGATGGTGGACAGTCTCTATAGTTGCGCAAATATATAATTCCATTAATCAATGAAAGGATATGTAATTGGATGATATATTAATCCTTCATAAAAAATATATATTCACATAAATCAGAAATATTCAATAATGTTTTCCTTATAACATTCCATTTAAGGTGAATGTGGAAAATGAATCACATTGCTTCGCCAGGCGGTAGTCCACCATACCGATGAGCGATGTTATTGTATTTCAAAAATTATGAAAAGTATGAAGTTATATTTTATATTATTTATGTCATGACCCGACCCCTAGGGTCTATGTTTTGACTACCCCAAACCCACCTTCCATAGGCCAGGGGTTGGTGACTAGCACCAAAGGTGTAATTTCTTATACTGGGAAGGAATTGCCTTTATAACCTGTAAACACTCACAACTAATTACACAAAAAGATACCAACAAATGTAAAATGTATAACCAAAATAGTGGTGAAAAGTAAATTGGGAAACAATGCAAGCCCAAC
This sequence comes from Viscum album, assembly GCA_963277665.1. Lineage (NCBI taxonomy): Eukaryota > Viridiplantae > Streptophyta > Magnoliopsida > Santalales > Viscaceae > Viscum > Viscum album. The sequence continues at coordinate 2,052,144,293 of OY728151.1, forward strand.
AGTAAAGGTACACGGAACTAAAAGTACAAGTACAGATGAGGAAAAAGGGAAAATCGCTATTAGGTTATCCTATGAGGTTCCTACCCGAAGGGATGGAAAAAATTGCCTCATCAACAGTCCTTATAAATCCTTCACCTCCGTCTACAAACTAGTCGTAAGGTCCACCTCCAGGTATAGTCTTGTCCTGGTACTCTCAGCCTCATTCAGTGTTGTATGTCATCTGCATCCAACACTATAAGGTGTTGTCATAGGTCGTCCCTGGGAGAGTATAACGACACTTAGTAGGGACCCTGTGAAACACAAGATCCCTTAAAATAAACCAATGATAGACCAAAAATAATGAAATCAACATATAGCCCTATATAGGTATATACCCATACATATACCTATGTTATCAAGTGATCCATCTCAATCATGAGTAAAACAAAAAAAATGACTCAACATAACTAGGATTTTCTTCTTGGGGTAGTATCAAGTAACATCCCCAGTCTTATTGTCGATGACATCCCTTACCGGTGTTCTTCATGGATAATTATTATTCACCGAGGATGTGCTCTTCCTGGAGTAATCGTTCTTCATTGGAGAATATTTTTCCCAATTCCACCCAAATGTAATGAGGTTCAAAAAAAAATATATTAAGCAATATTTTATTTTGATGGAAAGAATTCAAAAAACTAAATTAAGTGTGGTCTGTGGAATAATTAAATAATGGGGGTTGGAATAATTAATTGTGGAAGAATCCCAGGAGGATCCTCTACATTAATGATGGGGGTTGAGATTTTCTCTCAATTAATCGGGGGTTCAGTCACGTGTGGTCCCCACCACTATAACCTTTCATGAGAGGTTATGGTTCAGGTGGTCCCCACCACCATAACCTCTCATGAGAGGTTAAGGTCTAGTGGTCCCCACAACCCAACATCCATATAAAGGTTTTTTTCTACTTGACCTCATCTCCCAACTCCCACATAGGTGTTGAAAATAAAAATATAAATTTCATACACATTTATTTTTATTTTATTATTACTAGAAAAACACAAAAATTATCTTCTCCCTCGACCAACTACCATCGAGGGGAATGCCCTCTTAAGGGAATACCGGCACTGCGAGTTCAGTGGTGCCCTCAGATTTCAATTCCGAGCAACAGTTCAAAAGATAGAAAAAATCCCGCGTATGTTTACTGAACGAACCCAAACAAACCATTAGAAATAGATTCCGGGCACACTGGGCCTCAGAATCTCGCGCTGTCAATTTCCACAGACCTGTAAATTTCGAATATATTTAAATTAAATAATTACAAGGAAATTATGGGCCATTAAATTATTCTCACCTTACGTTTTACGTCCCCATAAGACACAACTCAAACTAATGGAACATGTGGGGGTAATGAGCATGAATTTGAGCCTTCGGCTACCATGTTCTCTACTGGAGGTTCCCGTGCTTCCAAAAAATGCACACCAAAGGTATCTATTGTCCATAAAGGACCCGCTCCTGTAGATCCTTAGTAACTACTGGAACATCCATAAAAGTTGCCCCATTGTCAACGTCTAGATCTCCCTAGCTGATGATGTGAGAAGGGTCAAGAACGTATCTCCTCAGTCGGGATATGTGGAAAACGTCGTGCACCCAATGAAACCGAGGTGGAAGAGCTAAGTGGTATTCCACCTTTCCAATTCTACTATGGACATAAAAAGGTCTAATGAACCTCAATGATAACATTCCACCTCATCCAAATCTCCATATACCATATCGTGTTGAGACCAATAGAAAGACATGGTCACCATCCTCGAACTCAATAAGCCTTTATCTCTTGTTGGAATTCGACTTGTGCCTGATTTGTGTTGTCTTTATCTTCTCCTTGATGACCATGACCTTCTATGTGGTAGCCTTTACTGTCTCTAGTTAGACTAGTGCTGACTCCCCTTGGTCAGTCCAACTCAAGGGTGACCTGCATGGTCACTAGTATAATGCCTCAAAATGTACCATCCCAATAGTGGAGTGATAGTTGTTGTTGTATGAATACTACCCCAAAGGTAATTGATCCTCCCATCTGTGACTGAAGTCTAGGACACATGTGTGGATCATGTCCTTAAGGTAATGAATGTTTTGGTCAGTCTGGCCATCCGTCTAAGGATAGAAGGTTGTGCTCAAAAGAATCTACATCATAAAAGCCTCATGAAACCCCTTCCATAGTCGGAAAGTAAAACATATATCACAATTGGAGGTAGTATTCGTGGGTAATCCATGTAGCCACACAATCTCTTTCACATAGATGTGTCACATTATCTCTACTGAACCTTTCTCTCTAATCGGTAGAAAGAGGGCCGACATGGTGACTTGGTCAATGATCTCCCACATCGAGTAACGTCACCTAGATGAATGTGGAAGACCCATCACAAACTCCTTTGACATCACATATGACATCCAATTTGGGGACACTAAAGGCTGAATCAGGACTGCTAGAACCTGATTCTCTGCCTTCACATGCTGACAAGTGAGGCATCGAGAGAAAAACACTGCTATTAATTTTTCCATTCCTGGCCACCAGTGTTGTCATCAAGGATCCTGGAACATCTTCTTCACTCATGGATGTTCCTATAGAAGGGATGCAAGTAACAACCTCAAAACATTATCCTAAAGTGAAACTAGCACCATGGTATGTCCCTTGAAGAGGATGACATGCTCCCCACCTTCAGAAAGTCCATCAGGTCCATGTCTTGTGGATATCTGAGAATGTCAGCGTCCCCACATGGTGCCTCCTTGACTCACTGATGAAATAGAGGAATGAATAGAAACGTATTTAGAAAATCGGATCCATCACTATCCACGAAGGATATATGCAATGTGGAAAGCTTCTCAGTCACCTCACCTTGCATCTATAGACCAGATCTCCCATTGAGTGCATATGCAACAATGTTCCCCTTTACAGATGTATAGACTATCTTGAAGTCATAGTCCTGGAGAAACTCAAGCCAACATCAATGGCTCAGGATCAGGTCCTTCTGGGAGAAGATATACCTGTGACTCTTGTGATTATAGTACATGGTAATATGCTCTCCCGTCAGATTGTGTTGCCACGTCATCAAGGAGAAGACAACTACTGCTTGCTCCATGTCATGTGTAGCATAGTTCTTCTCATCCAGTCTCTGATGGGTCATAGTAGACTATGTATCCTACGGATTAATTTGGAAGCCTCAAAATGGGGCCACTTATAAGCCTCTGCCTCAGCTCTTAAAAACTATACTGGCATCTTTTCGTCCACAAAAAGGGTTGCCCCTTCTTTGACAGGTCTGATAGTGGTGATGCAACTCTAGAGAATTCTGGTACAAACCTCTAGTACTATACATCCAAATTAAGGAAACTATGTACCACTGTCACACTCTTTTGTGGGATCCCACAAATGTGCTGCCTCTATCTTGGTTGGATTTACATCAACTCCATCCTCTGATATGACATGTCCCAAAAACTGATCCTCTCGGATCCAGAACTGGCACTTCAAGAGCTTACCATATATTTTGTGCTCTCGTAGTTAGTCCAGTACTACCCATAAATGGTAGCCATGTTCCTCCATGGTAGTCTAGTAAATAAAAATTTCGTCGATAAAGACTACGACATAATGATAAAGGTATAGCTGATGGATCCTGTTCATGAGTCCCATGAACACTACTGGAGCATTGGTTAAGCGGAAAGGCATAACCAAGAACTCTTAGTGGTGGTACCGACATCTGAAGTCCATCTTATGCACATACTCATCTAAAAATAAATGCTAGGGATAGCCTAATCTGATGTTTATATTTGATAACCATCCTTCTCCCTTCAGATGATCATTGTGGTCGTCAATCTTCAAGAGTTGGTACTTGTTCTTCACAGGGACCTGGTTCAGGCGCTGATAGTCAACACAAAGCCTCAAGCTCCCATCTGTCTTCTCGATGAATAGAATTGGGGTTTCCCTGGGAGAAACACTTTTCCAAATGAATCCCTTCACCTATAAGTCTACTAGCTATACCATCATCTCATTAAACTTCCTGGGAGGCATCCGATATGATGGTGTAGATATCTGTGACATCCCATGGTACAAGTAAATGTAAAAATGCACCTCTCTATGATGAGGTAGACCTGGTACATCAATAGGTAAAAAATCCATGTATTGTTACACCACTATAAGATAATTCAGACTCTCTACATCAACAGCTCTGAGGGTAGGGCTAGCCATAAAATGTGTAATTGGATGAACTATCCTCCTAGAAAGTCCATCATGTGCGGCAAAGTCTCCCTTCTCACCAGTGAAGGTAAACCAAGTCCCATCCATATAGACACAGTGCACTTTGCATTTAATATAGTCTATCAGAGCATGGACTATAGATAACCAGTCTATACAGAAGTTGATGTCAAAAGGCCTCGACGCCGCTACTAGGAGATCCCATCCGATGCTATCGCATCCTATAGTAAGCTCGCACTATCGGCAACATTTCTTAATCATCGAATATACTCCCATAAGAGTCTCTAGAAGTAAGGATCGAGCCAACGGCTCTATCAGAATAATTGAGCTCGAAATTAGGGCAGTAGAAAAAAATAAATGAATGCACCTGTGTATATAAGTACTTCATCTATGGTGTAACAGACACAGACCATACATCGAATCATCTCTGGATCGCTGTGATTATAAACATCAACTACCTAGAGGTGAGCTTTCCCATGTCCACCTTGTCCCTACGGTTGGGGTGGACCTCTTGGTGGTGGTGGCAGTAACATCTCAAAACATCACCCATCGCCAACTACACTACCAGCTTCTCTGACACATACGCATTCTCCATGTGGACCACCTCTATTGGATCCTAGTCTCTACCTCGGTGATCCTTCGACCGTATGCATATCATCAGAATGGTGGGTGGGATAGTGATGAACAATGTGACCCTGCCTGATGCATGTGAAACACTACCCAGTCCTGGATGGAATGTCTCTGCTTTGGCTGCCCTGCCCAACCAATCCTAATTCATGAGGTTGTCCACCTATAGGTCCGGGCCTCTTGGACCTCTATGATGTATGTCTACTTCCAGCTACAAATGAAAACTCTACGTGATTAATAGTAATGGGTATTGCTGCTGGTGTCTGCTTAGCAATGAAACTCTCTAACTAGAGGGATCTCTCTAACATCCCCACTTGCATCGGGATGATTAGTGAAATCACTAAAGCTATGATCTCCCCCATGATTCCATGCACGAAGGATCGGGCCCTGATGAATGGGACCAGAAACATATCTGTTGAGTAGTGTGAGAGGTATGTGAACCTTTTTGAGTACTAATCCATAGTCATGTTTCCCTGTAGTAGATGAAGTAGCTCCTTAATGCACACTACACGAAGAGTTTCTAGAACAAACCACGCCAGAAACATGCTCTCGAAGTCTACCCAATGAAACATCACCTAGTCGTGAACCTGGAGCATCAATCTCCACCATCTTCTTGTTTCTTCCTATAGAATTCTAGAGGAAAAGATCAGTATGTGATCAGCCAGTGTCCCTACTAGTTGAAAAAACTCAACATGGCCTCCAGCCAATCCTCATCTACCGTTGGGTTTGTCTCCCCACTGGACCTGGGTGGCCTCTTGCAATGGAAGTCGTGCAACGTGCTCAAGCAGCGTGCACTCTCTGCTTCTGGGGCTAGTAACATCGATGGAAGAACATGTAATGATATTGTTGTTTCCTTTGCTGGTTCCTCTACTGGAGGAGGGACCTACACCAAAGCCTCGTCACTCGGTGGGCTATCAGTGCATATGACTCTTGGAATCCTAGCTTGCTATTTTCATAGAAGAATCCTGAAAAAAACAGGTGTTCTATAGAAAAAAAATATATAACTAGTGGGACGAACTTAAGGAAACATTTTAATAAACACTTGCAATCAATGTTTTTGTGCATTGAGATGGAAATATATAGTTAGGATCCTAGTGTATGGATACGTCGGCCACCACACAAACACTGGACTACATGAACTGAAACCAAACTCACTATAAATAACACTATTACTTCATAGAAAAGATCAGAGTCATATGTTCCTCTGTATAACCAACTCCATTGATAACGATTTTTCATGACCCATCCCTTGGGGCAGGTGCTCTGACAACCCCAGCACCAACTTCCATAGGCCAGGGGTTGGCGACTAGCACAAAAGGCATAATTCATTATACTAGGAAGGAATTTCATTAATAACCTATAAACACACACAACTAAGTACACAACAAGATACCAATACAAGTAATCTTTTCAACAAAAAGAGTGATAAAAATTAAAAGGGTCCCGAATACAAGACCAATAATAAAGGTACAAGGAATTGGAAGTACATGCACAACTATGGAAAAATGAAAAACAACTATTGGGTTGTCCTATGAGGTTCCTACCTAAAGGGTTAGGTACAGATCACCTCCTCAGCACACCTCATCCATCTGTCACCTCCGTGTACCGACACATTGTAAGGTCCACCTCCTGGTACCGTGCAGTCCTTGTACTCTCATCCTCAGTCTGCACTGTCAGTCTTCTGCATCCAACACAACAAGGTGTGGGTATATCCTATATAGGGGTGTGTATAATGATACAAAGTAGGGACCCTGAGACCTTAAAGGTCTCACAAAATCCAAAAAGGATGAATGAAAAATAATGAAATCCATAGATATCCCAACGTAGGTATATGCCCATACATATATCTATGTTATCAAGTGATCTATCTCAATCATAATGAAAATACAGAAAAACTGACTCAGCTGAACAGGGATTTTATTGTAGGGGTAATATCCTGAAACATCCCTAGTCACATTGTCGAAACCTCAGCTACTGGATAACTCCACCTCTATTGAGTATAGTGGGCCTACCGCGACACCGTGTTTGCTACCCACTAACCGAGGACTCTTAAGGTACTCCTCATGTCGAGTACCATGGATCTGCTCAGTCACCAAGTGTGCTCCCCATCGTGGGTTTGCTGCGTCACCATGCATGCTCCCCCTCAATGCCTGCCGAGGTACTCCTCTTGTCGAGTTCTGTGGTTCTGCCACATCACTAAGGCACTCCCTAATGTCCATGTCAAGTCACTCTGATTTAATCGTTCATAATTAATCAGGTCTTATCCATCTACTAGGTCTCCACACTATGCGTTCTCATCTCTAGGAGGATCTGCTACACAACCTACAATTCAATACACCAACTCTCATGATGTCTAATGAAAATGTATCTCAATGTTCCTCCACATCATAGGGGTCTCAATGAAATAGATGGTGCATCAAGCAGATGTCCAATCTATGAGTTATAATCCTTTTTGAATCGAGGGCCTGGTTGGATTCGTGCTCGATCCAACCTGACTATTCCACATCTTAATTCAAAACTGTAGTGGTGTATACTCAAAGGGACCGTCTCGCTCCAAGATTTTTTCTGTCGCCGACGGTTTGTCAAACAGACGTCTAGTGCCAAATATATGGCCAAAATAATGTAAAAGGGTTCATAGTGGGCCCGAGTTCGGTCTGACCCATTGGGACAGGCCTAGCCCGTTGGGTGGCCCGACCCTTTGAGTTCGGCCCAGCCCACTGGCTCCGGCCCATCAGGCCACGAGGGTCCGTGGAGAGCCGCATGGGAAGCTCGACCACAGAGGGTGCCATGAGGGAATGAGGCCACATGGAGGGTTGGAGGGCAATGACTGGCAGGATACAGGGCCACTCAGATTGCCGCAGCGAGAGAGAGCTATGGAAACTCAGAGGGTCATGGGTAGCGCAACTAGCAATCGGCACAGCAGGCTGGTGGCACGTCCAGGGTGGCTCATCTGGCGGGCGGTGTGGTCGGTGCGGCATGACCGGCATGCAGTACGGCCAGGGAGGTGAGGACGGAGAGCACTGCAGCCTTGGAGGCATGACATGGTGAAGGTGTTCAGATGGTTCAGATGAAAGGTTGGAGCACCGTGGGGGAGGCGCAGGTTGCGGTGGTCGTGGTTGGCGGCACAATTACATTCCTCACCTTTGTCATATTTTTCACCTTCCATTATTACAAAGAACACCACAAAGAAGAATGGCGGAGGGGTTGAGCCATGTTGGTATGGCCCTGCACCCCCCGTGTTTATGGTGGTATCATTTGTCTCGACAAGAAAGAAGAACGATGAACATAAAATTTTACAACCACAATAATGATTCTTTCAAATATATCAAATAATTCACAGAAAGTATTATCATGCAAATAAATACCTTTCATTGTATTATTTTTTTTATGACGATGAGGAGGGATGGTCGGTCATCGATGATGACCCATGTCGGTTTCCTCTACAAGGTTCTTCTGAGGGAGATTTTGAAGACGTCCATCACTGATGTTCTTCGTGGGGGAAGCATTCTTCTTGGAGGAAGCGTTCTTCGTGGAGGAAACATTCTTCGTGAAGGAAGTGTTATTCACTAGAGAGGCATTCTCCCAATTCCAACCAAATGTAATGTAGTTCCCTAATAATAGATTAATGCAACTATTATTTTGTTGGAAAGAATTAAAAAGGATAAATTAATTAGGGTGGGTTTCATAATTAAACCATGAGGGTTGGCACAATTAATTGTGGAGGAATCCCAAGAGGCTCTTCCACATTAATGAGGGGTGTTGAGAGTTTCCCTCAATTAAAGAGGGTTTAGACCTGGGTGGTTCCCACCACTATAATCTTTCATGGGCGGTTATGCATCGGGTGGTCCCCACCACCAATAACCTCTCATGAGAGGATATGGTCTTGTGGTTCCCACACATCAACATCCACATGGAGGTTTAGTTTCGGTTGACCTCACCTCCCAACACCATCATGGGTGTTCCAAATAAAAATAAAAATTGTCATACACATTTATTTTTATTTTATTCATACATGAAAAACCCAAAAACTAACTTTTACCCTCGACCAACTATCGTCGAGATGAAGGTATTCTTAAGAGAATACCGGCACTATGAGTTCAATAGTGCCCTCAGATTTCAATTCTGATCACTTGTTCAAAAGTTGGAAAGAATGATCGTACTTTTAGTGAATGTACCTGATCAGAACATTAGAAATTTATTTCGGGTACATCGGGTCGTGGAATCATGCGCCGTCTATTTTTACGGACACGTAAAATTAAAATATATTTAAATTATAAAATATACATGGAAATTGTGGGTAATTAAAATTTATAAAAATGTATAATAATATAAAAAATTTAATAATATTTTTAATTCCCATCATTATATATACGCTCAAATGGTGGTGATGGAAAAAAATTACATCAGTTCATAAGGTGGTATTGTGTCATACACATAACCAACAGATTCTTTTCCCATTTGTTGGTAGATGATATTAAAATATCTCATGAACATAAGAAAATAAAATATAAATATATTTAATATATGTATGAAATTATATAAAAATTTTTAAATAATAAATTAAGTATTTGGAATAAGGAAAAAAATAATCACACTCATTTAATAACATTAATTCTTTTTTAGACATCTTTTTTTGGTTATCAGGGAAATCCTTTCTTGGATGGATTTATGATAAAAAAAACTAATAAAATATTTCAATATAAGTGTAATTAATTATTTTTAATTTATTATTTGAAACAAATTTTATTTCATTTGTGAGTAGGGGATTAGAGGGGGTGTAATTTTTTAAACGAGGGGTGATAAAAAAATGAAATATTTCAAATGAATCATCTAAACCACTATTTTTATAAAAAAACCCTCCCACATGGGGTATTATCTACATTTATAAGTGATATTTCCTAAATGTGAGAAAATAATGTGTTGTGTAAAAGTTTTAATATCATTGATATCCCTTACCATCTTGGTTTAACCCACAATAAATCAATTTCCACCTAATTACGGTAATTAATTTTTATTCATTTTTATTAATCAGAATGGTGAAAAATAATGTTGGAAATATTAGAAAATATAAATTATCATGATTAAAAATATTTAAAAAAAATACTTTATTCAATTATAATAAGTGTAATAATCAAATTTAAAATTATGTCCACATGCCTTATTAAATAGAGAGTTTTAAAAGTCAAATATCTTATATGTAAAGAATGATTATTACAAAATTACTATATTATATTGATTATAATGGCCTTAAATCTTTAATTTTAAATATGATGGTACTCATTTTTAAACCTAATTTAATAATAAATTTAACCATTTTAATTATTTAAATTAAATGGCGGGTTTTAACGAAAATCAATATTTTTACTATTCATAAAAAATGTAACATCTAGGAAAAATCCAAAAAATTCACCATAAGATAATTTTGATATAATTATTTTAAAAATTATGTTTAATTTTAAAATATTTTATTAAAATTGGTCGAAAAATTATTATATTTTCACAAAGCGAAAGATATCATTCTTTTAAAAAAATTATATATTTTTTTCAAAAAAACTTTTTTTTAAAATTATTATTAATTTATTTATAATACATAGAAAAAAATAATATTAATTTAATTGATATTAATATTAACACCCAAAAATATAACTGTTATGTCATAATGGTATACCATAATACAGTTTATTGACACTCAGAGTTTCCTATTCAGAAATCTATCAAAGAGATTAATTTTAATGAAAAATATTTTTTGGTTTCATTAAGATAAGTGTTTTATGTTTCATACATTATAATATACCACATTATATGCTATAATTTTTCGGAGTTATATTCTCAAAATTAAAGATAAATTACATCGTCATAAATTGATCTTCCCTCATAAATAACATTTTTAATATTTGAAAATTCATTTTTTATATCCAAATTTGATGAGAGAGATAATGAAATATGAACATAATAAGGGTTAAAAGGAAGTAAAAATATCATGGGTAATAATACATAACTGTGTTTCTATATATGATAACATTGATTTCATGTGATGATATGGACATAGAATAAAATTGTAGATAATTATATAGTGTTGTAGAAGGCATTGACTAATTGATATTTAATGATCAATTGAAAGTTATGGTAGTCAAAACCATAATTCTATGATAACATGAAATACCATTTCTATCCTAGGATATCAAGGTAATTTGATAATATTATTTTGAATTTCCATTTCAAAAATTTGAAGTGTTATTTTCTTATATAAGAATATAGTGAAATATACTATCCTCAGACATTTCTATTTCATAATTAAAATTTCAACCATTGGTTGTGCATACATCAATTTAAAATTATTCATTTAATCTATTAAATGAATATCAAAAAATTAATTTTTTATAATTATATTAAAAAAATTCGTCTTAAAAAATCATTATATTTATTAAATGGAGACAATTCACTATGATTATCTATATTGATTTTATAAAACAAATATGGTAATATCATGTTATCAAACATAATACATTTCTCAGTAAACCTAAAAAGGGAAAACATTGGTTTATCAATAATATATACTCATCCAATAACATAACAAAAAATATCATAATTTCAAGGACACCATGTAGTCTGGTGTTAGACACAAAAAACTTATCGACTGTTAGTAGGGGGTTCAAGCCCCGCAGCCTTTCGGAACACTACATGTTTTCACCATACATGTTGTTCTATATTTTTTTAAAACAATATTAGTTTTAGCTTTCTATAATTACAGTAGTGGAATATAACCTAATTACTACAATATCAAATGTAATATAAACACTATACATAACTAATACATTAATTAATATGACCACAACATTATAGAGAATTATTCCTTAAATAACTATTTTTTAATAAAATGTATACTTAATAAATGGATTGGATTTCCATAAATGTATCCCAAAATATCCAAAATATTGTTATAATTCCATCACATAAACCATAAAAATGTGTTGTTTGAGACAGTTAACATGTGATAAATCCTCAAATTCTCAATCCATGCTGGTATAAATAACTCTTAATTAAATGAAGACATATTTATTTTTAAATTTTATACAATCCTTAGATGATTCATAATCATTATAACCAAAATACCATTTGTAAAAAAGTACAATATTTTACTTCTTGAATCCCAATTCATAAATTGTTTAGATATTTTATTTCAATATAGGTTCTTACATTGTCAAGGGGAAAAACATTATAAGTGTTAACTAAATCATATAATTCACAAGTTCCCTAGAATAAATATAATGAACTATAAATGGATTCCTAGGATGATAATTATCTACATCCATCATACCATTCATTTTTCTTCAGAAATTCGATTCATTGTTCCCTTTATTTCCATACATTAATAATTTTACCATGTATTTTAGACACATGCATATGTTTTTCATTCCAAATTTTTGAAATCATGGGAATTTATTATTCATTCCTCCATGATCATCATGACATGAACAATTAGTAAACACTATCAATATCTTGATTTGTGAGTTTATGAGTTGGTTAAGGTATAGGTTTTTATCACATTTTATGATACCCAATTTGGAATTATAACCATATATATTACTCATATCATCATTCCATTCGGTATTTTATAGTCCACCACAATTTCATTAATGATCAATGATAACATGATTGCTTTGGGTTTCAACCATTTTCTAACACAAAAATTATATTGTGAGAAAAAATAGTTATAGTGGAAAGTAAATATAATAATTAGAAGTTTTTTAAAATAATAGAACCCACTTTTAAATAAATTAAAACTTTTTTACCCATGTTCTTTCAATTTCAACATCTATTCCAATCCATAATAATTGATTGATAGGAAAATGACAATTATAATAAGCTTATCCCTTTGGATTTTCAATACAGGTGCATGGTAAGGCACATTTTCACGCAACAGGAGAAGATCATTTCATGGTCAAGGAAACCTTTTTAAAGATATTATATCTATGTAAATATTTTTCGGAACTATATCCACTTACAGTATATGAACAAGGATGTATTTTCAAAAAAAATGAAAACTATCTACCTTACCATGACATTTGGATTTTATTGTAAAACCATAATCAATGTCTTTCATAATCCACTAATCACAAATCTATGTTTTGTTAAATCCAGTTCCCTAGTTTTCTATTACATAACCCATAATAATAACTATAATCACCATATATCCAGTAACCCATATCTGCTGTCTTACATTATTCAATTTAATAAGATACAAGGAATCACATCTTTATTGATATAATAATTTGGTGGTAAAATTAAACTACATACATACAAGATTACCATATTATATTTTAAAAATAATGTGATTACATTTTTTTTGAAAATATCAATATTCCTTATTTCATATCATTACATATAATTCTTTATAAAAATACACTATTAATGGGACAGTAAAAACAATAATTGTGGGACCAAATTCATAGTTATCATTAAGTAAAATGGAATATACAATGATTCAATAAGAATAATCATTTTAAGGAAAATAATTAAACACTCTCTAAATTTATTTAGTTAAGTCATTGATGGAGAATGAATGTGTCATCGTCGTCACTAGAAATATCTATCTAATCTATGGTTTTCTTGATTGTAGATCAAAAATACTTCATTTTTTTATTGAGAAAATTCTATAGTGCTCTCTCCAACGGTCCTCCAGTTTCTTCAGGGTTATGTGGCTAACAATGGATTTCAATCATAACAATCAAATTAAATATTAAAAAAATTATGTCTTAGTGAAATTAAATAATATAATTTCATTAAATAATTTTATTAAATTTCATGCCTCAGAAGATTTTTCCACAGACAACCTGCACTGAAAAATATTAGGTCACGCCTAGTGTAAATCCTATATTCTAAATAAATAATTTCCCATTTATTTCTGATCTGGGAACTCATTAAAAAGTTATTTTACTCTTTCAGGAAAATTGTGCACAATTATATTTAATATATTTAGTATATTTCAAAACATTATTTTTGGAACATATAGCCATAGAATCATATTTCACCACAGTCCATCATATCTAAAATAACCTATATAGTATTTTAAAATAATACATGGAAAATATGAGATTTTTTTTCACCACCTTGTTGCTTTACATTCTTTAGAAACCAAAACAAGTCCCACAAAAAATTTTGGGGCATTGAACCACAATCTAGGAATCCCACTCAATTTTGCACTTCCAAGGATTCAGTAGATTCCATTGGATACACACAAAATAAATAAATTCCTCATGAAGGGTACTCTCCTATCAATCATCGATCTCCATTGGATACAAAAAATGGTTTCTATATCACCATTGTGTAGATTTCCCAAGTAGAAAACATGTTATCAGTCATGAATGTACCTCCTCATCTAATACACGTGGAAGACATCATATACCTAGTCTAAATGTAGTGGTAGAGATAAGTGGTACACCACCTCACCCTCTCTACATAGTATATGAAAAGGATGAATGAATATCCAAGATAACATTCCACCATGTCCTAATCATCTCAATCCACATATATGTGACACCCCCTCAATCACATGGTCTCTTTACACTACCTCTAAAGGCCTTTCACAGCTATCAGTATAAAAGTTATGATGGCTCTATTTAGTCTCCACCCACTATTGGATGGTCCAAAATTTCACTTTTGTAGCTCACACTATAGCTCTCATGGATCTGTCCAAAACTGCGGTAAACTGTATGGTCACTTGTATAAAGCCTAAAATGCCTCCATACCAATGGTGTAATGATTTCAATTGTTGTACACATACACTTATATGTTTATCCTACCCACTATTACTAATTCATAACATGAAATACCTCCAAATGTACAACAATACCCTAATGGTCTACTCATTCTGGCAATTATTTTGTTGACAGAATGTTGTTCTCATGTGTAACTGCGTCCCAATCATATCTTGTAATCCCTTCCACTACCAGTATTTCATGTCAGTACTGCAATCTGAAATTATTATCAATCTAACTCTTAGGATTTGATCTATCACCTAAACATATATCCATTCTATTCTCTCCACTATTATTTCATCCATATTTATAAGAAGAGGAATGACATGGTGTGTTAGTCTAAAATCACCAAGATGCAATCATTTTCCTTGGGCAGTCATGGTAGTCCTACCACAATGTCCATGGATATTTCATACCACTTCCCTTGGGAACATAAAGGGGTTGGGTTAATCCCACTAAAACATATTGGTTATCCTTCACTTATTGACATGTAAAAAATTGAGGGAAAAAATCTAAAACACTTTTCATCATCCCCAGATACCAAAACTGACATCAAAGGTAATGTGACATCTTTTCCACAACCTTATTTACTTCCAATGGATATGAAGGAAATTCTCTCAAAACCTCATCTTACAGTTCCACTTGTACAATTCTATGTGCTTTGAACGGAAAAAAATGCTCCCCATTATAAAATTATACATCAAGATCTTGTTATTTAGGCATCTAATTATTTAGAGTATCATAGTATGTATCCCCATGTTGTGACTCAATGGATCACTATAAGAGTGGAGTTGTGAAACCATCATCTGGAGGTATGTTTATCCATATATTTCTATATTGGATAACAAAAAGTTATCTTGCTACAATGAACCCTCATTAAACAAATGTGATCTAGATCTCATGTTGAGAGAATCTAC
Source organism: Viscum album (assembly GCA_963277665.1). Taxonomy (NCBI): domain Eukaryota; kingdom Viridiplantae; phylum Streptophyta; class Magnoliopsida; order Santalales; family Viscaceae; genus Viscum; species Viscum album. The sequence goes on from OY728151.1 coordinate 2,052,159,811, forward strand.
TATAACATTTTCTTTTCATGGAGTATAGAAAGTATAAAATTCATATTCCTATAGGAACACTATCTATAACATCCATCTCATGTTTTAAACCTTCTAATTTAAGATATAAATGTGTCTCTTGTGGTTATAGTATATTATAAATCTCTCTCCCATATGGCAGTGTGACAACTTCTTCTATGTGAAAACTGTTTTTTATAACTCAATATTCTAAGTCATGTAGTTATATTGATTTAACCTCAACTAGTGTGGTCCATATGTAATAAATAATTGACTCTACATCATAAGACAACCATGTATGATGCATGATATATTACGAAACTCATCCTACTCAACACTCTCCTTCTGTAACCATGTGAAGGGAGAGTTATTCAACCTCTACTTCATCTCTTGAAATAATTGTATGCACTCTTTTGTCCACACAAAAGGCTTCCCATACTGATTCATGGATATCCACATTACTGCTACTCTAGAGATGCTACGTAAAAACCACCAATAACACCCAAATAATCCAAGGATACTCTTCACCATGGTAAAACTCTTGGGTGGATCCAATGAATGAACTACCTCTACCCTCACCAGATCCACTGAAACTCTAGAATCTAAGATGAGATATCATTGAAAATGCACCTTTTGAATCCAAAACTATCACTTTGAGAGATTCCAATGAATATTGTTCTCTAAAAGTGTTCCATGTACAATCCTCATGTGTCTTACGTTATCCTCCAAAGAAACCAAGTACACTATGATTTCATCGATGATGACCACTACAAACCTGTAAAGGAAAGGTCGAATGTTCTAGTTCATGAGACCCATAAACACTTCTGGCAAATTTATCTTGCCAAACATCATATGTATATTCTCACAGTGACCGTAACGAAATCTAAAGTGAGTCATTGTTACTTCCATTTCCTTTACTTGCATCTGGTGATAACTTAATCTGAGTTCAATCATTAAGAACTAGCTTGCCCTTATTAGCTGATCAAATAGGCACTTGATTCTTAGTAGATGATCCTTTTTTATGGATACCTTTTTCATGAATCTATAATCCACACACAACCCCATGATCCCATATTCATTCATGGCATGAAAACTAGGGCTACCTAGGGTGAACCAGTTGGTCTCACGAAGCCCTTCTCATATAAATCAACAATATTCATTATCATCTCTTGAATCACTATGTGAGCCATCCGATATTACAGCGAATATATTGGTTCCATCATGGGATGAATGACGATGTTGAAATCTACCCCTTGGTGGTGGGGTAAACCATGTAGCTCATCAAGAAATTATTAATCATACTCCACCACTACTACATGAAACTAAAAGCTCACAACATCAACTACATCAATGGTCATGTTATCTAACCGATAAGTGATTGGCTGAAACCTCCAATAAATGAATCCATTCTGTGCTACCTAGGATTCTTTATCACCGATAATGGAATACATCTTCCATTTTTTTTGAACACACCACCCCCTCCACCTAAAATTTTTTATATGGGAATGAAATTTTGATATTCATTACATGCATAATATGATTTCTTAAGGCATCATTGATGCAATAAAGAGATCCCATAAAAAACTATGACATTTAGGAGTTATGTTTCACTATAGACACAAGTGTGAAACCACTAAGTCACTTCATTTTAGAGTCTCCAATCACATGGGTCCGGTCTTCTGTAATACCAAAATATCTATATTTAGAACAACATAAGTGGAAAGGAATGAATAGCTAGTATAGTTTTCAATCAATATTTCAGATAAATGAAAAATAGACAAATATTGTACTTCTCATCATCTCTGGAGCATCAGGGTCATAAGCCTCCATTGCTTGCAGATGGCCTCATCCATTACCAACAGCTCCCTAATCCAAGCATGGACCACCTAGGGGTGGTGGTAGTAATAGGTTGATCATCTGACCACATATTTATTCCCTAAAAACCTCTATGCCAAATACACATCCCTAAAAACAAACCTTATCCTTCCTCTATCTCTATCTCAGTGGGCCCTCAACCATCTCTCGATTAGATGTATGATTAGTCAAGAAATCTCCTGCCAGAATTCCCTGAACATCACACGAGAAACACTATCTTTCTGTTAGATGATTCAAGCCACCCCGAGAGACTTGCACTACCGAACCTAAGTCTAATAATCATCTCTTGAAGCATATAAATTTCATGGATACATGTGACTTCCATCTAATACATACTTCAGAGGGATCGGCTAACAGGTTACAACTAATAGATCTCACTATTGTTCTTCTAGAAAACATTCTACCATCATGCCTCAATCAGGAACTCCATATTTGGTGAAAATTATAAGAGATACCACTAATGATCTTATCTTTCGGACATAAGACCTGCAAAAATGTTTGAGACTTGATGAACTTATATGAAAACATTTCCATGGAGTAACATGAGTGATAAGTAACCCTCAATGAATAGTCTTCCATGGTTACAATTCCCTACTATAGATGTAGGATGACATATATGTGTACCAATTGCAATGTGGTTAGGTAGAAATCCTCTCTAAAGAGGTGATTAAATTCAGTCATGGATAGTGCTATCTTACTGTGGGACTAATTCACCAAACTGCACCATTTCCTTACAGATTTTTGAACAAGAATCTATAAAAGAACATCCATCTGATCAAAAGGAGACTTCACAAGGTAAAAAACTCGAGTGACTAACTCTAGCCAGTCCTCATTCACATGGGGTCTTAATGACCCCCTAACCTAAGAGTTCTCTTCCTCTAAATCTAATTTAATATATTTAGAGAAGTTGCATACCATCCCAGAGCAGATTGGGATTGCACAGAGAAATCAAAAGTCATATTCTTAATGGTGAATAATGCCATTGTAGTTTATAGAATGATACCATGTGTTCCTAGGGGTCTCACCATGATTTGTTGTTAGGATATTTGGTGGTGGGGGGAATATATCTCTGATATTCATTTTTCCTTTTAATATACTATTTTCAATTGTTGAGGTGGTGTACTACATAGATCTACCTCCATCTGAACTGGGAACATGATGTCTACCACATGTCGCATCTTAGGAGGTATTTGCATGACTCATCGCACAATATCGACTAGGGGTTGCAGGAAATAAAGGATTTATAATCTTTATTGAGTACCAAGTAGTGATCGAGGATCTATATTAGAGGATATTTCATGGGTGATCAATTTCTTTGTTGTGTGTTAGGTAGCCAGAAAAGTGTCTTCCTAATAGAAAATGAGACACAGATTCCCACATTCATACTCACTACCCACATCTTTTTGAGTATCACTTATGTTGATTATTGGGGGATTTAAATCCCTATGGTGGGTAGAATGTAATGTTTCATAATTTCTATGTTTTATTTTAATTATTATATGTATTCTTTTTATTCTTGGGGTTGATACAGTGTGTGATTCAGAGGTCTATTGTTCCTTGAATATGTTTTTTAAATATATTATATATATTCAATATCATGCACAAGTGGTTTTATAGAAAAACATGAATAACGTATAAATGGGTTCTCAGATTATAAATTTAAGGGAATACTTGATTTTAGAGAAATGGTTTACCCCATGTGTTACTTAACATTAGTTATCACATGTCTTATGTTGAAAATTAATTGCATATGTTGAAATGAATAAAATTATTTTATTTAGTTTCACTAAAAAAATCTATTTTTAAATATTTAAATAAATTTTTTTTATTGATATCTGGGGTTAGCTATGAAACCCTAGAGATGTTAGTGGGAAATTTGAGAGAGAACTGGAAAATTATCTCAACAGAACAGTGACAGATCAGGGATATACAATCGATGATATCTCATATTCGATAATATTTCCTTTGATGATAAGGTCAAATTTTGTTCTTTATATGTGATCAATCCAAAAAGATATAGTGTGTGTGTCATATTTTGATTTCTCCTCCATTATTGATTATTACAAAGAACAAAAACAATCTACGAAATTAATGATATGTCCTTTGATTGTCTTAGAGGATGGGTTTGTAATGTGGTGATTTTGGAGAATTACTTTGAATAACTTCATTATTTATCATGCAAAAATGAATCGATATCAAAAGGATCATTGATCGTGGATCATTATTCTTATTAATTATAGTGATTTTATCTCCTGATACGCCATTCATCGAGGGTGTTCTTTGATTGGACCACCACTCAACACATCCCGATCAATCGATCCATACACACATATTTCATGGTGTGACGATTTGATATCATAGATGTAGGGTCATCATAGCATGATGGAGGGTTTAAGATGTATTCATTGTGATATATAAGATATATGATTTTCAATTTCTCATTCTTCAGTGCAAAATGATGAATGAAAATTCGTTCCATTTTGTGATTAGATGAAATAATAAAACATGTTCATTCAGTGATGGATGGGGGAAAATACCTTGGATAATCAGTTTCGCATCATGGAAACCACAATATTGAAGGTTATATCATTAGACTTTGTGTTAGAATGATAATATCATATTATTAAAATCCAATAGAACGTAGCATGTAATCTGGTATTTCTTGGTTAGTTGGGGCCCTAGCTACAATGTTATTTTTTGCAAAAAAAGATCACATATCTATTGACCTCTTACACATAGCATGTGGCCATTATCATTTGACCTGTCATGTCTTTCAAAGAGTACATGGATACGGAAAGTACAATTCATGATGGGTCACTAAGAACTTATACACGAACACGGATTGGAATACATCGAATGTATCATGGACATAGCTTCGGTATATAGACAAGGCCAAGAGACACGACAAATAAAACATTTGTCTCAACATTCCATGGATATTTATACTACATGTAGTGTTGGGATCTTCCACACATATAAAACATAGGATAAATAGACACACCGTGTACCCCTTGAGACACACCATGTACTCCCATCAAGAGAGCTTGAGGATCATTGATTTCATATTTTAGACTAGTATATGTTTACTGAGTCCCCTTGGTCCATTACGTTTAGTTCATAGTGCATCGTTTTATCCACAACACTAGATTTTAATCCAATCTAGTGTTTGAGTAATTGATAGAGTTTTGGTGTCCCTCAATGAGATTGTAGTGTGATCTTCTATAATCCGTTCTTCTCTGGTTGGAGTTTGTGGAATCAGGTTCAGCACCCAGAGTAGTGAGTTTATCCTCCATCTAGAAGTCCATATTGAAATGGTTTGTGGAATAATTGTCATGTTATCCCATTAGTATTGGGTATATCTAGATTTTGTTTGTGGTGTTACTCAGTAACTCTAGGAATGACGCACAATCTCCATATAAAATTCTTCTTATGCCAGTGTTCAATCATTGGATAAAAACCAACGAACTATACCACTTCATAAAATGTCTCTTATGATAGTATTTCTTGTTTAGTGATTTCTTTTGGAATGAGTGTTTCTTCGAGAATAATACTATGGATGAAATTTGTTTTTGACCACCACATGGAATAGTCTTTTTAATAAGTATATTTGGTTTTAATTTATAATATAAATTGTTTTCTAAATATTGTATTGAGATTACTGTACATGGGGTATTAATTTTATTGTTTTCAGGGTTTTCAACTATAAATGGTTATACTCACCCCTACAAGGGATTTTCTCACACATGTCATGTCTTGTGCCAATGATGACCCATTTGGCAGTGTCCTAGGATGATAGGGAGAAGATAGAAAAAGATGGAGCATGATAGACAACTGTGTTTTTTAGAGAATAATTTTATCATAGACCTTTCCCTTAAAAATAGTTAGACTCATTATAATTTTGGTTGGTCTTGTATTTGCCCCATTTTCTATTTTCACTACTTTTCTATCATACTCTGTTGTGTGATAATAAATGTATGCAAAAAAAAATTTAGTTCTGTTACATTTCAATGTTGTGTGGGCATTGAGATGTTGTGTATGTACCAGTACCTGAGGTTAATGCCACCCATTTCTGGAATATGTCTACTCGGTGCGAGTCGCCAACCTTGACATATTGATGGTGGTCTTGGCATAGTCACAGGTCGGACCATAATGGGTTGGTACATGACAAAATCTATGGTTCCCACCAAATAGATCATCCAAATGTTAATACTAGGCTTCATCATATAGGTCCTCACCCACGAAAATAAAAATTAAAAAATATTTAATTTTTCCCATATAACATTTTTTAATTTTCATTCATGAGAGTTAAATTATTTTTATGAAATATTGATTATTAATAATCGAAAATGACTCTAAATTTCCATTAAAATAATATGTAATTAACCATTTTAATAATATTGTAAAATTGTAATTAATTTTAAAGGGATTAAAATATGATGTTTTATTCAATATTTGAAATAAATTAAAAATCCATGCATTTTTTTATTCTACAACATAATAATTAACGCTATAAAATCTATGATTTCAAAATGTTTAAATATAATTTTTAATTAATTTATGATTTAGAAATTTAATTTCATATCTATAAATATGTTTATTTAAAATTTTCTTTTCTAATTGATCATCTGAAAAGAAATTGTGGTTTAGGATTCTTAAATAAGATATGAAATTTGGTTTTATTTTACAATAAATTTATCATGTATGTTGATTTTTTATAGGAATTTTTTATTTCATTTCAATATATAAATGGCCTACATTGAGTCTTTGTTATGAATTGTGTGGGTTATGAAGGAAAAAAATGTAATGGGGTGAATCTTCAACACATCAACTAAATATGTTACCCAAATATCAAAATTCTTTACTTTCATTCATTTAAAATTTATTAAATTACAAAATAAAATGTGTGATATCATCTAAAATTTATTAAACCCTCCTAGTGTCTATATGGTATGAATCTTCACACCCCAACCTCTTCATGGATGGTTCATATGACTTAATGTAGGGAATATTTACATTCAAACACACTTGAAATTTAGAAATGGCATGAAACCATTAAAATTACATTTTTCAGTCAAGCACTTGAAATACTAATTTACTGACAATGGTAATGACACATTATAGTGAAATTTGATTAAGAAAAATATATCCACTTTACAACTACTAAGAACAGTCATCCACAAAGGAATTGTGGTTTGATGTGAGGATTGTCCACATATTTTGAACATTTCATTGAATCCATCATTGTTTAAAATATAAGAAATGTGTTTGAGAACTAATTTAAAACCCTTAACTATGAAGAACCATATAAATATGTTTTAGAGTATAGTATCTATGAATGATATTTTTTGATTATATTTTGTTCAAAATTCATTATCTAAGGAAGAATATGAACTATGTGTAGGGAAACCGAGTAAATGTCTATGAACTGCACGTACTCACTTAAAATGGCCACCAATTATGTAAACTGTAATTTTATAATGAGGTTAAAACCAAATCAATAAGTCACAATAGTATTACTCATAATGATTTAGATCCACCATGTGAATAAATATTGAACTTTATTATGAGAAATAAAAATTAGATAAAGAACAATTATTTTGATGAAAGGCCCTAAAAATGATTTTTGTGAGTTTCAGCACAATCATAGGAAGCCACGATTGATAGTTTCATTATTGATGAGATAAATGAGCACATATGAATGATATATGAAATGGAATAAAAATAAAACTAATTTGAAATAATATTTTTCTACTAATTATTAATTGGTTGATGAAATGTTCAATAGAGAACCACTTGAGGTTGAGATGCCATATATCTATGTTTGAGGAAGAATATGAGGTGAAAATATAGAATTGGTAATAAATAAATGTTAATTGTTTTTAGGAATGAGAATTTCAAATAATATATAAATATGATCACAGGAGTTCACAGAAGATATATGATAATTGATACAATTTCTTGATTAAAATTTGATGAATTGTGCTCCTAGTATTTTCTTTTATAGGGACAAGAAATAATGTAGGGAAAGGACCTCAATCCTTCCCCATGAACTTATTTTAATTCTATAAAAAATTCACTACATATGTTTTATTAAATGACACAATTTGAATTTAATGATTAAATACAAGATACAATATTAGAAGATTATTAAGTTCATGCATCAAACAACATCGTCTGATGTCAATGAATGGTTACAAGCCAAGGTGCACCTCGGTTGAACTACAATACAATACTGATGTGATTTTTTAGAGATTGTTTGATTATTTAAAATAAAATTGAGGAAGAATATGATAAGTATATAGATTTAAATAATTATGTCATTTAAATCCTCTTGAAACATGAATTGTTACCCATCAGAGCTGTTTAGGTGGAATCATGTTGGTTTATGAATGATTTTCACCTTAAATGGGAATTATAAGGTGGTGGGGATCAGGTTCGTCCTCTATCATGTGGTTATATTTTCATAAAAGGATTATTTATATGTATTAGTTGTACCAAATAAAATAATACATTGATAGACAACAACCTTGTATTATATCTCCCAACCCCCCAATTTAACCTTTATATCAATCAAGACATTGTCCAACCTTATTCAAGGCCCACCCCACCACTATATAGAACAATGTTGAGTGAATATGGAATCACCTAAATATGATAAGGATAAAGAGTATAGGCCTAATATTATTTGAATGAAATCTAGAAGATGATTTATAACCATGAATCAAACACATTAATCACCTTTCCATCTCTACATGTGTTCTAATTTCATTACACAAATCCCACTACTGTACATCAGAAAAAAACATCCACTCTAATCATTCTTAAAATTAAAATGTGCTCCATCATGGAATAAGTGACATTTAGATGAATAAATCCAGACCCTTATCCATGACATGTCTATAAAATCAAATAAATAATTATCTTTGGTATAACTATTAAAATCATGGAGAATAATTAATTTGATAAAGAAATTATTTAAATATTTATCCTATACCATATTTTAAGGAACTAAATTCCATCGGATTTGATCCTTTATTTTTCAAAATTCATTTTTCTATTTTACATCATATATTATTTTGTTTTAATCTTTTGTTATTCCATTATCTTCACCATATCTTCTTATTCAATGTTATGATATTCCTTCAATTAATATTTATGTTATCTTATATCTTTGATCTTGAAAAAAAATATAAAGGGCTTGGTTTGTGGGGGAGATTTCAGAGGTATTCATAATACCTGGTTTTAAAATATAAAATCTATTATTTTAATCAATAATACAATGGTGAAAGTGAATGAATTTTATATATGATATCGTATATATTTTATCCTTTCTACAATATTGTTTAATGGTTCAAAGGATCCCACATTCCTTATAGTATTCTTGGAAATATACCAATGAAATTGAATATAATAAGGAATGAAAAATATATGATTAGAGTAGGGTAAATGTTGGTGGATTTACATCAGATGTGGAATAATTATTATATAAAACTATGGAGGTGGTCTAATGCGCATGGATAATGATGCCTCCTATGTATTGTTTGTATAAATATATAGATAGATAGGCTAAACCATTCATTAATTAAGCCATATTTTTATGTGAGAATAATTTTTGGATAGTAACGAAGTAATCTTTGATTTAACTATGGACCATTTACATTAATTAGTAACAAAATATGGGAAATTTTATTTCTTTTTAACAAAAATTTTCACCCATAAAAACAAAAATATACTACATATTCAATTAATTTACACTTTTTAGTAATGTAAGATAATAAAATTTATTGGGATTTTGAAAATACTACCCATAACTTTTTAGTGTGGAACATACTCATCCCACTACAATAAATTCATGTTTAATAAATTTTTATTTGAATCCCATGATAACATATTCACATAAATATATCTATTAATATAGATATTGGTCAGTTTTTAAATTTTTTTAACTTTAGTTTTTCAATAAATTTTTTATTTCAATATTAAACACACAAAAATTGAATAAAAATGGATATATAATCAAAAAGTATTCTTGAACCATCTATCATGTCCATAAGAATTGTAAATATGAATGATAATGGTGAAAATATTTAATGTGAACTGACCTCAGATGAAGTGATTAACTTTTATGAGAAAATATTATTTTTTATAAATAATTAAAAACTGATTGTTCTATCAATGGATGATAAACCAAAACATAACCATCTAACATATGAAAATGACATCCTAGAGGTGTAATTACTAGAATATCCCTCCCTCCCATAAATCCTAGATATGGAACATTAGTAAATCATAATGATATATTGATACCATCTAAATAAGTTAATGTGGATGTGGTGCGCCATGATATTTTAAAAGGACCAATTTTTGAATAAAAAATAAAACACTAAACAACGATAATGAATAAACAACAAAATATTGTTATTTAAATTTGAAGGTTATAACCTGGCCTTGAAATTATATGTTATAAATATTATTAAACAAATTATTATATATATATTTATAGGTATACTCTGTAAAAAATCATTAATCATATTTTTATTATACACTTAATTTTTAGTAATGAAATTTTTTTCATCAAAATTATATTATCTTAAAAAACGATTTCCCAGATATTTATTTGACTATTATAATTTTATTATAGAAATATTATAATTTTTTTAAATGAATTTTAACATTCCAATAATCTCATAGAATAAATTTATTAAATTTTTTTATTTTTTTTGAATGTTGAAAAATACTTATTTTCATTGAAAATTGTATTTTCATTGGAATGATTTACAAAGTCAAATTCTATTTTTCATTATTTATAAAATATAATTATTTATGATTAAATTATTTAATTATTTGTAATGAAATTTATATATGAATTTAGTATAAGTATATTTTATATATGTAAAGGTATTTTATCCAAATTAATATTTTCCTTTGCATTTGGTCAGTTTAATTATAAATTAAATTCTAAAATAGATATGATTTTAATTTTGAAAATGGTTTTCAAAATTTTAAATAATTATTTAAAATTTTATAAAATAGAATCGATTGATTTTTTTGAAAATAGAAAATATCCTTTGTAATTTCCGTTACCATAATATTGGGTAAATCATGTAATTTTGGAAAAAATTAATTTTATCATGACAATAAAATAACCATAAAACCATTCCAAATTTTATTGTATGACTAAATCTCTTCTATAATATTCCAAGTATATAATACATCTCATTATTTCCATTTTTATTTCATTATGATATTTATAACATCTTATTTAATGAAAATTCAATGATGTCATTCTTGCCAGTAAAATCTATAACAATTTTAATATTTTTTTATCTATAGGATATTTTCAACTATAAATATTCCTCAAAAATATAAAATATTTACATTCCGAATTTTAATTTATTTTAAGGTTTTAGTGAAAAAATAATTACCTTTCATGGTAATAAAGTTCTGAGGCATAAATTATTCAATTATTAGAAAAATAATATAAATTATAAAATAAAAATAATTATAGTTAATTAAACTATCCCTTAAAATTATTAATGACCATTTAATGTATGTATTATAATTATATATTTTATTGAATTAATCTTTTTACATTGATTTTATGAATGCCAATGTTATGAATAATTCTAACAATATTCATTTTAAATATTTTATTAAATGAATAGAAAAAATAAAAATCAAAAATTTGTGTAAATGAATGGGATATGGTTAATTAAATTTTCTATATTTAATTTATGGGTACATATGAATTTAATCAGTTTATTATTTACCATAATATAGATGAAAATTATAATTGTATGGTAATTTTCAGAAGAGTTAACGAGAGGTTTATAGAAGATTATAAATGTATAACCTTGAATTAAACTTTAAAAAAATTGTTTTTTTGATGTTGATAATACTCTTATCACCTTAGGTTATAATTTTTCTTCTTTAATTGAGTCATTCCCAGAATAATAACATATATAATATATAAATCAAGGATAGTTTTAAAATTTTACTCTCTATGTATTTAATAATCATTATGAGTCAATTTGTGGAATAAAACATGAAAAGAACAAAAAATAATGCATATATTTGTCTTAATGAAATTATATTTATTATATACGTTTAAAAAAACAAAATTTTATAATTACCTTCACTGGTTGTGAAATACTAATACTATATTAGTATAATTAACATAAAAATAATAATAAATGATTTAAAAAATATTTGTTTTTTGATAATATGTATGATTTAATGTGTTAAAAACATATAGATTTATACGAAATATTAGATATGTTTTAAATAATTATAATCAATTACCCAATTTTCATGATCATTTTGTAGTCGTAAAAAATTAATATTGTTAAAATTGTAATTAATAATGAATTCACGAATTAATAGTTCATTACGTTATTTAAAAATTATAATGACATTTTATTATCCATTTGAAAGTAATAAAGTTAGACACATCATACATGGTCTATTTATGATTCATTTTTTCATTTATAGAATCATTAATAACACATCCTGATTATAATAATGGTTATTATGGTTATGATAAAAAATTCACTAACCAAGGGGTCGATTAAAATGATAAGGTTTAAAATGAAACCACAACAGGTGTAAATTATATTAGTAGATTTTATTAAAACCATATCCTCTTATATATTCAAATCAATTTCTAATTTGAATCATTTGGAATAATAAATTAATTTATTACTATTTATTTATTTTAGAAATTCCAAAGTTGTCCTCACCTCAATTATAAAATAGAACCTTCTACCTCACTTATTCACACCAAATTAAGACATATAAATTGAAATATACATTGTATTTACTATTTACAATATACTTATACATTTTTTTGATGTGTTTTTATTCAAAAATTACCAAACCTATTGTCCTTAAGTGGATATCGAAAGGATGAATTTTTAAGAGAAGGTAATCATCTTTACTAATTATTTTAATTTTATTTCTTCGTCTACATACTATTAATGTGTTGTAAAAGTTATAAATTAATAACAGTAGTATAATAAATATAATGATATTTTATTGTCTTTATGGGACAACCATTTTCCCATTCATCTACATCTTACAAAATTCGAAAACATCACTCATGTGTACGTACAACATACAATCACCATGTATCAATGTAATTTATTTTTAATCACCAAATTAATCAGATGGTTTTAATGTTTTATATAATGATTATATTTTTTTTAAGAAATTAATATAATTTTTAAAATAATATTTAAAATTAGACATTCTTTTTTTACCCATCAGAAAAATAAAACAACCATGTATACATACGATCTACCATCTCCATGAACTATGATATTCATTTTTCTGCCTCAACGATAAATTATTACTATAAATTAAACTATACCAAAAATATATGATATTTATATCATGATTAATGGTATTTATATGGTATAACCATGATACATTTAAATGGAATGAGACATTCAAATCCAAACATACATGAAAAAAAGTCATTATCACCACGAAGAGTTAATTAATAATGTTTTTTAATAAATTGGTTATTAAAGAGTATGAATAAATCATATAGATTATGATAAATATAGGAATGGTAATTTATGATATATATCATAAAACCATATTTATTATACAAGTGGTTCAATTATTTGTGATGGAAATAGGACTATTGTTAATAGATTCATTCACAATTTCTTCATTATTTATGATAGTTCATGTTAAATTCATCAATGGGGAATATCTATCATCTAGATCAATGTTTTGTAAAACTATATTAATAAAAAATATTCTCTTCTCAAAAAAATTTGAAAACAATTTTTACCTAGGTTTTAATTTTTATAAAATTCTTTGAAAATAATCATTGTGTCGTTCTGTAAATGATATTTATTGTTCCATTTTTTAAAATTTTATGGAAGGGGTGTTATTTAATAAATAATGAGTTTATTTTACCTTCGTCATGAAGACATAAAATTTTTATTCTTACCATGAATCATTATATGGTTTTTCTCAACTGAAATTTTTTATTTTATAAATACATGTTTTTTAAAAGAAAATGATTTCCATGTGAAAAACTATATTTCAATCAAGTATTTTTCAGTTATATTTTTAGATTACATTCATCTATTTCAACCTAAATTGTTAAATATTATTATTATTTGAGGTCTAACTATTATGTTACCATCTCTCATTTTTTATTGAATGGTTTATTATAATTTTGAATAAGGATGTACTATTTTTGTTTCATTTTCAATACTAATCTTTTTAGTTAATGATTATGATTATTTATGGGAGGAATTTATTTACATTTCCTATTGTAGTTTCAGTATAAATGTCTATATTTGTTATTTTATCCCCTTTAATATGATGAATTTATTATTCATAGTATTTCATGGACTGAGCCTTCAATAGCCTCATGATGTATTTGTTGGTGCCATTAGAAAAACTAGTTATGGTATTTTCTATATTATTACTCATTAATGTATAGTGTCATAGATAAAGACTAAATGGTATATTTATGATGTTTGAAATTATGTATTCCATCATTATGAATCCTTTATCTAATTTCCATGTTATTTTCTAATTACTTATCGTATCCTTGGATAATTTTTAACTGTCATTGTAACTAAATTAATTGATCATCATTTATTCCTTTCATATTATGCTAATTTTATTGAATTAAAGGAATGATTTCAATTTTTTGCCTTTCCATATTTATTATGCATTATTAATTCATACATTCCATTGTATTATTACCCTTACTGACTATTTGAGCTCACCCATTCTTTATGTTTTATTTTCCACACTATATGAAGATGTGTTTTGTGTTTGATATGAATGATTATAATAACTAGAATAATGGGATTATCAAAGAAAATTATTTGTGATTTTATGTATTAAAATGTAATGTGAATTTTAAGATAGTATCTAGATCACTAGGACTGGAAAACTATTCATACCTTCATGATGCAATTCCTCTAAAAATTATTTTAATGTAGTAAAGAAACCATAAAATATGGGTTATTGGAGTTAGAGTCTTTATAATTGATATCAGAGGATATTTACCAAAAAATAAATTATATCTTGATTTAGGAAAACATATATTACAAAATATAACCCAATGAATGACTATGATGATACATCTAAAAATATGATAATGTTTGATTGAATTGTTAAAGACGATGGATAACATGTGTTAAAATTGGGGACACGTGGATTACAACGTAGGTTTTAGGATTTAGACATAATATTATTTGTATTTCATGATTATTTGTTATCTTAAACTAATTATTGTATCATCATTATTACACTTTTCATTTTTCATTTTATTTATTGGTGGGAATCATATGGAACTGGGTTAATAGTGAATTTGATATCAAAAATAATGATGAGAAACCAAATTAGATGATGATTGGAGAATAGGATAATTTTATTATTCCAAAAAATTTACCATGGTATATTATTAACCACATTAACCTTAAAAACTCACAGACTCACCAATGAATGGAATGTTAGAGTTCTATAAAAGATATCGTGCTAGAGTACAAATAGGAAAGAAGAGTCAGTTTCTTATATATCAATAATCTTAAAATAAAAACTCAATCATATCTATTAGATGTACTATAATATGTTTGATGTGTGGATAATAAAGACACAAATAAGAATCATCAATGGAACAATTAAAAGATTGGTGAATGAAATGGGTGAGAGTAATTGTCTCCCAAAAGGTACTATCAATGTATGAAAGCTAAAAATGTAGGATGTATTGGAATTGATTGAATTTATGTCCTATAATGAAATATCATGTAGAGAAACAAAATGGTGTTTTGAGTACTGGTTATATTTATTTTGATGATAAGAATACAAATGATATATTAAAAGAATGAGGTATTGAGGAATAAGATGGTGATGTATAGTTAATGGTTTTATAATAATGTTGACAGATTTATGACCTAGTTTATTTGGATTATGTAGTAATTTTATAAAAGTTTTTTTTAAAATGATAGTCATTATATAAGAATGACGAGATATATTTGGATTTTATAGAAGTAGTTTTTCTTCATGTATATGGAAGCATCTGATGAATTCTTTTGGTTACATGGAGAAATGATGCTTTTGAATATTGATAATTTATATACCATATGATTTTTGAATGATAACATTAAATATGTTTGTTATATTGAGATAATATTTATACCTATATATTTATGAGTTAGTGTTGGTAAAACTGAAAATGGCTGGTGATTTTGTGAAATATTACTTCCTTTTAATTATTTTCATTTATTGGATATGTGGAATAAATTAGATAATCTAATATTTTTTATAGAATAAGGGGAATTATAATTTTTGAAAGCATGCATGTTTCCACTATGGTTTTAATGTGATAATGGTATTCAGATTATATATGTGTTACTTTAAGAGACAATTTTTTGGATTAATTATATATTAATTTTATAATCATTGTGACTTTACTTATAAAATTTTTATCCTAATTTTTTCCAAATATATTTTTCATCATTTTTATGATTAAATATTTATGGTTTGGATGATGGTTTTTCATTGGCATTGATATTGAATAATTAGAAATTATCATTTTTATCTATTTTGGATTACATATTCTAGAATTTTTATTTTGGTAAAAACTCTAAAGATATGAGTAGTATCTTTTATCCTTTTGTCAATTACATGGATAATTAAAAATTTATATTATTGTTTGAGGAATGTAATATTAATCATAATCATCATTAGATGAAAAATATGATATTTTGGTGGAAATTTGTTAAAACATGATATTTTAATTTCAATGTACATATATTATCATATTTTCATAGTCTTGAAAGTATAACAATGCCTCAATAATAGAAAAAAATAATCTTAATGAAAAAACATTTTCCTTTAACAATCAATTCTGATGAATTGTAAACATTTCAACATCTATGGTTAACAATTTTTTTATTGTTAAAATTATCAAGATTATTAATTTTTTTTTGATAAATGATCTCTATATATTACATTTCTCCCATGACTACTTATTCACTTCCCACTAATTTTATACTTTTAAAAATCATAGTTTTGTGTGACGTATGAATTTTATTAATTTTGAGAGGCTTTTTTATTAACCAATTTTATGATATTTAATTTTGACAAGGTATCTTAAATTTTTCAACCATGAATTATTTATCACAAATATAAAATTTTAAGGAAATAATTATTTAATTTTGTTAAAATGATACACCCAATGATTATAAAATATTTTTTTTTGAAATCATTTAAAAAAACAAACTCAATATTAAACTAACACCAAAATATTATAATGAAAATATGATATTTATAACATAGAAATGAAATTTGTGTGAAGAAATATAATTATCCCAATTATGAAATATATATATGAAGGACCTAATCAGAAAAATTTAATAACTATTTTTATGTGAATAAGCACAATATATTTATTAATGTAATTTTATTTTTCAAATATTCATTTTTTCAAAAAATTGGATTTCAATATTTTTATAAGAATATTATAAATAATAAATATATTTCATAAAAATTATTTAAGATAATGAATTTATCATTTTAAAATTATCTTAGGAATAATTAATTTGAATATTCCAAAAGGATTGAATTTTTAATGAATAGTTAATAATATTGATTTATACTGAAAATTGAATTCTCATTTATTATTTTTACAAAGTAAATTTACCAGTTGGACTATTTCTAAAAACAAATTATGTTTACTTAATGTAATTTTTTTATTTATGTTAAATTTATAAAAAAATTGTTTATGTTAAAAAAATTTATACTAAAAAATGTTTTTTTTTAAACTTTTTTTATTGTGTTTAGCCGGTTTAATTTCAAATTAAATTTGAAATATTTTTTAGTTCAATATTCAAATTTATTTATATATTTGGAATCATTAGGAATAAATGAATTATATAGACTCATTTTTTGAAATATAAATAATTACCATAATCATTTTTTTATCATGGTAAAGGGTAAATTGATTAAATACATGTTAAAATTATTTGATAAGGATTGTGAAAAGAACCATAAACATATACTAATTTTATTGTATGATTAATCATCATACATTATAATCCATTTTTCTTATATATGTAATTTTTTCATATTTTTATATGATTATGATATATATCATATTTTATTTAGTTGAAATTCATAAATCTCACAAATGTTTGTAAAAAAATAACATTTTTAAAATGGGGTTATCCAGATATTATGATCCAAAATAAATATTATTTTGAAATATAAAATATTTATCATCATCAGGGTAATTTATTTTTATTTTTTAGTGAATAAATAACAATCATAATGTTATAGAGAGAGTTGATGCAGTTATTATTCAATAATTGGAAAAATCAAATAAATGACAAAGTGAATATAATTTTTTAAAATAAGTTATATTGGGTAATTATACTGATTTTGTTGTTGTGTAAGAGATATAATTTAATAATTTTTTTATAATAATAGTGATATTGATATTTTTCAGTCAACGTAATTAATAGTTCTAAAAATTGAAATTATACATATTTTATATTAAATAATATTTTAGTAAATGATTAAAAACCTAAAATGTAAAATTTGGAGAAATTAATTGTATGTGATTTATTATAACTGAAATATTTTCTTTATAGACATTTTGAATCTTTATAAGAACATTATTGATGACTATATAATAGAATATTTAAATAATATCGTAACGTTTAAAATAGTTAATGAGAGGTTAAGAAATGATAGGGGTATTACCTTAAACTAAACGTGTTAAAATGTTATTGGATTTAGTGGACTAGATTATTATCACCATAGTTTTTATTTTTAGAAATTTATTAGAAATATTTCCTTTAGAATTATATATATAATATTTAAATGTAATATAGTCACAAAGTATCACTATATTTTTAATTAATATCTTTTACGTGTCCATATAAGGAAAAAATAAAGATTACAGTGAACCTAACTATCTATTATGATATTATTGATATTATTTTTATTATAAAAATTTATTTTTATGTTTAGAAATTATGTATTTACACTTATTTATTTATCAATACTAATACAATATTAATTTAATTAAAATAAATATAAAATAAATGATTTCTAAAAAATTAAAATGGAAATAATTAGAAATATTTAACGAGTGAAATGAATTTTAAAGATATATATAATATTTTAGAATGTTTTAGAGAGTTACATTTTAATTTTCCCTTTTTCTAAATTAATTTTATTTCATATTAACTGAATAATTTCCAAATAGTCATTAAAAAAATTTATCAAAATTTAATTTTAAAAAATTCATTAAAATTAAAATATATATTATTTTATATCATATTAATTTAATACAGTTGAAAAAATCTAAAGTGGTCATTTTATTAGTTATTTTCCCATTTATAGTAACATTATTAACCTATTACAGTTCAAATAGTTTTTATTACTGTTAATGTCAAAAAATAACCAACCCATGTGTTAATCATAATTATATGGTTTATGTTGAAAAAAACAAATTTTAAATTAGTGTTTTTGATTTTATTATATCAATATTCTACCTTATCAATGAATATATTGATAATTGGAGGAATTTTGAATTATTAATCAATTTATTATAATTTAATCATCTGAGAAAATCTCGAAGTGACTGTTACCTAAATTTAAAAAGAAAACCTCCTTCTTCACTTCATCAAAAAATGATGATCCATATATCGTGAAAAAAACCTTAAAATTTTGATTCCCAACATCCATACCCATGTCATGGAGGTATTTGTATTAAAATTTACCAACCTAATTTATTTAATACTATATCCAATGAGTATTTTTCAATGGAATGTAATCATCTTAACTAACTCATTCATGTTCCTTTATTCTTATAGATCCTATTAATTTATAGTACAAATTAAACATGAATAAATTTATAATCATTTATATATCTAGTTTTCCATAAGTTTATTGTAAAACAATATTCCTTGTATTCTTAATCCTATGAAAAAAAAACATGATCTGTGCATATGTATGGCTTACCGTCTCCACATAGCACTGTAATTCACATTTAATCACCACTTTACAGGGCTGGTTAAAAATATGTAACTAATTATTATATGTGATATTTATGAAATTTATATGATTATTTAAATATTATTTATTATTCACAATTCCATTTTTTCATCAATCGAAAAATTGATATAAAATTAATTTGTATATAGTACAAACCATCTCCATTAATGAATTTATTCATTTTTTTACCTCAAAATATTAGGTTTTACCAAAAATACAAATATTATTAATATATTTTAAATTAATATCATGATAAAAAATTCAATATATGATTTATCCATGAACAATTTACACGGTCTATGACTTCCTAATCAATGAATACATGAAAAAGAAGCAATTATCACCAGGAATAGTAATTTGTAAAAAAAAATTACTAAATTTTCAATAATATGGTATAAGTTAAAAATATATTGGTTTAAATATATTATATTTTTTATAAAATACATTTTTAACAAAACTATATTTATTATAATGTATTTTTATGTATGTATGAAGAAAATTTGGCATAAGGTAAGATATTCTTTCACAATCTCATTATTATTTGAGATTGGTTGTGTTTAGGCCTCAGTTGGGGAATATATCTCTTCCATATCCAGGATTTCAAAAAATGATTCAAAAAATGGTTTCACTATTATCTTAAAATTGATTAAATTTATTTTCACCCATGTTTGACTTGTTACAAAATGGGTGGAATAAAATCATTCTTCAATTTTTTAAATGAGTATTATAGTGTATTTTTTGATATAAAAACAGAATAATTTGTTTTTATTTATACAACATAAACTTATTTTAGTAAACCCATAACACCTGGAATTTATTATGCTTCCTTTAAAAGATCAAAAGTTACTTATAGGATAAAATTTCATATTTTATGATTTTATGGATTCTATAAAATATATGTTTTCAATGTGAATCAATGATTTTATCTTGATAAGTTTTTAATGATATTATATGAGTATTTTTATCTACGTTAACATCATTTATTGAATAATTTTCGTCATTGAGTCTCATATCATATGTGAAAACCTAAGATGTTTTATTTAACATATTACGATCATTTTGGCAAAGTAAATACTATTATGATGTTATTCATAATATTACTCTATATGGTTTTTGATTATGATTATTGGTAAGGGTAATTTTTAACATTTTGTATTATCATTTCAATATGAATGTTTTTTATTACGTGATCCTATTTCATAAGTGGAATGAATTGGGCATAGTAAGTGATTGTTTGTGGATACTAAATTCTATTAATTTATTAGTAGGCCTAATAATAATGAATAATTTGGGAATTTCATGACATCCAACCTATTTATGAATTGTGTCATGAATGAGTCTCACAAATTATGTTCATGATGAATGAAATTTTATATTCCAAAATTATGAAGTTAGTTATTGTTTTTAAAGTGATTATATGATTACTTATGATTTCCATGGATATTTATTATCAAATTTATATATTAAATAAATTGATCATCATTTATTTACAATATATTATGGTCCTTTTTTTGATTAAATGAAATGTGTTACCATTATTTACATTTCCATATTAGTTATTCCTTCTTTATTCATAACATCTATTTTGAAAATATCCTTACTAAAAATACTACCTCATCAATTACTTATAACTTATTTCACATAAGATACAATGTAGTTTTTTTCTTTATTTGGAATGAAATTATGTAATAAGGGGAATAATTTAATTCTCAATGAAAATATATTGTGTTTTTATGTTTTAAAATATAATGTGAATTTAATGTATGTATCTACTTTACCAAGACTACTAAACTATTCATTCCATTATTATGAGATTCCATTTATCTTATGCAAAAGTAATAATGTTTCAAATGAAACTATGCTATTATATTTTGGGTCATTATAAGATGTGATTTTGTTTCATAATCATGAAAACTGATTTGTGTTAATAGAGGCCCATGTATAGTAGATGATGGACCACTAGCTGAAATAAGATATCTTTGAAGAAAACCTAGTTATTATCACAATCTCTATAAATGAGGATTCAATATATGCGGTAAAACAGGTAATAAATATTAAATATTAAAAATATCCTATGAATATAAAAAATGAAAATGTGAATAGAGGAAAGGAAGACCAACCTGAGGGATCGTGTTTCATTCTTCCATCCGCACATTGTGAGATATTATAGTATGGGATGAGCTAAAAGCATTCCATTTTACTATAAATAGAGACATCCAAAAGAAGAAACAATTTTATATATTCTATGATAATAGAAATATGATGTGTTTTTCAGATCAGATTCTCAATCCTCTAATTGAGTTGGGATAACCAACATGATTTCCATCTACAGATATTATAAACTATACAAACTCTTTGGGTTTTACCCACAAATAAATGATTAGAACCTAACTATTTTTTACGAATTAATTTTTTCAACACATTCACCCAGACAGTAAGATTTAAATCTAAATTTCTAAATAACTCATGATTGATTATATTTTTTGGAACACATTGTGGAAATATTTCAATTTTCCCTATACTCGGGTAAATAAAAATATTCCATTAATTAGTATAAACCCACATATGTTTATTTTCATATGTAAAGAGATATTCATAACATCAAGTGAAATAGTACATGAAATGGGTTTTAATGAATATTGAATGTTGAATATAATGTGGAATGTGGGATTTCACAACATTATAATTAAATAAATTATAGTGGAATGATGAAATTTTATATTTAATAAATATGAAAAAATTCATAAATTTTAATTAGGTTGTTTGTAACTACTATGAGTCTATCTTTTCCAGTTCAATGATTGAAACTCATAATGAAAAAAAATTAAAATACGTTTTTTAAAATTTTTGTTAAAAAAATTAATAAATCAAACAATAAATACACATTAATGTTATTATTTTAAAAATAGTGAAAATTGATTCTTAGTGTGTAAATCAATTTGTGAAATTTAATGATAAAATACCCGAGGTGTGACATTTTCGTTGTGTGGTGGAGTTTTTTGATCCAAAAAAATCCAAATAAATATAATAGTAATTCTATAAAAGATTTCCTCAAATTCGAAAAAATTAATGTGTTATTAATTATATTAATATTATATTTAATAATAATTAATTATAAATGTATTAATTTTTTTGTTGGTGTTATTAGGAAAATTCATATGTTGATTATTTAGGAACATAATTTTAAATGTTCCAATTTCTATGTATTTTAAAATTTATTTTCAATTTTATGTTACTAAGTGGTCAAAAAATTATATTTCATTTTTAAAAATATATATGTTTTAAGTTTTTTTAAAATTTTTCTTTTTGAATTGTTTAACTAGTTGTATTTTAAATTCAAATTGGTCAATTGGGATATGGATTGGGAATTTATTTTGGAAAAATTGATCATCTTCATTTAATTTCATTATGATTTTTTAATTTGATTTTGATATTATTTTTTCATTCATTGTGACTCTATTTTTTATAATAATTATTGTGAATAAGATTAAAATATTAATGTCGTTATGATGCTACAAATATATAATATGAGAGACCACCAGTTAAAAATTATAAACTTCTATGTGTTGAAACTATAGAAAATTCATCAATCGGAAATGTAACATTTTCAATAATATATGAACCCATGCTCATATGAATAATAAATATGACCACATGACAATAATTTACATATATAGTTTATAAACATTTCTACCAGACATATCAATGGTCAATTGCACACCAAAATTAGAAATTTATTGAAGCTGCACCATGGAAAAGTTTCAACTAACCAGAATAAGAAAACTATACTTATAGAAGAAAAAAAACCATGTGCTGAACATAATCCACAATAATTTCAACTCCAACATAATAAAATTCATGAGAAATTATTTTCTTAACATGATAAAATTATATATCCATTTTACAATTCCCAAAATCCATTGTTATTTCAATGACATGATTGGGTTTTGTGAAATGAATGAACATCGTGGAATATGAATTGAAATAGAAAAAAACATTTGGATTTTCTGATCTATGTAATATATATGGAGATCAAATTCATATCAAAGACTATTATCTTGAGATGATAATAAACCTGATATAGGGAAACATA
Source organism: Viscum album (assembly GCA_963277665.1). NCBI lineage: Eukaryota > Viridiplantae > Streptophyta > Magnoliopsida > Santalales > Viscaceae > Viscum > Viscum album. The sequence goes on from OY728151.1 coordinate 2,052,183,815, forward strand.
GTCAATGAAGAATCATCACCTAATCTCACAGAGGATGGTCGATGACTATGATAAATATAATATTATTAGAAGTTTTACATTAAAAATGGAAATTACATAGATCCATAATAAATATGTATATATAACATGAAATGAAATGTTGAGCTTGATTTGGTGAAAATAAAATTTGATGAAGGAGAATCAGATAGATTAAAGGCTATAGAATATCAAATCTCTAGATTTGGGACACGATCAACAGAATTATGAATATTGAATTACATTGTAGATGAAATCAATATATAAAACCAACTGATTTGGGAAATCAATTGACAATCAAATGAAATTATAGAATTTGAGCTCTTCTAGAAAATAATCAATACATGATGTGTTATATTGAGAACAATATAATGTTGAGTCGTGTTGAAAATATATAAGAAGAAGAATATAATGTATCAACTTAATTTTTTTTAAATAATATTTGAAATGGAATTTGGAAAGAACATGTCTAATAATATATTAATATAATCACTTGACTTCGCAGATGGTGAATGACAATTAACACACATTCTAGAATCATGTTGTTAAAATATAGTATTGGTAATTTATTTTGTAGTTATAATGAATTATTAATTGGGGGAATATCATAATATTATCACACACAATATATATGTTTTTAGAAGGATGTGTTGAACATTATTTTGAAATATCTTAATGAGATTTGTCCATAAAAATTCACAACAAACTAATGTTTCATGATGTTGACCATTAATCTGTATAACTCATCTGATGATGAAGGTTGAAAAAATGGGAAATTCATCTGAGAACAAATATAATTTCATAACAAAGTGGATGAGATTGATCTTATTTTATGATTTAGATAATGATGAGATGAATATGATGATTAAGCCATAGATTTGAAGAATCAAGTTGGATGGAAAGTATCTAATCATGAATTGTGACTCACCAATGATGTTGAAGTGGAACTATGTTAGAAAATTCTAGAATTTATCCTTATATATGAATTCAAAGCTGGTGTGGCCTAATATCCATAGTATGGATATATATATAAAATTAAAATATGATGATTTCCATTTTCATGGTGAAGTACCCTAAAAATTTAACAAAAAAAATTCAATCCCCTCCCTAATAATCTCCCCAAAAAAATTGTCAAACCTATATTTCAATTTGGGCATTTATTATCATTCTTCATTCCTACACTATCATAACACAGACTTAGGACAATTGCCAAGTCTAAAAAATGGAAATATATAGGCCCAACATCAGTGGGAAATACAATTGATTAAATCCCAGATCATGAATTATATCTAGGAAACAATCATATCAATCATTATTACATATCCTTACATTATCTTTGGGTAGATCTCATGTTTCACATATAGATAATACAAAAAAAATCTTCCATGTAGAAAAGTCTATAGATGAGTAAGACCGATCATGGATGTATAAAACCATAACCCTCAGTCTGGATTCATTTAAATATTATAACAGATTATATGTTTATCAGTCAATGGTTATATTATTGTAGAAGATGTATGGAGAGACGATGATGGTTATAAATGTTTTCTGGCTCCCATTTTCATGGTATTCTTCTAATTTTGATTACAATATTTTTTTTCCATTAATTATTAATAAATTTTATTTATAAATTGATTTTTAATAATTTTTGTGCTATTACATTATATTGTTTTACTCATTTTCCTATATTTTATGATCTTACATCAAAAAGTAATTGTGATCACTCACTTCCATGATAATGGAAGACTAACATAAGGGCCTCTCCTATGTGGTAGATTTCCTGGTAATTTAGAAAAACTGATTAACAATTCAATAATTTAAAAAATTAATCATTATTTAATTGGTGAATGGAAAATATATGGATAGATGATCTCATCTTCTCTTCATCCATTCTATTTGTCTAATTTATTAAATCATTTATACATATGTTCCCTTTGTCTATGAAAAATTCCAATGATGTTTTATAGATTGGGGGATGAGCAACATATGATTAGAGAATGGAGAAGGGAGTTTGAATATATATGGTTGTGATATGTTCATCTTCAATCACATACGAGGTGGTGGATAAGGAATGCGTTTGGAAGTATCCCTTCTGTTCTCAGTCTCAATGATTAGATAAATAATAGAAATCAGTGAATAATTGTGACCATTTTTTCAATGAGAAGAATTTTTGGTAATTGATGAACTCCACTCTAAACATACTAGTGACCATTTTATTGTCTATAAACACATTTTTGAAAATTTAACATCATTATCATAATTATCATGTTCGTACACCAAAAAAAGTACATCAGATTCCAATAGTCCTTAATTAATCATTAATGGAAACATAATAATACAATATGTGATTTAGATAGTGAAAAAATAACCCACATCTCCTTGATAATGACATTTTTCAGTCCCACTAGATAATATTTATGGTTAATTTTTTTTATATGTCTCAAGATAGTCTCTTCAAATGACCTCTTCGTATATAGACAATAAAAAACCAAAAAAATGATATAGTTCATATCCTTGGTACTCTCTAGGGTAATCATATTAATAAAAAAATCAATCATTTATATCTAAATGTCCACATCATGTCATCCACCACATTATTCTACCACATATTGAAATAGCCAGTAGACATGGATTTCCACTCGATCGTAATGATGCATATAATTTTTAACATGGAGGTTACCCTATATATTTTATTAATTAATTAATTAATGATTTCATCTATATGGTATCTAACATTTTACTTCACCCAATGTCAATGGTAATTAGGGATCAAATGAATTTGGGTGTTATCCATAAGAAATCTAAAAAGTAGGTCATCACTATACCATAATTGTTTTTAAACTAATGATTTATATAATGGTTCAAATATAACAAAAACTATTTTTATCAAAAAATAATTCTTCATGGTCAATGGTAGAGAAAAGATAGTGACCATTATAGGTTCTTATACTAGACAACATGTTGTTGGATGTAATTAAGGATACCGAAATTTATTCAACGTATCATGGTAATGAAGCAAAAAAAAACTATAATGTTTAAAATTTGAATATTCTAATATCATATTGAAGGTATCAACTAAAAAAATTAAATCATGTTTCTAAACCACTCCATGCCCCAAAATATTATTCTTACTACCATTAATGGGAATTCCATACCACAAAATCAACACAATATTAACACATCATTTATCTCATTCATGTATAAAGTCTTTCTTTATGAACAGTATACCAGTCATCTTATGTAGTTATATAAGAAATGTTTTCATATTGATGTCATCTCTAAACAGTTGAGTGAAACCCAAAAATAGGGAAAACAATATCATTTTCAATATAAATATCAAAATGGCCTCAAGGAATATCAAAAAATAACCATTGATTCCTCAATGTATGAACACATTAATGGTTGGGGAAAATTTGAGGCATTGTATTCATACCCACTAACATGTAAATGTTGAAAAACATACAGGATAAGATGTAGTGTTATCATAAAAATTAATCCCTTTATTTCCCATGGTCAAATGTGTAATAAAAATATATTGATTTAACTATGTTGTCTCTAAAGCGTATTAGAGACATTTTAATTAAGATTTTATAATCGAATGATTTATTTGTCTGTCTAATATGAAAACATCTTGAAAATAAATATTTTGGTTGTTGGAATATATAATTTTGTGGTCATATCTTGAGTAAAATAAATATTTTACAAAACAACAAAATGAAACACCCAATCTAACAGTCATCAGTATTCTATACCATTAGGAAACATTACACACTACCAAAGTGGAAAATCTATAGGAGTTAAATAGATAATATGTCTTAGGATATTATAACATCCATAAATACATATAATATATTTACACAATAATAAAGACACTTTGATCAAATATGTTACCCCAATGAGAAAGGGTTTGTTTTTAATGATGGGTGTTCCCATTCAAATAGTTATTTTTCAAAATACTCTACTAGGATTTTGAATTGTTCCTATTTGAAAATTTCCCTCAAAATATCTCAGTATGAGTATTCACACAATTATTTTTTAAAAGTATTGTTGGTGGATAATTTAATATTTCATAAGGGATGAAAAGTTTAATTGTCCACAATAATGATAAGAGTAAAGGTTGAATATGATTCAATATTTGATGGAGATTCAATGATCTATGAGTTTTTTTTACTTATGAGAGAAGATGAGGACTTTGTTCCTATTATAGTATTTTCATTAATAAATTTGATTATTTTTGGATTTTTTTGTTGTAAAAATCATGATATTTATTATGAAAATGAATAGAAATGATCATTTATCTATCATATCAATCATAAATTGGGATGTGAAGAAAGATTATGTAATCAATACCAATGATAATATTAGGTTCTGGGATCCCCTTATGACTTATCACTTCCAAAATCTAAGTGATCCATTACCATGTTTATTGAAAATAATGTGACTATATCCAATGATAACCTGTCACTTAGTGATTTTGATACCAACTGTTATAAAGAAAATTTTATCGAGAATATATCAAAATGAAAATTACTAGAAAAATTTAATAAATAGTTAATTATTGGAAACCTACCTATTGAGATTTATTTATAGCTGGATTCTAAAATTTCATCTCCTGAAATACCCCCAAATGATGAGAGTACTGAATAAATAGAATATGAATAGTGTTTTCATGGTAAAAAAATAACAAATAGATTATTATTTAAATTAAATTTCCATCAAAATATAGATATTGAATGTTATACATGACTAAAAACAGAATATTTAAATAATTCATAAATAGAAATCCCATGTGCAATTATTTTTAGATTATTAGATACAAATTTCTCGAGTGTGACAGTATGTTTTGTGAATAAACCCTACCTTATACAGTTGTACATGACTCTTCATAATCTTATCATTGAAGACCCAATCATCAAAAAATTAATTTTACAAGATACTCAAAAAACTCAATCAATATTCCTCAAAACATAGATAGATGTTGGTAAATCCTAAACAATGTAATGCATCAAGGATTTGATATTTAATGAAGACTCTGGAAGTATTATTTTCCGAGTTAATAATTGGTACTAGAATTTGGCCTACTCCTTATTACAACAACAACCTTGGAGAAATTATAGGAAATATATGCGTTGAAATTGTATGACAAGTTAGCATGTACGTTCATATTGTAAAATTATCCAAGTGGATTTTGATATTTCTATATATAAAAAGAACACATAGAGGATTCCATTTCGTACACTATAAAAAAACAAGGAAATAACCACTACGATAAAAATGGATGTTTGTAAAATTAAAAACAACTACTAATATTCTTTGGTTTGTTATAGTTTATATCCCATGTTTGTATTTTACCATTTTTAATTATGTACATCCACAAGGGAAACAACAACACAGAATATTATTCAAAAGAATTATATATATATAAGTAATATAATAGAATTGAAATTGACTAAAAAATTTATATTTATTTATTGAAATGATTTGGTCCAAGGGAACATTATATCTAAAAAAGAACATATTTTCTCAATATAGACATTGTTCAATAATCAATATGAAATTTTCATGAATTATTGACCTAAATATTTCTAATAAAATTAAATGATATCCTTATTAAGAAAAACATATTTTAATATATATTTCATCATTTTTGAATTATTTTATTCCCAATAATTTCATATTATTATGGTAAAATAATATTTTAAATATGTTTATTTGTTTTGGGGGGTTATAAAAAAAATATATTAAAATTTCATTTTTAGTGAATGTATTACAATTCAATATTTAAAATTTAAAGTCCAATACTTTTAAACTAACATTCGATAAATATTTAGTGTTTTTATCCATGAAAAATAAGGCTTAAGTGTGAGTAGAATGTATTAACGGAACCTACATGTAATTAAATGGAAGTATCCCAATATTGTACATGAATTAAACACAAACAATACATATTGTATTGGATTAAATTGTAGATTATTAAAGAAAACTATAATAATAATACATCACATACATGTCACATTATAAAAGAAATTCAGGTAATCAAAATAATAATATTATTCCTATGTCCATATGACTCTCTGTAGTGATAAGGTATATGCTATTAATTCAATTAGTGTCTCACTCATGTCATAATAATCAAGATATATCAAAGAATAAATTGAGTTCCAGTCATTAAGTCCATAAAATATTAAATTTTATTTGTGTGAGATAAAATTATCCAAGTCATAGGCTATTTTTCAATAAATATATTTATAACTCAATTAATCCATGGATTATAAAGCCATGTATTGATTCTATTGTAGCGAATAAGTTGTGAAAAAATAATGAATAATATTTTTCAATCAATAAGTTCTTGTGGAACCATTTATCCTATGATCATCACTTCGTAATGTTTTTTAATTCTCATAATTATAATTCGGAGGCTATATCAATAAACTATTGTCACTAGTCAATCGTTACTCAAAAATGAAATCAAGTGATGCTAAATGGATTGTGATCTATGATTCTTAGATAAAATTTCATTATATATATTTTTTACTATTTATTCAGTTACAATATATAATAAGGAAATAATCAAATAAATATAATTGATATTTAAAAAATTAAATTCATCAGAGTGCATATGAATATTGTATAATAATTTAAAAAAATTATTTATTTTTTATGTGAAAATATTCAATTTCTCATACCATTTGACATAAAATTATCAACATCCACATTGAGTCTCTCAACTATTATATAAATTATTTCTTCCAACCATTATAAATAGTTTTCATATTTTAATCTTTTGTTTTATTATAATAGGTTTTTTTATATTATTCACTTTTCAATTCAATTTTTAATTATTTAAAAACTATAATATTTTCCATATTTAATTTTATCTTTTATTTATTTCATTTTCCCTCTATATTTATTGATAGTGAGTAGATAAATCAATAAGTAATCCAAAACATAGTTTTTATAGTGTTCCCAAATCCCAATTAATTTTATTAATATTATTTATTGATTTCTTATGTTTTAGTTGGTTTATTATGAATAGGTGTAGAGATTTTCCTTCCTTTCATAGAGTCTATCATAGATTTATTGTATTCTCTAGAAAAAAAAATTTCACTACACATAGCATAATAAATATATGATTGATGAAAAATGGAAACACATACTCAATTAAAACATGATCATTATTCTATACAATTGAAGGAGGTGAGACATTGTGTGGTCAAGACTTATCCTCTATGAACATATACTTCTTATATAAGTATGAGATAAATCTTAATTTAGGATGGGGATAATGATCTAATTAATTTGTACAATTATAATGGTTATGTAAAGAATGAATATATCCATAACTTGGATCTACTTTGTTCGTTTTATGTCTTCAATTTCATTATTTTTTTTAATTTATTTTAAATTAATGTATGCATTCAACAAAATAGACAAAACATTTTTTCAAAAACATTCAATATATAATATAACATATAAAATAATAAAATTTTAATTATATTTAGTGATCCCAAAAAATCATTGGGAAATTACCTTAATCAAACACATTATTTTACTAAGAAAAATTTAAATGTTATTATTTTTACCCCATATAAGTTGTTCATCCCTAGAATCTAAAAACAATTTTTCATTAATAGAATAATAAATATAATTGTGGATGGTGTTTAATTAACATTTAAATAAACAAATAAAAATAAACATGTGTTTCAACCACTTTCTATTGAAGTGATTTATATATGTATAATAGTAGTATAAAAATTAGATAAATTTTTATAGATTCTTGAATCATATATCATTGAATGTAATGTATTACTATAACATGTATAGTTAAATTAACCAATCATGAAAAAAATCACTCTGATTCTATAGTGGTGATATATATAACACCAATGCATTTATAATGATGATAGAACTAATGTTTGGAGGTGGATATTTAATAGAAAAATTATCTATACATTTCTATTTCATTCCATGATGTAATGACCGATATACATTTTTCATTAAAAGGATAGAAACCACATCACAAAATATAATTATCCTATTACATTGAAATTTAATTTTACCCAATTTAAATCATATGAGAAATAAATTCATATATATATAAAGAATATTTTTAAACCATATTTCTTAAATATCTTTCATCAAATATGAATCAAATGCATGGGAAGACATGCCCATGATAAAACCTAGAGTCTATGTGTCATCCCTTATTTCATAATATATACTCTTATAACTAATGAATATTTAATTTAATTATACTTAAAGGATTTTTTTATAATATAAAAACCTATAATTTTAATTTTGAACCTATAAACTTATTGGAATATTATATTTAATGGACATTACTTAGTTCACCTTGGAACACCACAAGATATGCACATAATATAAAAAATTCCAAAAATAGGCCCTAATTCATACTCAATGACCTCATCAAATCATTCCTATTATCATTATATGTCCCTAGATTTTATAAAAATTCATTATATGGTGAATATTATATTGGATAAATTTTATAATGTGTAGAAGAATATTTAAATAATTATTTAAATTTTTTTATCATCGATACCTATTTAATTTCAATATTTTATGATATTCCCATGTAGATATAATTTCAAAACCAAAAGTGTTTCAGACTACGGTGGATACCTCGAAAAAATACATTTATGGTATTATATTTATTGATTTTCTAGATTTCATCCAATTTAAAAGAATTAATACAATACCACTATACAAGGTTATATCAAAAACATATATTTACCTGAAACACTAGAAAATGAGAATAATCATTTAGACTATGTTGTAAAGGATTTAGTATTTTGATTCTTTTATATAGAGTACATAAATTAATTAGGAAATAAGTAAACTAACATGGATCATTTGTATTTTCCAATTAAATGAAATGAAAAATTGTGAGAATAATTACATGGAAATGATTAGATTAAAATCCCAATTTATGTTTTTTTATGAATATATGATTTTTAAATTGTAATTTAAATTACATATTATGAAGTATTTTTATTCACTATTATGCTATAGTATTTTATTTATATAATCAATATCTGAAATAATATATTAAAATCCAAATTTTTTAACTTTTTGTGATAGCTTCATATTTGATTCCTGCAATGCATGATACATTGCTGTTGGACACTATAAATTAATGTGGGAAAATAAATAATTGTTTGAAAACAACATTTAAAATATCAAAATGGGTTGTGATAAAAACTAATTTTCTCATATGAAAATTTAGAATATGGTTTCTTTTTCCATATCAATCATGATAAGAAAAAAATAGAAAACATAAGAAATATTGTGGTCCTACTGGATAAGGGGAATGATATATAAATCACCTTATAAAGTTATGATTGATTGAAAAATTAATTTATTGAAACTTATCAATATATTTGGTAAATGGTTCACTGGTTCCTTGGTATAATTTTTTCTTCATTTAATGAATTTATTTGATCACATGTTTAATTGACACATAGTTTATGTAAGAAATAGATTTTGATGATATGATGATATATTGTGAATATAAAACATAGATTTGGGACATTTATTTCATTTCATATGGTATATATGATGATTTAGGATCAACTACCTACTTATGATCAATACAATAACATTATTGATAATCAAATTTCTATTTAATCGCATATGTTTAAAGGGAATTATCCATCATCAACATTTTATATTATTTTTAAAGAATATTTAGATTCCCCACTTGTATTTAAAGAAGTTATTCTTAATAGTCACCATCATATTGAATAAATAATTTTGGGCACCGAAGAAGACACGTCTAACAACATAATTAATAAATATATAGATCTCATGGGGAAAGATCAATATAATTCAATAATTTAAAAATTCTATGATTTATTTTCATAGATTGTAAAATCCCAATAATTTATCACAGATATATTTTAAATTTTAATCTATTAAATATATTTATGGGAAATGAATTGACTGAGATGTATTTTATCCTTAATAAAAAATTTAATAAATTAACTAGTTTTCTATAAAAAAATTAATTTATGGGATAATTAAAGAAAAAATAATCTATTTAGAAAAAATAGATTAACTCGATTTTTATTATTTTTAAATAATTATTATGAATATATTTATATGAAGCATGTGGTTACATTTAAAATTATATCATTTAATGTTAATAATAATTACCATGTGAAGGATGTTTCTTAATAGTATATCTCATTTATTGTTATGGAATTTGTTCACGAAAGTGTATAGGGTATCTTATACTAATGTATGGTTAGGAAGATACAATGATATTTGCAATATGGTTGCCATGTTTGGTTAGAATATCAAATATAATGGTTGTGTAAGTTTATATACATAGTTTCACACACGTGTATTGGTCAAAATATTTCCACATAATATTAAGGTAGAATTTTTTAACAATATATAATATTCATTCCAAATGTGTAATAATATATAGATTCTCTGTTAAGGTATATACCACCACACTTAATTAAATTAAAATAAACAAATAGGATACATAATGATAACAAAATCCCACATAATGATTTTATAACACATACGTATGGGTAAAATTCTTCATATAGAGCATGTGTAAGGTGATAAAATCCCACATGTAATGGTAACAGAAACATAAAAGGGTTTATATAAGGTTTATGTGGTAGTTTTTAATATCTATGCAATGGAAATATAAATACCCCATAAAGGTAAGTTCAAAATTAATTTAATACCTCCTCCATTTTCATTTTTATCCAACATGAAACCTGAAGTCAATATTAAATAAAAAACATATATATATATATATAATTTCATAAAATTATTCGTTCACATGTTGAAAAAAATTACAACATTATTGAAATATGAAATTAATATAATCATCGTCATTTTTAAAACATTATCCATTAACATGACCTGTTAATAGTTTTCATCTATCATTATAGAAATGGATAAACTCAACCACCATAGATTGGTCATTATTATAGTCTATATAATATTTTATGGTAAAATAAAAATATCATAATATTATCTCAGAATTAAGAGTCTTCTATCTGGAATATTTAATTATTTAAAAACATGGGAATTTTTTATTCAATGTGCATCTTAGTGCTTTATAAAAATTATGATATACACATATGCAATTTTTTTAGAGGATTATTTTAAGAGAGATGATTTCATATTGGCCTCTCATAAATCTTTTCCACATAGGGAGAAACTCTAAGATTATGAAGGTTACAATATGTCATATTTTTGTTAACATATATTACATGGATATATTACAAAGTTTTTATTATTGTTAGTGTAATAGATGGATTGATTGTAGGAGCCTATATATAGAAAATATATCTTATTAAAAATACTTTTATTCACTCATTGAAGGGAAATGTTTTTTCTGACATATTTATAAAAAATAAATCATTATGTATTTTTTTGGTTTTGATTGGAGTAATTTATTTAAAAAAAATTATTTTCCAAATATTTACCTCTTAAAATTCCTATTCTAAACATTACAGGTCATTGTTAAGAAATTGTGAATTAAATGATTTTTTATTTCAATTATGCTATTAATTAATTATAATTTTTTATATTAAAATTATGATAATGAATTTAATGACGTTCATGAATATATATATTTTATTTCAATGAACTAATTTTCTCATTGTCATTGCATATGTGTTATATAAATTTTTTATTTATAATTTCTGAAAATTATATATATGTGTTTCCTATAAAATTTCATATTTCATTAAATCTATATAAATCATTGAATTTTACATTAATGTAACAGTCCTTAATTTTTTTAGATATTTCATTATTTTCATAATCAAAAGAATATTAATGTGATGTGGGGGTTTTGAATAGTTTTAATTTAAGTACCTATCTCTAGAAGGGAATGATATACAAAAACATATTATTTAGAATTGGAAACTTGTGGTATTTATTATTATGGAGAGGAATGTGGTGTAAACCCATAACCTAAATGAAATTTTATCCATAAGGTAATGTTTAGTTCTATAATATTCGCAATGGCTTAAAGTGTTTCTTAATGATTACATATTTTCACTAAATTCCAAAATATACATTATTCTCAATGTTTTGGGATAAAATTTAGATGAAAATTATGTATTTATTTCAAAAGATATAATGATTAGAAATAAAAATGGTTTTAAAATATAATTTCATTATAATTATTATATTTAATATAGTTTATTATTGTAGATTTATCATTATGAAAACCCTAAATTGTTATTTAGGGAAAATTTTGTGATATATTAAATGTTTAATTTTGGGTAACATATTTTATATAACAGGAAATATTTTTGAGAAAAAATATTATTTTTAAAGTGTGTGGACATAAACTTTTATTTTAAAACCATTCATGGAGAAATTTTAGGCCCACCCATGTTTTTAAATTTATTTTCAATTGTTTAGTGATTATTAATTGATCAATGGTTCATAGCCTTGACTATATGTCTAGATCATGTAAATCTAGGTAATGGTTCTTAGTGTATTATTTACACTCTTATATATATTTTAAATTTAAAATCCTCTAAACATCTAGCCTTTAAATATTCTAAGGTGTGTTTTTATCTAAATTTTAATGATATCAAATTTTAATTTGATAAAATTGGGTCACTTAATTTCTATAAAAACCAAAAAAAATATCATATTTTTATACCATAATCTTAGAGTGTCGGTTCGGGGATATCCACTAGATTCATTTTGAAATACAGAAATTAGATATTTAAATAATTTTTCACATTAGTTTGTTATTCAATAAAATTTATATAAAGACATGAATTGCGAATAATGCTTTCATATAATGGTTCAATTATATAATTTGAAGTGGATAAAAAAATAACGTATAATTATATTTGAAAAGTACAATACCTAATATGGTCACATAATTTCTTCATTGTTAATAAATATAAAAAATTCAAAGTCAATATAAATTTTGATTAACTATAAAATTATGTTACCAAATATGACATAACAATCCCTTAAACTCTATTTTTAACTTTTCAATTAATCTATATAGTGGTTATGTGGGAATGGTGGAAGAATCTAATAAGAATTTAAATGAAGAAAACATAAAATATAAATAACCAAAAATTCTGATCCATGTACTATGACTATTGAGATACCACAGGGATTACAATATAATAAATTTATGAAAAACATAAATGGGGAAAAAATTTATGAAATTATCCAATACTACCATTAATTAGTTAGAGTAAGAAAACTATATGCAATTTTTTTATCTAATAAATAACCCTATAACATAAATTTTATCCCCCATATCCAAATTCAAACTCCCTGTATAAAAAAAACTAATATTATAAATTCAAAAAATAACTATTTCAAACTAAATTAGTTTAGTTAGGTAATTGAAAATTATATCATGGGCATAAATAATAAATTATAGAAACCAATAACAACTCAAAACATTGAGAATGTAAATTCTCATCCAAATTAATCATACATAATATTTATCTGGAAATCAGTTTGAAATAGCTTCATCCTACCTACCACTTTATGTAATTTAATTACAACTATGAGATAAAAACCATGAAACAAAAAAAATTACCATAGGAATAAGACCATCACTATACTATTTCAATATAATAAGTAGAATAGGAACACTGATATTTCCCTATTAAATCATTTAATCCATGGTTGGGGGAATCATTTGGTTGTCTTCAATAATAATTTCTAAAATTTCCCCAACTTTGAGATAGTAATACTCGGAGAAATATTCCCACACTATCCCCAAAATAATTACAACATGTTATATATCAACCCACTAATTTATTTTATACTCGAGGAAATATAGTAAACATTATATAATCAATTTTTGATCCTCTTCATATGTAAGGTAAATAATGAATGACTTAGATTTATTAAAATCATTTATAAAATATCAAACAATCTTATTATATACATTCGTCATCATATAGAAATGATATTGGGTAATATGAATTCCTTGTGGGACTTGAATACCAATACCTTCTCTTGGGGATATCCACATGATGACTAGCCTCAATGAATACAAAATTAATCATATTTAATGATTAGTGGGCCTAATTATTCAAAAACATTTGGACAATATGTTTTTCTATCAAACTCCATAAATCCCACACTATTAGCAATTCAATTTTAAAAATATGGAAATGTAATAAGTAGCCAATGAATATAATATTAAACTTAACAATGTATAAAATTCTTCCTTGGGGATAAAGAGAAAACCAAAAATGTGTTATTTATGTTTTAATCATTTACTAAAATGAGTAAAAAGTTTAAACAACTTCATGATATTGAAAAAGTTTAGATTATTCCTAAATATATTCCTCATCTTCCCTTATATATTCTTATTGATGATCTAATCCCTCATTCAACATATTTTTTTACCATATTATTTAGTCAGTTCCATAAGAGACTCAACTTCGATCAAGGAAATTATTTTTATAGATTATTATTTTTCTATAACATTGGAAACTTCCAATTTCAATCATCAATTTTGTTTAAAATATGGTTTTCTAAGAACATTAATTGGTTCTATAGAGAAATATTAATAGTAACATTCATATTAAGTGACCCACTCTCAATTTAATAACATACTTATTCTTTATAGATCTATATCATTGAGGTGTCCACCTCCATTAACTTTCAATCAATAGAATCCCATCTGGACTGAATAAATAGATTCTTCACTGAATCCTTATTAACATAATACCAAAACAAAATATCAATAGTAGGATTGAAGATTACCTATTTATTGGGTATCCATTTCACCATATTTCCTTGAATCTTCTTCCTTATCAATGAAATTAACTCTATTGGTAATTAATTCCTCTACTCGTGAGACCAAAGAAATATATTCTTTTAGTGACATGTAGAAACGTTCAATGTCCTATGATTCCCATTATATAGATTCAACATAATCAAGTAGAAGATCCTTATTTATTCCTATATTTAAACACAACCATCAATATAATATTTCTTCATAATTAAAGTTACATGGTGGTCGGAATCCTCTTCATTATATACATTCATGAGAACCATAGTTTTTTAAATAAACATCCCCTACATTATATACGCTAGGATGTTACCTAGATAGTGTTATCCTAGGGTATTTTTGGATATTTATCCTTGGAAAAAAAAGATTCAATGTACCATGAAATTTTAAAGATAATTTGTTGGATAAAATGATACACCAACTAGATATAAATAAAGTTGTACTGAGTTATAGGTTATGAGATATCAACCTTCATAATGATCAATGAAATAATTAGATGTTTCCGAGGGAGATAATATTATCATAATATAAAAATATCTTAAAACAATTACCTAAAAAATAAAAACTAATATATTCTTGGAAGGTAATAGATTATATAAAAAAATAACCTGAACCAAATATTTCAGATGATTCATGTAAATAAAATCAATTGTACACCTCGATATTTTGAACAATTATTAGTGAATTGTTTGTGAAATTTGAGAACAAAAAAATTGATATTAGCCTATCATTAGAGTGTGGAATTAAAATTTACAAAGAATCCATGTTTCCATATAATATTAAACTATATAGGATATAATTCTAATTGATATGAAGATCTAAGACTACTATTGTAGACCTAAAGTGACTCATCATATTTTCTCTAGGAATATCATGTAGCTTTAAAATTTAAGCAACTTTTACTTAGATATCCCCAAAACACGTTTTCCCACTTTTGAGAGATAGTCTTGATGAATGATTTGGTCACCTAGGAAATTAGGATAGTAAAAAATCTTTACCATAATAACCCTTATAATGTTTTATATGGGAGGTTCCATATTGTCCATCATCAATCTATTTAGGAATCTACGTCAATGCCTTAGAAGGGAATTAATATCATATAGACGAAATATAATGTTGAAATCATTAAAATATTTTAGAAATTACAATTTCATACAACAACTAATTATCTATTTCATTTGATCATATATGGATATTCTAGATAGATTGAAATCTGATTGTCCCATGAAGAGGAATAACCCCAACCATTAGGGAATATCAAGAAGTAAACATTTATAAGATAGTGATTTTGGTTTATAGAATACCAAATTTAAAAATTTAATAATGATATAATGCATGATTGAGACCTTACAATGTAATATTGATGAATTATATTTGGATGAATATGATATTTATTTAAATCAGTAATCAAATAACAGAATCTCAAAGTATTGGTTTTAAAAACTTTATTTCAGAACATGATGAGAAATATATTTATTAAAATTTAGGAGTAATATAACAAAATTTTGTAGGATTTTTTATCTTTTACCATGTTATTAATGCCGGTATAGATAAAAAATTTATACTTCATATTAACAAACCAAAAAATATATGATAGTTGAGAGGATTCTAAGGGTGACATTATTATATTTTGATCATTATCATATTTATTATTGGAAAATTATTTAACATTTAAAATTTGGATGAATATGGGTGTTGTTTACTAAGGGGATAGAGATTGACAAGGCACCTCTGATCACATCATGTAGTATTTATCACATCATCCAATCCAAATACCACCTATAGAAAAGAATTTTAACATACTTTATATAGAATCTCTTAATAAATCGATTGGTTCTATTATAGAAAAAATTATTAATGAGGATAAATAAAATATCCATTTCAATAATTGATAAAAATGTGTGAGAGTCATAAAGATGATATATAAATAGTGAAATTAATCACATTTCCATGACCCTCATGGGAAAATATATGTTTTTTTATTTCAGGACTCATGTGTGTTCTATGATCTATTACATTCATACATTGAAGAATATTCTTAGCTTTCAAATATTGAGTTGTATATTAAAAAGACGTAAGTATATTATTAAATATTTTGACATTTAAATCATATATTATTATATAATCAAGAGAAAATTAGTATATATTTTATAATAACAACATTCCCAAGATTAATTAACATTTTATATCAAATAATAAAATTATTAGGAATTAATTTCCAATGAAAAAATGTACAAAATATGGAAAATAATCATTGATGATGATTTGTAAATTCTATTTGGATAGTGTATGGATGATCCAAAACCCTGTTGATTTATTATAGGATATATAATTATTTTTCAATCCTTGTTTATCCCATCATATTCTTTAATCATTTTAATATGCTTCATCAATTAAGAGGTAGAATACCAATCCATCATTATTGATAAAAATATATAGATTTTCTAATTATCAATTTTTTAATTAAATTTCACAGTTTATGTGTATTTTTTAAAATAAATGATCAACAATGATTATAAAAACATGAAAAGGGAACTAATTGAATTTCATGATATCATTTAAGAATTAATGGTATAGTTTACCTAACATTAAGTGTTTTGTCATACATCTTGACTACAAAATACTCAAAATAAATGATTATCTATTTTGGACATGTCTCATTCCAAAACCAAATTAATATAAAGTGATTATATATTTTTAATATCATAGAGTGTTCATAACATGTATCCATAATTAATAGTGACATATTGATTAGATAGATTCTAAATTGACACAGGTTATAAAAACAAATATGCAAAGTATTAAAAAAGTGAACTAGATGTTCGTTATATTTCGTTACCTCCACAAAAGATTTATTCCTTTAGGTAAATGTATTTATAAATATATTTAACAACGATTATATTATTTCATCCATTATGAGGTCACAAACATCCAAAATAAAAACTAAAAATGATTCTTTGATGAGGTTCTTATTAGGTTAACTAATGGAGAAGAGTCTATCGTTATTATATATTATGTTCATGGTGATACATTTTGTGTAGATGAAATATGAAATGATCTACAAAATAAAATTAGGTGGATTTCATATTTATATACCCCAATTTTCTCTAATTAAGTGTACATTATATGAAAATATCATTCGTATTAAATACATGAATATTTCTATAAGTATCCAACCTATAAATTACATAATCTTGTTATTTAACCAAGAATTCAAATTTAAAATTTAAAAGGTAATTTATGTTTAAATTTTTTTATTGTTTTGTGATAAGAAAAAAATATATACTCATATATTAAAAGGTATACGATTATACTCAATTTCTATTTTTTGACAATATGAATCTTTTAAAACAAAACATGATTTTCCTTCAATAATAATAAAAAAACATTAAAATTGAATTTGTATCATCCTTGATACATTTACAAACATTGTGAAAACATTTCAAGGAATAATATGAGAATAAAACTTTATTAAGGGACATTAAAGTTAATAATTAACCTATTAGTAATTGAATGAATGCTTTTTCACAATGTTATAACTTTTACCCAAAAACCCACTTTAACTTACTATATGAAATCATAAGTATTCGATAAAACCATATAAATAATAAATAAATCAGAAAAAGGTACATTTTTGAATTATTTTCATATCACACTTAAATATAAATTATCTCTCCTAGCTACATATGGAGTAACCATATAGGTTACACATGGAATAACCATCGTAGTATATTACCATTAACTCTTATAAGATTCCAAACTCTTGAACGTTGTCCCATTACCCAATGCATTGGAGAGATATAATGATACCATAACATTATCAAACATCATATTAATGTTTAATAAGAACCATAAAATGGTCATAAAACATGAATACATAATAAAAGAAATATTCCTAAGGAAAAAATAATTTCCATTTTGAAATGTTTTTACATTTTTAGGAATTGATACACTTATAAATGAAAAAATATTATTTGAAAATTAATTTGTTAACATGTAAATAAAACATAAAATAAATAAATAATCATCAAATAAGAAAATTATTATCATTACAGATAAGTTAAAAAGTTTTTTTATAAAAAATTTATATTAAAAAGATGATTTTTTAAAAAATGTTTCCATAACATATTTGAGAAAGTATTCTTCAATTATACATAATGTCTTGGATAATAAAATAATATTAATTAACTATTGATATAATAATCATTTCAACATATATTTTAATTTTTAAAATTTTATTATATTTATTTATTGGCATTTCATTGAGCTTTAAATATCTAAATCATCATTCCATGAGTGTCCATTTCATGGCATTATGGTCGGTTCCCTTTAGTATAATTATGATGTTTTTTCAAATGGAATAAAAATTACAGAAGTTGAACGAAATTGTATTAAGATACTTCCATAGTTATAAGGTATCCAATATATTAAATTTTACTTATATGAGGATGGTCAACTAGATAAACATTAAGGATATATGATTCATTTATTTATGATTTTCAGACCATCACAAATTAGTTTTGTTTTATTTAATATTAAGTCTTTAATCAAGATATACATCATTAAAAATATATAATATAATTAATAAAATCA
Source organism: Viscum album (assembly GCA_963277665.1). Lineage (NCBI taxonomy): Eukaryota > Viridiplantae > Streptophyta > Magnoliopsida > Santalales > Viscaceae > Viscum > Viscum album. Next base: position 2,052,203,211 of record OY728151.1, read on the forward strand.
TTTTTAAACATAATAACTGTTTTATGACCAGACCTGAAGTCATTAATGTAAATTGAAAATTCAACAACCACAAAGTAGTTGAATCCACCCGTCACGAGCGATGTTTTTTTTTCGGAATATGATGAGAATATAAGAGGTATGATAAGGGATATTACATTAACAATGTAAATTATAGTATATGAATGATATAGGAGTTATCATTTATCTTTTGATCAAGGAGGATAGTATTTGGTAGAAATTATGAAAAAATAATTTAAAATAGAATGAAGGGAGGATTTTACCTCCCGAATGTTTTATCCATGATAACCTTCTTACCTAACATGGTTTTTTTCTTTTGGGGGAGAGGATCAGGTCGTGGATGTGTGGTAGAATCTTGGTAAGGTAATTAAAAAATATTTAGGATATATTAATTGTTTTTGATGTATTAGGAGAAGGGATTGTATATATAGAGAGAGGAGAGGTGTTTTCTAATTATTTTATTCATCTGAATATTATTTTAGAACAATATTATAAATAGTGTTGATTCATGTGACTAAGTAAAATATCTAGTAATTTTGAGTTATAAATAATGGGTGAATAACGCATAAATACATCATCTATGATTCAATAATTCTTTTATTTAATTATTTCATAAATTATTATATTTCACTATTCACTAAAAAGTAAACTATTTTAAAAAATTCTCTGAAAATTAAACTAGTTTTAATAATACGTAGAATTCAAAAGTATATAACATTTTTTTTAAAAAATTTCTATAGATGAGAAATTTAATTTTTAAATAATATCATAATTCATACAAAAAAAGTTATTTTATTATAATAACTGATTTTATGACTCATTGAAAAATGAAATATGGAATCATAAAATTATCTTCTATTTAAAATTAATGAAATAATAATTTATGAATATATTTTATAAAACTAATTATTTTTAAATAAATATATTTATTATAATATTGTAAAAGAAATCTACATTTTAGAAAAATACCAAAACATAAATTATCATTTTCAAAATATTTATTTATATATTCCATTACATAAATATATCATATTATCACTTATAAGATACATAAATTCTATTTATACATTCAAAGGTGATGTTACTATTTTATTAGTATATATTCATTAACTCTGATAGATACTAATAATTGAATATATGTTTATAGTGAATTAGGAATTTTAATTCTAGAATCAAAACAAATTATCCTATAAGTATCATGGTTGTTCCAATCCCCCACTTTGGAAATTGTGTCCTTGTGATTTAATTCACTTATTAAAAAAACGGGGATACCTTTTACTCATAGCATTTTTATATCCCCATGTAACTTCATCAACCATGTGGTATCTCCATATAATATTTACAAGGTGAATTACCTTATTCCAAATTACTTTTTCTCAACAATATAGAACCAGAAAACATTCTTCCTCATATGAAAGGGAAACATCCCACTAATCAAACATAGGGCTCAAAATATGTAATGAATATGAAACATTTTTTTGTTAAAAATGAAACATGAAAAAAATCATACAAGGGAAAATCGTGGAGGAAAATCAACTTGGTAGGAAACTAAGGCAAAATTATCCCAGATTTCCAAGGGTCTAATGAAGCCTGGAATCATCTTCCCCTTCTTACCAAAACACATCACTCTTTTACTAGGAGAAACATTGAGAAATACATGATCACTTAACTCATGAAAAGATCCTTTATTTGGTTATCCACATAATTTTTCCACCGGATCTAAGTTGTCCTCATGTTTTTGTAAATCACGTGACCTTTATTTACCACTTCCTTTACCAATCATTGTACCATAAAAATTTTTTCACCTACATCATCCCACAATGTTGTATTTCTACACTTATTTCTATATATTACTTCAAAAGGAACTGTATTTATATTTGAATTGAAACTATTATTACAATAAAACTCAAAAAAAAGATTTTCATCCAAAATTTCTTGGTAATTCATTGAACAATCTCAATTTATATCCCCCAATGTCTAATATTTTTATTCTGATTGTCCATTATATTGA